>JAUMIR010000003.1:193099148-193699148 GCA_030847615.1 Gambelia wislizenii | reverse complement strand
TAGATGGAATAAAATTTATTATATTCCACATTGCTAGCAATACATATTTAATACATGCAGGGTCAGAAATTTCTATAATATAAATATAATATAAAATATAATATAAATATAAATATATTTCTCCAAAGTAAGACAGTCTCAGTTTAATCATCTTGGCTTCCAGGGAGAGTTCAGGTTACCATGATCTGCTGCCTGAGGCAACAACATAGAATCATAGAGTTGGAAGAGACCTCAAGGGCCATCCAGTCCAACCCCCTGCCATGCAGGAATACACAATCAAACCATTCCCAACAGATGGCCATCCAGCCTCTGTTTAAAAACTTGCAAAGAAGGAGATTCCACCACACTACAAGGCAGTATATTCCAATTCTGAACAGCTCTTGCCATCAGGAAGTTCCTCCTAATGTTTAGGTGGAATCTCTTTTCCTGTAGTTTGAATCCATTGCTTGGTGTCCTAGTCTCTGGAGCAGCAGAAAACAAGCTTGCTCCGTCCTCACTGACTCTGGCCCCCACATTCAGTTACCAGACCCACAGTTTAAGAACCTTTTCTCTATAATGACTCCTTAACTGTAATGACTCTGCCCTCTCCAAATCTGGTTTAAAAAGAATAAGTCCTAAGTCACTTTTATCAGAGTTCTCCCATCTGCAGCTGGTGCCTGAGTAGCTGACTGACCAGAGGGTTACTTGGATTATTTGGTCAGTTCCCCTCAATTGGCTAAGAGCTGTACAGTATTGCAATTATCTTTCCATTGTTCTGAATTTAAAAAAAAATCCTCATTTTGCATTTGTACCTTTAAATCAGTTTTATGCAAACCAGCATCATCATTTGTCCTCAGTTCTTGCAAACAATAAGGATCTGTGGCTGCTTGCAGGAAGCAAACTCAATCACACACACACACATTCTTTGCCGCCTCCCTTTTAGCTGCTAGGCCATGAGGAGCTTCATTAGCAAATCTAAAGCAGATCAAAAGCTGGGAGGGAAAGCAAGGTGTTTGGCATGTAAACATCTTCCTCCCCCCCCCAACCCATAAGAGGACTCTTTGAGGCTCCATTGGTGTCAAAACATTCACACACACACTCATTCCTCACCTGGCTTTCTCTGTTGCGGAGGGGAGAGAGAAGCCGTTTCAGCTCACCACTTCTCCATGATCTATTACTATTTTCTCATGGAGCCCTGGTGATCTCTGGGGAAACCCTGGGGTTCCGCAGAACCTCAGTTGAGAAATGCTGCTTTAACCACTAAACTGGTACTGTAGATTTGCAGTATTAAATATTCAAAGTATGTTGCCTTCTTATCTGTAGCTTTGCAAAGAAGAGGTGACAGTGGTGGAGCCAAGACTGATGAGGGGGAATCCACACGACACAAATAATCTAGTTGAAACTGGATTATTTCATTGCTCCTTCCTATGGGATCTTGGGATTTGTAGTTTTACATGGTCTTTAGTCTTCTCTGACAAATAGTGCTGGTGCCTCACCAAACTACAAATCCCAGGATTCTATAGGAAGGAGCCATGCAAATAATCCAGTTTCAACCTGGATTACTTCTCTAGTGTTAATATCCCCTGAGGAATGGTAGCTTGCTGAATTCATAAACTGGGGCTAGTGTTCAACCAGCGAATATGCTACAGAGATCTCTGTTGTCTTATTCCATTATGCTATATGAAGGAATTGCTCTTTAGACATTCTGTGGCTGGGACATTGTTTGGGTCAGGTGGGGGGGGGTGCCATACCTGGGAACTCTGAGAACCTAGAATGTCATATACACCAGGTCTTAAGGAATTGAAATTGGTCTGCTCCAGCTGAGAATAGAACAACAGTGTCTAAGGACACTACACTTCACTTGATGATTCATGTGCTAGAAAATGGAGACTGGATTATCAATGCTATGATTTTTTTTAATGCTTGCCAAATATGTGTTCACCACACACACATTTGTAACTAAACAGACTATCTCAGTACATCATAAATGTCTAACCCTCTCTCCCTCACCCTGCCTCCAAGATAGTTTACCCTTCTCACAATGGGAAGAAAGGTGAGAGTGTGAAATGGTATACATGATCCTGCCCTTTGTTCTTAAAGCTTCATGGGGAATCAAAAAGACAAAGTATTGGTTGTGCTGAAATTAACATGTTCCTGTTTTATGCCCCAGAGTAATTCTTTTTGAGTTTTGCTGAGCAAATGCTTTCAGGATGAAATGAGTTCAGATGTCCAATCTGGGATTTGCTGTGTGGTCAGACTTAGTATCCATCAACAGAGGAGCAATGTTGGCTAATGGTGTTTCATGAATATCAAAAGGCTGCAGGATCACCTGCTTTGCAATTAACAGAAGGAAAGGTTATGAATATAGTAGCTGAAGAAGAGTTTATGTATACTTCATAACTGGGGGCTAACCTGGGAAGCAAGAAATCATTTATATTTTTGTTTCTAGTTGTGTATCTATATATCTATATCATCTATATCTATATCTAATTGTTGTTGTGTGCCTTTGAGTCATTTCTGACTTTTGGAGATGCTAAGGTGAACCTATCATGGGGTTTTCTTGGCAAGATTTGTTCAGAGGTGGTTTGCTTTTACCTTCCTCTGATGCTGAGAGAATGTGACTTGCCCAAGGTCACCCAAGGGGTTTCCATGGCCAAGTGAGATTTGAACCCTAGTCTACATAGTCCATAGTCCAGCACTCAATCCACTACACCATGCTGGCTCATCTATATCTATATCACTTCCTTTTCATTTCTGTCTGAGGCAGAAGACTGTAGGAAAATGCTCTGAGTGCTAGTTTCAACAGGCACATAAGGAAAGCAAACTGTTCTTTGAATAGTTGCTGAGCCTGCTATTGTATTTTTAAATAAGTAAAATGCCTTACAATGTATTTTTAGAATGCCACTAAGAATCTGTAGAGTTCAAACAGTAGGCTAAGGATAGGCAACCAGTGGCCCAGGGTTCAACTGGAAGTCTCTAAAGCTCCCAACTAGTCTCCCATTATAGTCTCCAGTTCCTAGCATCTCACCTTGCTTTGCATCTCAGATATTTTCACCACCTTTGTGTGATTTTATGTTTGCTCCTACAGAAGTCTGTGGCTCCTATTTGCTGAGGTTTATTGAGAAATTCCTGGCTGGTGGATGTTAGATACTCATTAATTTCTACATTTACTACATAATCAATATGTAGTATTGTATTTATAAAATATCTTAAATAAAATATAGGATAAAACAGAAAAGAAGCAATTGAAAAGCTGGGCCAAAACTAACAAAATGAATTTCAACAGGGAGAAATGTACGATACTACACGTGGGCAGTAAAAACGAAATGCACAGATACAGGATGGGTGACACCTGGCTTGATAGCAGTTCATGCAAAAGGGATCTAGGAGTCTTAGTTTACCACAAGCTGAATATGAGTCAGCAGGGTGATGCGACAGCTAAAAAAGCCAATGCAATTCTAGGCTGTATCAATAGGAATATAGTGTCTAGATCAAGAGAAGTAATATTGCCAGTGTATTCTGCTTTGGTTAGACCTCACCTGGAATACGTGTCCAGTTCTGGGCACCACAATTCATGAAGGATATTGGCAAGCTGGAGGGCAGCCAGGATGGTAGGAGCTCTGGAAGCCATGCCATATGAGGAGTAGCTTAGGAAGCTGGGCATGTTTAGTCTGGAGAAGAGAATGTTGAAAGGGGACATGATAGCTATGTTTAAATATTTGTGGGGAATGTCATGCTGATGATGGGGCAAGCTTGTTTTCTGATGCTCCAGAGACTAGGAAATGGAGCAATGGGTTCAACTACAGGAAAAGATATTCCACCTAAACATTAGGAAGAACTTTCTAACAGTAAGAACTGTTCAGAAGTGGAATACACTGCCTCGTAGTGTGGTGGAGTCACCTTCTTTGGAGGTTTTAAAAAAGAGGCTGGATGGCTATCTGTCAGGAATAATTTGTTTGTGTATTCCTGCATGGCAGGGGGTATGACTGGATGGTCCTTGTGGCCTCTTCCAACTCTTTGATTCTATGATTATGTAAAACTTAGGTTGGGTTTAGAAAGTGAGTATATATTTGAAGTAAAAGAGCTTTTAAAAGTAAAATTTCCGGCAGAACACAGACAGACAGTGGTGGAACCGTCTCTATCAATAGGCTGTTTTACAATGTTACTATGGCATATGCCATGCTCCATATATTGCAGGATCATACCTCCCTTCAGGGTGTAGTTGGAGCATGCCAGTATCAATTTCCCTGGATGGATCATGGAGAACGGGTTCATACACACACACACACACACACACACACGGTAAACATGCCTCTTGTGATCACAAATCTCTGGTGATGTGCATTTTGCACTTGCTGTGCTTTAGACGTCTTGCAGCCTTTTTACTTTGCCCCGTGAAACAACAGAAGCCACTGAGACTTGTGCCTGATTAGGAATAGAAAGAATATTCAAAAATATTCTTAAAATAGTTGAAAATAATGTTTCTCATGTCATGAGAAAACCTGATAAGAAGAAACATGAACTGATTAGAATCTTTGCTGTTTGAATCTTATTCTATTCAAAATTTTCACATGGTTATTTTGCACAAATCACCAGCATTTTCCATGCAGGAAACAGCATTTGCTCTGCTGAAAATAATAATCTGTGCACGTTTTTTTTTTCTGCACAGAAAATGCTGTTTCCTGCACAGAAAATGCTGTAGCCAGGGACATGGTTGTTTTGTATAGAAAAGAGCATTTGTATAGAAAAGTGCAGGAAGCACAGAAAATAATATTTTGGTTCAATAGTCTGTGCAGAAAAAGCTGCTTTCTGTATAGAAAATGCTATTTTCTGTGCAAAACAACCACATGCAAATTGTGTGCAGTATAAGTCCAAAATTGTGAATAGTGTCCACAAACTACACAGGTTTGAAGATTTTCTTGCAGTGGGAAGAAAATTGCTAAAATTATTCATTGCTTTACTCAAGGAGAAAATCAGTGAAGAATTACAACCCTATACTAACTTCAATCTTTCATGAACATGTGAGCTATATGACAGCTTGGCAAGCATTGCAGAATGTAGTAGAACAGGCTTTAACTGAAAACAGTTACTGCATGTCATGCTTTAGCCCAGAAAAGGTCTTTGCAATGAAAACAGCTCTTATTCTTGAAGTGGGGTGTTTGTTTTATATATTTTGGTGGAAATCCACTTGCGTTCTAAAAGAACCATATTGCAACAATTCAAACAGCTTAGCTCAGCACTTAATCATCCTCGTAATTTACGTACTGTGATATATATGAATTCAAGAACATTGTAGAGAACAGAAGATGTTGACATCATTTTCCATTAGGCAATAGTATAACTTCATTAAAGCAGAAGGCCATATAGTCTCAACAGGAGTTCTCTGCAGGAAATGCTTTATTCTTACTTAGCATATCTGTGAATTCTATCAGCATTAGTGTCTTTCACAATGTTTGCTTCTGCTGAATATTTATGAAAGACTGTCCAGTGACCTGCTTAGCATCTCTAGGTTTGCTCTGCATTAACAATTTCTCAAGTAGAACACAATCAGAAGACTCCTTATCCTTCAACTGCTGCAATCAATACAACAGAGGCCGAGGAAAACATCTGAGGCAAAAAGAGAAAGATTTCTATCACAACATCTTTGTCTTTATCTGTGTGTATGAGGAGGGGTAGGAGTGGAGGAAGGACAATGTCCCAAGACATTGAGAGTACAACACCAAGCAATTCCCAGAGTAAAGAGATGTCACACTCCCCCCTTTTTTTGTGTAATTCAGAGAAGTGAAACAGTTAAAAATTTGCTGACCTAACTTATTGAAGAGACACTGAGATTAGGAAATCAGTTTCCTAATAGGTTATTGATGGGGTCTGATTAGTTTTGTGAAGTTTGCCCCAGAGATCACCTTGCATACAAGCCTCACCATTTTAGGCTTTCATGTTAGGTGTGGACAAATTGGTCAGTTTCATTTTCTTTCAGATTTTTTTTTTAATCACTGGTTTTCTTCCCTGTCCCCATCCTGTTCATAAGGACATTTGAAAATTTTGGTGAAATTTCATCAAAAACAAAGTGAACAAAATTCTCACACAACTTCACCAGCCAAGTTAAATAAGTATAGCTAGTTCTATGGAAAGAATCACACTGTCCCCATCTACTATGGAGCTGTTAAAGACAAGGAATCTGTCAGGGAAAAAAGAGGTGGCAATCCTAATTCAGCACCATGGACATAGGGGTTGCCTTAATGTCAAAATAATCCTCATAGAATTAGCTTGGAATCCTAACTGTCCTAATGGCATTCAACATCAGATTGCAGCATTCAGAAGGAAGGGGGCTAAATCCACTGTAAACTCCACCGGGAAAGCCTTAGCAGCTTTCCCCATATTTTTAAAAAAGCATTTCCATTCATTTTGACAATTGGATTCATATTCATTCACATTTGCAAAAGAGTGGAAGTGGAAGCTGATTGGTCAGATGTGGGCAGGGGTTGGAGCTTGCTAACAAGGCAAGCACCTGAAACCACCATCTTGGATTTTCATTTTAGCAATCGTGCACTCAGCCGATGAAACAGACTTTTTCTTTTCTTCTTAAAATTTATTTAGGCAGAATATCACTTTTTGCACCTTGAAATGCTTTACAAAAAAACCTGTTCAGCAGCAGCAACTGGTGACAATAAAAACATGAGTAATTCACTCATGCTTGCCATCTTGGTTTGCAGGCAGGCCTGTTGGGACAACAAAAGTGAATAGCTTTGCAGGCCTGCAATTTTGCCAGAAAACCATTAAGACAAATAGAAGCTGCTTCAAATTTACGTTAGTGTGCATGAATCCAAATTTTTTACCTTTGTATAGACAGGCCCATAGCTGAATACACAGTCAGAGACAGACCTTTGTTTGTTTGTTTGAAGAGCCTGGTGTTGAAACCCTTAAGCAAATTCTTGGGCAACTCTGTAGTTTTCTCTTTCCCTCTTACATTTAATTTCTTTTGATCTCAAATTCTTTCTATTGAATTTATGAAGATGTTTATGGATTCTTGAAAGTTCTTATCAAAAACATGAATGAAACAAAATTCTTGCCCATTACTTTATTTATGTAACAAAAACATGGGAAAGCAGTTAGAACACCAGGACTCCCTTCTGACACTCCATAGCCAGACTGTGAACTTGCCCTCAGCTCATTAAATTTAAATGCAAAGCTGCCTGTTTTTTATTGCCTTTGTCTGACCCAACCCCCTTTCCATACCCCAAACCCACCCATTCATGCCTGGGTAAGTCAGCTGATTGGATGTTACTGTCAACTGATGTAACTGTGTGTCAGATGACTTCTACTGTTACTTTTCTGGATCATTACCCACATTGACTAATTTGCAAAAACAATGAAAGGTCATAGGAGTGCAATGCAGGCAGAAGTTCTCAGGTTCATTAACTGGCCTCTCTGGATAGGGCTGGGAAAGGAACTTGGGTTGAGGGCTCATTCACATGCAGAAAGTCAGCTTCAACTTACATTTCAAAACATATTCATCAAAGATTGTGGGACTACTAAGGCTGTGCTGCTGCTCCAATCCCTTGCATCAAATTTATTGTAGCCAAAAACACCTATAGTGTCCTTTGGGGGATGTGGTAAGGCATTGCCCCAGTTGTTTTAGGTCCATTTCATGGTCTTTATTTCTTTTCCAAATGTGAAGTTATCATTTGGCAAAAATAATTACATTGTAATTGCTCATACTGTTTCTCATCATCATCGTGGGTAATTACAATGGTGGTCTCTTCATGCTCATTGGAGTAATGTTGTCAGTTGAAATTATGTTCTGATTGTGGCAAATTGTAGTTGCTTTTCAGAAAGTTCACCACCTTCTGCAGCTGGATGAAACTGGGCTTTGGCTGCCATGGGGGGCAGCCACCATAAGAAACCTGCTAGAGAGCTCTATACCAAGATCCTCCTCAGACCCAGAGAGAGCCCCAGATCCAGCATGGCAGCAGTAGAAGCAGTGGGTAAGCATGTGCGTAGATATTTGGGAGAGAGATGAAGAGAGGGGTTTCTTCAGATTGGATTAAAGGCTGAACTGGGCCATCATGCCCAGCCTTGCACTGAAGGCAAACATAACAGGGTGAGCCACTGGCTGGGAGCCTGTTTTCCACCCCCAACCACCTCACAGGGCTGTACTCCCAAGAACATGCTAAAATACCTTCTTTTCTCTGATTCTCTTCCAAAATGGTGACCAAAACTAATATTATGTTACCTTCAGTAATTGGAAGGAAATTGAAAGGGACTGGCAGTTCTGAAGGGGTTTCATAGAGATGAGGTGGATTTTTTTTCATGTTTGTATGCATTTTGGGGGGGGGGAGGTCTTGGGGCACAATTTTCAGGTATTTTTTTTAAAAATGGGGGTTGGTGGGTGGGTCCAAGGGGCTTTCATGGTCTCATGGAGGGGCCAGAAGGGCCACAAGAGTTGGGCCTGAGGCTTACATATGGCCCATCTGCTTCAAGAGTTTGGGCCTGAGGCTTACATATGGCCCATCTGCTTCACTAATGAAAAACATTATCATGAGCATTCAGATTCCATATTCCAAGTGCAGATTTTGCAAATGTTAGTGGCATCCCTTCTTTTTACCATGGAAAAGTTATTGTCCTGTTATTGTACATAGGCTGAACTTCAGTTTTACAACTGCAAAATGTCAGAGGTATGACAATTTGGATTTTCTTTTTTTAGTAGCACATTTGGAAACTCAGAACTTTTTTTGTGGTAGAAACTAGGAGAATCTTCAAATTTTACCAAACTCAAATCTTATGTTTTATATCAGATGAACAATCAGATTTATCCCTTATCTACTTGTTGACTATCCCCCTATTTAAGCATAAAGAGCTCCATGGTAGCCAAAAAGTTAAGGAAGATTCTATTTTGTTACTTGTAGGATAAAACATCTCTTTTTTTGAGCTTTAGAAATAAAAATGCCTCATTCTAAAGAAGACGCATAAACTATCAAATGTAATGAAATGCTTTTGTTAAATAATAAGCAACAGCAGCACATAGAAATAAATATTTTTCATTGAGGTAAAATATATAGAACTATAAAATCATAAATATACTGGAGAATTATAATGTGAATTTGTAAATTGTATGCAAATAGCTTGAAACTAGATCTACAAAGACATAAATAAAGGAACAAGACTGAAAGGTTTATATGTTGGCTTGTTTATAGAGTAGCACAAACATTTTTCTTTTTTAATTGGCAATTAATTTTCGGCAGCCATCGAGGTACTTTCATGTCAAATTACTTTCCCTATACTAAACAAGATTAGGCATCCAAGCAGCAAAGCACTTATGTGAAAAGTGAGAAACTGACTGTCAAGTAGATATTTTCTACCTATAACCAATTAAAATGTTTCTTTTATGATGAATGGAGGCTGTAGTTCTGCAACTTGTAGTTTTTGCCATCCAGTATGCACACACCTGCATAACTTTTCTGCTCACATGGGCCACAGAGAGATAAGGATGTTACTATGAGTTTGGTTGTTCATCTCTCTCTAAGGGGATAGGACAAAGGTACAGTACAAGCCTCTGTAACTCAGGGATAAATTATACATAATACATTCAGCCAGTAATGCTTCACATACAACATTTTCGTTAACACAAAAAGAAAAAAGAAGAAGCACTATGTGAAAAACTTAAGGCTTTTTAGCCATTAATTGTTCAGTTATGTTCCACCCCCCACTTTCCTTCAAGATACTTCAGCATCTCAAAGGCCACCAACACTCAAGGTACAAAGTAATGTATTATTGATACACTTCAAATGAGTGACATAAACGGGGAAATATTGATTTTTTAAGAAGATGTCTCATTTTTCTTATTTCACAGAAGACTGATGCAAGCTTGTGTGGCTATCAATATTATTTGAATTAATGTAGATTCCTCACTCATTGATTCCTTTGACAGTGATTGTCATAACTGATTTATGGATATTCACAGCTCTTAAATTTTTAAGAAGGCAAATCTCAGTTTTGTGTCTATAAGTGGGTTGACTTGAATAAACAAGACAGCTAACGCTTGAGAAGGAATGTTTGGGAAGATTTGCATCTGTAATATGCTTCATGGAAGGAGCACTAAACATTTAGCTACTTGCCTGAAATATTAACATGGGATCCCAATCCCTTACCATACAGAACTGTATCTTAAATTACAGTAAGTTCCATGACTAACACAAACTTATGAACCCAACTTCCAAATAATGTCAAAGATTTCTATTTAATTAAAGCAACCCCCATCCACCTGGAGGCCTAAAATGCTTTGGACAACAACTCTCATCACCCTGGAACATGAGCAATACTGGCAGGGGCTTATGGGGCTTGTTGTGCAAAACAACTGGAAATTGGGAAGGCTACAGTAAAGAACAGAAGGCAGGCAGGCATTTGCACATTCTTATTAACTCAGTGGAGCCACCACTCTCCCTTAGCATAATTCAGGATGAATATACTAGTTTTTCAGCCTTAACTTGCCTTTAACAGCATAGTGTGGAGGGTATGTGAGGAGGAGGAAGGGGTGAGGAATATAAGAAAAGACTGATAAATCTCTAGACAACTCCATGGAGAGGAATATATCTGCCCCATGATCTATAAGAGGAGGGGATAGGACCTTGGATACTTTGTTGGGGAGTGTGATGGCAGAGTTTTTTGAAAGTGGAGAGAACAGGTCATGTATCTGTAAACGATCCCAGTATACAGTATCAGTCAAGTCCAGGTGAACAGATACAAGTTCACATACACGTATGATAACAGATGAGTGAGGCTGAGAGTTGCTTGCTTAAGAACACCTGGCATGTTCATAGGAAAAGCAAGATCCACATTGAGGAGTGCCTGATTGATATCTAAGGACTTTATCAGGCCACCCCCCAAAAACGTTCTTTTGCCGGCATAAAACCCCCCATCCAGGACCGGTTTAAGGAATTTTGGGGCCCCCTGCAATGCTTTACTTTGGGGCCCCCATATGTTTATCTCAGGTCAATGTAACCTAACCTATTCACTGTACAGGATGTTCAGATTATAGTAGGACCCCCGTATCCCTGGATTCATTATCCATGGGACACAAAACAGCACACCTACCATAGAGTCTTCCTAGAAAATGTGTCTTCCCTAGCCCTTTTCTAGGCCTTCCAAGGCAACTCTATGGTATTTTAAACCAGAAATCCCATTATTTTCATATTAAGGAGGCCAACACGGGGCCCTCTCTTGACCTCGGGGCCCCCTCTTGACCTCGGGGCCCCCTGCCAATGCTGATTTGGCAGACAGGTTAAACCGGCCCTGCCCCCATCCATTCTTATGCTAGGAAAAGAACGTTCCCCACCACACTTACCTTCCTGTCCCGGCAAAGGCTCCCCAGCACTGAAGGAGGAAGTGAATGAAGCCCTGTTCACTTTCTTCTTTGAAATCCTGTGAGACTTCATCGTGCAGGAAATTCAAAAGTAAAACAAAAAGATAAACATCAAAAAGTTACACCAAGCACAAACACACCTTAAAACTTACAAGTAAACCAAGGAATGCTTTAAAAAGTTTGTCACCTACCTGGATATCACAATCTCACCTGGAAATGTTCTGGCTGGTCCAGATATTGTCGGGCTAAGTATGAGTCCCCCCCCCCCGCAATGTTCCATATGCTAGCAATGCTGGAACAAAAGTACCACGGGGGATCTATTGACAGCTTAAGCCATCAATAAAAAGGTATGGGTTTGGGGCAGAATATGACTGAAAAAGGGCGATGTCATCTGATCTGCATGCCCCTTTGTGGTTATGTGGCATCGTTATGACACCATATTTGACTCGTCTGATAAAGCCCTTGGTCTCCTAATAATTATACCACACCAGCTGTGTTGATATGGCTAATGTTGTTTCCATGCTTCTGCACCTGTCTCTTCCATAGATCGAAGGCTATGAATCCTAAACCTCTACAATATGGTGTATATATTAGAAGGAAAGAATGGTGTGAATTTCATATTACAAATTACAAAGTATTTCAATTGCAAATACTTTTATGATGGCAATATGACTTATTCAGTATAGAAACCAGATCTTTTGCATGTATTTGTATATACACAATCTACAGTATAGACAAAAAAATGATTCTCTGGTACCACCCATTAACAAAAACTATATCATATTGCAGCTAAGAAGAAATCTGTAACTTGAGGAGTAACAGAAGGGTTCCAGCCCAATAAAGAATACTGAACCAACATTTTATTAGGGTATATCTGAAATTGTGCGAAAGGGAGCAAATTTTATGATCTATGTAAAAAGATCCAGCATATGTGTTAAGGATTCACAGATACCAACCATGCATAGACAATATCTTTTGTGGTGAGGAATTCCTAAAAATCTGCGCTGCTGAGGGTCAAATATTAAGCCTAGGGAGCAAAACTGATCTAGAAGCTTGAGATATTCTAAGAATTATTAAACAGGATGCAAAGGCAGGAGCAGTCTATGTTTGTTAAAGAATTCAAAGCTTGTCTCTCATGACTTTATCAGATGAGCCCCTTAAAAACGTTCTTTTGTTGGCATAAAAAAATAAATTTTTATGCCAGCAAAAGAACCCACCACCACCACACTTACCTCTAATCCCAAAAAAAGACTTCTCTGGCAATGAAAGAGGAAGTGAACAGAGCTCTGTTCACTTCCTCATTCAAAATCCTGTGTATTCTTGTGTGAATATATAGTGAGGGAAATTCAAAAATAAAACAAAAAATAACACTAAAAAAGTTACACCAAGCACCTAAACACACTAAAAAAAATCCAAGTAACCCAGGAAGTGTCATAAAAAGTGGGTCACTTACCTGGCTGTCATGATCTCACCTGGAAGTGTTCATGTTGGACTGGCCATTGATGCTGGATTGATGTGAGCACAGTGGTGTGAGCTTTCACATGCTTTTCAATGCTGGCACAAAAGCACCATGGGGGTCAATAAAAAAGCACTATGGGGTGTGTGTGAGGTTTCACATGCCAGCAATGCTGGCACAAAAGCACCAGGGGGGGGGGCTTCAGCCATAAATAAAAAACTATGGGCTTTGGTGGGGATATAACCGTGAAATGGTGACATTGTCTGATATGTGCCCCCTTTCGCGGTTATGTGGCATCGTTATGATGCCGTATTTTATGTGTCTGATAAAGTCCTCAGTGTCCCACAGTCTTTGGGATAGTATTCTAAGTGCTTCTTGATTCCCGTCCTGGGAGAAAGGCTTCTGAGCTGCCTTGAGTCCCATCTTGTGAGAAAGGCAGGGTATAAATGTAATAACATAAATAAATGAATAAATAAATATCGTTGCCTGGCTATGAAGACAAGTTCAAGTGGGATCACAAATTATCAACTTTTATGCAAACCTAAATGTGCCCATTTTTAATCGTATGTTCCGGCATATAAGATGACTTTTTAACCCTTGAAAATCTCTTCAAATGTAGGGGGTCATCTTATATGCCGGGTATACGGACACGCGATGGGGCTGCCAGCCCCATCTCGGACTCAGGAAGGGCAGGAGGTGGCTATCAAGCTTCCCTCCCCAGCCAGCCACCCCTCTGCCTTTCCCGAACCCAAGATGGGGCTGCCAGCAAGGAAAGACAGCGGTTTGGCTGGCTGGCTGACTGGGGAGAGCCTTGCCAGCCAAACCTCTGCACTTTCCCAACTTGTGGTGAACCGGCTTTTGACCCTTGAGTGTTTGGGGGAAAGGCCGATTCAAGCAGGGCACTCACTGAGGAAACCGCCAGCAGTTTCCTCAGTGAGTGCCCTGCTTGAATCCGTCTTTGCCCCAAACACTCAAGGGTCTAAAGCTGGTTCAAGAGGGAAGCTGGCTAAGGAGAGCTCCCGCTAAGCAAGCTTCCTTCTTGAACCGGCTTTAGACGCTTGAGTGTTTGGGTCAAAGAAGGATTCAAGTGGGGCACTCACTGAGGAATCTGCTGGCAGTTTCCTCAGTGAGTGCCCTACTTGTCTCCGCCTTTGCCCCAAACACTCAAGGGTCTAAAGCCGGTTCAAGAGGGAAGCTCGCTTAGCAGGAGCTCTCCTTAGCCAGCTTCCCTCTTGCCCAGCACTCGCTCTCTCTCTATTGTTTGTTATCTTTCTCCTATCATCAGTTCCAGTTTGGTTGACAGCTTAGAAAAAAATAACAGCATGGCAGCTCCCATGAATTTATTGTCTTATCCTTTCTTTCAGCTTTAGAGTGAATTAGGAAAAGTTTCATCTACTTGCACTGTTTTATGTTTACATGTTTGATGACAAACAGCCTTATGTTTATAAGTGACAGTTTTCCTGCTAAGTACCTGCATGTCATAAGCATTTGAATTAAAAGTACCATATTGAAATCAAATCTGATGTTTTTTAAATTTTTATTTGGTGTGCGTTGGAAGAGGGGTAGTCTTATATGGTGAGTGTATCCCAAACTCTATATTTTAACTGGAAAAGTTGGGGGTCATCTTATACGCCCAGCCGTCTTATATGCTGGAATATATGGTATATCGGTGGCTACTGACATAGCTTACACATATAGTTGGGCTACTCAGATGAAAAAGGAAGTCAGAGACAAAATTTGATTGTCTGTATCCAGGCTCTACTTTCCAAACAAAGCCCTGCTCCACTTTCCAGATACTTGGCTACAAATCCTAAACAAATTGGAAACCGCAGAACATGATGCAAGAAAGTTAGTTGGACTTTCTCAACAGCCTCAACAGTGATATCCAGGTAGGTGACAACTGCACTGATCCAAATGGGATTACCATATAATAACAGAGCCATACATTTAGCTTTGAAAATACAAATAGTCAAAGAGAAATGACCATATAATCCTGAGTAGGGGTGATACAGTGTAGGAGGACATGGGAAAAGACCTTCTCACTTGTATCATCCCAATTGTGAAATGCCCTCAGAAATTCATTGGCACCAACATTGGTATCTTTCGGGTGCCAACTCAAGATATGGCTTTTAATGAAAACCTTTTGGCCTAATTTACTTCAAATGTAGATGTGCATGGTTTTAATTTTTGTAGCCTTTTAATCAATTATAACCTTTTGTCATGATCAACATAATTTTAACTTGTTTTAACTATTCATCTGGAATTGTTTTAAATTGTTTAGGCTGAATCTATGAAAAAGAGCATAATATAAACATTTTAATAAATAATAAATAAATATAGTAGATGTGAGAAATGAGTTTCACATATTAACAAAGAACATTTAGTGATATCATGAGCTGTAGTTAATTTGTTGGTTAAGATCACCTGATTTGTTGGTTAAAATCAACTAAAGTGGTAGATGACAATAACCAAATAATGACATTTATCCTTTTGGCCCACTTCACCTTTTTGTAACAGAACAAATTATCTGTACCTAAGAAAGGGAGGGAAAGGTGTGAACCATATTCTATTAAGATAATTAATAGGAAGTGGTCCATAAAAATGGTCCCATAAAAATCATGGACTTGGCTTCTCAGCTGGGAATAGACAAGAACATAACCAATGACAGTATTTGCTTGGGTCAAACTGAGTGTGTATTCACCAGGGATGTCTTGAGATGGGATCCATTTAGAATCACTTTCTGAGGGTAAACTGAAAATGTAGCGCAACAACCCCTGCCTAATTTATCTGAAGGTCTTTAGTGGATCTTAGATGGGGTGGAGAGAGATCTAGCAAGGATTCATTAAAATTACAACCCATGGCATGGCTTACAGAAGAATCATCATTCTTTAGCTTTGCATTAAAATCTCCAGCTAGGAAAACTTCTACAGAAGGATGGTGGTCCTCCAAATCCAACAAATATTTGCTAAACATAACCCCTAGGCTAATCAGTCTGCCATACAATTCTAGAGAGGTGAACACACATTAGATTAGCAACTGAAAGTCAGTACTTTTCATCAAAACTGCAAGAGCTAAAGAAGAACCAGTTGATAGAGTCATATGCTCTATTATTTGAAGCAATGTGGAAATAAGGCAACACAGAACAGCTCTAAAAAAGCTTCTGCTTCCTAGTAACAATTGCTGGTAGAGAAAAGAGGGTAGAACTATTCAAAAATATATGCATCTCTGATCAAGTTCTGGAAGTACAGTTGTCCCTTCATATTCGCTAGGGTTTGGTTTTGGACCCCCTGTGGATACCAAAATCCATGAATACTCAAGTCCCATTATATGCAATGGCATAGCAAAATAGTGTCCCTTTATATAAGATGGTAAAATCAAGGTTTGCTTTTTGTTTATTTTTTTTTATTTAAAAAATTAATAAAAAAATAAGTTTGCTTTTTGGATTATTATTTTTTAAAGAATATTTTCAAGCCATGAATACTTAAATCCGTGGATACCAAATCCATGGATATGGAGGGACAACTGTACAGTAATAAACTAAAGTAATAACAACAGTAAACACTCTCCAAAATGTATGTTCACCAACTTTCCCCTTCCAAATAGTTATGTATCAGGGTAATATATTTAGTGATGAAATTCTATGGTTTTGGGCTAATCAATCTAAATGAATTAAGGTTTCCAATGTCCTAGCCTGGTCATAGATTATACCAATATTATTGGTGGTGGGGAGGAAGAGAAAGTGCTCCTGGGGCCCCAAATTATGAGGTTCAGGTTTATTTTTTGGCACTGATGTATCTGCAACATGGATAAATACTAAAAATATAAAAAAATTAAAAAAATGGAAAGATCTCATTGTCTTGAGACATCAACCAACTGGCAAAATATCATTTAAATCAGGCTTCTCTTTTATAGACAATGGAGAGATGGTAGTGAGGATGTATTGATTCAAGCTTAGAAGGCTTGTAGACTTGGTATCAAAAGAAAGATTTAGAGCTGACCAAGGTCTTGTCTAGATGGGCAATATACCCCATCTTGCCCCTGTCTTAGAGCCTTGCAGTTCTAATGATGCAGGGCATTTGCCCCATTCTACCCCCAGGCAGTCATCATGACCTCTGGGGCAGAGGTGGGACTAAGAAGGAAGGAAGGCAGGGTAGGGCCTGATAAACCAATTAATACTTGGTTTTATCCATTCCTGCTGGGAAGGAATGGATCGAGCCCCACGAAACTGCAGAAACTCATCCCGACAAGCCAGCCCTCAATGCAACTGCCAGTCTGTCTCACTCTCTCAGGAGGCTGGAAGAAGCTCCACAGCATGTGACCCAAGGCTGGTCACATGCTGGGGCCTTGGCCACATGTTGCAGGACTCCTTCCTGCCTTCAGAGAGAGTGAGGGAGATGATGGTGGCTGCAGCAATGGGCTGTCTTGCCCGTCTGAACTTCCTCCCATTCCATAGAGGGGGGACGGGCCTGATCCACAGCCAGCATATGCTGGAAGGAAACTGGAATATCATGGCTCATGTAGATGAGCCCCAAGAGTTTTTGAAGTTTCAGTATTTGATTTCTAAGTCTTTGAACAACAGAATTTTGTCCTTTGGTGGGACTATTTATTTATGGATTTGTTTTATCTATTCTATTTATTTGTGTCTTCCCTTTGTCCCAATATAGTATCCAAGGCTGTGCACAATTTGAGTTGAAACAAAGTATCATTAAAAGAATGATAGTTCAAAAGTTACTAAAATAAACAATCATATTAAAAATATCAATATATAACAGGTTTTTTAAAAAGGCTTTTACAATATAATATGATAAAATACAAATATAGTGCACCACAGCTAACTGTCAAAAGTCTAGGTAAATAAAAAAATAATAATCTTCACCTATTGATGGAAAGTGAGCAGAGACAGGGCCAACCTAGCTTCTCATGGGAGGCGATTCCACAGTCCAAGAAGGCTGTCTCTCATGCCCTCACCAAATGTGCCTGTGATGGTAGTGGGACTGAGAGAAAGTCCTCCCACAAGGAACATAAAACACAAGCAGGCTCATACTGGGAGATATAGTCTTTCAGATAGCCTGGGTAAGAACCAGTTAGTGGTTTATGTTCAGAATCAAAATAAAATTCAAACTAATTCTTCATTCCAGATTGTTTACAAGGGCATTCAACCTCTGAGAGATTTTCTGTAAGTAATATAGTGGATCTTACATTCCTCTCCTTGTGCAAGATAAAGCTGATGCTAGATTTTAAGGGAGAGATTTTCTTCCCATTGTTAAGAAAATACCTTCCAGGAATTATTCCCCTTTTAGCAATGAACACTTTGAATCTCATTATCAGGGAAAGAATTCTAGGAGATGAAAAATTTAGAAGGAATCTACTGTATTTGGAACAGAAATGCCACCAATGTTCTAACAGAGAGAATATCTCACTATAGGATGCCTTTAGTAGAGAGACAAGATTTTTGTATTAAGCTATAGCATCATTAGCCTGATAGGACATAAATATGATAAAATAATTACAGCACTATTATTGGATTGTCATACTAAGGTTTTCTTGGCATTTGTTCCTTTAACAGAAGGATCTGCCCCATAATTTCTGTAGAAATTAGGCTGGCAAGTAGTTGGAATGAAATTCCCTTGACAAGGACTATGAATCTTATTCCTGTTAAAGACTACCTTAGACTAGATATGCATTTGCAGTACAGGAATATTTGCAAAGTTCAAAGCTGTACAGTGGATGATGTCTTGTATCTTTAGAGCTTGAAATATTATTGTACAAGTAATTAGTTACAGTTACCATTCCAAAGAAGGTAGTTACCATTATAGTTATACTTAAAAGCTTTCTACTTTCCATTTTTCAGAAGTAACAAAATAGTTACTTTTAGATACTTGGGGAAAAAAAACTGAATGTCACAAAAAATCTGAATGTTGTCCTCATCTGAACACTCACAACATGATATGAGGAAGAAGCACATGGCAACAGTACAAGGCAACCCTTGTTCTATTGATATTCCTCCTGTAGCCACATCTATATAAAAGTAACTAAAATGGTATAGTTATATTATAATATGACTAAAAGCAAAACTTGTTAAGTTAAACAGTGTACATAGTTTCAGTATACCTTGCTATTGAACAAAAAAACTAATTACAAGTAATTATTGATTTGTAATGAGTTACTTCCAAGCTCTGCTTGGAATTCTAACTTCAAATTCTAACTTCAGGTTGGGGGCAGTTGTCAGAGGCATCCAGAGACTGCCGGATTAGATAGATGTCTGGTCTGATTTAGCAGAGATTCTTCTTGTTTTCTTAAATAGTCTGCAAATGATTTTTCCCCACAAAATAATTTCCTCTCCATTAGGTTGGAGTTTCTGTTCAAGCCTTGATATTGTATGCTGAAACACTATTCATTCTGACAAGTTGTTTAATTGCTATCTATGTCCTAATAACCTCAAAGAGAGTAAGAGCAACTACTGGCAATTTAGTATTGCCAGCATCACATGTTGTATCGCTGTAACAGATACAACCCATAAGGGAGCAGTGGGCTATTTCTTTAAAAAAATATATTGGAATGAATAGAATAATAAAGAAGTTGAAGGCATAAGGATTTTTGTGCCTTCTTCCATGTACAGGTCTTATTACAGAATGTCATAAATATAAAGTGGTCCATCAGGTATAAAAAAAGGTCTGGAAGAATTAGGGCTTAAGAGTTATTTGAAGGAATTTGCTTATATTAAGCCCTGATGTTCAGAGAGTTAGTCAACAGGTAAAATGAGGGTCATGGCAGCAAGATCTAAGTCTAATCCACTTTGGTCATCTATCAATATATCAGTATTGTGTGTGTATGTGTGTGCACGTGCACACCTTCAAGTTGCTTGTGGACTTATGGCAACCCCATGAATTTCACAGTGTTTTCACCTCTGTTCAAATAAAGTTCCTAGGGGTATTTAGAAAAGATAATGGTTGATTAATATATATGTTGAAAAAACCCACACAGTTCAAATAACAACATTACCCTCCCCCATTGCATAAAACCAACTAGAGCTGGGCTGAAGTAGGGCAGCTGTGCATAGACCATCACCTTGTTTCACATCTGGACCCAATTAGAACCAGAATTATTTGGATCCTGAATCCAAATGGATATTTGGAAATTCAAATCCAGATTACTAATCTTGTCCCATTGGAAAACCAAAACTGATTAGGATTTTTAATCCCCCCCCCAGATGGCCACATAAAATGTGGAGATATGGTAGACTGTAAAGAGGATATTGACCAAATCTAATTTCAGACAAGTAACATTAGGAGTATTGTATTATGCACCTGTGAAATTTGCTGGTTTTCAAAAAAGCAAAAACATGTTTTAAAAGCTGTTGATGAATGCTCACTCTTGGCAATTCATTTTCCATTGGTTGCCCAGGTATTGTCCCTCTTGAGCATCAATCAGATAAGTCTGCTAAATCTGAAATAATGTCAGTTTAACTGATTACTATTTGAAGAGGGGGTTCCTTTTGCTTTATTCTACTGGCAGGCCAACAGGAGAGATTCAGGGAAGCAGCATAGGGAATCAGGAGGAAGATGCGAACATGCTTTTTTACTACCAGCTGAGCAGCATAGGGAATTAGGAGGAAGATGAGAGCATGCTTTTTTAATACCTGCTATCCAAGTGGTAAGATTCTTCTGCTGATCCCTCTACTCTGTTTAAGGCATTTGGTCATCTTAGCTGGCATTGCACATTTCCCTGTTATGTCTCCATTCTCCTCCATCTGTTTCAGAGTTGCCTGTCTAAAGAGATTATCAGACAGAAATGCAAAAAGTGTTCCTGTCTCACAATCTCCAATCCCATTCCTGTCCTGACACCATAACCATCCCCATCACACTTACCATCTCTCCTGTCGACAGGCAATCCAGGAATGAATGGTGCTCTAACAGAGTTCCGTTCACTTCCTGGACTGAAATCCCGCCTGTTCTCACAAGAAAATGTGAGCGTGGGAAATTCAAAAATAAAAAGTAAAGGAACACACAAAAAGTTACACCAAACACAGAAACACACTTTGAAACTTACAAGTAACCCGGAGAGGGTAATAAAAAGTGCATCACTTACCTGGATGTCATGATCTCAACCCAGAAGTATTCTGGCAGGACCGCCCATTGACGCTGCATTCACTTGAGTTAAATGGCCTGAGGTTTCACATGCTGGGATTGGCAATCTATTGACAGCTTGGCCCATCAATAAAAAGAAATGCCGTAATGATGCCAGCAGAATGCAAAAGGACAACGTTGTCTGATATTGGCATCTTTTGAGGGCTCAGGTGCTCGCCTGGGGAAGCTGGGGGGTAAGGTCTCAGTTAGACCTACGGCCTCAGCTGCTCCTTCACTTGGTTGCCTCCCCCCCATGAAGATCCTAGAGGGCTTAAATAGGTAGGGTTCAATAAAGACCCTTTATTTCACCCATACATCTTGTGTCTGGTCTCTTTATTCCCTGAGTCGTGTGGCAAAGGTCCCGTGACAGTAACACTTGTCTTCACATTACCCTTCATTAACAATATCTTAACGCTTTTAACTGGCCCCCACATGCTCCTTTAAGAGAAATGTCCACTTACTTCTGTGTTAGCCAGGGCTCAAGATCTTGACGTTTCTCATGAGAACATGTGAGTCCGTGTAAAAACACCGAAAACACTTTAAAAATAAATTAACTACACAGATAATCCCTGAAACATACACAAAAACTTGCCAGCAACATGGGACAGTTCATAAATAGAGCGTCCTGTTGATTGTTTTCACATTGTCACCTGGAAGTTTTCTCAGTGGCAATGGGAATGGGGGAAAGAGGACTGTCCATTCAAGCTGTATTCTCATGATTACAGCAGGACTTGGTTTTGCACAAACCTCAATAATGCAAAAATAACAATATTGAGGAGCTATGCACGGTTTAGCCTGTTGATAAAAAGTAACACCATATTCGCGGCTGGTGCACACACTGGCCATGGAATTAAAATGTTGTTGTCAGATAATTTCAGCCCATTATGTTATTATTATTATCACATCGTAATGACAAACATTTTGCCTTGTCTGATAAAGTCCATACTCATTAAACAGACAAATTGACAAGTTGGAGAAATAGAAAATTAAGCTACACTATTCAGCAAGACAAAGGGAAATTCAAGAAACACTTAGTGAGAACAACTGGTCAGCCCTCACCACAACTGTTTCATTATCTACTTCTGATAGAATGAAGAAACTCCAGAGGAGGTTGGGTATATAACTTAAATGACCACACATAATCCCTCCCCATAAACCCTATGAGTGGGTTGTGCTGGTTTGAGATTCATGCTGCAGCTGTCGATGAGAACAACCAAGCTCCTATCACCCCCTTTTTATCACTGTACCTTGGCATCTCCCTCGTGCACTCACATTGGAGGCATACTGCGTTAAGAGCAGTGCACTGGGTTTTAACTGGTTTTAGGGGGGAAAGCACTCCCAAGCACTAACTCTCTGCAGGACCTTACAGGCTAAAGTGTTTTTTAAAATGGACAACTAACCAGAATGATGCCAAATGAAAGAAATCAGATCAAGGACAAGCTAATTTTGCAGCAAAAACAATTATTTCTTTATTAAAAATACAGAAAAAGAAAGCAGTAGAAACCAATAGAAGTCTATATCCAGTACAAGCTGTTAATAGCAGTTTCTCAAAGGAAAAGAGGAGGGAAACAGCACAGGTACTAAAATCCTATTCTTGACCAGTATAAGGGGGTGGGGTAGAGGGCTGTAGCTGAGCTTAAAGGCTTACAGTCTAAGGAGATTTTCAGATGGGGAAATTATTCCCCGGGGAGATCAGGATAGAATTGTTTCTGTCCCGGAAGCTGTGCCACATTTCGCATGCCCACTTCCCTCTCCCAACCTTCTGCCATCCTGACACTGTCCTTGTTCTAGTTCTTTTTATTAACGATGAACTCTCGTTAATAGAATATCACAGAAGGGAACTAGAACAAGGATAGCATCAGGACAACGGGAGATCGGGAGAGGGAAGTGGGCGTGTGAAACGCGGCACTGCTTTCGGGACAGAAACAATTCTGTCCCAATCTCCCCAGGGAATAATTTCCCCATCTGAAAATCTCCTAAGATACACATTGATTTTCTCACCCTCTTGATGTGATCCAGGTCTTCGTGGGCAGAGCTTCTGGGAGGTGGAAGGGGGGGCTAAAGAGGCCAAGAACGAGGAGCCAAGAAAGCCATATAGGACTGACCCCCCTCTTTCTGGCTAATATATTGACCTTTTCTAACTTGGGGGTTGTCTTCTGGAGTGAAGGAGACATACCTCTGGCCATGGAATGTTATTCTGTTGGAGGGATCAAAGTGGATGATGTGCTTAGTGATGTGTGCAAAGGTCATATGTGAAAGTTACCTCTGCCTTTTACCCTCTAGGCAATGTAATTACTCTTAGAAGGCCTGGGAGAGATAAACAATGGAGTTGCACACATTGAGACAATGCCAATTGGGTATCCTCTTTGAAATGCAATCAGGGTTGCCCAATATCTCTGGAAACTGCAGAATACCTCACAATGGGGGAGGGGTGTACCAGTCTGAACCAGTTCGGGAAGGTCTCCTTTCAGTGAAGAGAAGCGGAGCAGTTAGACATTGATTATTCTCCTGAACATATCAATGGGACCATTTCCTTATCAGCCGAAGTGGGAGGAAAATCCCAGTTTGTACTTGAAAATGAGGCTTGACTTCTCTAAGACAGCCAGGGATCCAGGCTTTGCCCCTTCCCTTACCACATGCATGCAGACTTCTGGCAATAGGCAGCCACCTGCCGTAAGCATCAAAAGTCTACTTGCAATTCATATTTATAATGCGTAACTCATAAAAACTGTCTAGCTTTTCCAAGTTTAGAATTCTGAAACACTCCAGCACTGATTCCAGATTGATTCAAATCAGCTTTGTCATTCAGGGTTCAGCCAAAGTGGTTTTCTAGCCCTACTTAGAAATTCTTTAAATGTCTGGAATAAAGCAAAGCTTTTCCTTGATGATAAAAAGAAAGCTAAATGAACATGCCTGGGAAGACTATTCCACAGGCCTGTGGCAATGACAGAGAAGGCTGCCTCCCCGGTTCCCACACGGCATGCCTCAGTTAGTGGAAACATGTTAGATAGCAAAGACTTTCATAAAATGAATCCAGTGTAATAGGTAGGTAGTTGTTGAGATGATTGTTGTTGTTGTTGTTGTTGTTGTTGATGATGATGATTATGCAACTTATGTTTGAGGGCAAATCAGTGCCAAGGGTAGCTAGGGGATAATACTGATTGCTAAACAAACAGTCAGAGAAAGAACTTCATGGAGGAAATGTGAAATAAGGAAACTGATAAATGTGACAAGGATCATATCTGCCACTTTTTTGGGAAATTTCTAAGATGGCTTATTGGAAATGGAAAATGTGTTGCATAAATCTCATTGGCCAACACTGGTTTCAGATCAAGTTTCAGCCTGGAAGATCCATTCAGTGTATCTGATTGATTCTCAGTCCAAACTGAACTTAGTACGGAATTGAGAGGAAGTTTATCGGGAATTTCCCATAGGTCACTTTCAGGATTTACATGGAACTACATCATTATCAGGGATGACAGGTCCAAACTTCCTTCAACATTGCTCCCTTCTAGAAGTGTCTCTAAGCAAAGACAATGCCATGGCCTGGCTAGTATAGAAAACTGTTCTGCATCTTTTCACTTTACAGGCTGATACCTTTCAGGAATAATCAAAGACTGTTTCACACTACACAATTATAGCACTATGATTCCACTTTAATTACTATCGCTGCATTTCATGATTAGGAATCTGATGAAGCACTAAAATTCTCTGGCTGAGAATTCTAAGCTTGGTGTTGTGTACTTTCAAGTCATTTCCATCCTATGACAATCCTAAGATAAATCAATCATGGGGTTTTCTTGGCAAGATTTGTTCAGAGGGGGTTGGCCACTGCCATCCTATGAGGCAGAGAGAGTGTGACTTGCCCAAGGTCACTCAATGGGTTTCCATAGCTGAGCAGGGATCTGAACCCTGTTCTTCAGAGTCATAGTCCAATGCTCAAACCACTATACCATGCTGCCATAGAATACAACCATGGCAGTTAAAGTTGAATCCTAGCACTATAACTGTGTAGTGTGAGAATCCCCCTGAAGAATGCTTGCCAATAGCCTTTGATGTGGTCATTCTAGTGAATTTTGTGTCAGTGTGGGATGTGTATAGAAATGGAAACTGACACATTCAGGTATTTTTTTTTTCAGAACAAAGGAGACTGGGAAGGCTGGTTTTCTTACAATGAACTAATCTGATCATGGTCACCTCAAATATTATAGAAATGCAATTTCCTATACAAAATGAATATTAAAATAAATAAATATTAACCCCCCCAAACCCAAAATGAGTATTAAATTAGAAAGATAATCAAATCCCTTTTTTTAGGGTGGGGGTCAACTTTTTTGTCAGTTTGGATTCACCATGGCCAATCACAACAATACCAAAGGCCTGGGTTTCTCCACTGATCCATATGGCCATTTCTCACAGTCTGAAGAGAGGGTCAAAGAGGCTAATAGTGCACTTTTAATGCACTGTTTGGTGTATGAGGTAGAAAAGGGCTAGAAATGCACAGAGCATTTCTTCTCAGCAGAAAGCCCAACTATGTTCTATGATGCTTAATCCCATAGACATTGTAGTTAAAAGAACCTGTAACAAATTCTGTGTGACAGTTTAGATGTTAGTTCTATTGAAAATGCACAGTTGAAGTGAAGACTAAACTCCCTCATCCTGGTCAATAATGGGGGGGGGGTCCCTTGTCTTTGGACCATATCTTGGCACTGGACTGCTGAAACCAAAGGGAAAATTTGGTACAAATGGGATTTATTGCTTAATGCAAAAACTTAGAATTCCAAATGTGACCTTGCTAAAGCAGTACAGTTGGTAGGTATGACAGTCTGTGAGAGATTTGGATTTGAGTTGATCAACAGCCAGAAACCAGTTTAGCATTTACTTCTGTCAGATTCTTTCTGCAGTGAGTGATATTTAGTTTTTTAGTTTTTCACAAACTTCACAGTTTCAGATTTCTGAATTATAAACCAAGTACATCTAAATGGGAGATAGACTTAAAAAAAAACTTTCATAAACTCCCATGTTTTACAAAAGAAAATAGGCACACTTTCACACATGAGTTCCAGTGAGAACCCAAGACTGTTAGCCCAGATTATAGGATAATATTGTACATATTGTAAAGGGGAAGGACCAATACAATCCAATGTATTGTGGCCAGATTTAGGAATATGCAATAGGGCATATCCCTAAATCTAAAATGGAAGTAAAGATTCCTTTCCCTTCCTCTCTACAGACATCCCCCATGCTATACCTGATATGATTTTTGGGATCTCCCTGACACAATTTTTGGGATCTCCCTACTCCATCAGTCTTGCGTACCATACTGTAGCTTACCCCATTCAGCAGGGTCCCCTCTGTAAGGGTGTGGAGGGGTCTGTCATAGTGGAAAGGAGCAGAAAAATTGTAAGTGCCTAAATGGGGGCCCAAATTTTGTATGTGCAAGAAGCATGATGATGGGTGGTGGTGGTGATACTACTACTAGAGATGGGAATATTTTTTTGCTCCAAAGGGCTATGGCAGAGCTTGAAGAAAACAATGGCATCTATATACGTTACCGTACTGATGGTAGCTTTTTTAACTTAAGCTGCCTGAGGGCTCACACTAAGACTCTAAACTATCTAGTCCGTGAGCTGATCTTCACCGATGATGCTGCCCTTGTTGCCCACACAGAAGCAGCTCTGCAGTGCCTAACGTCCTGCTTTGCAACAGCTGCAGAGCTGTTTGGGCTAGAAGTCAACCTGAAGAAAACAGAAGTTCTTTACCAGCATGCACCACAGGACGAACACCACCATCCCCACATTGCCGTTGGCAAATCTATGCTCAAGTCCGTTCAGCAGTTCACCTACCTGGGAAGCATCATCTCCTCAGATGCCAAGATTGACAAAGAGATCGATCACAGATTAGCAAAGGCATATAGTGCATTTGGAAGACTTCACAAAAGAGTCTGGAGCAATAAACACCTGAGGCAAAGCACAAAAATCAGTGTGTATAGAGCCATCGTACTGTCTATCCTCCTTTATGGATCTGAAACATGGGTCACCTATCACCACCACCTACGACTCCTCGAGCGCTTTCATCAGTGCTGTCTACACACAATCCTAAATATACACTGGACTGACTATGTGACGAATGTTGCTGTCCTGGAGCATGCATGGATCACCAGTATTGACACCATGATATTGAGAATGCAGCTGCACTAGGCAGGGCACGTTTCTAGGATAGAGGACCATCGCCTCCTAAAAATACTACTCTACGGTGAACTCGCCATGGGTCAGTGTAAGAGGGGTGCTCCAAAAAAGCGATACAAAGACTCCCTGAAACAACATCTCAGGCTTGGCCAAATTGATCACCAACAGTGGTCTGCCCTCGCCTCACATCGGGAGGCATGGAGACGCACTATCCACAGTGCTGCAGCCTTATTTGAGAACTCACGCCCAAAAAGTCTTGAAGAGAAATGACAACGCAGAAAGAATCACAACCCAAAAACATCACCCAAGGAGACCTTCTGCTGTGCTTTTTGCAACTGGACTTGTTTATCTCGGATTGGCCTTTTTAGTCATCAGTGAGCTTGCAGAAAGCGCGGGATGTGTCCTTCCTGAATCTTCGTTTGCGAAGAAAAGCGAAATATATATATATATATATATATATATGGTCAAGAATGTGTATTTTGAGTGTCAAGGAACCCTGATAAGAATCCTGGACTGACACCAATCTTTGTTGTTTGGGACTTATTCTATCCAAACTTGCAAGAAACAGCATAAAATCATAGAATCATAGAATTGTAGAGTTGGAAGAGACCACGAGGGCCATCCAGTCCAACCCCCTGCCATGCAGGAAATCACGATCAAAGCATCCCCGACAGATGGCCATTCAGCCTCTGTTTAAAGACCTCCAAGGAAGGGGACCCCACCATGCTCCGAGGGAGTGCGTTCCACTGCCGAACAGCTCTTACTGTCAGAAAGTTCCTCCTAATGTTGAGGTGGAATCTCTGTTCCTGGAGCTTGCATCCATTGCTCCATGTTCCAGTCTCTGGAGCAGCAGAAAACAAGCCTGCTCCATCCTCAACATGACACCCCTTCAAATACTTGAACAGGGCTATCATATCGCCTCTTAACCGTCTTTTTGCCAGGCTAAACATACCCAGTTCCTAATTCTCTCCTCATAAGGCATCGTTTCCAGACCTTTCACCATTTTAGTCAACCTTCTCTGGACACGCTCCAATTTGTCAATATCCTTTTTGAATTGTGGTGCCCAGAACTGGACACAGTATTCTAGGTGAGGTCTGACCAAGGCAGAATAGAGCGGCACTATTACTTCCCTTGATCTGGACACTATACTTCTATTGATGCAGCCCAAAATCGCATTGGCCTTTTTAGCTGCTGCATCACACTGTTGACTCATGTTCAACTTGTGGTCTTCTAGGACTCCTAGATCCCTTTCGCATGTAGTCTCATTCAGCCAGGTCTCCCCCATCCTATATCTATGCATTTCATTTTTTCGCCCTAAGTGCAGTACCTTACATTTCTCCGTATTGAATTTCATTTTGTTAGCTTTGGCCCAGCTCTCCAGTCTATCCAGGTCATTTTGAATTTTGATCCTGTCCTCTACGGTATTAGCTACTCCTCCTAATTTGGTGTCATCTGCAAATTTGATAAGCATACCCATAATTCCCTCATCCAAGTCATTGATAAAGTTGTTGAATAGCACTGGGCCCAGGGCCGAAACTTGTGGCACCCCACTGGTCACATCTTTCCAAGACGAAGAGGAGCCACTGCTGAGCACCCTTTGGGTTCGGCCGGTCAACCAATTACAAATCCATTGAACAGTTAACTTGTCTAGCCCACATTTTAAAATCTTGTTTGCAAGAATGTCATGGGGAACCTTGTCAAAGGCCTTACTGAAATTAAGGTATACGATATCCACAGCATTCCCTTCATCTACCAAGCTGGTAATTTTATCCAAAAAAAAAAAAAAAAGAGAGAGAGAGAGAGAGAGAGAGATCAGATTAGTCTGGCATGACTTGTTTCTCTGAAACCCATGTTGACTTTTTGTGATTATGGCATTGCCTTCTAAATGTTCACAGGCTCTCTGTTTAATGATCTGCTCTAGAATCTTCCCTGGTATTGATGTCAGACTAACTGGATGATAATTGTTGGGATCCTCTTTTTTCCCCTTTTTGAAGATGGGGACAACGTTTGCCCTCCTCCAGTCTGCTGGGACTCCAGGATCTCTCAAAGTTTATTTCCAATGGCTCTGTGATCACATTTGCCAGCTCTTTTAATACTCTTGGATGTAGTTCATCTGGTCCTAGAGACTTAAATTCATTTAGTTTAAGAAGGTATTCCTGTACTACTTCTTTGCTTATTCTGTGCTGGATTTCCCCTATTGTGTCCTCTGTTCCTTTATCCTCAGGTTGGTCGCCCTTTTCCTTTTCTGAAAACACTGAGGCAAAGAAGGAGTTGAGTAATTCTGCCTTTTCTCTGTCCCCTGTTAGCATTTTGCCATCTTCTCCACGTAGTGGCCCTACCATTTCCTTCTTCCTCCTTTTGCTGCGGACATACCCCCCCCCAAAAAAAACCCTTTTTATTGTTCTTAACGTCTCTAGCGAGTCTGAGCTCATTCTGCACTTTAGCTTTTCTGACTTTACTCCTACATGTGTTCGCTATCTGTTTGAATTCTTCTTTGGTGATTTCCCTCTTTTTCCATTTCCTATACATGTTCCGTTTAAAACTTAACTCTGTTGAAATTTCTTTAGTCATCCATCCTGGTTTCTTGAGACACCTCCCATTTTTCTTCCTCAATGGTACTGTTTGAAATTGTGCCTTCAGTATCTCCCTTTTGAGAAAGTCCCATGCATCTTGAGGTCTCTTCTATTTTAGTATTCCTGACCATGGGATCACCCCCAGTGTTTCCCTGAGTTTATTGACATCAGCTCTTCTAAAGTCGAGAATGAATGTCTGACTATGTCTGGCTTCTCCTTTCCATTGTATAACAAACTCCAGGAGAAAATGATCACTCTCACCTAAGGATCCCACCCCTTGCATCCCATTAACCAGGCCATCCCTGTTTTTAGGATCAGATCTAAAATAGCTGATCCCCTTGTTGCCTCTTCCAGCTTTTGGACCATGAAATTGTCTTCCAGGCAAGTAAGGAATTTGCTAGACCTTGAAGTTTTGGTTGAGTTAGATTTCCAGCAAATATCAGGATAGTTGAAGTCACCCATCACTACTACATCTCTCCTTTCTGCATGTGTGTTCATCTGTTCTAGAAAGGCATCATCCAATTCCTCCATCTGACTTGGGGGTCTGTAGTAGAGTCCCACAATAACATCCCTGTTGTTTTCCTCCCCTTTAATTTTTATCCAGATTCTCTCCACCTCGCTTCCAGTATTGATGTCATGGAGCTCTTCACTGGAGTAAATATCCTTGACATATAATGCTATTCCTCCTCCTTTCCTGTTTGGCCTGTTTCTCTTATAAAGGTTATAACCCTCTATTCCTACATTCCAATCATGAGACTCATCCCACCAGGTTTCAGTAATGCCTATTATATCATACTTGCTTTGTAGTGCTAGGAGTTCAAGTTCATCTTGCTTATTTCCCATGCTCTGTGCATTAGTGTAGAGACATCTAAGACCATGTGTTCCCTTTACTTGCTACCTGTGCAAGTTTTTTTTGCCTCCCACTGTTGGGTCCTTGCACTGTTTGCCTTATTCCCTCTATGACAGTTTGACTATTTTCGCCAGCCCTTTTGCCTTCCAGAATACTGTCTCCCTCCCCCATATGACTCAGTTTAAAGCCCTCCTGATCAAATTCTTGAGACTGTAGGCAAAAATGTTTCTGCCAGCTGTTGTGAGATGCACCCCATCTCTTGCCAGAAGTCCCCCCTTATGGAAGCAGAGCCCATGATCCAAGAATCCAAATCATTCTCGGCAACACCATCTATGGAGCCAGTTGTTTATGTCGGCTATTTTCCTCTCCCTTCCTGGACTATGCCCTTCAACTGGCAGAAGAGACGATATGACAACCCATGCATGCATTTCTTTCAGCTTCTTCCCTGGAGCCTCATAATCTCTTCTGATCTTTGGAAAGCTGTGCCTTGCACTATCATCAGTTCCCACATGGACCAAAAGGAAGGGGTAATGATCCGTAGGCTCGACCAGCCTTGTCAGCCTCTCCGTCACATCACGGATCTTTGCCCCAAACACACCTCCCGAGACATCTTGTCAGGCCCACAAACCACTGCTTCTGTTCCCCGCAGCAAGGAGTCCACCACACATGCCTCCCCTGAGGCTTCACAGCTGCTGTTCCTTGCAGTGGTACTCTCAAGGTCCCCTGCTCTGCCCCTGAATTCTGTCCATTGTGTTTTTCCTTGTTGTCCTTGATAAGGGAGAGGGCTTTGAATCAATTCTGTAGCTGCAAGCTGCTTGAAGTATCCCTGGATTTTCTTGTTCTGTGTGTGACATTCCTCCAGCTGTGTCTGTGAAGTGACATTCTCCTCCCCAGCCAGTTCCTCTGTGCGGTCCCCATCCAAGACTGTTCATTCTGTTCTGTCCAGGAAAACCTCTTGCTCATGAATATGTTGAAGTGTAGCTACCCGTGTCTCCAGCTGCTGGACTTTCTCCTCCAAGAGGGCTACCAGCTTGCACTTGGTGTATGTGAAGTTCCCCACCTCTGTAGACAAGAATACAAACATCGCACAAATGTTGCAGGTGACTGCAGCAGTTCCCCCAGTGTCCATGCTGAGAACTTTTAGGTAATTTAAGAACTCTTAGATAATGCTGAGAACTCTTAGGTATGCTGTACTTTTGCTTGTTTGATCAAATCCGTGAGCCGTTAGGCTTACACCTCTGCAAGGAGTTATATAGAGCTAGGCTCCCAGCTCAACCCCCTAGTGACTCACAGATGTGACTCACAGAAGGTCCACCTCCTCAGCAACAAGCACAGTCTCCCAACAGTTTTTTTAAAAAATCAAACTCACCCACTCAAAATGGCTGCCCAGAAGCTGCTGTCCTTCTTCTCCCTGGCAGGAAACTGGTCTGGAAAGCCTCTGACACCAGCTAAGCTAATCTGTATAACATTTGTAGAGTACAAAGATATTGCTTGACTCTTAAGGGATGGCTTTTGGAAATCAGTCATGAAATCCATTTATAATACTTACTGAAAATATTTCTTTACTGCTCTGCATTAACAAAATTCCATGGGAATGTGTAGCCATTAAATTAAAATACAAACACAGCACAAAAGCCCACAGTAATTTTGGGGTAAAAATTCTCACTAAGCTAAATATCAAAGGGAGCACATTCTTGGTCAAGAATGTAAGTTTTTAAGAAGCACCCAAATGCCATCAAAGCTGGTGCCTACCATACTGCAGGTCATACTGCATCTATGTTAGAAAGTTAACTACTAACACATCTCCCTCCCCTTTTGTATAGACACAGATGGAATGGAAAACAGGGGCAAAACAGAGACGCACAGGGAAAAAGAGGCATGCTCAGAAGTCAAAACAGATGAATGCATTTTTAAGAGTCAGAATAGAAAAAAAATGCATTAATGGACATTTTTTAGTAAATTGGGATGCTGAAGATGGACACTTTTATTTTAGTAGGAAAGATCAGAAAATGACATACTTTAGGCTCAATGTAAAACATCCTTCTAACTGACAGGACAGTGTGTGATCTCCTGTAGGAAAATGTCCCTGAGCATATGGAGAATATATTCTTTCTCTGTCACCTAGCAAGAGTGATGTATTCAAATCTTTTACCCAAAGTCTCAAGTCAAGTCTCAAGTCCTTGCAAGATACTTTCAAGTCAAGTCTCAAGTTGAGTCTCAAGTCTGGGAGTTAAGTTTAATAGAAAAAAAGAGCAGATGACAGTGGTCTGTGTGTGTGTAGGGGGTGGAGTTTCAGTAACTAGAAGATCAAGAAGACATGCACAAAGTTAGGCGAAAAAATAAATTATCAAAGGCAAGTTCAGCAAGGCTTTATTTAAACAAAGCTGTGCTGTTAATCAAATGTATCAAGATTGCATTTTAGAAAAAAAAAATTCTACAAGATTGATCCCCAGCCAGCTGTTTGCTGTTCTCCTCATGCTGTTGCTCTTAGGAAATGCTTCAGAAGGCTCCTCTGATGTGCAGTTGCCCTTGGGCTTGGGGTGGGAGGTTAGGTCTACTTAGAAGCCAGCCTGTCCCTGGTGCATATTCCAGGAGCCTTCTAATGCATTTCCTAAGAGCAACAACATGCAAGACTTGCTCCCAGAGCATGGGAAGCATTACATAAACAACTGCGCATCCAGGGTGATTATTGGGGGTGGGTGGGGATGCGTACGCTTGGAAATCCAGGGAGGGAGCTGGTGAAGTGTCAGTGAGAGTGAGACAAAGGAAAGGGCATGGAGGAGTTGGTAGGGTTGCAGGCTGGCTGCAGAGACATTAACTTCATTTGGGTTAAGGAAGAAGCACGAGGGATATGAGAGCAAATGGGAACACTAAACTAGAGGTTGTGCTTGAGGTGGAGGTTGGAGTCTGCTTGGCTAAAATTATATAAGTCTCAAGTCAAGCAGAGTCAGTGCTTGATTTATGGAAAAGTCAAGTCCAAGTCAAGTAGTTGAAGTGACTGGAGTCTGACTCAAGTCTGAATCAATCGACTTGTGTCTACATCACTGCGGGGTTGTCTAAATGGTGAAAATAATCCTCATGGAAGATGAGGAGAATGCGAGTTGACTTAATGGCATCCCACATCATTTTTCTGTATTTGGAATGGGAGAGGATGCCAAAAACTCTGAAGGACAAGCCTTCACAGCATTTCCAGGAGTTTAAAAAAAACAGTGTGGGGAGGATACACATTCCTGCTCATTGGGACAAGTAACACAGATTGATTTGCTTTCCTACACGAGTGGAAGTGCAAAGCTGATTGGCCAGATGACCAGGGGCAACGTCTTATTAACAAGGCAAGTGCCCAGAGCCACCATGTTGGATTTTCATCTTAGTGAACAAGTGCTAAGGTAATAAAACAGCCCACCCCCCTTTTTTTTGTAAAGGTGAAATATTTCTCTTACACACATAGGAAATAGTTAAAAAAAACATTCAGCAGCAGCAAATTGAGGTAAGTAAAAATGTGAGTAATTCACTCACAGCTGCCATCTTGATCCACAGGCATGCAAAATTTATGCTTGCAACCTCCCCCCCCCCCCCGCTGAAACCCATTAAGATAAATCATTGCTGCTGCGAATTACCATATTGTGGAGCAATCTGCTCCGTTTTCTCTCATATAGATAAACGCTGCCTAGCAACTTAATAAAAGACTGTAGGTGGATTTATTTACGCATAAACTTCTTTAGGGATGAATTAGGTTTAGGAATATAATTCTGTGCATGAATAATCCCAATTATATTCCACTGAGTGTGTTAAGTCCTATCCTACATATCCACCTTTTTGTTATTTGGACATAGTATCGCAATTTATTGGACAGATCACAGCTTATATTGATAAACTGATTGTTTTCTACAAAAGGCAAACAAAATACAATATCAACCGCTAACTATATTATAGTTATACACCACTAAATATAACACGCCGAACTTGAAATCAATATGGGAGCAGGACTTAGGCTATAATATAAATGACAGAGACAGGAACTATTTTTGGGTCTCTCAACCATTGAAATCTGTCTCTGCAAATGTTTGAGAGTCCAATACATGTCTCTCTGGCTTTTCTTCGCAAACGAAGATTCAGGAAGGACTCATCCCGCGCCTTCTGCAAGCGCGCTGATGACTAAAAAGGCCAATCCAAGATAAACAAGTCCGGTTGCAAAAAGTGCAGCAGAAGGTCTCCTTGGGTGATGTTTTTGGGTTGTGATTCTTTCTGCGTTGTCGTTTCTCTTCAAGACTTGTTCGTCGTGAGTTCTCAAATAAGGCTGCAGCATTGTGGATAGTGCGTCTCCATGCCTCCCGATGTGAGGCCAGGGCGGACCACCGTTGGTGATCAATCTGGCCAAGCCTGAGATGTTGTTTCAGGGAGTCCTTGTATCGCTTTTTTGGAGCGCCCCTCCCACGCTGACCCGTGGCGAGTTCACCGTAGAGTAGTATTTTTGGGAGGCGATGGTCCTCCATCCTAGAAACGTGCCCTGCCCAGCGCAGCTGTGTTCTCAATATCATGGCCTCAATGCTGGTGATCCCTGCTTGTTCAAGGACAGCAACATTCGTCACATAGTCAGTCCAGTGTATATTTAGGATTGTGCGTAGACAGCGCTGATGAAAGCGCTCGAGGAGTCGTAGGTGGTGGCGATAGGTAACCCATGTTTCAGATCCATAAAGGAGGATAGATTATTAAATTAGTATGAATTAATAAAACTACCTCATTCATATATTGGACTCCAACATCTGCTGAAGTAGACTAAGGACTTTGTCAGACCAGGCAAATATGGCATCGTAAGGATGCCTAATGATTGCAAAAGAGCATGCATACCAGACTACATTGTCCTTTTACAACCGTGTACCATAAATGAGGTGTACCTTTTTACTTATGGGCCAAGCCATCAATAGATAGCCCATTCTGCTTTGTTACCGGCATTGCCAGCGTTTGAATCCTCGCACCATTGAGCTCACGTGAATGCAGCATCAATGTGACTTCAGAGCCAATAGGAGTACTACAGATATGGTATTTGCCCTTAGACAACTGCAAGAAAAATGTAGGGAGCAGAACAAGGGTCTCTATGTAACATTTGTTGACCTCACCAAAGCCTTCGACACTGTGAGTAGAAAAGGTCTGTGGCAGATCCTGAAAAGACTAGGATGTCCCCGCAAATTCCTTAAAATGATTATCTTGTTACAAGAGGGCCAGCGCGGTAAAGTCAGATATGGCGATGCTCTTTCAGAGCCCTTTCTAATAACTAATGGAATGAAGCAAGGTTGTGTTCTTGCACCAACTTTATTTACAGTCTTCTTCAGCATGATGCTCCAAAGGGCTATGGCAGAACTTGAAGAAGACGATGGCATCTATATACGTTACCGTACTGATGGTAGCTTGTTTAACTTAAGCCGTCTGAGGGCTCACACTAAGGACATTTTCAGATGATCCTTGCCATGCAAGGATTGCCCGGGAAAGGTTTGTCGCAGCAGCGTGGCAGGGGGTTGATTTCGCATGACGCCGTGCCTGCTGCGAGATCGTCCATCCCTCTTGCGCTTAGGCTTGGAGTCTGCTGCACCATATTCAGCAAGATTTTATTCACGGAGGTTATCTTCTGCTGTTCTTTCTGAAACTGGACTTGTTTATCTCAGATTGGCCTTTTTAGTCATCAGCACGCTTGCAGAAAGCGCGGTATGAGTCCTTCCTGAATCTTCGTTTGTGAAGAAAAGCCCAATAATAATAATAATAATAATAATAATAATATTTTTAACTTGCCCCTCTGCTCGGCAACCGGGGAGGCGTACAACAGGATTAAAACAACAGCAAGTTAAAACAATCCTTCCCAATCCTAACCCTCCCACCCCTTAAAACTAAATCAAACTAGTGGAGAATTAAAACAAACATAAAGTACAATACAATATACAAATTACAACAAAAAAATGGCAATAGCGGCAGGGGGGGTGGGTAGGCAATCAACTCCACTTGAGCCAGGAAGTTATTCCAGGAAGGCCTGCTGGAAGAGATCTGCCTTTAGCGCTTACTTGAAGCTATCAAGAGTAGTGATAAGATGGATCTCGTCTGGCAAGCCATTCCAAAGTCTGGGAGCCATAGAAGAGAAGGCCCTCTGGGATGTCTGTGACAGCCTAGTTTTCATAGACTGCAGCAGGTTCCTCCCAGAGGACCAAAGTGCACGGGGGGGGATCATATGGGATGAGGCGGTCCCGGAGATAAGATGGACCCAAGCCATGTAGGGCTTTAAAGGTTAAAACCAACACCTTGTACTGTGCCCAGAAACTGATCAGCAGCCAGTGGAGAGATTTAAGCACAGGTGTTATATGCTCTCTCCTAGATGTACCCATAATTAACCTGGCTGCCATATTTTGTAGCAGTTGAAGTTTCTGAGTTAGGCACAAGGGTAGCCCCATGTAGAGTGCGTTACAGTAATCCAGACGTGAGGTTACCAAAGCATGTATCACAGTTTCCAGATCCCTTGTATCCAGGTAAGTGCGCAGCTGGTGTATCAGCCGAAGCTGATAACAGGCACTCCTGACTCCTGACCGTCACACTCACCTGACTAGTCATGTGAAGCGATGAATCTAGGAGTACTCCCAGACTGCGAACATAGTCCTTAGAGGAGAGTGTGACTCCATCCAGGACTGGAAGTTGTATTCCCAGACCTGGTTTCGGGCCTGTGACTGTCAGTACCTCTGTTTTGTCTGGATTTAGTTTCAATCTGTTTTTCCTCATCCAATCCATTACTGCTCTGAGACAGTCAGGGCCAGTTTAACCAGTCTGCCAAATCAGCATTGGCGGGGGCCCCCCAAGGTCAAGAGAGGGCCCCATACTAGCCTCCTTAATCTGATGAAGGAGACAGCAAGTAGAAGCCCCCTCCTACCCTCCTCCTCCAAAAACCTCTGCTGGCTTTTGTTTTTTTTAAAAAAACAGCGTGTCACAAACCCAAAGAGAAAGCGAAAGAAGTAGCAGCCCTCTGTGGCAGAAGCTGGAGAGAGAGGCAAGGAGAAGGTGAGAGTGTGTGTGTGTGAGAGAGAGAGAGGGAGACAGGGAATTTGAGTGTTGTCTCCCTCAAAGGATTTCTTTCTTTCTTTCTTTTCTTCCCTTCCCTTCCCTTCCCGTCTTGGTTCCTCTCCCCTCCCTTTCCCCCTTGGTCTTCTTCAGCTTCCTCTCTTTGCTGCCAACTGAGTTGAGCCTGCAAAAGGAATTTGTGTGTTTGCCCATGTGCCTTCAAGTCATTTCTGACCAAGGCCAACCTACCATGGGGCTTTCTAGGCAAGGTTTGTTCAAAGGGGGTATGCCTTTGCCTTCCTTTGAGGCTGAGAGAGTGTGACTTGCCCAAGATCACCCAGTGGTCATTAATGGCTGAGTAAGGATTCAAACCCTGGTCTCCACAGTCATAGTGCAATGCTGAAACTTCTACAACACTCTGGTTCTTTTAACAGAAGAATATAAATAGTATAAATAAAAATTGGAGTAATATTACTGGGAACAATGGTTTTATTGTTGTCACTAAAACACCAGTATCCCATTAGTGTTATGTGAGAGGCATTGGCCTAGAGCAGTGGTTCTTAACCTTTTCGTCAGCAGGGACCCCCTTTAAATATCTTTTGTTGCCCCAAGACTTAACTCAAGATTTAAAACCCTAGTAATAATAGCTAACAACAACAACAATTACAACATCCATTAAACTTCCCCTCAGAGGCACTCTTGATACTTCCTACAAGTTTGTGGCTGGAGTAGATTGAATGGCAATGTGCAGGCCAAGCCAGCCAGACTTTGCCTTGGTTCCTGTCACGTGTCCTGAACTCCACTATAGGGAGGAGGTGGGCCAAGCAGCCTTCCAGCCTTTGTGGACTCCCTGTGAGGACATTGCAGACCCCAAGTTAAGAACCACTGGGCTAGAGAATGCTGGAAAAGGAACAATGTAACCAGACCTTGAGCAGGATTCTGGCAGGGGGATTCTGGGAGGTGTAATCTAAGAATAACTTTCCCAGTCTCTGAATGCAGCCTAGAATCATAGAATAATAGGGCTGGAAGGGACCCCAACAGTCATCCCATCCAATTGGCTTCTGCCCTGCAGGAACACACAATCCAAGCATTCCTGACAGATGGCCATCCAACCTATGTTTAAAAAAAAAACAAAGAAGGAGACTCCACAACACTCCGAGGCAGTGTGTTCCACTCCCGAACAGCTCTTTCTGTCAGGAGGTTCTTCCTAATATTCAGGTGGATTCTCTTTTCCTGTAGTTTGAACCCATGGCTCTGTGTCCTAGTCTCTGGAGCAGCAGAAAACAAGCTTGCTCCTTCCTCAGTATGACATCCCTTCAAATATTTAAACATGGCTATCACGTCACCTCTCAACCTTCTCTTCTCCAGGCTAAGCATACCCAGCTCCCTAAGCTGTGCCTCATAGGGCGTAATGGCTTCCAGACCTCCCACCATCCTTCTCAGTAACTTTCTAGAATTGTTCTGCCCAGAACTGGAAACAATATTCCAGGTGAGGTCTAACAAAAGCAGAATGGAGTGATACTATTACAGTTGTCCCTCCATATTCACGGGGGTTAGGTTCTTGAGACCCCCGCGAATGTGGAAAACCCGCGAATAACAGATGCGGCTCCCACGGCCCCCCCCCAGAGGGAGGGAGGCAGCGGGAGGGTGTCTGGCCAGCCTGGCTGGCCTCTCCGTGGCCTTTCTGAGGGGACTCCAGGCCTTAGAAGCCCCGGAGCCCACTGAGGAAGGCTGGGGAAGGCAGCGTGTGGGTGGGGAGGAGGCTGCGCTGCCTCTCCGTGGCCTTTCTCAGCAGGCTCCAGGGCTCCAAAGCCCCGGCGCCCACTTCGGAAGGCCGGAGAAGGCAGCATGTGGGTGGGGAGGAGGGTGCGCTGCCTCTCCCCAGCCTTTCTCAGCAAGCAAAGCCCCGGACCCCGCTGATAAAGGCTGGGGAAGGCAGAGTGTGGGTGGGGACGAGGCTGTGCTGCCTCTCTCTGGCCTTCCGAAGCGGGCGCCGGGGCTTTGGAGATCCCGGCTCCCGCTTCGGAAGGCCGGGGACAGCAGCGGGTGTGGAGGAGGCTGCGCTGCCTCTCCCCAGCTTTTCTAAGCGGGCTCCGGGGCTCCAAAGCCCCGGACCCCGCTGAGAAAGGCCGGGGAAGGCAGCATGTGGGCAGGGAGGAGGCTGCGCTGCCTCTCCCTGGCCTTTCTCACCCCCCGCCCTTCCCAGAGTGGCTACGGAGGGCTTCTGAAGCCCCCCTGCCACTCTCCCGCACCCCCCGCCCTTCCCAGAGTGGCGAGGCGGGCTTCTGAAGCCCCCGCCGCCACTCTCCTTCACCCCTGCCATTCCCACAGTGGCTACAGGGGTTTCAGAAGCCCCCGCCGCCACTCACCCTCCCCCTGCCCTTCCCAGAGTGGCTACGGGGGCTTCAGAAGCCCCCGCCACCACTCTCCTTCGCCCCCCGCCCTTCCCAGAGTGGCTACGGGGGCTTCAGAAGCCCCTGCCACCACTCTCCCTCACCCCCACCCCTCCCAGATTGGCGAGGGGGGCTTCTGAAGCCCCCACCACCACTCTCCCTCCCCCCGCCCTTCCCAGAGTGGCGTAGTGGGTCCCTCGCTGCCTTGGGCAGGGACTGGGGTGGAATGAGGGAGGCTTTCCACTCCCCCTTTCCCAAGGCAGTGAAGGGATTCCTGAGAACCCCTTCACTGCCTTGGGAAGGGATGGAGTGGAGGGTTGGGCAGGCGGCTTTCCGCGAATAATCAAAACCACCAATGTGAAAGTCGCGAATGTGGAGGAGTTAAGTTTTGTGTCCCATGGATAAAGAATCCATGGATACGGGGGTCCTACTGTAATCTGAACATCCTGTAAGGTGAATAGGTTAGGTTACATTGACCTGAAATAAACATATGGGGCCCCCAAAATAAAGCATTGCAGGGGCCCCCAAAATTCCTTAAACCGGCCCTGGAGACAGTCATTGACAAGAGAGACGCCATCTGAAGTCTGAGCTGATGATCTGGTCATGGAGAAATATATCTGAGTGTCATCAGCATACTGATGACACCGAGCTCCATGCCTCCGTATGATCTCTCTCAGTGGCTTCATATAAATGTTAAATAGCATCGAGGACAGGATGGCACCCTGAAGGACACCACAATTAAGCTCAATTCTGGAAGAGCAACTGTCCCCAAGCCTCACCCTCTGGGATCTGCCCAAGAGAAAGAAACAGAACCACAGCAGAGCATTGCCTCCAATTCCTAACTCTCTCGGGCGATCCAAGAGGATGGAATGATCTATAGTGTCAAAGGCTGCTGAGAGGTCCAAGAGCACCAGCAGGGTCACACTAGTCATCTTGACCAACAGTCAGGAATTTTGAGAGCTGTAGTCCAGAATATCTGGAGGATCAAAGTTTAGGAACAATTGGCATAATCCATTAGCCTTACTTTCTTTCCTCTCTTCTTTAAACTAAATCTGAGGGGTGTGTTGTTGTTGTTGTTGTTGTTAAAAAAAACCCAACACCTTAGAATGTATCGTTGCTGTTTAGCATTTTTCATTATTGTAATAATGTTAATACTCTTTTCCTTCGCACATGAAAATGACATCCATCTTTCCTTATTGCATTAATATTTCTGGTGACTGTAGAAATATTTAATTCCAATTTAAGAACACTAGAACAGCCATCTGACTGAAGGACTATCTTAGTCCAGCATTCTATTCCCACAATGACTACACAAAACAGAAACCTATAGCAAGTCCATGAGCAGAATATGAGTACAACATCCACACATTCATATTTTACAACAACCAATATACAAAGATCTTTGATACACTAGTGATATATAGCCAACGTGATAAACAGCCATGTTGGCTTATCCTCCATGATGTTAATCTTGGTCTTTTTGACTCCAGCAGTAAAGGGGGAAGAACAAGTGAGGAGATAAACACACAATACTTCAATAGAGTGAAAGAGATCACAACTTCAACAGTTGCAGCTGAAGTGCCTTGCTGGAGCATAAGACATAAATTCAGATAATTACTGACTGTGGAACCCAAACCCCTAGCACCTCGTTTGTGGAAGAACTGCCAGTTGAGACAGCCCATATGAGTGCAACCCGCTGCATGGTTCCTTACTCATCTGGGAGGGAGGCCATCCCTGAAGCCCAGGAATTGAACGTGTGTCAGAATTCGGCTCCCTGCCATGCAGCAGAGAGCCACTAGGCGCAGGGAGCCGCACTTTGGCGCCCCGTTTGTGGCAGAGACCACCAAGGCAGTCACAGGCATGTAAAACGCCTGCGACGGAGGATGAGGGGCAGGGCCAGAGGTTATAAAGGGTCCTGCCGGCCCTCACCTCCTCCTTCTTGTCTGCAGCGATCCTTGAGATCACGTTCATGGTCTGCGCTGAAGGGCAGGGAGGATCGTAGCAACTGAGCAGTTGGACGGAGGAGCGGAGTCGGAGGCGTTTTGAATGCTGGGGCCCTGTCAGCCGTAACAGCTGATCGGCTGAGCAGAGGAGCGGAGTGGGAGGCGATTGAGCACCGGGGCCCTGTCAGCCTGCTCACCGCCCCGGGTGGTGGTTTTTCCAGGGCTGACAGTGTTTTAAAGCCCAGCCTGACCCATTCTTCCATGCTGGTGCCTTTGGCCAGCGGGAAGGGAAGGGTTGGGGTCCGCTTGCCGCCTCGGTTCTCCGTTCACCTGTGCTTCCCCTCCCCACGTTTGGCGGCGGTTCCTTCTGACAGGGAGTATTGGGGAAAGGTGACTGCTGGGTGTTTGTGGGTTGCCTTGTCTCCCACGTGGGGGCTGCTTTCTCCCTGTTGGAGGGGGGTGATTGTGTGAGACGGGGCTCCTTGTCCTGAATTGATTGCTGGGTGGCGCTATTTACTGGGTGGCGTGGTCACCCCCCCTTTTCCATTGTGGGTTTTTTGTCTTGGCCGTTTTTCAGTTTGGTTCCCTGTCTTGCGTTTTGGTGGGCCTCCAGGGGGTTGGTGCCAACGGTTGTTCAGTTCCCTTGGTGGGCCACCAGGGGCCAGTTCATCCCTTTAGTTAGTTGCCAGCAGGTCCTTAGGCAGGCCACCAGGGGAGTTGTTTGCACATTGTTACTGCCTTTCATAACTGCCTGTAGTTTCATCCCCTTTATTATAGTTGCCTGCAGTTTTTAGGCGGGCCACCAGTGGGAGTTGTTTCATACTGTTGCTGCCTTATCATACTTGCCTGCAGTTTTTAGGCGGGCCACCAGGGGTCTCTTCCACCTTTTGTTTAAGCCAGGGGCCATTTTGAGGATTTCAATTATAGGGCGGCCATTTTACAGTGCTTCACTATCCTGGGAAGTACATCTGTAGTTTGAATGTCCTTACTTGTATAATAATAATAATAATAATAATAATAATATTAATAATAATAGTAACCCTGTTTGATTAGGCCTTACGCATATAACAACAACAACAACAACAACAACTTAGCAGCACAGCATTTTGGCTCAATTTATTGGCAATAAAACAGCATCAAATTGTAATGTTGTTTGCTCTGTGTCTCTGTGGTTGACCATGGCTTCAAAAAAAAGGCAAGGGGGGTCAAAAAGGTAAAGGGTGAGCGGTTAAGCAGCAGCCGCCGGTCCCCGTGGTACCTGATCCTCATTCATCCAGCGAGGATGAGGATCAGATCCCTTGGAAGGAAATTTTAGTGCGGATACAGCATCTGGAGAAGTTGCAAGGAGTTCATCAAGAGGATATTGCAGAATTTCATGGCCTGGGGAAAAAGTGGAAGATTACTGATGATATTCTCTCCCGTTTAGATGTATTGGAGCACAATATTCATCCAGGTGGGGCTTCCGGGTCCAGACATGATGATGACACATTGGGGACTGAGCAGCTTTCAAGCAATCCTGTGGAGCAGCCGGTTAATGACAATGTGGTCTTGGGGAATTCAGGTGAGTCTGTTGTTCCTCCACATAATTCCAATATTGGTGTGTCTTGGCCTTGGGGGGCTTGGCTCCCTATGGCACAGAATATGGGGATTACTTCCTTGGGTGCACAGTCAGTCCAGGGGTCCTGGCCATTACAACAACAAGCTTCAAATTGGGTCCCATCACAATGGTCCCCTTGGCCATCTTACGGGCCGGGATCCATGGCTCCCCCCTTTGGGTCGAATCTGAGTTTACCTTACACGGTGTCTGGGTCAGGTTATGAGTCCATTGCATACTCTGACATTCCTTTTGGAGAAATGTCCCTTCCCTTAGGTGATCAATTGCTTCAATCTACCAGGGATAAAATAGTGAAGGGAGAATACGTGGACTTCTTTTCTTTACTTTATAGAGAAGTTGAGAAAAAAGATAGAGAGGAAATGGATGAGAAGGAGAAAGAAAAGTTGAAGAAAAGGAAGGTGGAGAGGAACTGGACCAATTGGCTTTCCGGATACCTCATTTATGCCGGGGGCGTAGTTAAGGCACATCCTCATCATGCAGCCACCCTGTTTCAATACTTGGATTGGCATATGGTGATTTTCGCAGGGCATATGGTGATTTTGCAGGTCCAGCATGGCTGCTGTACGATGAGGCCTTTAGCATGCGGGCGGCACTTTATCCATCCTTGAGATGGAATATGATGTATCCTCAGTTATGGATGCAACTCATGACTCCGGCTCACCCGATCCAAGGAGAAAGGACACATAGTGGACACTTCGTTAAGGCTTCTGGTAGCCTAGCGGCACGTTCACCCACCGGCACTGCTCTGCTTGCTAAACAGGTATGCTGGGAATTTAGTTCACATGGATTTTGTGCTAGGAAACCTTGCAGATTTAGCCATGAGTGTTCCATCTGCGGAAGAGGGCATTCCTTTCGGAACTGCCCCAGAGGCAAATTCGCTGCCCGGGGTAGTAGGGCCAATCAAGGAGGGAGGGGCAGAGCTCCCACCACTCATCCTCAAAAAGGGGCCCAGCCCAATCAACAGTGATGTCTTATAGCATTGGCTCAAGGTCTATCATGACAGGAAGGCTGCCAAATATTTACTTGAGGGATTCCAGTTTGGATTTAGGATTCCGTTTCAGGGTGTTAGGCGGCCTTTTCGGGCTCGCAATTTAAAATATGTTTTTGGTATGGAGCAGGTGGTGAGGGAGAAAATTAGGAAGGAAGTTAAGGAAGGGTGTGTTTTAGGTCCTTTTCCCAGTCCTCCAGTTCCCAATCTGAGAATATCGCCTTTGGGCGTTGTGCCCCAAAAGGCCCCTGGGGAATTCAGACTCATTCATCATTTATCATACCCAAAAGGTGATTCAGTGAATGACTCTATTCCCCATGAATTGTGTACGGTTAGGTATACATCCTTTGATGCGGCCATCAGGGCGGTTCGACTGCAAGGCTGGGGGGCTTAGCTGGCCAAATGCGATATTAAATCTGCTTTTCGCTTTCTGCCAGTTCATCCGGATGATTTTGAACTGTTAGGTTTCCAGTTTGATGGGCAGTTTTATATGGATCGGGCTCTCCCCATGGGCTGTTCAGTTTCGTGCAATGCTTTTGAGACCTTTAGCACATTTCTTGAATGGACGTTAAAGGCTAGGACGGATCTACACAGTGTCGTTCACTATTTGGATGATTTTCTAATGATTGGGCCTCATCAATCTGGCCAGTGTGCGTATCTGTTGCATCAGTTTGAAGCATTGGCAGAGGAACTGGGGGTCCCTTTGGCACCGGAAAAAAACAGAGGGACCATCGCAGGTTTTGACCTTTTTAGGGGTCGAAATTGATATGGTTAATCAGCAATCTAGATTGTCCATGGCTAAGGTCACTGATTTGAAGGATAGGGTTTCTCAGTTCTTGGCAACGCATAAAGCCACTTTGCGCAAATTTCAGGTCCTTATAAGACATCTGAACTTCGTCTGTAAGGTGGTAGCACCTGGGAGGGCCTTCGTTGCCTATGTGACGCCATTAAGGGTGTACGACAGCCCTATTTTCTAATACGTATTGCTGGGGAAGTGCGGGCTGATTTGGTTGTTTGGTATCAGTTTTTGGAGCAGTTTAATGGTGTCTCTTTTTGGCAGGAGGAGCGGAAGCTTATGAGTAATCTGCAGATAGCTTCAGATGCGGCTGGATCCACAGGGTTCGGGGTTTATTTTAGTGGACGGTGGTGCACATGCTGATGGCCTCCCGATTAGGCAGCTTCAAATATTGTGGCTGACTTGACCTTCCTCAAATTTTTCCCAATCTTGGTAGTGGCCACCATTTGGGCAGAAGAACTGGCAAAATCATCTGTTCACTTTTGGTGCGATAACATGGCAACCGTCCAGGTAATAAACTCCCTCACCTTGAAATCTCCTCGGGTGATGGTGCTCGTCAGCGCCTTTACTTTACAGTGTCTGAAGTTTAATATTCTGTTTTTCGCCCGGCATGTGGTGGGCGTTAACAATGGCATTGCTGACGCTCTTTCCCGCATGCAGATGGAGCGATTCAGAAACTTGGCCCCTGACGCAGCACCCGAGGGAGATCCAATGCCAGCAAGCCTGTGGAGGCTTGGGAAGTTGAGCTCATGAGGGCATTGGGCATGTCCATGGCACCAAGCACTATGAAAGGATACACCAGGGCGTTACGTGAGTTTTTTCAATTTAGGGAGCAGTCAGGCTTTAAACAGGGTGTTTCAGTACCTTTTGAACATTTGTTTCAGTTTTGTGTCTCCCTTTATCGTAGGGGTTTATCCCCTCAATCCATTAAGATTAGACTATCAGCGATTGCCTTTTGGCTTAAGGCCCAAGGAGTTCCAGATTGTATTGGGGATTTTCACATCCAAAAGGCTCTGGAGGGCTGGTCTAGAGAGCGTGGGCGTAGATCTGACAATAGAGTTCCCATTTCACCCGCTATTCTGAAGGGGCTAGCTACAGTTTGGGCAGGCATTTTTATATCTCCATATGAGGTGCTGCTTTTTCATGCAGCTGCCTTGACAGCCTTTTTTGGTGCCTTACGCATTAGTGAACTCGTGCAGGCATCCAAGAGGGATGTTTCCCATAGAGCTTTGGAACTTAGGGATGTTAGCGTGGAGGGGCGAGGTTTCACTCTGACTCTTCGCTTTTCCAAGACGGATCAGCGTGGGAAAGGTAAGCAATGTTGTTTGCTGCCTTGCAGTGATCCGGAATCATGCCCAGTTCGGGCTTCGCAACAATTTTTAGTTGTCCGAGGCCCACGAACAGGCCCGCTTTTTGTGCATGAGGATTTTTCCCCCTGACCAAATACCAGTTTGGGGCACTAATGTCTAGAGCTTTGGGCACACTGGGTCTTCATGGGGTTCGCTTTGCTACCCATTCCTTCTGCATAGGTGCACTTCCACGGCTGCGGCAATGGGCATGCCAACCGCAGCAATCCAAGGGATTGGCCGATGGAGGTCCTCCTCCTATCGGCGCTATGTGCGTCCACTCGCTTATTAACTTCTTGTCTTCCCATTTTGTTTTTACAGATTCTAGGCCGTCGATGGTGAGGCTGCGGGTGCTGATCTGTGGCCACAGTATGGTATACTGGGCAGCCCGGCATGCCCGGCTATGTCACTTTGGGCCTCATTTGAGTTTGGGGAAAGGGGTAACAATTGAGTGGTTGGGGAAAAGGGGTTTATGTTGGCGTGGCCTGTTGCCACTGCTTTTTGAGGAGCGCCAAGGGCCTCCACCTACTGTTCTGATTTTGCACTTAGGGGGAAATGATTTGGGGTTATTGAAGGGGAAAGCACTAGTTATCCAGGCGATCCATGACATACGTGTAATCAAGTCATGGTGGCCTGAGGTTACCGTCATGTGGTCTGCCATGTTGCCAAGATGGCAATGGAGAGGAGAAGGTGATCCACATTCATTGGATAAGGCCTGGAGGGGAGCCAACCAGGAGATTAAGAATGCCATGCACCGGGGATTGGGATATTATCTGCCACACCCTGACATTGTGTCCAAAAGGCCCGAGCTCTACAGAGCTGACGGGGTGCATCTTTCGGACTCTGGAAATTTAATGTTTCTGGATGATCTTCAACAGGGGGTGAGGAATCTTTTGCATGAGCTGGTGGGGGAAAGGGACTAAGCGGATGCTTGCCCCTTTCTGTGGCGGGGAAGGGGGAGGCGTAGCTTCGGTGGGCACCTTGGCACCAATTTTCGGTGGAGGTAGGGTCTCTGGAAGGGCCACTTCAGATCATGGGGCCTAAGGGGATGGAAGGAGACCCACCTTGGGGTTGGCCTAAAGGATAATCCTTCACCTCAATCCGTGGGGCTTGGGTTAGGGACTTTTGGGTTCACCTTCCAGATGGGGGCCGGCTGGTGAGCAACCCCAGGCAACTGGGGTTCCTCTCCAGGGCCCAGGTGTCCTCCAGGGAAGGCTGAGGGGTGTGGTCCAGTATAGACCTACTGCCTCAGCTGGTCCATCACCAGGTTGCCTCCCCCTGTTGAAGATATTAGAAGGGAATTAAATAGGTTGATTTAATAAAAATATTTTATTTCACCCCATTTCATGTGTGTGGTCTCGTTATTCCGCAATCACCCGGCAAAATCTTAATTCCCCCTTTCCCAGATCCCTTAAGTGGATCTCCAAAATAGGAGGGAATGGGTATGTAGGCCTGATTTCCTCCCAAAGTAAATTGATCCAGTTACATAGATGGTGACCCAATGAAAATTAACAAAATAACTAAGAACTTGGCAATGCAAGAATCCATGTAGAATTAACACAAAATAACTGGTTGGAAAAAGAGGCAGGTGCCAAGGGATTTTTTTTTTTTTTTTTTTTTTTTGTATTTGCTTCCCAGGCAGATACCACCTTGGGACACCCTGCTGTCCTCATTGTTTGGCCATAAGGGGAAGCATTCCTAGTGGCTGGTGTGAGCTATATCAGCTCCTGGGAAAGCCAAACTAGATTGCCATCTGGCCAGGAATCCCTATCTCACTTTACTCTATTCCCTGCAGGAGGAAAATGCTTAGGCCCTTCCTTTTACTTTCTTTTCCAAGACACTAATGCAGACACCTTTGCATCTTGCTTTATCTTCTTTTAACAAGACCTTTGTCATTTTGTTTCTCTTTGCAGGCTCTTCTTATGCAGTTCCTTTACTCTTTTGATGACTCATTGTCTCCCTTCAGCTAATACAGACTCAGAAATATTTAGCAGCTTCTTCAAGTAGTTTTTTCAGCCCTGCTTTGTGGTAAAGAGGCAGAAGGGTTGCAGTTCAATCTCTGGAGTTCCACTTAACAATATCAGATAGTGAGTGATCTGAAAGTCTTCTGGAAAACTACTTCAAATTAGAGTAGGTAGTACTGCACTAGATGGACAATGACCCGACATGTTATAAAGTGGCTTCATATGTTCCTAGTAGGAACAATTACATAATTTACCAACACTAGGCGCTCTACTCATAATGTGTTGCTTTCCCACTGTGTTTGGACTATGGTAGCATCTCAGAAATATCTACAACTGATTAGCTGATTGAGACAAGCCTTTCTTTCAATCTCAAGATCTTGCCTTTATGGGTAGTGACAATATATACAATGTATTGAGTCACTGGTGGTGGGCCAGCAGCAGGTGGTTGACTTTCTGGGGAGACATCAAAAGGTGGGGGCAACCCTTTGGGCTGCTAGTTTGGGGGAACACTTTAGCAGGTGAACCATCCCTTTTCTTGGTGGTTGAAAAGAGTTTGGAGAGCGGCACGGGGACACAGCCCTACGCTGAGAGGAAAGGCCTTGTAAAATACCCATAGTAGGAGTATAAATAGGGTCCACTGGAAACCATCTCCAGAGTCAAAGATTGTGATGCAGGGATCAGAAGGAGGAGTGTAAAATGCTCAGGTGAATGAATCTGTCTATATTACTGAGACCTGGGAGGATGAGCTTAGCAGCATGAACCTGTCCCAGCTTTGTCTACCCAGGTACTTAGTTCAACTTCAACCCAGCATGGAGGAGCAGATGATAGGAGATGCTGTAATCCACAAGGTTTCCATCTCCCTCATGAGGAAACTCATCCATCCTGGCAGCAGTTTTGAGGGGTTGATTTTCTGCTGGACCAGACAGACAGACCAGGCATGTCTCTCGTTTATATCCATCCCACTGCTGAGCAGTCTCTCTGCCTGCTGGCCAATGTGATCTTGAAAGTGCTGCTGAAAAACCTCAGGAGATTCACACTGAGGCTGTCCTGGATCAACTCAGTACAGTTGGAGGCCAACACATGTGGCAAGCCACACCCTGGAGCAGTGTTTTCTTCATGGAAAGAAAAAGATCTGGTGTTGGGGGAGGGATTGAACAGCCCATTATCATGGCAACAGCCTGTTCTTGTAGTCCAATCATTGTTTGGTTAGTGATAGCAGATACTCCATCTCATCTCCAACATGTTGCCCAGCAGTTATTCTGAATGGTGTGCAGCTGTTGGATTCAAGCTCAGAAAGACTAGCAGTGGAACCCTTCATTATCTTCTTAATTTTTGAGGAAAAAATAATTCATCCAGCACTTAGGACAGTTATTACAGTATCTGGGGAAGTATCCAGTGTTCTATCTAGTTAGGTTTCTTGAGATCAGTTTCAGTTGCTTCAACTGATGATTGAATTAGTCTACCCCACCACATGTAAGTGTTACCTTTGCCCACCTTGGCTGGTAAGATCTAATAGAGGTCAGTCCAGGATATGATAAATAACTTCTTTTATTAGAATGAGATGCCTGAAACTTTGAAAGAGTCTGTAGTGAACCCTGTACTGAAGAAGACCTCTCTGGGTCCCAGTATGTAAAAGAGGCTGTAGTGCACCCCACAGATTATACAAGTGTGCCGTCATTTTGGATAAAGTGCTTCAGCATGTGGTGGCTTGGCAGCTTCAGATGTTCTTGGAGGAAACAGATTATGTGAGCCCATTTCTGTCTGGTTTCAGTCTGGAGTATAGTATCAAAACAGCCTGGGTTGTGTTGATCAGCAAAATGTTCTAGGTAAAAGACAAGGGGAGTACTAACCTGTTGAACTTCATGAATATCTCAATGGCTTTTGATACCACTGACTTGTATCCTATGGGATCATCTCTGAAGGATGGGTGTTGGAATCAATATGTTGTGGTCCAATTGTTATGTCCCTACTGTTCATGGAGGGTATGCTGGGCAGGATGAGAAAAGTTGAGGGAGGGAGGGGATGGCAAACAGTCTTCTGGAACTGCTATGGTTCAGTAATCCAGTCAGGATGAGGTTTAGAAAATTGTGCTTGTCTTGGCTGAAGTGGAACTAATGGACTGAGAGCACTTACAATTTGTTTGTAGTATGAATGGGGAAAAAGTAGACATATAATTCCATAACTATGATAACTTAGTACACTTTTACATGACAGTTAAATTCTATGTTAATAACTGTTTGCAAATTTATTACATTAGAGATTAGAGTGCAAGGCTGCCAAGCTACAATTCATCAAGCATTTCCAGATGATCACCAGAGGCTTGAATCAGGATGAAGGGTTCTTATAACATTACATGGGTTGATTGGCTTAGCTAGTGTCAAGATGTTTGTGTTATCACCAACAATGGTTTTATGAGCAGCCAGTATTAATAATGTAATTGTCACTGTCAGTGTTTTCTGTGTTCATTTTCTTGCTGCTGTCACTGTCTACCACTTCACTTCAATCATATGCACTGGGATTCTGGATACCTGAAATTCTGGATAACATCTGATGATGTGGACATGATCCATAAAATCCTATACCTCAAGGCCTTTGCTAGTCTCTATGGTTGCTTTTGCTAAGGAGATTATCACATGAGGCTAGTGTCTTAGGGCAATCACATTATGAAATGAAACAGGAACGTACTGCCTTGAAAATGTTCCTTATCACATTTCTCTTCTTTCATGTGACTGCTATGCTTTGAAAACTCCTCTAGTGTGGTAAGTCTCTTCACTGCAGTTCTGCCATTACAGCAAGCAGTACCATGAAGGGGATTGAATCGCCTCCTCTCTCCTCCTCCCTATTCCAAAGTAGGCTAACTCTATGCCTGTCAGTTTTTTAATTTTTACCTTTGCTGTGTTCATATGATTACAGCAAAAACAATTAAAATTATTTTTATTTTATTGTTTTGCTATAAGTACACAAACACAGCAAAGATAAAGATAGATAGATAGATAGATAGATAGATAGTTAGTTCATGGCATTGACTGCTGTAATGCTGTAATTGAAGTGAAGGGACCTAGCAGATCAGGGGCAGCAGTGGAACAATGGTGAGATTTATTGCTATTGATGGGCTTTCTCCATCAATTAAAAGGGCTGCCACAGTAACAGTTTGATTACATGCCAGCTACAGGACAGTCACAACATTGTGTGATAAGGTTCAGCCATAGACACTACTATCCTGCTTTAATTCCACTTTTCTAAGCTTGTATGATAATCTCACAAATCAGTTTAACATAGCTACATCTTTGGAAACCTTAAATTTTTATTCATCACTCATTTTCCTTTCTGCCCCATGAGAACAGATTTTACTTATAGAGAGAAATAAAACTTTAGATTAAACAAATTACATCATGCTAAACTGGAAGCTGGCCCAATTTGATAGTCATATGGAACACTATTTTTTGCTACAGCAAAGTGTGGCTGAAATCTTATTGCTTAGTCACAATTAGAGTAGACCAATTGAATCAATAGTTGAACAGGGAACCAGTACATAGGGAAATCTGATTAATTCAATGAGTTTATTCTAGTCAAGAGTAACAGCAGGATTTTGGCCCATGTGTGTGATTCTGACTTTGCAAACATATGTGGAAGGCAGGGAAAGAACATCTTAGACGTTTCAGGAAAGAGTACTAAGAAATGGTATATAGCACTGGTACCAGCAAGACACAGGCTGGGCCATTTGACTTCTCCCTCTTCCCCCATCCCTCCTCTTGCTTACCAATCAATGAAAGGAGACAATAGCAAGAGTTAACCTCCTACATATAACATTGTCCATGTATAGCAAGTAAAATGTAAGCAGGGAGATCAGGGTGTGGAAGCTCAGTCTATATCTGACTTGCTAGGTAGAAGATTCATTTTCTGACCACCGCTCCTGTTTGAGAGACATCAACTATTCCATGTGATTCAATATGGCTAGCTTCCATCTACTCCCACAGTTTCTGGGATGGCAAAAGTTGACAGTTAATATAACAGTAGTGGTTTGAATATTGGACTAGGATTCCAGGACAGCAGATTTCAAATCCCCACTCAGCCATGGAAAACCCGTTGGGTGACCTTAGGCAAGCCCTACAACAGTAGAGAAAGGCAATGACAAACCTCCTCATAATAAATCTTGTCAAGAAAACCCTATGACAGACACACCATAAGTTAGAGTTGGCATGGAACAACAACAGCACAATGTGAGGTGGCGGCAACGGTTTGGTGGGCTGGTATGATGCTGAAAGTCTGCCATGCAGGAAGGTATGCACCTTGCCATTTGTGAGAGAACACAGGATTAGCTTCAGGTTTCAGTGTATTACTTTCTATGGGGTCATGTATTTCTTTATTTGATTCATATCTCAGCTTTCTTCCTAGAATGGGACACAAGGCAACTCACAACAAGCTTAACTTGAAATAAAGAAGAGACTGAACTTTAAAGCATAAGAAGAGACTGAACTTTAAAGCATAAGCTACAGTACTATTACAGAATAAAGAACATAACGATATAAAAGATAGGGAGGACAAAAGGAAGAGACAAACATTTGAAATATCTCATACAGGTGATACTGTAATGGAAGTTAGTGGAGTGGAGGGAAGAAAGAAAGGATAGGGAATGGGAAAAGGAGGAAAAAAAATGAATAATTACTTTTTCCAAAAATATACATCTTTTGTATTTACATCTTGGGGGGAAAAAAGCATAGCAATAAAAAGTACAGCTCCCACCTATTAAAAGGACTGCTTCCTACATGTGTTTTAAGGACTCTGCCAACCACATGAGCAGAACAAAAAAAAAAAAAAAGAGCAAAAAGAAGCAAAGTCACAGCATTACTTTCCTCTGATTAAAGTATGTTTTTTTAAAAAAAAAAATTAAACCTTTTGAAAGGTGAGTTTTATAAGTCCCAGCTTATGATTCTTAAACTTCTATGCTGGCACATATCCCATTCACATCAGGGGGTCTGGCACTGGTTCAGTAGTTGGAGGAATTGGCTGCAAAACATCTGTACTAGTAGCAATAATAATAAAAGAGGATGAAAAGGCATCAGGGGATGCTATACGTACATTTTGTGCTACTGCCAGAAAGGGCAGCAACCTCACTCCCAGCTCTGTTGGTTTTCCTTTGCTAGGCAAATTCGCAGGAGTGAAATCCATTAAGGAAATATCTTATGAATTACAGAAGCCTAAAATAAGATTTTATTTTCAAATTGATAAGACAAGGTTGCAGTGTCCTTATTGGATGAAATAGGAACTAATTTGCAGGATTTCTTGTGACAGCACATAAATTCTTGGATGCAGTCTGTCAGGAATGTGTGCAACAGTACCACATGGCTTTCACACCCAGATCAGGCATAGGGAATGTGGCCCCACAGATGTGTTAGAATACAATACCCCTGACCCGTCAACCAGAGAATAACCTTGGCCTATAACAATAAAATGAATGGGAAGTGTTGGTGCTGATGTCAGCACTGGTACTAGCAATGTGAGGGCCACCAACATATATCCTAGCAGTGGATCAGAAGAAGACTCTCTTAGAAAACAGATGGGGCAACCCTAATTCAGCACAAATATGGCTGAACATGCTGGGTTTCAATAATTAAGCATTCTACAGATGGACAAATTCAGCAATTTTAGCTTCTCCCACCCTATTTTTTAAAAAATCTAGATTGTTTCCATCCTGAATATCAAGATATTTGTTAATTCTAGTATAGTCTTTTCAAAAATAAACTGAAGAGAATGTCTAGACTAATCCTAATTTTCACAGAAAATGAAATTCTAGACTACACATAGACATAATGACTTTAATAAGATGATCAGGGGCTGCAAAAGGCTTCAGGAGTTAGAAGAAGAAGGAAAAGGGTAAAACCAATCTAGGAAGCAAAAGCTGACATTCAACATCACGGAGGTCTAATCTTCTGAAAGTAATGTCTATGTTGACTTAGTTTGGATAACGTCTTATCCAAATCCTACCTGGACTTGTAAGAAGTCTTTCTTACAGTTAAAATACCCTACTGGATTGCAAAGTCATCCCCAAATAGAGCCGTGTAGCCTAGAATTCCAGGAAGTTACACCTCATTCTCAGTTCATAGAGCTGCTAGTTTCATTTAATTAGATTAGTTAAAGTTGACTGTATCTGCCAACATTCAAAGGAAATAGAAACAGTGTCCAAATCAGCTCTAGAACCAGTTTGTACTCCATGATTTCCTTATAAGGGATGATTCCTTCAAAATTACTGGTGAATTGGCACAGGTGTGAACATATTATGGAAAAATTCCAGTCAAATTCTGTACAGGAGGGAGGGGGCAGGGAGGTAGGGATCTATGCACAGAACAGCACAAGTGGGAACAGAACAAAAGAAAGCAGTGAGGTATTATGGATAGTGATAGAAAATACTTTTTTACTATTAGCATTTTGATGCAGATTTGACTATTAGGCACTCCCTAAATGTATGCTTGAATAAGAACAGAGTTGTAGTCTGAAATCCATGCTTCTAAATGTCAGCAAGTTCTGCACTGAAAAACAAGAATAAAATAAACCCATACTATGCATATGCATATCTTAGACGAAGAATACAGAAATGTGCATACTACTACACAGTTTGTACAAAAATGTACACAACCTACTGTATATTATGGGGGGAAATGTGTACATTTGAATACACCCACATGTACATATTGAAAGAACAGCAAAAACAGAAATACGTGCAACTTTTTGTGCTGACTTTTAAAAACAAAATCTTCAAATTCATGTTGAAATGGGATAAAAGGAACTTAACAGTGGAAATGAAACACACTGAATGAAAGCAAACTTGGCAGTTTCATCCATCCCTAATTATAAATTATCCCTTGTTTGGACACATCACTCACCCCTAAGACTCAGTCATCTTTTGAATTCATGTCTTGGGAACTAGTTCTGAAAAAATAAAAATAAAAACCACAAGAATCAAAGGCATAGAACAATACTGCTTTCTTTCTTGCTGACCATATTCTATGCAGAAATCTTTGTAAGCACTTGCATTTAAAGAAAAGTGCTGGAATATCCATGAATGCACATCACAAGTTTGCTAAAAGCAATGGCATCCAAGTGAATAAGATATCACATCAGCATCCTAATCATTTCACAGCCTAAAGACAATTGCAGCAGGAGCCAAAAGAAGTGAAAGGAGATGTTGCCAATGAGACAGATGCTATTGCTGGAAAAATACTTTTCCCCCTAGATCAGCATCTGGAATGGTTGTAGACCATGAAGGAAGAAAGCAAGCAAGTAATGTGTCTTTACAGAACATAAGACTCCGTTACCACAGCATTCTTGGGCACTCACTTTTCTGCAATGAGAGTCAACTTGTACAATCTGCAACATCAAATTGTAACCTTTCCTGGATTCTACCAGTGCAGGTTTTCAATTATTGGAGAGGAACTGAGCATCTAAATGTGCCTGACATTGTCATATTCCAATTCCATAAATCCATTCCACCTAATTTTAGTATTATTCAAATTATCATTGATTATTCAAATCAAATATATTAATTCAGGCCTTTATTCAGGTTGTTTTCTATTTATTTCTCACACTTCTCAGAAAAGATATGGAAGGCGCAGTGAAGCAATTCCTTATATCATGAAAGAGTAGCCCTTCTCATTGAATCTGCCTTTCTTTTGAGTCTGAGAGAACAGTAAAGAATACCTGGGAAAAATGAGCCAGGCTGCTGCATCCAACTGTTACTGTTTCTGCTACTCTAAAAATACACAGCTTTGTACCTGCTGCTTCTCAGTTATGTTAAGATATCTATTTTAATTCTTCTTGAAATCTCAACCCTCATTGGCAGTTATGTACTGAAATCAAAGCGCAGTTCATTAGCTTGTAAGGTTCTGTCTTGGGGAGGAGAAAATGGAATGATTTAAACCAGTGGTTCTTAACCTGTTGGTCTGCGGACTTCCAGGGACCCATGATGTCCTTACACAGGGTCCACAAAGAACTGAAGGCTGCCTCAGCCCACCTGACAGGAGCCAAGGCAAAAGCTGGCTAGCTTGTCCTGTGAATTGTTGTTCAATCCACTTTAGTCACAAATTTGCAGGAAGAAGCAGGACAAAAGTCTTCCTTCACCCTCCAGTGCCTCTGAGGGAAAGTTTAATGGATAGTGTAATGTTGTTGTTGTTGTTCGGGGTTTAAATCTTGAGTTAAGTCTTGGGGGGTCAATGGCAATAAAATATATTTAAAGGGGGTCCCTAGTAGAGAAAAGGTTAAAAACCACTGATTTAAACAGTTAACATAAGACTTATACATCAATCCTCTATACATTTACTCAGAAGTAAATCCCATCATGTTTTAATTGCAATTATTCCTAGATGTGTTCATAGCTTTAGACTGTAGTCATGGGCACACCAATATGGGACTGAGTCATACAGATTTCAATGGGATTTCAACGTAAGTATGAGGCAGATTTTAAAATGGACCTACGCCGAACAAATCTTGAAGAGAAATGACAACACAGAAAGAATCACAACACAGAAACATCACCCAAGGAGACCTTCTGCTATGCTTTCTGCAACTTGACTTGTTAATCTCAGATTGGCCTTTTAAGTCATCAGCACACTTGCAGAAAGCACGGGATGAGTCTTTCCTGAATCTTCGTTTGCAAAGAAAAGCCAGAGAGAGAGAGATTTTCTAATTCAAATCCAGGTAAATTGAAGGCAAGCAGCCGCATTAGCCAGTGGCAGTTGGTAGCAAATACTGTACACTCTGGGGATCTGTCTAAACAGTGAAAATACCCCTCATGGAATTTGCTGGAAATCCTACCTGTCTAAATGGGATCCATCACCAATCCACACTATTCAGAAGGGGGGGGGGGCAAAATGGCAAAAACAACAGGGTAAAAGCCTTTGCATATTTTCCTGTACTTTTTCAAAAACTGTGAAGGGGGTGCAAATTTTTGCTTGTTTGGACTATCAAACAATAAAAAATTCAAAGGAAAGCAGAAAGCTGATTGGCCAAGCAAGAATGGGGGGCAGGGCTTGCTAGCAGAGCAAATGCCTGCTGCCGCCATGTTGGATTTTTGCCTTAAGTGATTGCTCGCTCAGGCAATAAAACAGGATGAATATTTTCTGTTTTGCTTTCCTATAAACTTGGAAAATATTGCACCAGCACACCTAGGGATGACTTTTAAAAAAAACACCTGGCTGTAGTGAAGAACTAACATGAGTACATAACTCGTGGCCACCATCAGGAATGTGAAGCTAATGAGGACTTCTGAGGCCAGAAAAATTTTTCAGACATGTTGCTGCTGTAGCAAGATGCCACTACTATGAGGTACTTTGGATTTTTTCCCCTTGTGTAGATGGGCCCTGGGTTTCAGTTTGAACATTAACAGAGCTATCCCAAGTCCTGAATCCCATCTCCAAAATAGTTTCAGCACATTTGATAATATTGGACTAATACCTGGAGTGGATTCATCATCCCACTGACATCGAAACCACAGGCCTCTGCTTTTCCATTCATTGTCCTCACTATAAGTAACAAAGCATAGTGGTTTTGTAGCATGAACATAAGTGGTACAGTAGTTAGAGTGTTGGATTAGGACTTGGTAGATTCATACTGCCTTAAGATAATTGGAGGAAAGACTATCTTTTGGACAAGATCTATCACATTACCACCTTAAATACCTTTTAAAAAGCTCTTAAGACAGATGTCTTCTGGCAGGCCTTTCCTGAATAGATACCCGGCCATCAGAAGAGAAAAAAAAATCTTATTGGTCCGAACCCTATTCCAGTTATTTTATTGTGTGTGTGTGTGTGTGTGTGTTAGTATCTATTAAGTATTTTTATATGTATAATTATTTAATTGTATTTTAAGGGGTGGAAGGTTTTATATATATATATTTTAAATGTTGTAAGCCACCCGATGGCATTTTTTAGAGGCGGGATAAAAATAAATTTTATTATTATTATTATTATTATTATCATCTATGTGATAGATACTAATAATAAGAGAGTATGTTCACCATAGTTTCAAGACTCTGAAACCTGGACATCTAAAATAAGAGTGCTAGGACTCTGAGGGGGTGCCTCTTGGGGCTATTTTGTTTTTCAAGTACCTTTGTTGCTGTGTGTGCCTTCAAGTCATTTTCAACATATGGTGACATAAGGTGAACCATCATGAGGTTTTCTTGGCAAGATTTGTTTGGAGGGGAGTTGTCTTTGCCTTCCTCTGGGCTGAGACAGCGTGACTTGCTCAAGGCCACCCAGTAGGTTTCCATGGCTGACCAGGGATTCAAACCCTGGTTTCCCATTTTCACATGCCTAAAATACCCCCCCCCAAAGAAATCGGGACAGAAATATTTCTGTCCTGGAAGCAGCGCCGCGGTTCGCATGCCCAGTCCCCTCTCCCGATATGCCGTCGTCATCACGCGGGGTTATTTCTTCCCTCTTCCAGAATATTTTATTAACGGTGAACTCCCGTTAGTAAAATATTCCGGAAGAGGATAGAAATAACCCAGCGTGACGACAACGGCATATCGGGAGAGGAAGGGAAAAGCAAATCTCTTCTGAATCAATCCTGCCAAGAAAATCCCATGATAGGTTCGCCTTAGGGTCACTTCAAGTCAGAAATGACTTCAAGGCACACAACAACATCCAATACACTGCATTTTGGTTGTGCATCCTGTACTTTGCATTGTGGTTGTATTATGCATCATGTAGCACGTATTATGCATTGCACAATGGCACCCAGTCATTGACATGTCTTGTGCAGTGTTGGGGGTTGTGTAGTACTGTCATTGCCCATGTCCACATGTGGGTATGTAGGTCTGCATGTGGAGAATTTCATTTCAATATGGTTTTGATTAGTATTCACCAACATTTGCAAATGTGAATGAAAAGAAGTTAAAATTCCAGGTTGGGAGAAAGAAAACTCACAATTTCATCCATCTCTAGATAAGCCTCACTAAATTTCTGCATATCAAACAAAGGTTAAAGTTAAGGATACAGTAATAATATCTTATGAGGGCCTCAACAGCAAAGTTTCAGAACACTTCAAGAGGCTTTTCTCTTAGGACTTCATCAGACGCTGCCCTTAAAACATTCTATGCTGGCAAAAGAACGTCCCCCCACCCACTTACTTTCCTCTCCTGGCAAAGGCAGCTCCAGCAATAAAGAGGAAGTTAACGGAGCCCCATTCACTTCCTCGTTTGAAATCCTGAGAGACTTGGTCATGTGGGAAACTCAAAAACAAAAACAAAAATAAGACATAAAAAGTTACACAAAGAACCCACAAACACTTTAAAAGTCCCAAGTAACCCAGGGATGGTCATAAAAAGAGCAAAACTTACCAGGATATCCTGATCTCACCCAGAAGTGTTCACACTGGACTGGCCATTCTCACTGCGGTGAGGAGATTTAAATGGCTCAAACTTTTGCATGCCAGCAATGCCAGCACCAAAACAGGACAGGGGATCTATTGATGGTTTAAGCTGTCAATTAAAAAGTACAGGTTTTGGCTAGGACATAACCTCAAAAGGGTGATGTTGTCTGATCTGTGCGCCCTTTTGAGTTTATGTGGCATCGTTATGATGCCATATTTTGTCCATCTGATAAAGTCCTTATTCCTGAAGGTGTGAGAGATCAAAACAAATATGAGAAGATTAAACAAGGCATTGACTAGGATTTATTGTTTCTCTAAATGTGTTGAAAACCTAGTATTCTGGCCAAGAAAACCTATAAAGATGTATGATGAGTAGTTTATCCAAAAATGAAGGGAAATCCAACAAGTTTTTTTTTAATCCCACTCTTTCTCTTCAGTTGAGAGTAATTCTTTTTTATTATTATTATTAAATAGCCCCAGCTAAGGTGGGGTTGTGGGTGGTTGCTTTTCCATTTGAAAAAAGGAAACATTTTTTATTATTACTGTATTATTTGGCTTACACAGTCGTGTGTTGCTTGGAGCAAAGAGGTGGGGAGAGGGCTTTTGAGGATCCAGGTGGTAAGGCCGCCCCGTTGTTAAATGTCAATCCAAGTTCAGTCCAGTCATTGTGGGAGGGTGGGGGAATAATCAGCAGGTAGCAAGATGAGCTCCAAAGAGACAGTATGCAGCACAGGGCAAAGGGGGAGGGGCTTCCCCTTTGGCTCCTCTCACTTCTCCCCCTTCTGCGAGCTTCATGGGTCTGTCTCCTGTTTTCCCTGATAAAATTCCTCCCATCAGCTCTCAAAGAACTGGCGCATAGTCAGCCCTGCCTTGCCCACCTCTGACTCATTCTCATTGAAGGTCCTGCAGTTGTCAAATACCAGGGCAGCATCAGCAGCAAACTCATCATAACTTGTGTACCCGCTACACAGTAGCCGTGCCCTCATGGTAGCAAAGTCCATGGGATTTTTGATGATTTTTCCAGTAGCCAGGCACTAGCTGGGGGTTAACTGGCTCCAAAAAAGGCCAGGCAGCTTCATGTGATTCCATCTCCATCTCTTAAATGCAAGGATTGATCTTGGTGCTAAGCTCATCATAGAGTGACAAGAAGAGAGGGCTAGAAGAGCAGCTATTGTGTGAGGGCAGGAAACATTGAAATCTGAAATGAATGACAAGATGCCCCTTCTCCCTTCCACACATAGAAGCTGATTCATCTGGCAGTTGAATCTTGCTTCATACCTAACAATGGTACAGCATCCTCCACCACACCTGAGGTCAGCAGACTAGTTTAGGGGGCACACAGCTCTGTCATTCAATGGAGGAGAATAGTTTGATGGCTCATGAGGAATGGCCAGTGGCCTGACAGTTCTGGCCTCATCCCCTAAGCATTTGCTAACCGAGGGTAAAACAAAGTACATAGAGGAAGCCCATGAATGAAAACTGATGCCTTACTCATAGTTGCAGCACAGAAGCAGCACACGAGTTGTCCTTGTGTGCTCCTGTTTTTTTTTTTTTCCCAGCATCTGATAATCTTCCCACTCTTTCATCTGGACAACTATTTTTTCTAGCTCCCCTTTCCCTAACCCACTCACTTCCTTTGCCCTTCTGCTTGTTTGGATCCAGGAATTTTTCATCTCTATGTTCTGGTTCTTCTACCCCTCCATTTATAATTGCTTCTGCCTCCCTGTCCCTTTCTAGGAGTGTGGTTGTTGTTGTTTGCCTTCAAATCATTTCCAACTTAAGACAACCCTAAAGCGAACCTATCACAGGGTTTTCTCAGCAAGATTTGTTCAGAGGGGGTTTGCCTTTGCCTTCCCCTGAGACTGAGAGAGTGTGGGGCCAGTTACACAGGAGGATAAAGTGCAGGAAATTCCGGATTACCATTCTTTTGCATCAGCAGTGCCCAGTTCACATGAGTTTTTGCTGTGTTGGAAAATGCGATGAGTTTTGAGTTTGATAGTTTACAGGCATGGCGAAGGAGGGAAGCAAACACACACAAAAGAAGGATCTGCTGAGATTCCTTTTTCTCTGGAATGCAGCTGAAGCCTGTCTCTCTCCCTCTCATGGGAGGGGGGAGTTCCTTGCCAGTAGGTGTGCACACAGAAAAGAAGAAGCTGGAGGGAAGGAAAACAGCCGAAAGGAGATCCCTGACAGATCACGTGCATGCACACGCACAAACAAACAAAAGGACGATTTATCAATCAGCCGGTTGATCTCTCTCTCATACACACACACACACAGAGAGAGAGAGAGAGAGAGAGAAGGAGAGGGAGAGAGGAACAGTAGTTAGAAAGCAAGCCGGCTAGCTGGATCTTTTTATTTCAAGCTCATCTCTTGCAAGTCAAACCCCCTCCATGCTTGATCAATTGAAGCAATCAGGATTAACTTCTGCTGCCCCGAAAGCCTTGAATCAAGACAAATGACTGAAGGGAAGCACAAATAAACGAAGGTGCAATCGGCCGGTTGCTGCACGAACGCATACACATACACACACACACTACCCAAGTGGGGGCTAGCCTCATTACCGATCGTCTTCCCTGCCCCAAAGCCTTCCTCAGAAACAGACAGGAAGGGCTCAAAGCAGATTTCCCAAAGTCAGCTGCAAGCAGAAGATGGCAGGCTTGGTGGATTTCTCTCTCCAACCCCTCCGCCTATTTGGAGAAGGCACAATGGTCACTCCAACCAATCAGGATTCAACTGTACTCATGCTAATTCGAAAAGGTAAATGCAAGTTCACATGGATGGTAAGTTCCCATGAACAATTGTGCACATTTTTGTGAACTTAATCAAAAAAGTCTGGAAAACTAGCGAAAGCTGATACTGCGTGACTTATGGGTTTTTCGCACCCCCTCCTTCTGAAAAGGGCGCTGTGGCTTCAAAATGCATGGGAACTATCAGGCTTCTTGTCACATTCTTTGAGGATTTATTTTGCCATGTAAACGGCCCCTGTGACTTGCCAAAGATCACCCAGTGGGTTTTCATGGCTAAGCAGGGATTTGAACGCTGTTCTCCAGAGTCCAACACTCGAACCACTACACCATGATGGCTTTCTCTGGGAGCTTTACAGCTCTGAAAATGATGCAGACATTTTCACTGGGTTAATTTATACTTGAAAACATAAGTGTTTATATTTTAAGCCATATTTGTGGAGCCTTTGAATTATCAAAGTATCAACAGTCTGGGGAATTAATCTTACACTGAGTGTGTGGCAATTCTGTTGGACTTTATTTTTTTTTAATTGCAAGCTAAATTTTGTCACTGTTTTATTTGTGGCAGAATGCATAGGTTTTCAACCTGATTGGAATTCATTGTTTGTTTTCCTGTTCTAGCAGTCCCATTGGACACAAGATTTATCCATTCAAAGGTGTTGAATAAAACAGTGATTATATGGACATTGCACATGCTAATCTTGACTCATCTCTCTCTAAGGACTGCATTTTGTTTGAAGGTTTGTCTGCTACAGAAATATGTAGAGAGATTAAGAAACAGAAAGCAGGAAAGTGGACAGTACAATACACTTGGGGACATCTTGTCCTCCCTTTTGTTCAAAAAGTGCAGGGGTAAAATAGATTTGAACCAAATGAGCTGGAACAAAATAGTATTTGTTACACCTTACTTGTCTCCTGTGAATCACATCCATCACCCTATGAGCAGAATAAGATCAAATGGCTAGAGTATGTCTCAGGAAGAATATAGAAAGGCATATGAACGGCTATAAAACCAACTAATTTGTGGCAACTCCTAATACAGTAGACAGTATAAAAGACATTGGCTTGGGAATAAATCTAGTAAGAAAGAGCATGTTATGAAGCTGGAAACTGTAGAGCTGCAGAGGCTTCAGGGCTCAAAAGTGGTTTGGTTCTACTTGACCTTCATAAGAGGTATGGGGTGTAGAATATAACCACCAATGCCCATCTTGAATTTACCAAGTTTTCACATCTTGTTTGTACTGTACATAAGTACTGATCATTCTAGGGCAACTGAGAGATGTGGTTCATTCTTGCACTCATATCACATCTGTATTAGCATCTCTGATGTCAATGGAGAAAGTGCTTTATATTAAGCTTCATAACGATATGAATCTATCCCTCAAGCAGTTTTAGATTAGATATGATTTAGTTCAGTTCTCTGGAAGATGATTCCGTATCAATTATATCTGAGGATGCATCTCTGATAATGCCAGTTGTGGTCTGTCTGAAAATCTACTCAAATACTTAGGGAAACTTCATGCACTACAAACCAGAGACAATTGGTTGCACTAAGGATTGATTTACACAGAGTCTCAGGGGTCATTCACATGAGGGTGGGGGTAAAAACCTGAATGCAATTCAGACTACTTTGGCCCAGATCTGTGGCACTTGAAAATTAGTCTACCCTGGCCTGGATTTAAGCACCACACCTCTGGCCAAAGCCCAAATCTGCATTTGGATTTATATTTGTGGTCAGTGGGAGAGCAGCTATCACTGGGGCTTCACTTTTCACAGAGCTTAGAGGGCCAACTGTGCACCATAGAAGCAAAGCCCCAGTGGTAGCTGTTCTCTCTGAAGCTAGAACAGGCAACGAGACTCATGATGGGGCTGGTGCTACCTGTTCTGGCTTCAGGGAGACAAGCTACCACTGGAGCTTTGCTTTCATGGAGCTCAAGCAGGTGGTTGTGCACCACAAAAGCAAAATCCCCAGCAATAGTTGCTGTCTCTGAAGTCATAACAGCCAGCTAGCCTCATGATGTGTGTGTGTGGGGGGGACCGATTCTGGCTTCAGAGAGAGCAGCTACCACTGAGGCTTTGCTTCCACAGAAGGCAACTGAGCTCCATGAAAACAAAGCCTCAGCACTAGCCACTCTGAATCCAGAATGGGTGGCAATCCCCCATTGTGAGACTAGCTGCCTATTCTGGCTTCAGAGCCAAGTTTTTTGCCAGATGCACTCTAGTCATTGTCCAACCTGCTTCAACTTCCTAAGTTCTTCAGTATACCATAGATGGTGATTAGAAGCAGGTTGGAGAGAATGCGTGGGAGTGATCATGTCTATAGCCTTGGTAAGGTCGGTGTTCCAGGTGTTGACCAAGGCTTTGACAGAATCACTGGTGTTACCAACGAATGAACCCTCTAAGGCTTTCTGTAATCCAATTGGTTCCATTAGCCTTCGAGGGCGGACCATTCTAATAGGTCCTCCACCCCTGACAAGATGGACAGTGGTTCTGAGTTCCGCCTTGATCAGGAACTGATCTGTCCATGACAATGCGGTGGTTTTAGTCACCTCCGCCCATGGATATTCCAGTTCTGTACTAAAGACCTCATCGAGGGTATGGCCCACACAATGAGTGGGCCCGTTGACCAATTGGGATAGGCCCATGTTTGTCATGGACTCCATGATATCTTATAGAAGAATCTGATGGGGGAAAGCCATATCTTGCAACAGTCTGTTGTCCACCAATAGTCTGTTTCCACTTCCTGAGCTGCTATTGTGCACCTCACTTCAGTTACTAGACCTTGAGCCCCCAAGGAAAAATAAAATATATTTTGCAAGACTAAGGTCTGCTCACCTCTGGCTGATTCTACATTGACTGGCAACAGCTCTCTGGAGTATCCCACAGAGATTTTCCTCTGTTTTCCCTTCAGATGCGCTATAACTGAGCAATGGTCTTGATTACAGTGACTCTATGTTATAATTAAGGAGGTGAGGACTGACATGTTTGTTGTGGGTAAAAAATTAAATTGTAATCATGGAATTGTTATTCAGTGTTATGAAATTATTTACCCCTTGTTTGAAGTGGTACAGTATTTATGGCAATTTATTTCTGTCAGTTATTATTGAATTTGTAATAGTTTTTCTTTCAGGAACTACATTTGTAGCTTCTAATGGTGAAGCCAGTGGAATATTCATGCTCCTTCCATGACTTTGAAAAACCTTTCCTGTTTCTGACTTCACTTTTCTTACTACTGTGAATGACTTTCCTAACAGGAGCATAGGCCGATTTAAAGTCCAGGCACCAAGTAATTTGAGATCCACCAGCTTTATGCAGTAATATAATTATTCCCTCTGAGGCTCTTAATTGTATTCACCACACCATGATTTCTGCACAAATTAAGCATACATTTACTGCTATATATAACTTGCTTTGCAGTTAACATCCTGGAAACAAATTTCAAGGAGATAGGATTCTGTAGTTAGTCATCCCCTGAAATCAACAATTTCCATACACAGAAAAGTCACTTTGACAATAAGGTCATTATACTTCTACATGGTACAGTTTTCAATATGATCATGCAAAAAATAAAAATAAAAAAAATAAAAAAGCAGGAGAAACAAAAAAGGAGAGGGGTTAGGAACTTTTATGAAATAATCCAATATGCCATTGATCTCATAGGACAAATTATTGCCTCAGGGTGAAATCCAGTATTGCATGAGTGGACAGCATTTCACACAACAGATCTTTCCCTTTCTCACATCCACCCTGCAGCCACCTACAGAATAATCCACAAAATCTCTCTGGATGGTTGGAGACAGGTTACTCAATACTGTGGGCTGCATCTTATGGGGTTGCAATGGGAGAAAGAGACAGCAGCATTACCCAAAATTGGGAGATGTAATCATCTCCTGCTAGCATTAAGATACCAGAATGTGGTGATTCTTCCTCCAAAAAGACACAGCTCCCAAGTTCTTTACACCTCCCATCTTCTGAAGAGGCTGTGTGTGTGAATCCAGTGGATATAGAGAAAGGAGAAGAGAATGCTGAATTCTGCTTGTGGAACACTGGATTTTTCTCTCAGAATGTAGAAAGAATTGTATTCAGTGCAAAGTCGAAGGCTTTCACAGCCAGAATGCATAGATTTTCCTTGTTTTTTTTTCTGAGCTGTGAGGCCATGTTCTGGAATAGTTTCTGATGTTTCGCCTGCATCTGTGGCTGGCATCCTCAGAGAATGGTTGTGTAGGTGTGTGAGTGGAGTTTATATGCTGTGAACCCCTGTTGGGGAGGATATGTAAATTTGTGGAATTGAATGGTTAGTTTCTGGGTATAGAAATGTAAGGCTTGTTAGCGTCCATTTGGATAATGGTTGGTTGATAGGCCATTATCTGCTGGGAATCCCTCTGTCCCTGGGTGGAATTCTTTTGAAAGTGTTTGAGTTTTGATTCTATTGTATTTCAAAACTGGGAGCCAGATTTTGTTTACTTTTGAGGTTTCTTCTTTCCTGTTGAAGTTGTCCAGGTGCTTCTGGATTTCACTAGCTTCTCTGTGCATTCTGACATGAAAGTTGTTGGCCTGGTCTAGAATGTCTGTGTCTTCAAATAGCATTTTGTGTCCAGGTTGGTTTATAACATGTTCTGCTACTGCTGATTTTTCTGGCTGGCCCAGTCTGCAGTGTCTCTCATGTTCCTTGATTCGTGTTTGCACACTGTGTTTAGCGGTCCCTATATAAACTGGTCCACAGTTGCATTGTATGAGGTAAACTCCTGCAGCTGTGAGAGGGCCTCTTTTGTCCTTCGCTGAGCATAGCATTTCTTGGATTTTTTTTGGCTGGTCTATAGATTGTTTGGAGGTTGTGTTTCCTCATCAGTTTCCTTATTCTGTCTGTGACTCCTCTGATATATGGTAAAAATATCTGTTTTTCGTCTTTATTCCTGTGTTTTTTTCTGGGTCTGGCTGCTCTTGTGTTTACTCTTCTGGGTCTGGCTGCTCTTGTGGTTACTCTGATCTGGAGTAACCATTAGCATGTAGGGCCCAGTTTAGGTGCCTCAGTTCATCCTCCCAGTAGTGGGGTTCGCAGATCCTTTTCGCACTGTCTATCAATGTTTTTATTGTGCTTTGTTTTTGTCCTGGGTGATGATTGGAGTTCTTTTATAGGTATCTGTCAATGTGTGTGGATTTTCTGTATACCTTGTGGCCTAACCATTGGTTTGGTTTGCAGATGACTAGGACATCCAAGAATGGCAGTGTTCCTTCCTTCTCTTTTTCCATCGTGAATTGGATATTTGGGTGGATGCTGTTCAAATGGTTTAGGAATGGGACCAAATCTTCTCTGTGGTTCCAAATGGTGAAAGTGTCATCCACATATCAGAACCATGTTGTGGGCTTTTTGTTGCTGTTTCCGGGGCTTGCTTTTCAAAATGTTCCATGTAAAAGTTTGCTATCACTGGGCTCAGGGGGCTGCCCATGCCTACCCCATCTATATGTTCATAGAATTCATTATCCCACTGGAAGTAGCTTGTGGTGATGCAGTGTTTGAACAAGGCTGTCTTCAGGAAAAAAGGAACAACATCAAAATCCTTGTTCACCAAAGTCCCCGTAATGAACACCATGACACTAATACAATAAAAATTTCCTGAGGACATAACTGTCATGGTATACACCCTCCTACCCTCCCGGGCAGTGGGAGAGTTAGCAGAGTAACAGCAGAAACATGAGGTTTGGGCAAAAGGTTGCATACATTGTGTAAAAACATGGAGACTGATGACCAAAATGTCTTTTGGTTGCTTTATTGAAAAGCTGAAATAGCTAACTAAAACAGACTACATCATGACTATGAAAAGTCAAACTTACAGAACCTAAGGGGAAAAAATCATCTTTCTTCTCTCTCCCTCTGCAGTAGAGAGACTCCTTAAACAAATAGCTTAAACACACAGAATTCCCCCCATCCCTTACAGCAGAACTCTTCTCAAAACATCCAGTCTAGTTCTTTGTGAACTAAGGAGATAAGAGGACATCTGGCTTTTCCCCAGACACACAGAAAGGTGATTTCACTTGCTTTAACCTTGAAGGCAAAGACACAGTAAATCCAAACAATGAGACCTAGCAATTTACAAGTACCTCTATTGCCTAGGGAAAAATCCTATGGCTATATTTTTGACTACTATACCCATTTTCCCTGACACCCCTTTGATTTTTCATCTAGGCAAATTCATTTTACACATCAGACATCACACCCAACTGGTTGCACAAATAATAATGCTTTGTTGGACCCAGAGTTTTAGTAAACAAATCTGCAATGTTCTCTTCACTGGGGCAGTAGTCCAGACTGATTAGACCATTTTGTATGGCTTCTCTGATGTTCTGAAACTTTTCAGCAACATGCTTGATCCTATTTTTCACCCCCACCGAACACACCATGTGTATACATGCTTGTGGGTCTTCAAAAACCTTAGCAGGCCCTCTTATTGGAATACTCAGATCATCAAACATTTGCTTTAAATATTTCAGCTCAGAAACTAAAGAAGACAGAGCTGTATATTCTGCCTCTGCAGAGCTCAAAGCAATAGATGATTGCTTTCTGGATCCCTAATAAATGGCAGTGAGAGCATAAAAAATGACCATTCCTGTATTGGACCTTATATTGTGGATTTCACTGGCAAAATCTGCATCCACAAAAAACTTCAACTCATTGCACCCTTGTGAGCTGATTATCATGCCATGGTCCAGGGTGCCACACAAATATCCGAGCACCCTTTTTAGGCCTTGCCAATCATGTTGAGTTGGCTTTGACACTTTTCTGGACAGAATATTGACAGCATATTCTATATCAGGGTGAGACCATTTTGCAATGTACAACAGACTTCCAATTACAGAATGAAAAAGGTCAGAACATTCAAACAACCTATCATCAGTAACATTGACAAAATCTGTACACATAGGTGTCTTTGCAGGTTTTCATTGAGACATATTAGAGATCCAAGACTTTCTCAATTTTCTGGGTTTTCCTCATCTTGAAACCACCATTGTCAAGCCTTTGAAAATCTACCCCCAGATAGTGCTGTATTTCACCAAGATCTTTGAGTCTGAGTTTTGAACCCAAGTCTTCTTTGAACTTCTCCACCTGAATGTCAGTTTGTGTGATCAGAAATAGATCATCCACAAAAGCTATCAGGATTTCATAACTCTGGTTGGAAGCTCTTGTGTACAAACATGGATCAGCAATGCTGTTCTGAAAACCAACACTCTTCAACTGTGCATCCAAACAGAGATACCAACATCTCCTGCTTTGTTTCAAACCATACAAAGCCTGTTTAAGTTTGTACACATGGTTTGGCCCACCACTATGAAATCCACAAGCCTGCTCTACATAAATGCACTCATCCAGTGGGACATTTAGATAGGCAGATTCCATATCAGAGTGATTAACTTTGAACCAGTGCAGACTTGCAACCGACAAAGCAATCTTGATACTTTGGGCCCTGGCAGTGTGTGCAAATACTCGATCATAGTACAGATACTTTATTTGTGAATACCCCTTTGAAACCAAGCGTGCTTTGTGTTTGAGTTTTCCATCATGCATTTGTTTCCTTCTGTATACCCAACAGCACCCAACAGCCTACTGCGCCTCTGGCAGTGGGACAATATCATATATGTTATGCTCTGCAATGGATTTCATTTCACTCTCCATTGCTTGTTTCCACCTTTGTTGCTCATCTTGAGGCAATTTAAGGACATCAGTGAAACTATCAGGTTCAAATGTTACCTGGCACACTTTCACATTTTGCATAGTAAATCTCTGAGGTGGCACCCCCTTTGTTGCTCTGCTAGAATGCTGGGGAATGTCAGGTTGAGGTTCATCACTGTCAGAGTCTCCATTTGACTCACTGTCAGTGTCAGAGGGCTCCTGTTTTAGGGCTCTCCATGGAGACTTTTGGGAACTGCTAACACCTGACCCATCTGCTTCTTGCTGCTGGGCATTCTGCGCCTCGTCCACAAATGAAGGCAAAATTACTTCTGGGTTAGAGTGGACATGGTCCCAGTTAGCATGCTCCTCGAACTCAGCACTTTTGGAAATCAGAACTTTGCCATTCAGGAGAGCAAAACGCCATGCCTTACTTGCCTGCTCATAACCCAGGAATCTCAGCCTTCTGGCTTTGGGCTCCCCCTTTCTCCTGATTGCCTTGGGAATGTTCACCCACACACAGGATCCAAAGACACTAATGTGCTTCACAGATGGCTTTTTGCCATAGAACACAAAAATGGGGTATTTGACACCAAAGAACTTTGCACACAGTTACTCAAATAATTAGCCATCAGCATGGCTTCTCCCCAATACTTCTTTTCAATGTTTGCATCAATCATCTGTCCGTCTTTGTTTGTAAAACACCAATCTTTCTCTCTTCTAGTCCATTCTGACTGGGGAAAAAGGGGACCATCAGCCTGTGGGAAATTCCCTTCTGCTTTAGTCATCTCTGGAACTCATTTGACATGAATTCCCCTCCCCTGTTTGACTGGAGAGAAGACAGCATCTGAGAAAAGCATTTCTCAACATAAGCAAGCCAATTCTTGAAAGTTTCAAAAGTTTCATCCTTATTCCTGAGTAAGAAAACAAATGAGAAACAACTGAAATCATCTACAATTACCAGGACAAACCTTGTCCCCTCCTAACGTTTCTGGATAGGGGTCAGCCCACATGGCAGGTCCATGTGGACCAGCTCAAGGATCCTTTTGGACCTTCTGTCACTGTGCTTAGGGAATGGAAAAACCTTTGATTTTGATTGTTTACCAATCCCACAATCCAGGTATCTATTACATCCCTTCACAGTCAGACCATCCACCATGTCAGGCATCTGTTTAAGAACTTTAAAACTGGCACGACAAAATCTCTGATGCATGAAATGCACACAATTGTCATGCATGGGAGCATCTGTCATCACAGAACTAGTTTGGGTTTCCTGTACACAACTATACATGTAATACAATTGATTGTGAAACACACGCTCAGCCAAAATGGCACCATTTTTCAAGGCAAAACATTTGTTCCCTTTAAATTGTATCTCACAGCCCTCCTGTGTCAACCTGGCAACAGAAAGCAAACACATCTTTAAACTAGGAGCAAACTGGACATTTTTTACATCCATGTTTAGACATTGTATGAAGCATGTACCTTCACCCAAACATTTTGACTTTGACCCATCAGCTAAACTCACATTGCAAAGGTTAGTCATTTTAATGTCTTTAAAATTGTCTTTGGATTTGGAAATATGTTCACTACACCTGCTATCAAACGCCCAATGGGTTAACTCCTTTTTCTGCTCTTTTGTAGCTTGCAAAACTACTGCAGAAACAGTCATGGTAGAACCAGATTTTTTTTCCTGTTGGCTAGTCTTACCATCTTTTTTCTTGGTTTTACAATCTTTTGCAAAGTGTCCCTTTTGACCACAGTTCCAGCAGCATTTTCCCTTGACAGCAAAAACTGTACTGTTTGTGGAATTTTGGGGCCTTGGCTGCAAAGCCTTAGAAAGTTGTAAATCCTGTTTGTGTTCAAGCTGTTTCTTCTGTTCCTCAAGCAAATGACCAGTAATAAAATTCATGGTCAGATTTGCAGCTGGCAGGCCTTCCAGACTGTGTACTAAAGAATCAAATTGTTCATCAAGTGATGACAAGAGAATATAACATTTATCCCATTCCATGAAATTCACATTCACCTCCTGGAGATGGTCAAAATGTTCCCGCAGCAAAGCAACATGGGCTGCAATATCTCCACCAGGCTGTAATTTCAGTCTATAGCACTTACACATCAGCATGATTTGTGACCCCACTCTGGCATGGACATAAACTTGCCTCAATGCTGCTCATGTCTCCCGGGCTGAAGCACAGCCCCTCACATAGACCAGCTGGCTATCTTCAATCCCCAAAATGATTGATGCCTTGGCCCGCTCTTCAGCCCGCCTGTTGTCCCTTCTGGCATTGGGACCAGGGGTAGCTAAAATGGGGCCATACATCAGCTGCTGGTGCAAATAAGTTTGCATCATCACAGCCCATGTATGGTAATTTTTGTAATTTATCTTCTCAAAGGAAGGCTTCCTGGACTAAGTGCCACGGTTCCAATTATGAATTATCAACCCCCCTCTCAGCTCCGTAATTCCTTCAACAGGGGTAGCGTACCAGCCAGGACTCTCCAGATGGTTCCTCTCAGCAGCATTCAACAGGTGTCTCAGGTTCCAGGATTGATGATCCCCTCCACTGGCTCGTCAACTCCTCCAGACTTTCTGAGGCACAGACAAAAATTTCAAACATCTCCAAAATTAATTCCACAGTTCAGGATACACACCAAAGTAGCAACAAAACCCATCTTGCCACTTGTCAGAGCCCTTCAGCCTGGGCTCAACAATCTGTGGCCATAAACTGCTCTCTGGGACCATTAAACTGTCATCTGGGCTGAAAAAATCTGCAGCCCATGACCTGGCACTTGGATCCATCAATCTGCTACCTGGGCCTATCAACCTGTCACGGTATACACCCTCTTGCCCTCCTGGGCAGTGGGACAATTAGCAGAATAACAGCATAAACATGAGGTTTGGGCAAAAGGTTGCATACATTGTGTAAAAACATGGAGACTGATGACCAAAATGTCTTTTGGTTGCTTTATTGAAAAGCTAAAGCAGCTAACTAAAACAGACTATATCATGACTATGAAAAGTCAAACTTAGAGAGCCTAAGAAAAAAATCATATTTCTTCTCTCTCCCTTTGCAGCAGAGAGACTGCTTAAATACATAGCTTAAACACACTGAATTCCCCCGTCCCTTACAGCAGAACTCTTCTCAAAACATCCAGTCTAGTTCTGTGTGAACTAAGGAGATAAGAGGACATCTGGCTTTTCCCCAGACACACAGAGAGGTGATTTCACTTGCTTTAACCTTGAAGGCAAAGACACAGTAAATCCAAACAATGGGGCCTAGCAATTTACAAGCACCTCTTTTGCCCAGGGAAAAATCCTATGGATATATTTTTGACTACTATACCCATTTTCCCTGACAATCACAGCCTTGTTCAAACACTGGCCTCACCACAAGCTACTTCCAGTGGGATAACAAATTCTATGAACAGATAGATAGGGTAGGCATGGGCAGCCCCCTGAGCCCAGTGATAGCAAACTTTTACATGGAACATTTTGAAAAGCAAGCCCTGGAAACAGCAACAAAAAAGCCCACAACATGGTTCCAATTTGTGGATGACACTTTCACCATTTGGAACCATGGAGAAGATTTGGTCTCATTCCTGAACCATCTGAACAGCATCCACCCAAATATCCAATTCACGATGGAAAAAGAGAAGGAAGGAACACTGCCATTCTTGGATGTCCTAGTCATCCACAAACCAAACCAATGGTTAGGCCACAAGGTATACAGAACCCCCCCACACACGGACAGATACCTACACAAGAACTCCAATAATCACACAGGACAAAAAAAGAAACAATAAAAACATTGGTAGATCGTGCAAAAAGGATTTGTGAACCCCACTACTGGGAGGATGAACTGAGGCATCTAAACTGGGCCCTACAGGCTAATCGTTACTCCAGGTCAGACAACACAAGAGCAGCCAGACCCAAAAAACCCCACAGAAATGAAGTAGAAAAACTTCTACCCAGAGGGAAGGTATTTTTACCATACATCAAAGGAGGCACAGACAGAGTAAGGAAACTGATGAGGAAATACAATCTCAAAACAATCTATAGACCAACCAAAAAAATCCAAGAAATGCTACACTCAGCGAAGGACAAAAGAGACCCTCTCACAGCTGCAGGAGTTTACCGCATACCATGCAGCTGTGGACAAGTTTACATAGGGACCACTAAACGCAGTGTGCAAACACGAATCAAGGAACATGAGAGACACTGCAGACTGGGCCAGCCAGAAAAATCAGCAGTAGCAGAACATGTTATAAACCAACCTGGACACAAAATGCTATTTGAAGACACAGGCATTCTAGACCAGGCCAACAACTTTCATGTCAGAATGCACAGAGAAGCTAGTGAAATCCAGAAACACCTGGACAACTTCAACAGGAAAGAAGAAACCTCATAAATAAAAAAAATCTGGCTCCCAGTTTTGAAATAGAATAGAATCAAAACTCAACACTTTCAAAAGAATTCCACCCAGGGACAGAGGGATTCTCAGCAGATAATGGCCTATCAACCAACCATTATCCAAATTCCACAAATTTACATACCCTCCCCAACAGGGGTTCACAGCATATAAACTCCACTCACACACCTACACAACCATTTTCTTAGGATGCCAGCCACAGTTGCAGGTGAAACGTCAGAAAGAAACTCTTCCAGAACATGACCTCACAGCCCGGGAAAAAACAACAACCAAGGAAAATCTATAATTGTATTCAGGATATTTTTTTCTGTGGAATAGAAAGGGGCTCATTCATGGGATGTGTCTTTACCAAATTTTGGAGGATTCCCCTCATCTCTATGCCATGTCTCATCCTATTCAGCAGGGTCTCCATCTTTTGTGTAGCATTTTCAGGGTCTTGGAGGGGAAGTTGTGTGGAGGAAGGGACAAGGAACTCTGTTTCCACCTGACCAGTTGCACACACATTTAAATCTGGATCCAATCTAGAAGTACAAGGTTGCTACACAGTAAGAGGCTTATATGTCCAATTATCAAGCATATGTTGCTTCTTAATCACTATGTGGTGATAGCCCATAAGGCTACCTGATAATCAGCTTTTCACATTAGAACTGAAGGAGCTGCTAACTGCAGAGGAGATGGAGAAGGCAAGTTAGCTGGGAAAAAATGACTTCCCTTCACGAGGTCGTTGCTGCTCCTCCTTCAGTGATTGTGAGAAAATAAGACCTTACTGTGCTCTACCAAGAACTATCATGTCCAAAACTTCCACACTCCAGATGTAATTAGGTGCATGTCCCAGAAGCACATAAGCTGATTATGAATGTGATGGCCATTTCTTTTTCTTTGGTCTTACCATTTGGTAATATGCCTAAACATGGAGATTCACCATTAATAAGCATTGTCAATGAAGACTGCCATGGTTGCCTTGGCTGATGACCTTCGCCTGAGCATAGACAGGGGTAGAGTGACCCTGTTGGTGCTACTGGATCTCTCAGAAGCTTTTGATACAATAGATTATTACATCCTCTTGGATTGCCTGAGAAGGCTAGGAATAGGAGGCACTGTGCTGCAGTAGTTTTGTTCCTTCCTCTCAGGCAGATTCCAGAGGGTGATGCTCAGGGACAGTTGCTCTGCAAGGAAAGAGCTTAATTGTGGCATCCCACAAGGCACCATCCTGTCCCCGATGCTATTCAATATATACATGAAGCTGCTGGGAGAGATCATCCTGAGGCATGGGGTGGGGTGTTATCAGTACACTGATGACACCCAGATGTACTTCGCTATGCCTTGGTCTGAGGCATGGGGTAGGGTGTTATCAGTACACTGATGACACCCAGATGTACTTTGCCATGCCTTGGTCTTCAGCTCCAACTTCAAATGGTATCTCTTCTCTTAATGATTGTCTTAGGGCAGTAATGGACTGGATGAGGGAAAACAAATTGAAGCTGAATCCAGATAAATCAGAGGTACTCATGGTAGCAGCCCTGAACCCAGGCATTGGGATACAATCTCCAGTCTTGGATGGGGTCACACTCTCCTCCAAGGACTACGTTCGCAGTCTGGGAGTGCTCCTGGACCTGTCGCTCCAGATGACAAATCAGGTAAATGCGACGGTCAGGAGTGCCTGTTATCAGCTTCAGCTGACACACTAGCTGCACCCTTTCCTGGAATTCAGGGATCTTGAGACCGTGTTACATGCTCTGGTAACCTCCCATCTTGTTTTCTGTAATGCACTCTACAAGGGGCTACCCTCGTGCTTGGTCCAGAAACTTCAACTAGTACAGAATATGGCATCCAGAGTGGTCTCAAGTACATCCAGAGGAGATCATATAACACTGATCTTAAGATCACTCCACTGGCTGCCCATTAGTTTCTGGGCCCAGTACAAGGTATTGGTTATCACCTTTAAAACCCTAAATGGCTTGGGTCCAACCTATCTTCAGGACCACCTCCTTCCATATAAGCCTCCCTGTACACTCAGGTCCTCTGGGAGGAATTTGTTACAACCTTTAAAAACTAGGCTTTTTTCGACCTCCTGGAGGGCCTTTTTGGCTATTGCTCCCAGATTATGGAACGGCCTGCCAGATGAGATCTGTCATATCAACACCCTAAATAACTTTTAAAAAGCTCTTAAGATTGATCTCTTCCAACAGGCTTTTCCTGAATAGATACTCGGCCATCAAAAAATAAAATAAAATCTAGCTTGTCCCAACCTCGCTACGGCCACTGTCCATTGTTTGTCTTTATTTTTTGTATTTTTCAAGTATGTTTTAATTCCTGAATTATTTAATTGTATTTTAAAGGGGGGTGGGTGGGACTGAGGGTCTGGGATGTATATTTTAATTGTTGTAAGCCACCCTAATTGTGTTTTGTAGAGGAGCAGGATATAAATAAATTTTATGATGATGATGATGATGATGTTTCTAATCATTTTTCATCCAATATTTGATACATGGACCACAGTTCTCACCCTACCCCCAGCCATATTAAAGCTGAAAGAATAGTCCTTTCAGAATATGTGTGTGTATCTGCTTCATTATCTCCTAGAGCATGGAGTAGTTAATATACTTGCACAGGTCAATATATGGCCTAGCTGTACCCCAACTTGAATTTATCAAGTCAGTTGGGACTCAGGGGCCCCTTTGCCCAATCAGCACAAAATTGTGCTTTCAAGATGATGTTTCAGGAATTCTTCTGCACTGGTTAGCTGCAGTTAAAGGTGCAGTAGGAATCCTGTTGACCTTGTTGGGATCTTCCTTGGGACAGAACAGTAGCTCCAACACTGACTTGAGTTGCATGTCTTCCTGCACAGAGCCATATCTCTAGAGTTTCAATCATGTCTACCTGGAGAGAAACCCCACACAGTGGGATGTGCATCAGAGCAAACAAGTGCAGGATTGCATAGTGAGTGAATAGAAGAGTGGTGCAGCCATCCAATGTTGTGCCTTAACCTTCTAGGAGAACTTCAAGATTTTATTTTATTTTTTCAATAACCTGTATGTGGAAGTACCCTTTGACTTGTTCTAGAAAACAGTGGGTTGCCGTATAACAGTATGCTGCATCCTTTCTAAAAGGATTGTATTGGCTGCTAATAAGCTACTGAGCCATGTTTATGGTTTTGTTTTTCATATATTGAGCTCCAAATAACTTGGGAACAGGTTACTTTATGAATTGCCCAGTCATTCCCACAAGTGGTATTGTGTTGTTTCCTGTTTAAGCAATTGGTAGTTTTGCTTCCATAAGCCATTGGACTATTGGTTGATATTGATATGCATTCTACAAAAAAAAAATAAAAAAAATGCTGCTGCTGCTGCTGCTGCTGTGTGACCTAAAATAATCTGATTCATTGAATACATGGACACATAGAAATGCCCTTCAAGGTGGAGGAACTGTGTGGCTTCCAAAACCAATTTGAGTTTGGATTAAAATGGCTATGTAGCATTAATGGGGTCAACCAGGGCAAGAAATTGTGCACTGGAGCTGAATTATTTTGCAAGTGTGGATTCAGCTCGTGTCAGGGTTTTCCAACATTCAAGAAACACATTTTTCAACCATTTAAATATATTTCTGAATATTCTTTCTGCCTCATTAGATCCTAAGGAATCCTGGGATTTGTAGTTTTAGAGAAGTGTTTAGAATTTTCTAGTAGAGAGGTCTAATGCCTCCCCCAACTACAAATCCTAGGATTCTGCAGGATGCAGCCATGACAGTTAAAGTGAAATATAGCATTATAATTGCATAGTGTGAAAGAGCCAAACAATAATTTCTGATTTGGACATAACACAAGGCATAGTTTACTGAGGCTACATAGCTTGCACCTTTTCTAATGCAAAAGAACAAGCAAACTTCCTGTGTATATGTGTGTGCATAAAGCTTATTCATATCCAGGTTTATCAAGGTGAGATTTGATCATCCAAACACAACCTATTGCTGCATCCTAGATTCGATAGCTTTATGTAGAACTATTGTTGTTGGGTGTGTTTACAGCTCTTTGCTTTATTTTCTCATGTCTGTGTTTTGACATTAAAATGACAGTATAACAAAGAACTTGCAGTTCCACATCTTTCTCAGTTGATGTTTTGTGTCATATAGTGTTTGACAGATAAATGTGTGGTTAATGGAAATGGAGAGGATAAGAAGCACTTACAAACAATAGGCATGACCCTACTTGGGGAGATGTAAAGACGTGGTAACTACACAGTTGCTTCCTGCACTGTAGTCTCATTGTGTTTCTATCATAGATTAACTTCTATAAAACAGGAGGGGGGTGTTAAACCCCTTTAACTATTTTTGGCCTGGCAAATTGTTGTGTTTATGATAAACACATATTTTCATGTTTTATCTCAATGAAAGTTCACTTTGTATTAATATGGCAAATTCCCAAAGACCATTGTATCCCACTAAGCTATCATTTGAAAAAGAGCTTGAAACAATGAACTATGCAAACAGAACAATACTTTTCAAGCTCTTAAATAGCATCCTCATCATGAATATTCATTTTACTTCTACATAGGTCCATAATAACCACCATTAGAGTGCTCCCCCACCTTAGAACAATAAACTTAATAATCCAAGTGGCAGCCTGAGGAAAATAAATGTTTCAGAAAAGTAAATCAAAGGGGAATTGGACTGAGATAATGTCCAATTGTTTGCAGGTTATATGACTCATTGGTGCCTAAAGAGTTTAGCAAGCTGTTACACAACCAGGATGGTTAATTCCCACACCTGATTCTTTTCTAGCAGATGAAAAATGACCCACAAGGAAGAAGGAGAACTGGCTAACTCATTTCTTCTGTACCCCCTTTCTCTCTAAAGAGGTCAGGACACCATATGAGGCCTCCATTCTGGCTGGAGGTAGAGTTTCTAGGTAGCATAAACAGGTACTGGTATCAAGATCCTTTGATCTCAACAGCATTACTGCTTGAGGCAAAGGACAAAGACATGCCAACTCCCTCATTCCAGGTACACAATCTGATGTGGCAGTTCTATCTTACCTCAGCTCTGCCACTATAGCACATGGGGGTATCAAGATAGTGCAGGGTTCCAGGGCAGGCTATGTGGTTGTCTGGATCTGCCTCTCCTCACAAGACTAGGCCCCTATCTGCACAGCCTCTTTGCAGACTCAGGCCCTAACTGTGGGAGTCTTGGAAGAACCAGGGCCAAGCTATCAGATGCACCCAGCTGCATTCTTGCAGCACACCTGAAGCATCCAGGGGAACTGCTGTTTAGGAACAGCATTCCCCCCCCCCTCAGCCTTTGCCACAACAACATGGTCTTCTGTGCTGTATGTAGCTGCTCCTTGCTCTTGGATCTTGATCCCTTGCCTTGACCTGCTATTTGTATTCAGACCTTCACTTGCCTCTTGGACCTGCCTTTGACCCATGGATATCTGGTATGTGCTCTGACCTTGGACTGTTTTTGGACTTTGGTTTGCTTGGTCTCTGATTCCTGTGTTCCTGACCTGGCACTCACTTCCTGGACTTTGCCTTGTCTCTGGCCCTCTGGACTCCTATGTACATGCTCTGACCCTGGACTGTTTTTGACTTGGCTTATCTTTGACCCTGCCTGTACTTTGGACTCTGTCTCTTGTGTTCCTGACCTGGTCTTGTTGTCTCTGCTCTGAGAGCCTGCCACCCACCAGGACTGTTTAAGGAATGTTGGGGCCCCCTTCAATGCTTTATTTTGGGGGTTCCATATGTTTATCTCAGGTCAATGTAACCTAACTCAACCTAAGCTATTCATAGTACAGGATATTCAGATTATTACTAATAATGTTTCTGCAGGAGGAGAGTTATTACGGGGGCCTCCACAATGAAGGGGCCCCCTATGGATGCTGATGCCACTGGTGCCTTAAACCGGCCCTACCACCCAGGCCCTGGCCCTTGATAGTGGTGCACATGCAGCTTTTTCCTCCAGTACTGCTACACTCTGCCACACAGAATCTTCCACCTGTGACAGCTATCATACTCTGTGTAATGTAGGGCTTGTCCTGGATGCTAGATTGACTATTGGGAGAAGCTTTGCATGAAACCAGACCATTGGTCCATCTAGCTCAGCATTGTCTGACAGGAAGTGACTCTCCTGGTGTGTTTGGCAGGATTTTTCCCTATGATATACAGCAATCAGAGTAACCTGGGACTTTGTTGCATATAAGCCCTGTGCTGTACCATTGAACTACTGTCTCTTGGTATTAGAGGACCAGCAGTAACCACATGCTGCTTTGCTGCCACATTGTCTACCACACTACAAGGAAATCATTCATATGATAAGTATAATAGAAATAGATATTGCATCATCTTAAGTAGGAGTACAAGTAGGAGTACAAAGAAATGGATCCTCTAAAGCTGTCCTGGAAGTATTATCTTCTATTTATGGATGTGGAGATGAATACAAGGCACTCTATTTGTCTTTTGACAAAGAAAACCCATACACATCATATGCATTCAGGCTACAATTCCATAATGGCCTAGTAGTGTTTTTCATACCACTAATTTTTATGACCACAAGGCTCTGTTGACAACTGACCACCCTCTCCAGGTATGTTTGATGTGCAAATATTGGCTGATTTTAATTATTGTCTCCAGTTTTCTACTGCTAATATCTGCAAATCAACTGGCTGATCTAAACACAAGAGAAGGACTAGTTTTTACTTATCATCTGGTGAAAATAGCCAAGAGTCTCTCCCCATTTGTTATTTCATAGATGCTGAACTGGGATTATTACCTCACATATATACTAAGCATCCTCAGCTCAGTGCTTCAGGTACATCATGGCAGACTTAGAGGACACACCTGTCATGAAGTCAGACAAAAACTTTATTATTTCCATAAACAAAACATAGCAGCAACATAAAACTCCTGACTCCACTGAGGTACAACTGTGTTGAAGGCCATCACGTGCTAACTACAAGATAATACTATCTATGCAAGATAATTCTGTGGTATCACTCTGTCTTATGAGGCTCAGGTGCTGAGATTTAGGAGTCAGAGCCTGGGTGCTACAAAAGGATTAAGCCCTTTAGGACAATGGTTCTTAATCTGTGGTCTGTGGACCCCTAGGGGGCCATGATGTCCTCACATGGGTTCCACAAAGGTTTGAAGAAATGTTATGAGCTTTAACAGTCAAAACAGAAAAAAAGAGACAGACAGATGAACAGTCATACATTGATTTCAAAGAGCAGGAGTCTTTTGCCAGGGACAGAGATCATTGGTGCAAAGTTCTATTACAATATCTCAGGCCATTCAGAAGTTATGAAAATAACTGTTTGATAGCAAAAATGTACTCAGCACTTGCTATTTCGTGGTGAGAACATGCAAGTTAATGATGCTGAGTGACTGAGAGAAAGCACATGGCATTTCTTGCTACCCTAACATGCTTGCAGCCAGAAGCCACCTTCATAGCTGCACCAAACTCTAGTGTTATCCACATTGTGCCACCACATTCCTGGAACTTCTGTTGCTTTACCCAATTCTGTAGCTGTGTTGAGAATGTTCTCTCTTTCTTTCTTTTTTTTAAAATAATTTTTATTAACATAATTTTAATTACAGGTCAGCCTCCATATCTAAAGGGGATATGTTCCAAGACACCCCCTGGTGGATGTCTGAAACTGTGGATAATAGGGAACCCTATTATTTTCAATGAGAAGAATGCCAGACGTTGACCACAGAATCATACTGGAAGACCTAGAAATGCCTAGAGAGTACTTATATTTTTGGACGTGGATAAGTGAAACTGAGATACTGAATCCATGGATATGGGGGTCAGCCTGTACACTACAATAAAATAGTAAGATAAAGAAAAAAAAGAAACAATAAAAAGAGACAATAGATTAAGGGGGAATAGAAAGATGGAAAACAGAACATTACACTTTCCTACTGATGGTCATGTTCCTTCTGTGATTTCACAAGAACACTGTTTTAGCCATTATTGCAAGAAGATGCCACTTCAATTAAACAACAAAAAAACCCCAAACAAATAAAAAAAGAAATTAACAATTAAACAAACAAAATATACCAAGAAAAGGCAATGGTTCATTAAAAGGGTGTCATGGAGGTCCTCTTCATGCTCTCCACTGGAAGTTGAATTATGTGTTCTTATTGGGAATGCAGAGGGGAAAAGAGGGAGGAATGCCCATTAGTACTGTAATATTGGAACTACAGTGGGAATTAATTATTGCATGCTTGTCAATACTGCGAAAATAGCAAAATTGACAGCTATTTATGGGTTTTGCCCATGAATACAAAGGTGCACCACAGTAACAGTTGGTGCACTTACCAACCATGGTATAAAGATGACATCATGCAATAATGGGAAGCCATTACCGCTACTATCCCAGTGTAATTCCATGATTTTGGCTTTGTGTCATAAAGTCCTCAGTGTAAGTAAGTGCTTCAGAATGATAACTGTGGATTATTGAGAATGATCATGTTTCTTCTTTGATTTCTGTGATTAAAGTGGTTGGTTATTGTATTGCAAAGTGACTGATTTTATCATGGTTAATTTTGTAACAAAACATTTTGGCTGAGCCTCAGGATGGACTGCTGGTTGAATCTGAAATGTAAAAGTACTGATGATGTTGATGAGGGTGCATCCAATTCAAAGCAAAATGAAGCTTCTTCCAGTCATCTTTAAAAGTGCTGCCATTATAGCAAGGAATATCTTTTGATTGGCTTCACATGTACAAACCCAGAAGACAAGCAACTACCACAGTGTTTGTTATGTTGCAACTCCTAATGTCCAATGAGGCCATGTGCTTATCCAAATTGAGAAGACATTTTGATACTAAACAAGAAGAACATGTCACAAGAAGTGTTGATTTTTTTTTTCAAAAGTAAGGAGCAGGAACTTCAGGAAAATAAGAAAATGGTAAAAAGGATTGCAACTGATTGTAACAATGAAAATGAAATGAGGGCCTCTTTTGAAGTTTCTCAATGAATAGCAAAAACCAGAAAACTGCACACAATAGATGAAGAACCTATATCACCTGCTGCAAAAAACAACAAGAAAGCTGCTAAGGACCATTCCTTAATACCTATGTCAAATGACACAGTTAAGCATCAAATCAATGGTTTGTCAGCTAATTTGTAGGAACCATTATTAGAAAGAATTTGCATGTCCCCCTATTTTGCTCTGCAAGTGGACAAAAGCACAGGCAAAACAACAAAGTGACCTTATTGTGCTATATTAGATATGAGCATAGAGAACTTTTTTTTAAAAAAACCTTACTGTTCATCTCTGTGTTGGTATATATTATAGCTGAGGAAGTATTTAACAGTTTAAATGAGTTTATAGCATCTTATGACATGGATTGGTTCAAATGCATTGGAATTAGCACAAACAGGGCACAAGGAATGTCTAGAAAGCTTACTGGACTTGGACTATGGATTAAGGAAATCATACAGTCAGTGACTTAGTACCATTGCTGCATACATAGGGAAGCTCTAGTTGCTAAGAAGATACCAAACAAAACAAAACAAACCACCCTAAAACAGACCTTAAATGAATCAGTTAAAATCGACAATTTTATAAAAAGCAAATCACTGAATCCAAGACTTATTGAGCAGCTAAGATATGAACAGTGAATACCATCAATTTTTGTTACACTGTGAAGTTAGTTAGCTATCACAAGATAAAGTTTTGACTCATGTTGGAGATCCCCCATCCTCCCTCAGCAGGCGCAGCCTGTAGGAGGGGGAATTGGCATTTACCGGTTAGGAGGGGGGGAGACCAGTCCTATGATGACAGGCGCTGTTAGCGCCGACATCAGGAAGGGGGAGGGGCGGAACACAGGGCCTATTTAAGGCTGCTCTGCCCTCCCCACTCCTCTTGGCTTTTTAGATCGATCAAGAGAGAGAGAGCCAGGATCGGAGCTGCAGTTGGAGACGAGCGAGCGGAGTGTGACGGATTAGCGTGCTTGATCTCTAGGTGACTCAGGGAGTAAAGGGCTTTTCAGCCATGGGGGGGGGTCAGCTGGGGGGTGTTCTAACTCTCAGCTTCAGTGCTAGCCCAGCTTGGCCTCGGATCTTGCCTGGCTTTGGCCCTTCTGCGTCCCTGGTAGCCCTTATCAGTCCCTGGTACCTCCTTTCTTAATTCCCCCCCTTGGTAGTCATTCTTAGTCCTTGGTAGCCCTCATCAGTCCCTGGTAGCCCTTCTTAGTCCCTTCCCTTCTGTCACAAGGGGGGTTGTGGGGGGGGGGGTTCCCTCCCAACGCCTCATTCCTCATTAAAAAAAAAAGACAGAAAAAGAAACAACAATTATAAAGTACAGGGGAATAGCCTTACTGGTGTGACCGGCGGGCATGCTGGGCTCACGTGCGTGGTGCAGCCCATTTCACTCGGTAGGGCCAGTGGTGGAGTGGGGCATGGGGGTGCCCCTTGTCTCTCCTAGGAGCGTGCATGGTTCCCTCCGTTAGGCCCAAGTTATCCCTTGGGCACATCGTGCCAATTCAGGCCTTTTTTTTTCAACCGGCAGCCTGGTTGGCTCATTTGTAATCTGTTGGCGCCATCTAGTGACCTTTTGGCAAATTGCAGTCAGGACCGATACAGTGCTGCTGTAACGCCATCTGGTGGCCTTTTATGTGCATTGCAGCTGGGCCATATTGGGTATAGAGACCCAATAATAATAATAATAATAATAATAATAATAATACCAACAACAACAACAACAACAGCAATACCTAGCAAGTCAATACCACATATATTTACATATACAACAATACTAATACTAATACTACTAATAATAATATAAGAGAAGGTCTTTTCCTGGCCATCATTATGGCCCCCAAAAAGGGTAAATCTGGCTCTAAGGGTAAAATGCCTGCTCCCAAGGCACTAAAACCACAAAACACACAGGAACAGGTAGCCTCTAGCGACAGCGATGAGGACCTTCCCTGGCAGTCCATTTTAGACAGGATAAAACAATTAGAGGATGCCCAGGGGACTCTTTCAGCTCCTGCCACCACTGTTGTGGATAAGCATGTGAAGCAATGCAAACTAGGTAATGAAATTCTTGCTCATTTAGATGCTTTAGAGAAGATGATTCAGCCAGATGGCGCATCAGGATCCCGGGATGCAGTGGGGGCGGATGTGCCAGAATCTTCCAGAACCTTGAACCTCGGCCAACCTGTTGAGCCAGTGGGCGTCGTGGATCCTGGAGGTGAGGCAAATGATGGCACACCCAACACTGCAGGCATCTATTGGCCACGGGGTGGTGGATCTGCAGCCCCACAAGGTGAATTTAGTTCTGCCACAGCCGGCAGCCCCATAGCTCCCTTAGGTTGGCCTGCTCCCTCCAACTGGTCTCAATCCCAAAATTTTCCATGGGCAGCCTATGGTTCACCTATGGGCTGGGCAGGTAGCCAGGCTTGGTCTGGGACCACCTCGCCTTTTGGGTATGGTGCAGCCTTGTATAGGGCTATCCCATTCAGAGATATGACATTGCCCTTAGGGGATCATTTGCTTCAGACCACGTGGGACAAGATTATAAAGGGGGAATATGTAGATGTTTTTTCTTTGCTCTATAGGGAGATTGAAAAAAAAGACAGATGATTTGGATGATAAGGAGAGGGAAAAAATTAGGAAAAGGAAAGTGGATCGGACCTGGCCTAACTGGCTTTCAGGTTTCCTGATATTGGCAGGGGTTACGGTCAAAGCTCAGCCCCTTCGAGCAGTGGCCCTATTACAGTATATAAATATAATCCATAGAGCCTACATGGACTATGCAGGCCCTGCTTGGCTATTGTATGATGAGGCCTTCCAAATGAGAGCGGCTATCTACTCAGCATTAAGGTGGGACATGATGCACCCACAACTGTGGATGCAGCTCATGACCCCTGCCAGACCAATTCAGGGTGAAAGGACACATAGTGGGCACTTAGTGCAAAAGGGACCACTTCCTTCCACTTCACGGGCCTCTCTGGGGACCACTCCTGGTCATAAGCTCCTCTGTTGGGACTTCTCTTCACAGGGAGTTTGTAATAGGAAGCCCTGCAGATATAGCCATGAGTGCTCTATCTGTGGGGCACCTCATTCCTTTCAGAACTGCCCCAGGGGCAGAGGTCAATTTAGGGGTGGAAGGGGTTCCCCAGCAGCGAGCAAAAGTTCAGAAAACCATAATCCAACTCCAAAAGGGCCCCAGCCCAATTAGGTTGGAGGTTTTATGTCGTCTGTTAAAGTTTTATCCCAATAGAGTAGCTGCCAGTTACTTGCGTAACGGCTTTAAAGTAGGTTTTAGAATTCCTTTTCAAGGCCCTAGGTGGGCCTACATGGCCCATAATTTATAATCCGTCAGAGGGATGGAGGCTATTGTTAGGGCAAAAATTCAAAAGGAGGTTGCTAAGGGTAGGGTGGTTGGCCCATTTTCTGAACCGCCGGTTCCTAACTTGCGAGTGTCGCCTTTGGGAGTGGTGCCTAAAAAGGTGCCAGGGGAATTTAGGCTGATACATCATTTATCATATCCAAGGGGGGAATCTGTTAACGAAAGCATTCCCATGGAGTTGTGCACTGTTAGATATATATCCTTTGATGCTGCCATCAGGGAGGTTAGGAAACATGTCCCGGGTGCAGAGTTAGCCAAATGTGACATTAAATCTGCATTTCGTCTCCTTCCAGTGCACCCCAAGGATTTTGATCTGTTGGGTTTTTGTTTTGAGGGGCTATTCTATATGGACCGGGCATTGCCCATGGGCTACTCAGTGTCTTGTAATGCCTTTGAAACATTTAGCACTTTCTTAGAGTGGGCGCTAAGGGTTAGGACTGGCTGCGGTGGGGTTGTGCATTACCTGGATGATTTTTTATTCATTGGGCCTGGGGGTTCTGGAAGATGCGCACACCTGTTGCACCAGTTCGAGCTTCTGGCTGCAGACTTGGGGGTTCCCTTAGCCCCTGAAAAAACTGAGGGCCCTGCTTTGCAATTAACTTTCCTGGGCATCGAAATTGACACCATTAACCAGCTATGCCGCCTGTCATGGGCTAAAGTAATTGACCTAACTGGATGGGTGGTTGCCTTTATGTCCCATAAAAAGGCTACCCTGAGGGGATTTCAGGTTTTTATTGGACACCTGAACTTCGCTTGTAAGGTGGTAGTGCCCGGATGGGCTTTCCTTCACCGGCTATGTGGCTCTATTAAAGGATCATCGTTGCCTCATCATAAAATCCGGGTTTCAATGGAGGTGAGGAGTGATCTCCACGTATGGTGGGAATTTTTGACGCACTTTAATGGAGTATCATTTTGGCGGGAGGACAGGAAGCTTCAGGGTGCCTTTCAAATTGCTTCTGATGCAGCAGGAGCTATAGGGTTCGGAATTTATTTCGCGGGCCATTGGTGTGCAAGTCGGTGGCCCCTAGAGTGGGCCTCATTGGACATTTCTGGGGATTTAACCTTTTTGGAGTTTTTTCCCATTCTGGTCGCTGTACACATTTGGGCTAAGGAAGTGACCAATTCCACGGTCCATTTCTGGTGCGACAACATATCAATGGTCCACGTGATAAATTCATTGACCTCCAGGTCGCCATGGGTCATGCGGCTAGTTCAAGCCTTCACGTTGAAGTGCCTACAACATAATATCTTGTTTGTAGCCCGGCATGTGGTGGGTGTTGACAACAGTATTGCTGATGCTCTTTCCCGCATGCAGATGGAGCGCTTCAGAGAGCTGGCTCCAGGCGTGATGCACGAAGGCGAGCAGATGCCACCAGACCTGTGGATGATTGGGAGGTCGAGGTGATCAGGGCGTTAGGTATGTCCTTAGCACCATCTACAAGGAGGAGTTATAGCCGAGCAATTAAGGAATTTAATAACTTTGGACAGAATCTTGGCTGGCAGCTAGGCCTTCCCATAGCTGTTCCACAATTGTTAAAGTTTTGTGTGCATTTGCACCAAATGGGCTTGGCTCCACAATCTATCTGGTCCTGGCTATTGGCCATAGCCTTTTGGCTCAAAGCCAGGGGTTTGGATGATACCACCAGTGATTTTAGGATACGTAAAGTTTTGGAAGGTTGGGTCCGAAAGAGAGGCAGAATAGCAGACACTAGGACCCCTCTTTTCCCCAGGGTCCTCTATGGCCTCTTTGAAATTTGGGCAGAGATTTGTGCATCAATCTATGAAAAGGCTGCTGTTTCATGCAGCAGCCCTCACGGCGTTCTTTGGTGCCCTGCGGATTAGCGAGTTGGTGTGTGCATCAAAATTTGACCACTCTAGTAGGGCCTTAGATCTTAGGGATGTGACATTGCACCAGCACCAGGTTATCCTGTCTCTGCGTTTTTTCTAAAACCGACCAGCGGGGTGCGGGAACCCAATGCAGGCTGCAAGTTTGTAGTTTCCCAGACCTCTGCCCGGTCAAGGCTTTGAGACAATACCTGTCTCTTCGGGGATCCACACCAGGGCCTTTATTTATTCATGCCAATGGTTCTCCACTAACAAAGTTTCAATTTTGGACAGTGACCGCCAAGGCCTTGGACAAGCTGGGTCTGCAAGGTAGGCGTTTTGGGATGCACTCATTCCGTATAGGGTTGGCATCTACTGCTGCCTCTATGGGGATGCAGCCCCAGGCAATACAAAAGATTGGTAGATGGCACTCCTCCGCATACCGGAAATACATTCGGCCCCTCCATTGTTAACTGTTTTTCTTCTCTGTTACAGGTCCCAGGTGGTGAGACGATGGGCAATCATATGTGGCCACAGTATGGTGTACTGGGCAGCGAGACATGCCCGATTGAGCCACTATGGACCTCACCTCACCCTTGGGGACCAGTTAATTGTTGAGTGGTTGGGATGGAGGGGACTCCATTGGTTCGGCCTGTTGCCTTTATTGTTTGAGGAATGCCGGGGACCCCCTCGACATTGTCGTTCTGCACCTGGGTGGGAATGATTTGGGTTTGCTAAAAGCGAAGGCTTTGGTCCTTCAGTTGATCAATGACATGAGGGTAATCCGGTCAAGGTGGCTGGAGGTTACCATCATGTGGTCGGCCATTTTACCCCGACAGATTTGGAGAGGGGATGGGGACCCCGTTTGCTTGACCGGGCGCGGTGAAGAGCTAATAGGGAAATTAAGAATGCTCTTGCCAAAGGGTTGGGGTCATATCTCCCACACCCTGCTATAGTGTTCGAGAGACTTGAGCTCTACTGAGCTGATGGGGTACACCTCTCAGATGCAGGGAATTTAATTTTTCTGAGTGATCTTCAGGGGGGTTGAGGGACCTTTTGGTCAGGGTAGTGGGGGAATAGGGACAAAGCGGACGCTTGAACCTATCTATGGCCTGAATTTGGGGGAGGCATAGATGTCGGTGTGCACCTTGGCACCTATTTGGGTGAAGAGAGGGTCTCTGGAATGACCAATAAAGTCGTGGGACTTAGCGGAAGGGAAGGAGACCCACCTTGGGGCTGGCCCGAGGGAGAATCCCCCACCCTAATCCGTGTGGCTTGAGTGGGGGACTTTTGGGTTGGTCTTTCAGACACGGGCTGGCTTGATAGTAACCCCAGTTTTGGGGTTATTCTCGAGGGCTCAGGTGTTCACCTGGGGAAGCTTGGGGGTAAGGTCTCGATTAAACCTACAGCCTCAGGTGCTCCCTCACTAGGTTGCCTCCCCCCACTGAAGATCTTAGAGGGACTTAAATAGGTAGGGTTAAATAAAGACCCTTTATTTCACCCCATATCTTGTGTCTGGTCTCTTTATTTCCCTGACTCAATTGGTAAAAGATTACTCCTCATAGAGCAGCACTTTCACCTCAGCGATAATTTGGCAGATTTTTCCTGGTTAGTAAAATTAACATATCTGTCAGATATCTTCACCCATTTAAAAATGCTCAACTTAAATCTTCAAGGAGAAAAAGTTAGTTTTTCAAGTTGAAGACAAGAGCAAAGCAATGATGAAACAATTGGAATTGTGACATCAACTATCGAACTAAAACTATGAGACATTTCCAAACCTCACAAATGTTCTTGGTTCCACCAATGAAGAATTGTCTGACTCTTTTTGCATGGCTTTTGAAAAATTTGCTGCATAGTTTCCAATAATATTTTCCTGTTCCTGGTGCAAGCAAACACTGAATTAGAGACCCATTTTCAGTTAATGTGTATGATCTAGAGGTGCTCATAGTAGCAGAGGATGACAAGCTCAGAAATATTGACGGATGGTACTCGGAAAATGCAGTTCAAGGAACAGTCCCTTTCAAATTTTCTGGGCTGGCTTGAGTCCCATTCTGGGAGAAAGGTGGCATATAAATCAAATTTTAAAAATCTGGGCTAATTTACAAGAAGTTTTTCCAGAACAATTCAAGAGGGCAATGAAAGTATTGGTGACTTTCATAATGATGTATGAAAAATAACTATCTGCTCTTGTTTTATCTTAAAAATAGGTATAGAAACCATTTGAAAAACATAGAACCTGAACTCAGAACAGAAGTTTCAGCTATTAACTTCTTGTAAGTGAAAGGCACCACAGCCTTACCATTAATTAATTTAAATTAATAAGAATATTAAGCCATGGTTTGGTGATCAGTTGTTGTTATTATTATTATTATGTATAGAATCATTGCAATAAAAACATAACAGGAGTGTGTGCATTTACTTATTTGTCCCTTTTCTCCAAATTTGAAGACCCTTGATGAGCAAATTTACATAAATAATATTTGATGCACATTAGGGTTTCTCTGAGTGAGAGAAGCCTAAATGAATCTGGAAGTCAGGGATCTTCTGAAACACTACATATTTTAAGTCTGTGTATTTAGTCCTTAAAGAATCATTGCTCTCTAAGGTAGGATGATGATCCTCTCTGTGATAAGATGGAGAAAATTGTGTGTGTGTGTGTGTGTGTGAGAGAGAGAGAGAGAGAGAGAGAGAGAGAGAGAATGGATATATTCTGCAGAAACAAGACAAAATATCAACAAAGGAAAAGCTAGAGTAATGGGCCTGCACTGTATAGCCAAAGCCACACTACAGAAATAATCCATTTTGAAACTGGATTATTTGCCATGGCTCCATCCTAAGGAATTTTGGGATTTGTAATTTGGTGAGGCATCAGCTTTCTTTGGCAAAGAAGGCTAAAGACCTTGTAAAACTACAAATCCCAGGATTCCTTAGGAAGGAGCCATGGCAAATAATCCAGTTTCAAAATGGATTATTTGTGTGGTGTGGACCTGCCCTATGTTTAATGGCTTTCTTTTATTTATCTTATTGGCCTTATTAATGCTTTCTAGGGTTTGATGTTTTTATTGTTTTATTCCACATTTATTTTACACCAGCCTGCTGACTTATTTTTCAAATAAGGAGCCCTTGGTGGTGCAGTGGTTAAAATGTCAGTACTGCAAGCCACAAGGTTATGAGTTCGATCCCAGAGGGCTCCAAGGTTGACTCACCCATCCATCTTTCTATAGGTTGGTAAAATGAGTACCCAGCTTGTTGGGGGGCAATTAGCTAAAAAAAAAAAAACCTCAACAACATTGTAAACTGCTTAGGCTGTGCTTTAGCACTGATAAGCAATATATAAATATCAATGCTATTGCTATAACAACAACAACAATTTATTTGAGTCTCAGATATTGTAAGGATGTGCTGTACAAATCAGCAAACTGTGACTTAGTAAATAGTTTCTTGTCCTCAAAAAATTAAGGAGGTAAACAAATATAACCAGCACAGCTGCCTGTGGCTGTTGTAGTTAGGAAGAAGGCGGGTGAAGTGAAAAGGGTGAGAGTTGTATTTGAGTATGCCTGAATTTGTGTGCGTGCAGATAAGAATTGTTTGCAGCGACTGACATTCACGTGTTTATTTGAAATGAGAGTTCTGCTTTCCTTCCCAAGACCTTCTCTTTATTTATGAGCTGTGGCTTAGTTCTGCACCACAATTGAAGCCCAGACTTTCAGATATGAAAGAACCATTATGATGTTCTCCTATTTGCCTCATTAGGCTCAACACTCAACAGAGATCAATGACTGTGCACTGAATTGACAAAATGCACATTTTATCTTTTTTTCTTTTTCCGGTGCCCTGCCTCAAGACACACAGAGAGAAATGCTTAGCTTACTTATGTTTTCAGAGGCATTTTGACTTTCCCTTTTCTGAAACGTTATCACCTTCAACTGCTTGAGCACACACTCTGTTTCACTAGCAATCTGTTACTGATCTCCCACTTTCATCCCTCCACAGATATATCCTAATGGAATCATTATGGCAGTACTGTGGGTTTTCATCCTCTTTCACTCCTTCAGTATACGGTGATAATGATCTCATTTTATTTTTTGATACACTGACACTGCAGCTGTCTCTTTTTTCCCTTTTAAAAAAACACACACAGCAGTCCCTATTTTATGTTTATTTAAACAAATATATTTAATTATTCAAATCACACTGCTTGTATAATCCTATTCAATGTGAAAACATTTGATTATCAGATAGAGGATACTGACATGGGTGCTAACATTTGTTTTGTTGTGTAAATTACAACATGCTCAACAATAATGCCTTGTATCTCTGCAAGATAAAATATTGTTTTTGTGATGTGATGGGGAAAAAAGACTTTGCCTTTAAGCAGAGACTCTCTGTCTCAAGTTACATTTCAGCTGTTATATTCAAGCCTGTTATGCATTAATTTGGACCAGGAGGAGACAAAAGCAGGGAAGTGCTTGTGTTTTTCAGTTAAAGCCATTCTGTGTGAATGAACAAGAATTTTTTTTTTTGACCTTGTGGATGTTCTGAAGATAGTGCTGATCTCAAATATCAGAAAAAGTTAGCTCACTGTCCAAATCAAAGATACTAGGGTCTCTAAATTATGTGAAGTTTAAGAAATTCCATATTGATATAAAACATGTATTTTAGCAGACACCTTTTGTTGTCATTTTTTAAAAGGATGGTCCTCATAATCAGACAATGTAATTTCCTGTAGTCATCTTCTACACAAATCTATGGGCTGGTCTACATGAGGGATTATACTCCTAATCCAAGTGAATGATTGCAAATACGCAGCAGAGCTCAAGTGTCTCAACAGTATTTTGGACCACTTGTGGGAAATCGAGGCGACCCATCTTTTTCTTGTCTAAACAAGCTAGGATGTGAATCAAAATGGTGTCAAAGGGTAAATTACTATACTGTGTTTACCGTCTGAATGGGTTCTGCGCTTTGTGCTATTTTTAAAAATTGTCAATCAACTTTGCACATGTGTGATCGACCACCTCTGTTGTCACATACTTCATGTAGCACTGTTATCTGGGAATGTGATTCGATGCGATCGGTTGTCCCAACAGGTGGGAGTGCGCATTTCCGTTATTTCCTTTGTAGTTTTGCCACATTTTGGTCCCCCTCCCTCTGAAAAGAACAGACTGCTGTGGAATCCCATTTAGAAACATGGGATTCCCTCCAGATTGTAAAAGGATCTATTTCACCATCTAGACTGGCCCTAGCATTACCCACTGCCCTCCCAGAATCCTTTGTCCAATGTGAAGCTGTCAATTTGAAGACAGAATAGGCTTGAGGCCTGGTAATACAGGTAATTGATGCATGCGCCAATTATACAAGCATGCGGGGAGGAGCCAGAGGCTAAATAGGACCCTGCCTCCCCCTGCTGCTTCCTCTTTCTTGCAATTGACCCACGTTCCCACACTTATCATAATGTGATATCAGTGGGGGTTTTGAGGCTGGGTAGGAATTTTTGCCTTACTCCACTGTAGGGTTTTTTCCTGCCTCCTCCATACTGTGGTAGTTGACACAGGGCAATTGGCTAGGGTGGTGTTTTAAATAGGTGGTCACAGATGGTTGGGGGGGGTTTGAAGAAATTTTAGTTCAGTGTACGCCTTCGCACCACTTTTTGGTGAGGGGGGTCCCTGGAGTTTCCCCTTTTGGTCCTACGACTAGGGGGGTGGAGAAAGGGCCTTCCCTTGAGGCTGCCCTGAGGGATAAACCCTCTTCTTAAGTCCTGTGACTTGGGGGAAGGGTTTTGGGGTTGGCCTTCCAGATGTGGGCTGCTGGTTAGTAACCCAGATACTGGATTCTTGTCAGGGTGCAGGTGTTTCACTCTGGAGAAGCTGGGGAGAGAGTCTGCAGATTGACCTCCTGCCCCAGCTGCTCCCATACCAGGTTGGCTCCCCCCATTGCAATTTTAATGTTTAAATAGGTTAATATGAAATAAAGTGGCCCTTTTACCCATATCTTGTGTCTAGCCTCATTATTCCTGGTTCCATCTACAAAGAACAGGAACACGAAAATGCAAACTTCCAGTTGCCAAGAGTGTCAGTTTGTATTTCTGGAGATATGAGGAAAGAGGTAGAAGGTGAGTAGGCAGGGGAATGGACAAGATTCATAACAAAGTAACAAAGTTCAAAGATCTGCATTTTATAAATACAATGTGACATTGCTACAACTTGAGCACAGGGTCTAGATGTAAGAGTGCCCTATTCCAAGTGGTAGGCCTCCTGATCTGGAATGATTTTTGAGGGGGGGTAGATACCTTGGGCTTTAGAAGAAGAAAATAGGAAAAATCCATTCCATTCAAACTCTGCTCACCGTTCCTAGGCATAAAGTTGATCGATGGAATCCTATTAATACCTTACACTGGCAGAACAGTCTCCCTCTTTGCTTTGGCGAGCAGGGAGAGGAGCAGCTGGAACAAAGAATAGTGGCAGATACAAGGGTTTCCTCAGACCTGCGTGGCTGGTGAATCGAGCGGGAGCGGACAGCAGAAGCAGGAGCGGACGGTGGAACACTAAGTTTCTGGTGCACTCCAATGGGCTTTTCCCCTCTGGGGCTGCCCCAGACGGCGGGGGGTTTTCCCCCGGTATCCGGCCCTCAGATCATAGAGCCTGGTGTTTTTTTCTGTTGTGCGGTGGACACCGCTCAACTAGACACGGGAGTTGCGAACCAGGACTTGGCCTGCTGGCCCTCCCGGGTTAAGGCGGGGTGACCGCTAATGGCAATATCCCTCGGGTGGGGGGAATTGGGTCCCTTGCTCAACGGGCCTGGTGCAGGTGCCCCCCAGGCAGTAAAGAGCCTGGAGTTTTTTCTGGTGCGCGGCGGACGCCGCTTGACTAGACATGAGGGCTTCAGGCTGGGACGGCCATCCTGGGTTAAGGCAGTGTGATTCTTGGCAGCGTTAGACCCCCCCCCTTTTGGGAAAAATCAGACCCGTTCCTTACCAAGCCCGTCTTGTCTGTTTGGCCCGGGCAATTGGCGGGAATCCAAGGTGAGGCCTAGTTGCCTGCTGGGCGGCAGTCTGCCGGGCCTAGCGCCACGTGGCAGGCCTGTGGCCTAGTGAAGGGCTGGTGGGCTTTGCCTAGGCCTACATATAATTTAAAGGGCCTACAAGGGATTGGGGATCACGAGGGGGGTGAGGCCTGATGTAAGGCTGCAATCCTTATGGCTTCCACCACACATTTGGCCCCAAAACACTTACGGTATCCAATCAAGGGCCTGGGGCTTGCAGGCCCAGTGGTTCCCCTTTGTGGTTTAGGCTTGTAGCCTGGGCCTCAACTGTATGGGCCAGTGGATAATAATAATAATAATAATAATAATAATAATTATTATTATTCAAAATATTGTCTGATACATTGTTGGCACTGGATGTGGGGTTCTTTCCCCTAGCAGGGGGAGGGGTGGTGTGCTCCATTGGATTGTTCCCCATTCCCACACAGGCAGAAATTCAGGCCAGTAATAATAATAATAATAATAATAATAATAATAATAATAAGTGGCCATATAGAAAATTGTGGAAGAGGTAGCAGCAGGGCAGGCTTCTCAATTGGATTTGGGAATATTATTACAGGGGTAAGTCTTGCATTTCAACAGGGCCAAATGCCCCCCAAAAAGGGCAAAGTGGGCAGTAAGGCAAGGGGCCTGCACCAAAGCGCCCTGCTGTGCCCCTTCCTCTCCCTCATCCAGTGATGAGGAGGAAGAAATTCCTTGGAAGGCAATCTTGGACAGGATTCAGCATTTAGAAAAAATCCAAGGAGTAGGGAAAGAAGGGCCACAGTGCCCAAGTAAGCGGCCAGTGAGAGAAGGGAAATTGGCTAATCAAATTCTCGCACACTTAGATGTACTTGAAAAGAGAATCCACGGGGATGACGCTTCTGGATGCAAACCACTGGAGGGAGCCGAGGAGGTACCATCTCAACTAGAGGCAGAGCCCGAGTCTACTGGTGTACAGAACCCAGTAAGTTACTCTCTGAACTACTGGTGAGTTACTCTCTGACTCAGCCTTGTATAATGCTGGCCCCTCCTGGCCTTGGGCAGGTTGGCCTCCTGTCATGCATAATGTGACACCACAGGGGGTGGGACCACAGGGTACACAGTCAGGTTGGCTCATCTCATCACAGGCTTTTGGCTGAGTAAGACCCCAATGGTCACCCTGGGCCCCTTGTGCCTTCAGTGGATATAGTCCGGTTCCTTGTAGTTCTCCTCCTGTGCCGGGAACCCTTCAAGCCTCTGGGTATGACACGGTTGCATACTCGGCTATCCCCTTTGGAGAGATGTCTCTCCCCCTAGGGGATCATCTATTGCAGACTACTAGGGATAAGATAGTTAAAGGGGAATGCGCGGATTTTTTTCCCTATTGTTTAGGGAACTGGAGAAAAAGGATAAGGAGGACATGGAGGATAAGGACAAAGAAAAACTGAAAAAACACAAGGTTGAGAGGACATGGTCTAATTGGCTGTCCAGTTTCTTAATTCTAGCTGGTGTTATAGTTAAAGCACAGCAACACCAGGCAGCGGCCTTGCTTCAGTATATTGATATCATCCACAGGGCCTATGTGGATTTTGCCAGCCCAGCGTGGCTTCTGTATGATGAAGCCTTTTGTATGCAGGCCGCCATCTATCCATCACTGCACTGGGACATGATGCATCCCCAATTGTGGATGCAGCTCATGACCCCAGCGTGGCCGATCCAAGGGGAATAAATCCATAGCGGACACCTTTTGAAGGTTACCACTGCTGGGGGACCAAACACTTCCACCACTGGTCCCAGCCAAAAAATGCTGTGCTGGGAACTTAGCTCGCATGGGGCTTGCTTGCGAAAACCTTGTAAATTCAGTCATGAGTGCTCCATTTGTGGGGCGTCTCACTCCTTTCATAACTGCCTGAGAGGTAAAGGGCAGTTTCAGGGTTCTGGGGGGGCAAGGATCAGGTAGGGGGGTGGATCTTCCACTCAGCCTCAAAAAGGGCCCCAGCCCAATTAAGTTGGATGTTTTGGATAGATGGCTGGCCATGTACCCGAACAAACAGGCAGCCATTTATCTTTCACAGGGTTTTCGTTTAGGTTTTAGGATTCCATACAAAGGGGCCTAACACCCCTTTAGGGCACGTAATTTGCAGTCGATTAAAGGTAAGGAACACATAGTTAGGGAAAAGATACGCAAGGAGGTATCTGAGGGGAGGGTGATTGGCCCCTTTTCTATGCCCCCGGTGCCTAATCTTAGGGTTTCCCCTTTGGGTATTGTCCCTAAGAAGGCACCGGGGGAATTTAGGCTAATACATCATTTGTCTTATCCAAAGGGGGAGTCAGTGAATGACTCCATCCCCCCGGAAATGTGTACTGTACGGTACACATCATTTGACACAGCTATATGCGAGGTGCGGCAGCATGGGGCAAGTGCGGAGATGGCGAAATGCGACATCAAGTCAGCATTTCACCTCCTCCCTGTTAATCCCAGGGATTTTGAGCTGGGATTTCAATTTGAAGGGCGATACAACTTGGATCACGCCTTACCAATGGGGTGTTCTGTGTCATGCAATGCCTTTGAAACTTTTATCACCGTTTTAGAATGGGCCCTTCGACCCAGAACAAACCAATGGGACATTGTACACTACCTAGATGATTTTCTTTTGATAGGGGAGTTAGGGACGGGTGTCTGCGGACACCTTTTGGGACAATTTGAATTGATGATGGGGGAGCTTGGGGTTCCCCTGGCGCCTGAGAAGACGGAAGGACCCTTTCAACGTCTAACTTTCCTAGGCATTGAGATTGACATGGTGAATCAGCAATGTTGCCTATTCTTACATAAAGTTGAAGAGTTAAGGGACAGGGTGGTCCAGTTTATTGGCAGGCACAAGGCCTCCCTCAGAGAATTTCAGGTTCTTATCGGACACCTGAATTTTTCTTGCAAAGTTGTTGCCCCAGGCAGGGCTTTCCTTCACCAGCTATGTGATGCTGTCTCAGGGGTTCAACAGCCTCATCACAAGATTTGAATAAATAAAGAGATCCGGGAGGACCTAATAGTTTTGCAGGAGTTTTCACATCACTTTAACGGCATCTCTTTCTGGCGAGAGGAAAGGAAATTACACGGTGTGCTGCAGATTGCATCTGACGCTGCGGGCTCCATTTATTTTGGTGGACGTTGGTGTGCCAATAAATGGCCCACTGACTGGATCGGGACTGATGTGACTTTAGATCTAACAGACTTGGATTTTTTTCCAATCCTGGTGGCTGCCACCATTTGGGAAGAGAACTAGCAAATTCACCAGTACACTTTTGGTGTGATAATGCTGCAACAGTCCATGTAATAAACACTCATACCTCACAATCTCCAAGGGTCATGCACCTAGTTAGGGTTTTCACTTTACACTGCCTTAGGTACAATATTCTATTTGTTGCATGGCATATGGCGGGCATGAACAATGAGATTGCTGATGCTCTTTCCCACATGCAGATGGAGTGCTTCAGATAGTTGGCTCCAGATGTGCAACAAGAGGGTGACAGGATGCTGGAGGGCCTGTGGCAGCTTGGGAGCCCGAAATTTGTAGGGCCCTAGGTATGTCCATTGCGGGGAGCACCAAAAAGGGGTATGCCAGAGTGGTCAGGGAGTTTTACCAGTTTAGGGAGCAAGAAGGGCTCCAGCAAGGGGTCTACGTTCTGGTGACTCAGCTGTTACATTTTTGTGTCTTTCTGTACAAGAAAGGCCTGGCACCACAGTCCATAAGGAGCCGTCTGGCGGCCATAGCTTTTTGGCTTAAGGAGCAAGGAGCCACCGACAACACAGGAGATTTCCATATTCGCAGGGCTTTAGGGGGATGGGCTAGGGAGAGGGGCAAAAAGGAAGATAATAGGGTACCCCTCTCCCCAGACATCTTGAAGTTTTTATGCCAGACATGGGGGGAAATCTGCGCATCTCCATATGAGGCAGTGCTATTTCATGCAGCTGCCCATATGGCCTTTTTCGGGGCCCTGCGGGTGAGTGAGTTGGTTATAGCATCCAAATCGGACACCTCAGGGAGGGCTATGGAGCTTAGGGATGTGCGGGTGACAGACTAGCAGGTCATGTTTAGTTTACATTTTTCTAAGACGGACCAGCAGGGAAAAGGTAAGACATCTACCATGAATCGCTGCAGCGATCAGGAAATTTGTCCAGTTTTTGCATTACAGGAGTACCTGCGCATCCGAGGAAGCTACCCAGGCCCACTGTTTGTCTGTGCAGATCGGGTCCCCCTTACCAAGTATCAGTTTTGGACAGTAACCACAAGGGCCCTGGAACGGCTTGCACTGGCGGGAGTCCAGTTTGGGACCCATTCCCTTCAAACAGGGGTGGCATCCACAGCTGCCGCAATGGGCATGCCAGCAGCAGCTATCCAGCAGATTGGGCGATGGAGATCCTCCACATATCGGAGGTATGTCTGTCCTCTAACCTACTTATCTCTCCTTCTTCCCCTTTTGTCTTCCAGGTTTTAGACCATTAATGGTGAGACACCGGGTGCTGATCTGTGGCGACAGTATGGTCTACTGGGTGGCCCGACAGGCCCAGTTAAGTCATTTTGGAGTTCACCTCAGCCTGGGAGACAGGGTGCTGATCTAGTGGCTGGGAAAAAGGGATTACGCTGGCATGGCCTGATGCCAAGCCTGTTTGGGGAGTATCGGGGGCCCCCGCCTGATATTTTTATTCTCCATCTTGGGGGGAATGATTTAGGCTTACTCAAGGGTAAGGCCCTGATAATATAGGCGTCGCACGATATGGACACAATTAGGTCCAGATGGCCCTCAGTTACCATTATGTGGTCTGCCATTCTGCCCCGGCAGTTATGGTGTGGGGAGGGGAATCCCTGACTGATTGACATGCTAGATGGAAGGTCAATAGGCAAATTGGCAAGTTCTTGGGGTCAAGAGGGCTTTTTTATTTGACACACCCACAAATAGTGTTCGAGAAGCCCGAGCTCTACCGAGCGGATGGGGTACACCTCTCGGATGTGGGTAATCTAATCTTTTTGGCTGATCTTCAGCCAAGGTTGAGGTCCTTATTGGACAAGCTATTGGGGGATTAAGGGACGAAGTGGACCTTAATTCATGGCAGGAAAGGGGGAAGGCGTAGATGACGGTGTACACCTATGGCACATATTTCGGTGAAGGGATGGTCTCTGAAAGGGTCTCCTTAGATTGTACGATCTGGGAGAACAGAAGGAGACCTACCTTGGGGTTGGCCTGAAGGAGAATTCCCTCTCCTTAATCTGTATGGATTGGGTGAGGGTCTTTCGGGTTGACCTTCCAGACATGGGCTGGCTGGAGAACAACCCCACGTTTTGGGGTTACTCAACAGGGCTCAGGTGTTGGCCCAGGGAAGCTGGGGGCATAAGTCCAGGAGGGATGATCCGCCCCAGCTGCTCCCACACTAGGTTGCCTCCCCCGCTGAAGATTTAAATGTGAAATAAATAGGTAGTGTTATAAATAAAGCCCATTTATTTCAACCCATATCTGTGTACGGTCTCGTTATTCTCAGAGTCTGTCTGGAATGTGACATTGTTACAACTTGAGCACAGGGTCTATATGTAACACAGACAGTGGTAGGCCTCCTGATCTGGAATGATTTTTTTTTGGGGGGGGTAGATACCTGGGCTTTAGAAGAACATAGGAAAAATCCATTCCATTCAAACTCTGCTGACCATTCCCAGGCATAAAGTTGATCGATGGAATCCTATTAATACCTTACACTGGCTATTCTGGTATAAGGCTCAGGCACTCTTCTTGTTTATAACAATAGCAACAACTGATATCCAGTTGGTAATGGTGTCACAATCAGACTCTCACTGAGGGAGTTCGGGGAGACTAGCCATGCATGGTTGATAATCTAGCCTGATAATTAGGCTGGATTGGAATTTTCCTCTAAATTACGGAGGAAATAGGGGGCTCTTGAAAACTTGAATCCTGCCAAGCCCTGGTTTCCTTTTTCTTTGCCAAAAGGGTGATCTTGGTAGGGAGCAAAGCAGAACAAAGCAGAGGAGGTTGGAGCTGTATACCACCGCCACATGTGTTTTGCAGCTGAGGTTCTAAAAATAGACACATAATAATCATTGGATGATTGAACTGAAACTCTGACAGACTCTGAAGACAATGTAAGAGACATCCATCTTGATGGTTTCTTGGATGAAACAGCTGCTTAAAGGAAGGATTTCCTTTCAGTCAATAATGATAAAAAGATGTAATAGCTGTAAATAATTCTGGGATATAACATTTAAATAGCCTTTACTTGCTTAAATTTAAGAGAAGTGAATCAGGACTTTATAATAGAAACTCAAAAAAAGGGAAAAGGATGCTGTAATAATTCAAAATCTGTCAGCGACCCTGAGAGTTTAAAAAGTAACAAAGTTGCGACCAAAGGGATAAGAAAAGGAAAAGAGAAGTTTTTGTTAGATGATGATGGCAGTGATATTTTGAAGACATTTAAAGATATTTAAGGATACTTAAAAAGTGTGCTTGACTATTCTGTGACTTTTTGACTTGAACCGAGTGGTGACATAACTCGAACAGAGACAGAGTGACTGGCTTTAAAGTCAGGCAGCCATTACTGGTGGATGCACATGGCTGGTGGAAATTGAAAAGTATTGAGCATTAGTTTAATTATATAAAAGAACTTTTCACATTTACTTAAGCTCTGGAGTTAATGGAGGTGGCCCCTCAGACTTTGAAATAAAATCAGATTGATCTTAGATCCAGAGCAGATTTGGAAAATCGGGAAGTCTGAATAAACCGGAATGTGATAAAGAGGACACTTACAGAAAGAAGCTGAAAGAAGCTGAAGACTGGGAGCGTGTGTGTTGTGTGTGTGTGTGTGTGTGTGTTTCCTTTTGTTTTTTCTTTTTACTTTCTGTCTATCACATCTATGTTTTGTTGCTAGATTTATTTTTTATTTTAGATTTCTGTTTTGGCTTGTTTTGTTTACTTTCTCCTCCTTTGATTTGCATTTTCACTGTAGGCAATGAGAAGGAAATAAGTGGACTGAAGAAGTTTGAACTGAGGCAGAAAATAGGAAAAGGAAGAACAGAAGAATGGAAGAGATAGAAGGTGGAGTCCCTGAGCTGCAGATATGAACTGTATCAAACCTGCCTTAAGTCTTTAATTACCAATTGTTACTATCTATAATTATTTACTATTAAGTTAATCTTCTGGATCAGTTGAAATGAAAAAGAGAGACATTTTATTGACTATATTGCTCTAATTATATTTTAAAGGATATTGCTTTAGTTATATTTTAAAAGTAAGAAAGGTTAAATTGTGACTTAGTATAAAGATATTATAATTTGCTTCTGGTTCAGGGAAAGGATGGAGACAGAGAAAGATAAAGGACGCAGAAATAATGGTGGGGAAAACCTGATACTGAAGAGAAGGAACTGAGTAATTCAAAGTGGGAAAGAGAAAATGTTTCAAAGTTGTAAGCGGGACTTTGCGAAAGACAAATAAGGGGAAGAAGAGAGGGAAGAGAGGGGGGAAGCAAAAAATAATAAAAAAAGAAGAGTGTGGAAAGAAAATATAAAGAAGATAAAAATATTTCATAGTTATATAGAATAATAGAAAATATGGATTGTTAAAGGAGTTTTGTTCAGAAATTCATTGTGAACCATTCATAGAATTAATTGGAATAGCTAAATTACAATAGTTATTTATATAATTACAGTTTATTTGCTGTTAATTTATTCTAATTAATTACTAGATTGACTGATAACTATAATACAATTGACTAATAACTACAATTGATACTTACAGTGAATATTGTGCACCGGTTATATAGTATGGAATAACAATTTATTGATTATATATAGGCTAAATACAGAACATATTGATTCAATCAATTGATTAAGAAGTACTAATACTTAATTAAATCTATTGTTTATTAGTATGAATTGATTCTGAAAATAATACCAACTGGTGATACCGGCTCCTTCATCTTCGGTCTGCTTATTTCCTTCTCATTGGCTGTCTCCCTACAGTGAAAATGTAAAACAAAGGAGGAGAAAGTAAACAAAACAAGCCAAAGCAGTAAGAGATGAGAAGGTGAAATAAAAGAAAGAGAAAAGAAAGCAGAGATATAAGGTAGATAAAGAAATCAGAAAGAGGAAGAAAGAACGAGGGAAACAGAAGTCTCAAACCAAAATAATAAAAGAAAGAAGGAAAAAACAAATGAAAAGAAATAATTAACAACATAAAGTAATAATACAATGAGGAAAACAACACAAACAATGTTACAGTCAACAAGAAGAGCATCCTTTGATTCTAACCAATCAAATCAAAGTCCCATCCTTGAAGAAATAAAATTAATGAGAGAATTATGAGAAATGAAAAGAGAACTCAAACATGAAATGAAAAGAGAGTTTAAGAACATTAGAGAGTCCATAGATAAAGTAACAGATGAATTTAAAAAACTGAAAGAAAAAGTAAATATGATAGAAAATAAAGTAGAAGAAATTGAAAGGAAAACAGATGCTTTGGAGGAAAGCAAAGAACATGACGTAGATGAACAAGCTCTCCAGGAAATGAGGTGGAGAGAGAATTGTGTGAAGATAAGAGGCTTAAAAGAACAACCAGATGAGGACCTGTACAAATATCTAATACCCAAACTTGCAAATTTCATGGGGAAAACTAAATTCCAATTTGAGTGGGAAATTAATAAAATATACAGATTATCATCTAGAATTGCTAAACAGAAAAAATTACCGAGAGACATCGTAATTTATTTTATATGCAAGAAGACTAGAGATCTATTCTTACAAAGAAATTTTGAACAAAAATTTGAAATTGAAGGGAGTGATATTTTGTTACTTAAGGATGTACCTATGAGGATTCTTTAAAAAAAGAAGAAATTACAGATCCTTAATAGAACAATTGAGACAAAATGGGATCTGATATAAATTGGAAAGATTAGAAAGAATATCTTTCAGATTTAAACAAAAGAATTTCAGAATAACTTTGACACAAAAAATTGAAGAAATTTTGGAAAAATATAAGAGGGATTTAAAGCCTTTTTATAGAGAAACACAAGAACAAAAACATCAAGGAAAAGGTGCAGAAGGTGTAGATCCTGCTGGAGGAGAGGAAGAAGAAATGGACGAAGAATTCCAGCAAGAAGAAGAGGAATAATTAGACGACCAAGCCGGAACTTCTGGGATTTAAAACAATCAAGCTCCATAAAGAATTAGAATTGGATAGAATAAAGTAAGACTTGAATAGAACAAGAACACAGAGAGTAAAAATAAGATAACAAAATGAATGTAAATTTTTTAACCTGGAAGGTCAAAGGGCTCAACTCTCCCAAGAAAAGGGAAAAAATCTTTTATCATTTAGGTAGGAAAAAAAATATGATGTAATCCACCTGCAAGAAACTCATATTAAAGCTAAGGATATTGATCTGCTAAAAAATAAAAAAATAGGGAAAGAATATATATCGACTGCAAATGACAAGAAAAAGGGTGTGGTGATTTATGTAAATCATAGAATCCAAGCTCAAGAAGTATATAATGATCTAGAAGGCCAATTTTTGAAAATAGAAGCAAATATTCAATATAAGAAAACATTAGTCCTTGGCTTATATGCACTTCTTGAGAAGAAAAATAGATTCTACAAAAAAACTAATGGAAAAACTCTTGGACTTTGATCATGATAGACTAATTCTATGTGGAGACTTAGTCGGAGTGATCTCTCCAATCTTAGACAGGAAATCTCAAAAGACAATAAAGAAAGGACAGGGCAAGTTGCCTAAAACATTTGAGACTTTAATGGAAAATTTATATTTAATTGATGTCTGGAGATTCAAGTATAACAATGCTAAAGATAATACTTTTTATTCTGAGTGACACAACTGGTTCTCCAGAATAGACTTTTTCTTGATCTCCAGAAATATTTGCAATATTATTCGCAAGACTGATATACTCCCCAGAATTTTGTCAGGCCATAACCCTGTTCTACTTGAATTAAAAGAAAGGAACAATCTGGGATTCAGCTGGCAGCTGAACGACAATTTATTACAGAGTGAAGAATTTGTACAAACAGCTAGACAAGAGACAAAATGGTTCTTTGAAGAAAATCTCAAGACAGAAACAGATATCACTGTTATTTGGGAGACATTCAAATCAGTCATGCATGGATTTTTCATCCAACAAAGCATCATATTAAAGAAGAAGAAATTGGAAAGAATTGAGAAAATCAAAGAAGAAATCAGAGAAAGAGAGATAAAACTACAGCAAGACCTTACAAATAAGAAATTACTAAGAGAAATACAAATTTTACAAGAACAATTAACAGCAGATAGAATAGAAGAAATTCAAAAGAGATTACAATATATAAACAAAGAAGTTTTGAATATTCAAACAAATCAGGAAGATGGTTGGCATATCAGTTAAGAAAACAAAAAGAAAGGAATTTCATTGCTAAAGGTAAACAAGGACAAAGTTATTCTGATCAACAGAAAATCAAACAGGTATTTAGAAACTATTATGCGACATCATATAAAAAATGAAATGCATGCCAAGGTGATCTACAAACATTTCTTAAAGAACATTTAGTTTCAGAATGCACAAATCAGCAAAGGGAACTATTAAACCAACCCATAAAAGTAGCAGAAATTACGGAGACGATTAAGAAGTTAAAAATAGGGAAAGCACCTGGACCAGATAGATTTACTACAAAATTTTACAAGGTGATGGAAAACCAAATATTACTACTGTTTAAAAGAACTTTAGAAGCCATCACTAAAGAATCATACCCTAAAATGTGGGAAGAGGTGAATATTACATTAATTCAGATACGCACGAACCAAAAAATTATTGCCCAATATCTCTGCTCAATGTTGACTATAACATTTTCGTGTCAATATTGGGGGGTAGACTGAAAAAAGTTCTAAAAGATTGGCTCAGTGAAGATCAAAGAGAGTTGTTACCAGAGAGATTTGTGAAAGACAATGTTAGGCATGTTTTGAACCTGATTAATTATCATGAAAATCATAAAGACAAGAAAATGGCTCTGATATTTTTAGATATCGAAAAGGCCTTCGATAATGTGAATTAGACTACAATGTTCAAACTCTTAGCTCAAATCAATGTTCACCTTCTGACCCACGGACCTACTGCTTGACTATGCTGCCTTCTGTAAGCCTTGACATTTGGACTGTATTCTGGACTCTTCTCTGTGTGCCTTCTTGCCTGTATTGCTGTATTTCTGTATTCAAGAAATAGAATCTTGCTTGTTCTGAACTTATCTGAATCCCCTTAATTAACTTTGCTATCAGTGGAAGTTGGCTGCTTTCCCAGATCTTTTTTATCCTGTCACCAGCATTTTAGGCTGCTTTCCCAGACACAGGGAAGCAAAACTAGACCCTTCCCCTTTATCATTGTTCTTCAAGTTGTTTACAACTTATGGCATCTCTATGGCAACCCTATCATGGGGTTTTCTGAGTCTGAGAGTGTGTGACTCACCCAAGGTCACCCACTGGGTTTTCATGGCGAAGCAGGGATTTGAACCCTGGTATCCAGAGTCATCTCCACAGGTGGAGAGCAATAATTAGGAAAAAAAAGAGCCTTCATGGAGAAGATTATCAGATGCAATAAATATGGCTTCATAATGATGGCAAGAGATTGCTGAAGGGTTTGCATTTCAGACGACATCATTTCTGTGTCATCATGCTCCCATTCAGCTATCGTTATGCTGGCACTTCTTTTTATTGATGGGCTAAACCATAAATGAATCCCCCATTCCATTTCTGTAATAGAATGTCCTGTGACTGAAATGGTGCCCCGTTATGCTGGCTTGATGCCAGCATCAATGGGAGGTACGTGCCAGAACATTTCTGGGTGAGACTGGGACATTGAGGTAAGTGACACACGTTTTTGTACCCTCCCCAAGTTACTTGTAATGATTTAAGTGTGTTTTTGTGCTTGGTGTTACTTTTACTGTAGTATTTTTGTGTTCTTATTTTGAATGTCCAACGCTCTTGTGTTCTCACAAGAGCAGCTGGGATTTCAATCCAGGAAGTGAAAGAAGGTCCGTTTGACCTCCACACATGGAAAATGATGTTGAAGTGGTGGAGCTAGTGTGTTTCCCTTATCATGCATTTATGTTAACCCTGAACATCTAAATAGGGCTAAAAGCAGCTTTTCAAACATCAGCAGATGGATTTCAGTCCAATGTGATTCTTTTGTCTTGCTGATTTCAACAATGCTTTCACACAACTAAATTTCTGTGTCTAATGTCTGGCAGTAACATTGGTATTATTCATCTAATAAGAATACTAAAGTGTTATAAACATCTTAAGAAGGAGCTTGTAATAAAATGTAAATAAAAAACCAAACGTTTTTCTATGTGTGTTACTATTTAACTATTTCATGGGGCTATTTATATAGTATGAAGGTCCTAATGGGGTAAAGGCATTATAGCCATAATCCAACATATAGTACTTATTTCAGTAAGTTTAAGCCGCACTTTACCTTGTGGCCCAAATATATTATACTCTGACCTCTTTTGACATTTGTGCCTCTTATATGCAGATAGTTCACTATTGCATTACTGAATTTAGTGAAAATGTTACTCAGTATATAACAAAGCTAGGTCGGGCTATAAATAAATGGTCTTTTCTCAAATGAATGCAGATGACATTGTTAAATGGTTGGAAATGTAAATCTTGTACAAAGAAATAAGATGAAACACATTAAGGAAAAGAGCAAAGATGTTTCCTTGGAAATGAATGGCAGACCTACTTCAGTAGTATACATATAGTAAATTGTATCTTTGCATTGGCTGGGCAGTGCATTGCAGTCTTGCTAAACGTGTTAACTTAATTTGGCAGGAAGGAACATAAAGAGCAAAGAGGTATTCTTAATGACTGCTGGAGAGGTGGGCAGAGCTTCTGAACTGAAGGTCAGGCAGAGAAATGCCTTTGCAAACAAGGCATTCTTTCCATAGATGTAATGAACCTCAAGGGAGCAAGGGTTCATTAATATGCTTTGCAGTCTTCTAGAAGCTTAAACAATGATTTGCTGTTCTGTTTTCTTTATGCTTTCTTTCTGTGCTAAAAAGTAACTAGCGTTTCTCAGTGTGAAACACTTAACTTGGGGTAAACGAGGTGCCACCCAAAAGGGGGTGTTTATAGGTGTAGAGATAGAGTGGGGATATGGCAATTGTTTTCTCTTGCTGTATCACCTGAAACCTGATTGAATGTATATTAGAGATTTGAAAAGTCTGGTAGACTTTTTATGTGATCTTACCCCAGCCTGCCATGCCTGGACTGCATGCACTTTGTGAATCTGCACATTACAGGACATATTAAATAGAATATGCACATTTGAAAAGGATGCACAGAAAAACACACACATTTCAACTGCATTCAAAATCAGCCCAAACATGATTTATTCAAGGGGAGAAATGTGTGCAAGTGATGTATCCAATTTGAAAAAAAAATGTATATTTCCAAAACCCTATACCAAAAAAGCAATGACTTTCACCCTCAAACAAATAAAGCTGGATGGAAATAAGTATAGAAAGTTTATACATCCCTTAAGCACATGGAGTGAGAACATAGACTCACTTAAATCTATGTATAGAGAATGATGGGCTTATGTCCCTAGTACAGAAATTGGGCATTTGTCCCAGTGCATAGCACTTGAAATTACTTATATTGAATCTCATCTGCCATTTTGTAGCCCATTCACCTAGTTCATAGAAGTCCTTTTGTGGACCTCTTCCCCTCCATTGGGCTGGAATTTGTGCTAGTTCCTCATAAATGGGAACGATGTCCAAGTCACTGAACAATGTTGTGAAACAACCACAAACACCACTTTCCTGCACAACCAGAAAAAACAAAATCTGGTGGTATAAGGTAGTGTTGAAGGGTAATCTTTTCACAGTGTTCTTAGCAAGATGTCATTTTAGAGATTCATATCAAAATGATAGTGGTTCTGCTAGTAGCAGTTCATTTAATGGATGCTTTCCTGTTGGATTTTGTACCACCAAGAATGGCTTTTGAAATATGTAGCTCTTTATTTCTGATGACAGGATTAACTACTGAACTCCCATATACTGAGCAGAGTGGAATGATGACAAGTCTTTTATATTGTCTTTACAGCCAGAGAATAGAATGTAAAAGGAATCTGGCTACATTTGTATATTCATGCAGATTAAACATTTCAATAAATATCTGTATTTCAGGGGAGTTCCTGCGTGTGTGCATGTGTGTATTTTCAAAAATTGAGGGCAGCCTGCTTAAAATAAGTAAAAAAGTAACAGTCATCTGCCAGGAATTCTTCTTTAATTGTATTATTGACTTACTGCCGGTAATTATTAGCATACAATTTTGTGATGTCTCCCAGCACTCTGGCCTGTATCCATTGCTAATCCTGACCAGAGTAGTCCCATTGAATTGGATTTACCTACATGTTGAGTCTCCATTGAACAATTGATTCAAAGAGTCTATTCTGAGAAAACAGAATTCCAGCCAGATTTCCCCCTCCCCGATAATTGACACAAGGTAGTTGTTTATTTCAAAGAGGTTTATATAGGTATCAAGTCTCCATTGGTAGGAGGTAACTTACTTGAAGTAACCACAATCTCAGCAATAGCCGGAACACTATGTCCTATTTTATGTAATTTTTTAAAAAATTTCCTTTTGAATCCTTCCTGTTTAGTAGGTTCTGCCTTGTTCAGAATACTTATCTGCAAAAACCGACATGTCATTCTCACAAGGGTCAAATTTTAAAAAGTGAATTTTAATAGACACTAGTATAAAATAGGCTGACCAGCTAGCCACTGTGCATAGTGGCATGCCATTGTGCATCACTGTTACCTGTTCAGATAGCTGGCTGCCTTAACATTGTTTATAGTACAGAGCCATTGCTTGACACTGTTCCCTTTGGATGAAAATGTATGCCTAACCACCTTCCAATTGAGTGTAATAAAATGGGCCTCCTTGCTAGCATTGTCCTTCACAGTTAATTCAAGGATATAAGGCTCCTGGTCAAATGTTAACATTTTTATTTTCACTGCAAAAATGGCTAATTATACAATGTCTTTTTCAAGAAGTCACTGCTTTATTTTTCTTCTGATGAACCTCTCTCTTCATCTCCTTTCTCAGGACTTTATAGCAATAGCATTAATATTTCTATACCACTCATCAGTGCCAAGGGGTTTACAAAATCCCTAAGAGGTTTACAATGTGTTTGCTAATTGCCTCCAACAAGCTGGATACTCATTTTACCAACCTAGGGAAGAATGGAAGGCAGACTCAATATTGGAGCAGTGTAGTATTGAACTCACAACATTGTGGCTGCAGTACTGGCATTTAACCACTGCACCACCAGGACTCCTTTTTAAACCACCCCACATTAATGTTCTTTTGCCTGCAAAAATTGTGGCATTTTTATGCTGACAAAAGAACGCCACCACCACACTTACCTTGAGCAGCTTCAATGAGGGTTCCCCGGTAGTAACAGAGCACAAACAGAGCTCAGTTTACTTCTGGGGTTGAACACTCCCTGATTCTCTTGAGAAGATGCTTGCATGGGAAATTTAAAAATTAAAGAAAAAACACAAAAGTACAGGAAAACACAAAAACACACTAATAAAGTCCCAAGTGCATGGGTTGGGGGGAGGTTCATAAAAATAGCATGGCCTACCTGACTGTTCTGATCTCACCTGGAAGTATTTGCCCATTGATGCAGCATCCACGTGAGTACAATGGCACATGGATTCAAACGCTGGCAATACTGGCAACAAATTGCTACAGGAGACCAATTGACAGCTTGGCCCGTCAATAAAATAGGATGGCTTATTGACTTGACATGATTATGAAAGGGCGACATTATTTGGTATGCATGCCCTTTTGCAACCATTAGGCGTCCTTATGATGCCATATATGCATGGTCTGATAAAGTCCATAGAATGATGATTACAAGAACAAACACTATAGTATTAGATCAATATGGTTCCAGCTTTTGCCTTTTTTACATGCACTGGTAGGAAACAAAGGTCTTGTCTATACAGTCAAAATACAAACAGCATACGAACGGAAGGCTAACCGTTCATACGGACATTCGCACAAATGTGTGCCATTAGGAAGGGGGGGCAGACAAATCCACCACAAAGTCCATGTGCGTTTTATCCGGGGCTTTGTATGGATTTTTTGTAAAGCTCCATATGACATGCAAATGTGTGATTGTTCGAACACCCGCATTCACACAGATACAAACAGGAAGCATAATCTGATTGGCTGATTGGATGGGGAGCAGGGCTAGCAAACAGGGGAAGTGCCATGTTAGATTTTCGGATAAGTGAGCATCAAGTAAGTCAATCAAATGGTGATCCTCTTTTTTCTCTTTTTGTAAATATGAACAATTGTTTGTGCGCACCATAGGATTTTTTTTTTTTAAAAAAAAATGGCGGCAGCAGAATTAAAATTGCGAGTAAATTACTCACAGCCACCATCTCGGCTAGGGGTCATGTGGAGTTTATGGGGGCTCTTAGACCTTGCTATAGAAAAACTTTCAGAATCATCTAATAGTGGGTAGCTTACCTTGACTATTGAGTGATACTTAGAAAATGTTGTATAGAAATCTGCCATGAATATGATGTGTTGGTCTTTGTCTTCTGATTCATATCTTTGATGGAAAAGATTTTCTTTTGCTGATGGTTGATTGGTTGATGTTATAAATATATAGATATTATTTGTGGAGGAGAACATTTGTGAAGAAGATTTTTAAAAGTTTATTGGTCTTTATTGTGGGGTGGGGGGTAATGTTTTTGTTGTTAAAGATGTAACCAATCCAAAGAGGGAAGCTGTAGAGTCTGTTTCTCTTCATATGGACAAATGACAGGATTTGCAGTCCCACTAACTGTGACCACCCTACTGGGTTTCTTATAAAGATTAGTGACCATTTTCTTCTCAGTGGTGAGAAGAACACCGAAAAAGGAAACTTTCAATGGATTTGCTAAATGTGAAATTGATTGTGGGATAACTACAATTAATGTAATATTTAAATTGTTATAAGTTTTCCTTTTTCTTCACTCCTTCACAAAGGTCTTGTCAATATATGACCACAATGGAGGTGAATGCCGTTGGCTTCTTTTAGAATGTTATGCCCATGTTTTCCAGTTCTAATAAGAATATAGTTTAATGACTAGTCATCTGTTTAATAGTGCATGCATTGTTCAAAAGGATCACAACAAGTGCTACTGGCTGCTGGATACAGTTCTCCTCTCCACTGGTTCTTCAGTGTTGTTACAGTGTTCAGTTCTTCAGTGTTGTCTATATTGCTGAGACAAAGTTTAATGTTGTGAAGGTAGGGGCTCAACTCTCAGTCAGCTTGGGGATTGCATCATAGAGCTTTGATGCTAGGGAAGTTGGCCATTGCTAATTCAGGAAAATATTGTGTGGTTCTAAGTTGGGAATAGATTGTATGACCAATGTATTTCCTTTTAACTCTACTTTTTGATGATCCTACCATGCACGACTTGTTGCTGGATTATTCTGAAATAAGATGTCCTTTACAAAGCAACTACATTTTTAATGCCTCACTTGATGAATATGCAGAACAGTTGTGTCACCAGGAATTTCAAACAGGGCTAAGCTGAAAGGGAATGGTTTTTCATGAATATTTTCAGTACTGTTGAAAGATGTCCTCTTTTAGGTGATGTTAGGGAGAATCTTTGTGAGAAAAAGTGATGAATGTGTTTGTCTTTTAACATTCTCTTGCACAGGCTTTCTTTTCCTGCAGTAAAGTTATGTTCCTGATTGGCTAGGTTCATGTGAGTGTGTCCGTCATGTTATTTACATGGTAGGATTGCCCATATAAGAGTCGTCCATCTAACCAGCACAAGAAAGCTTGCCCTCAAAGTTTCCTAAGGCTTGCCACACTGGAAACAATGCTGAACAAGAACCCAGTGGTACCTTTAAGACCAGCAAATGGGCATACCAGGAGAATGGTGGGTTGTTCAATACATGCATATGCACATATAGCAAATGAGTGAATTTTTGTAAGCATGAATATACAAATGTAGTGTGATGTAGTGTGATGACACTGCTTTGAAGAATCTGTCCCAATAAAACAGGATCTTACCTATAAACCAGGGGCAGGAATTATGAAGTTGTTGGCCATCAACTCTCAGCATCCTTGGCTGGCATAGCCAGCAGTAAGGAATGCTTGGACATACAGTTCAACAATATATTAAGGGGCACATAATTTCCACCCCTGGTACAAACACTCATGGCAATTTAACAAGTTTCAAAGAACTCATGGCAATTTTGGACTGCTTCTTTATTGCAGTTACTTAGATTACTATTTTTTAAAATGGCAGTGATTTTCTTTTTAAAAAGTAACAGGATTTTACTACTCCCTTGTGATTAAAATGCATGTTAACCACCCAGCTGCTGAGACAACATAGTAATATGCTCTCCTCCTTCTTTTTTCCCCTTCTTCTGTGGCTCAGCCTGTCACATTGTCTTGAAATAATAGTAGAGATAAAGAACAAAGCTATCTGGAACTGACAACCTTGGAAGCTCACCACAACATAATAGAATCACAGTATTCCCTGATAATAGAGCAATTACTGCATGTCTCCATTTTAAATTCAAAGAATGGACAATAAGTAATTTGTACATGTAGCATAAAACATCTTCACCTTCATTAGCTGGTCTTGGAAAAATTGCGTATGTAAATGTCAATCTCAACAGGACTGGAAATATAATCCTGGGAATCAGAAGGAATATCAAAGCATACAGCTGATACACAAGAAAGTATTGAAAAAGCATTAAAAATTACACTTAGGAGATTTTCACACAGGGCCAAAATGCCCCGTTACTGCCCCGCCACCTCCTCTCCCGTTCCTGCCACGGAATAACGTAAATCTTTTACACACTTACCTTAATTCCGCAGCAGGAACGGGCTCCTCCTTCCCTTGCTGGCTGGCCATAAATGCAGCTCTCGTAAGGTTGCTTTTACGACCGGCCATCTAAAACGTTATCACGTTATCATGTGATAATGGCCAGGTGGTAAATTTTAAAAATAAAGCTCCCCAAACATAAAATCAGTTCACCAAGCACAAAAACACACTTTAAATCACACAGTCAAAACAGGGAGGGTAAAATAAAGGGTGCCACTTACCTGGATGTCCAGATCATACCAGGAAGTGCTTGGAATGTACCTCCCCTCCACAGCTGTCATTTCGGAACAGGAACGGGGCTCCTGTTTGCACACCTGTGATTGTGTGATAGTGATGGAACAGGAGGTCTATTCCCGATGAAAAATTGTGATTACATTGTTCCAGAACAGTCACGGGAGCAGGATTGATGCAGGACAGAACAGGATCAACGTCATCCGAAAGGGAAAACCTTTCCCGACCCTGTTCTGTTCCTGCCACGGGATATACAGCCCGTATGAAAATCTCCTTAGAAAGATACATATGACTCCTTATTTGAAGGAGGACTATGCTAACCTTACCTTTCCATCTACCACCCCTATCCTTACATGAAGAGCAATAAGTCTGAATTGGAGACCTTCCCATGTGATTGGGAACCTAGGTTTGATTCAAAACATTTCTGAAATGAGTGAATAGTACTTAGTTAAGGTACTGTCCATATGAACTGGCTGTCTAAGGAGATTATCAGACGAACCTAATAAACCGGGACAGGGACGCCACAGTATTAAGAAAGGATTTCCCTTTCAGATGATGAAGATTATCACATGGGACCCTAGAAACTGTTCCTGTCCCACTAACCCCCCACTGCTACACTTCCACCCCATTCCCGTTTCTGTAACAAAAGAATTTCCCCCCCAAATGCTTCCCTTGCCGCATGATCTGGAGTGCTCCCCCACCCTTTGGCACTCCAGGCATGAATGGAGCTGTCTCAAAGCTCCATTCACATCCCAGAAAGCAAATCCTGTCCATTCTCGCAAGAGAACGATCGGCAGGAAATTTAAAAAGTAAGAAGTAAAAGAAAAGAAAACAAGTGACAGCAAGCATGAAACCACACTAAACACTTAAAAAGGAACCTGGGGAGGGGGAAAAAAGTGACACTTACCTGGATGTCCCAATCATACCCAGAAGTGTTCTGGCACAGACCTCCTGGTGACATCACTTAATGCTGGCATCACGCCAGCAGAACAGGTCATCTTTGCATTCGCACGTGATTCTGTTTCTGTAACGGAACGGGCTTCTTATTCACAGATTTCCCTCAGGAATAAGAGGAAGCGGGGGGAACAGGAGCATCACAGAACAGGAACAACATCGTCTGAAAGGTAAGCCTTTTAGCAGCCTCCTGTTGTCCCTGTCCTGGGATATTTTCCCCATCTGATAATCTTTGACATCGTCCCTGTTCCATTCTGCTCCCGTGCTGCTTCAGTTCCATCCCCATTTTTTTAAATTAACAGCTTAAGCCATTAATAGATCCGTCATTCTGTTTCTGAAATGGAACGACTGGAGTGTGAAAAGGTGCCTGTTATGGTGGCACGATGCTAGTGTTTGTGGGAGGTCCGGAGTGTCAAAACACTTCCAGATGCCTCCCTTAAGCTTAACAGGCCCCCGCTGCCACCAGGATTACCCCCCATCACTGCCCAACTGCCCCCGAATCACCCCTTTCCATCGCTGGCTGACCACCCCCCAATTGCCCCTCCCATTGCTGCCTGACTGCCCTCTGACCGCTCCTTCCTTCACTGCCCAAACCCCCAATTGCCATCTCCCATAGCTTCTCAACTGCCCCCTCCCATTGCTGTCTAATCGCCCCCAATCTCCCATCACTGCCTGATCACCCCCCAATTGCCCCCCATTGCTGCCTGATTACCCCCTCCTATCACTGCCCGACTGCCCCCATCACCCCATCCCATTGCTGCCCAACTGCCCCTTCCCAGTGATGCCCAATTGCCTCCCAATCTCCCATTGCTCCTTTATCGCCCCCTCCCATCACTGCCTGACCATCCCCCCAATCACCCCTTCCCATTGCTGCCTAACCCCAATCTCCCATTGCTGTCTGACAACCACCCCCAACCGCTCCTTCCGATGGCCCAACTGCCCCATCCCATTGCTGCCCAATTGCCCCCCAATCACTCTCTCCCATCACTGCCCAATCACCCTCCATCACCCTCTCCCATCACTGCCCAACTTCCCTCTCCAATCGCCTCCTCTCATGACTGCCCAATCACCCCCAATCTCCCATCACTGCCCGATCACCCCCTAATCGTCCTCTCCCATTGCTGCCCAACCTCCACCGACTGCCCCCTCCCATTGCTGCCCAGTTCCCCAATTGCCCCTTGATCGCTCCCCCCAATCATCACCCCATTGCCCCCCGATCACTCCCAGTCTGTTCCTTTAAATCCCTGGCTCTCCTCTTCTCCTGAGAGCAGCTGGGATTACAAACCAGAAAGTGAAAGGAGCTCTAGAGCTCATTTCACTTCCTGGACTGCCTGGCACAAGTATGATTCAGGTAAGTGGGAATTTTTTTGTTCTTGTGCTGGGAGAGGGGTGGGAAAGGAGATTGTGAGATGGGAACACTTTTTTTAATTCCCATCTGATAGTCTCCAATGATTCAGGCATAAATCATTTCCAGTTCTACTACTTTATATGCTATAATGTGTGATGCTTAGTATTCAGCCTAGGACTTTCTCTAAATTCTCTGAGCTATATCCTGTAAATACTTTAATTTGGTCAGAGACACTTGTGGATGCCTGCATGCATTCTTCATGGTAGCTCAGTAAGCGTTAGAAATTTAGTAATGCTCAAGTTGCCCCAGGACATCCAATTGGTCTTTACATCACCATAGTAGACTGAAGGCCTGGGATTCTTGTGTATAAGAATCAGGATACAGATAAGCCTTGGGAAATGTACGATTTTGTGTTCAAGCTCCAGTAGTGGTGGTGGTCTGATAGTAGCTGTCATGAAAAACCCAAAACATAATCCTTGGCTTAAAGGAAAGCCTGGTGCATGAAGGTGTTTCCAGAAATCTCAGAAAGTTCTTGGCCTTGATGTTCCAGCAATGAACTGCACAGTAGAAGGGATAAATAGAACAAGCTCTCTGGAAAAAGGTAACAGAGATTTGCAATACTTCTCTCTCCCCGCCCCAGTTTTCTGGCAGAAAACTTAGCAGCTTAGTATTGTGTGTGCATGCATGCATGTGTGTGTAACAGTTGAATAAAGCAAATGAACAACCCTATTTTCAGATAGAACCTGCATCCTGGAAAGACGCCATCAATTGAAACAGATTTAGTAAAATTCTTGAAAACAGGTATTTGTATGAATAAAACATAAGACATTTCAGTTTCCAACTTCCTCAGTGATGTCAACTGAGAGTCATATACAGCATTAAATGGCAGTTATAGAATTTACAGTACCTAAGCATGAATATATATAATACCCCAGGAATATTAGCACATCCCTGTGTTTGAGCTTCAGAAGGTTAGATCTATTACAGCTTACCAGAAAGTAATTAGAGGTTAGAATTACAAAACCCAAGTGATATCACGCAGTACAATAAAATAAGATTTTAGCAGTTTTCTTCTGGTGTCATTGGACTCTCAAAAAATGTGACATTCTGGTTCCGCCCTATTTCAAAAATAGTATGAAATTCTAGATATTTTCCTCCTTACAATGCTGATTTATGAGGCCCAGCGATAAAATAAGGTATGCAGATTGTTTCCAGCCAGACCCTCTGGTGCATTCTCACAGTTGGTGGCACCTTTGCATAGAGGAATAACTCTGGAGAGAAGTGTGCTACATTAGTAGCCATGTCAAGCTGACATTTCAGGGTCAGTGGATAAATATCCTAAACCCCAAGTGTTTGTTTTTGAACAATTTGGTCTACACTGACCTTGGCTCTGCACTGCTTTGCATTTTTATATATGAAGATTACTATTATTATTATTATTTTCATACAATTGGAGGTTGCTTTAGTCCAAAAGTGTTAATGATAAAAGTATGAAACAAATGAATCAAATTTTTGTTCAAAGATTTTTTTTCTCACTGCCCAGCTATCTCCCATTCCTGTTTCAATAATGTACTATGCAGCCAAAATCATTGCAGAAACTCAAATGATCTTCACTCTGTTCTACTTTCTTCTCTTCATATATCACACAGTTAAATTGATGTATTCACTTCCAGATGTAGTTATAACCAAAAAATAGGATAAATTTATGGAAGATATGGCTACTTGTGAATATGGGCATGTATCTATCACATCTGTATCAGGGACTATATGCCCCTATATATCTCTTGATGGGAGGTAGAAGTTGGAGGCTATTGTTACACTCAATTAATGCTTGTGAGCCCCCCCCCCCAGATCTCTGGCTGGCTTCCATGTGAATAGAATGATGAACTAGAGACACACTCTCTGAGACAGCTTGGTTGTTCTGCTATTCTCCTGCTTCTAGATACTTCTGATCTCTCTCTCTCTCTCTGGCTTTTCTTCACAAATAAAGATTCAGGAAGGACTCATCCCGTGCTTACTGCAAGCGCGCTGATGACTAAAAAGGCCAATCCAAGATAAACAAGTCCAGTTGCAGAAAGCACAGCAGAAGGTCTCCTTGGGTGATGTTTCTGGGTTGTGATTCTTTCTGCATTGTTGTTTCTCTTCAGGACTTGTTCGGCATGAGTTCTCAAATAAGGCTGCAGCATTGTGGATAGTGCGTCTCCATGCCTCCCGATGTGAGGCCAGGGTGGACCATTGTCAGTGATCAATTTGGCTGAGCCTGAGATGTTGTTTCAGGGAATCCTTGTATCGCTTTTTTGGAGCACCCCTCTTACGCTGACCCATGGCCAAATTCCTTAAAATGATTATCATGCTACACGAGGGCCAGCATGGTCAAGTCAGATATGGTGATGCTCTTTCAGAGCCCTTTCTAACACTTCTGATAATATAGCTATAATCAATAGTTTGGGCTAAAGTACACTTGAAAAATTAAGTGACCATGTTGGTCACGTGCATTACCCAATGCTCTTGATGAAAAAGTCACATTCAGTGTTGATCCTGCTTTACTCTCTGCCACTCTTTGGAATGTGACATCATATCAAGCAAGGGGTACAATAAGAATGTGTGATGCAACTTGTACTATAGCTTTCAGTAGAGGTCTTAACCCAGAAACACACTGCAGTAGGACCCCCATATTCATGGGGGATTGGTTCCAGGGGCCCCCATGGATACTGAAAACAGTGGACAACAGCAAAAGCCATTGAAAATAATGGGACTTCTGGTTTAAAATACCATAGAGTTGCCTTGGAGGACCTAGAAAAGAATTCTAGCATTTTTAGGAAGACTCTGATAGGTGTGCTGTTTTGTATCCTGTGGATAACTGAATCAGTGGATAATGAATCTACTGTACTCCTTTTAAAGCATAGCCCCATCTCAATTATCCTGATAGGACAAAGGAATGGTCAGTACAGCAAAAGTTGATTTTAACCGCACTGTACAAGAAGAAGAATGTCTGATCTTTTTTCTGCTACTTGATAGAAAAAAATACATCTATTCTGTTTCCCGTGTAGAAGGGAACAAGTTTCCAATTTTAATTTTGGAACTTAACAAACCTTTGGCTTTCTTTCTTTTTGAAATATTTCTTTTCTGAAGGGATATTTTTAGACAGACAGATAATCACTTCAAATTACCCCTAAATAACCTACATGTGTGAAGTTGTCCTAAGTCATAAGAATGAACTACTATCACATTGCAAAAGCAGAGCTCTGGCAGTGAACTGGACCATGAATAGAAAGTTACTACCAATTAGGTGACAGGCCACAGTGGATGGGCAGACTGTTCTTAAGTTATGCTTTCATTCAGATCAGGATTAAAAGAAACAAAAACTTTATGATACTTTATGGTACTTTATGGTACTGTAAAATTAGATCTACATGTCAGTAAAATTTCCAGATATGGTTATATAAATTAACGCACAACATTAATGAACACTAGAGAAGTAGAGAAGTTGAACTCTTGAAATGAGTTCTGCTTTGATCTAGAAATTTGGCCATTAGAAGAATTATTACACTTTACATGCTGTTTTGCTCTCGCTGCTGTGATGTATGTTTTTGCACACATGCATGCATGGTTTTTGCTCATTTTATCGCTGTCTTAATAGTTTTTAATTTTGTTGTTGATTTAATCATTGTTCTAATAATTGTTTACTGTTTTTTCCTGTACTTTTAGCTTTCTAGAATGCTCTGTGGAGCTGTGCTTGGTGAACATAAATATTTTTAAAAGTAAATGGAGTAAAAAATACAAATTATTAAGCTTATTCTACTTGCAAATAACTTTGTGTAGGGGAATGCCACCAAGGAAACAAATACTCCGTAACACTCTAAACTGACCTTGGCAAACACACCAGAATCTGGTAGACAAGTGCTAAGTGAAGAGCTAATGTGAAAGATGGGGTTGTATACTGGAGGTTCAGCTGGCTGTTCTGCCTGTATGCTGTAGCATCAATAACTGCATTTCAGGCTTTCCAACTCAGTTTCTATCAGCAATAAGGTTATTCAGCCACTGAGCAGATTTTGGCTGATGTGGATGGGATTTTGCAGCTCTCTAGCATTGCAAAGGATTTGGGAAGCTTCCTAATTAGCCAGCTGAAGAATTGTCTTGTAGAATGAAAATGTCAGCAAGCATCATGCCCTCTCCTCCTGCAATTCCATCTTTTATAATTAGGAGTAATTTGTGTGAAACCATGAAGAGACAGCTTACATGTGTGAATATATAAACCATTGCAGGCAGAGCCTTCATTTCCCCTAATGCCACCGGAAGTACAAGATTTGTCGTTTCACCTCATACACAATTCTCTTAACATGGTATTCGTGAAACATTAACACTGGCAGGGGCTCATGACAACAACAGCAATCTTGATGGCAGGGGCTTCAGGTAGGTTTCAAGGGATGAAGAGTGATCTTCACACACACACCCCATATGTTTAACTATCCTAGCAGCAGCAGCAGCATGGGATTATTTCTGTGGGTAACACTCCAGTACTCACTGACATGATTTGGGCAGAACTCTTCACCAGTATTGTCAATGGAGCCAATTCCATGGATCCCCAAAGGATCTTCATCCTACCCCCTCTCCAACTACCAGCATGAAATATCTTGGGGCAAAAGAGAGATACATTTTTAGCTAGTCCATTGTCTGAGCTTCTATAGGAAATTCTAGTAAGGGCAACTGTAATTGCCCAGAGCAGGTTTCAAGGAGGCATCACAACTCTAAGATACAGCACATGATTTACTTGTAGAAAGTCCCAGGTTCCATGCCTCACCTTCTCTTAAATAACATTGGTCCATAAATGAAAGGGCTGGGAAAGATCTCTGCTTGAGATGCTGAAGAAGAGCTTGGAAAGTTAATTTTAGCACCAACTCCTCACATAGGAAGCATGCCTTCCACCACCACCATCATCATCATCCCCATCCTCCTCCTCCCCACCATCATCTTATTTCTATCCCGCCTTTTCCCCATTTAAGGACTCAAAGGGGCTTACAGCAAATTAAAAACATATTGTTAAAAATCCACAAGATAAAAAAAAAGTTAAAATAAGATTAAATGATCAAAAGATTAAAACCAGATGAAAACATATATCATTAAAATGCTCTCTCACACATGCATAACAATTAATTGAAGTTTGATGACACACTTAGCCACTTGCCATTCAACAGCCAGGTATCGCAGGGAATATAATGTCAATTGGGGCAATGAGAAAGCCCCATATATGCAAACTGTATTTCAAAGTTTCTGTCTCCTCTTAGCTATGAAACTCATTTTGGATCTTAGCTCAACCTCTTTGGGATCATAAAGACTGGTGAGCACAAGAAGTAAGGTTCTGGGTGCAGGAGGAAAAAAGCAGTAAGGAAACTGGACTGGAGTTTTATTGTTGGGACTTAGAGGCTGAGCACTAAGGGGGAAAGGGATGCATGACACTTCTAGAGCAGAAATAGCCATGTTTTATACAAGAAAAGTCTGGAGACAATGCCAGTGGGCACAGGTTTAATTGATGGGCTCTTCAGTGCTCCATAAACATATTAATGGGTGTGTGGGGGGGAGCAACTGGATGTAGTACCCATGCTGTTGTCAACCTGGAATGGGAGACAGGTAGGCAAGCCTAGATGCTTGTCGGTTGTCCTCTTTACCAGCAGTTTAGGATCAATTTGGCCTTTGGAAAAAAGGGCACTTGATAAGTCCACAACTTTGCAAGGTCTGTCTCAAACCCTTTCTGAAAACCTGGTGTGTTTCACTGAGTGCATGGGACAGCTGTCATTGCTTCAGGGGCCTCCAGACTTAGCATGGATGTCAAAGAGGGATAGGCCAGCCCACTCCACCTGCCCTTGAAAGAAAGTGACTCACCACCATCTCATAGGGATGTAAGTCTCCCCTTATTTTGCTTTTGCATGAAATAACTAATAATTACAAATGTCTTATTCCTTTAGGGTGAGATGACAAGAATTTCTATACATTTCCCCATTTTTTTCCCCAGGCTTTGTGACTTTTTGTTCAAAACCTATTCAAGAAAATAACATTTTAAACACAAACATCAGAACATTGCCAATTTTTTTTTTTAAAAAAACCTTTATGGTGCAAAATATTGTTTTCTACACACACACACACACAACCAACCACCTTTCAGGGCCCTAAATCACAATAAATAGAATAGAATAGAATAGAATAGAATAGAATGGCACTTGGCCATTTTCTCAACAAGTTCTCTTAATGAATCTGGACACCCTTTCTCACCAAGGATGAGAAAATTTTAAAGAGCATGGCTTCCTGGATGTCTTGGTAATACAACTTGGCCAAAATGACTTGGCTTGTGGGAAGGATCTCAGCCTTTCCAGCACAGCCAAGGCTTATATTGTTTGCTTGCCTGATTTCTCTTTCTTTCTTTCTTTCTTTCTTTCTTTCTTTCTTTCTTTCTTTCGCACTATTATCATGGTATGCACTCTCAGGGGATGATAGGACATGCAATCCCCAGCAGAAGCCCAAAATCTGCCTCAGTAGACTCAGTAGCAACCCGCTCCCAAGAATACTCACAAAAAGAGAGTTTGACGTCCATATAAGCATAAGGCACTTTTATCTTCAAAGTCAAACAGTTGCAATATATACGAATATTTACAATTCAGGGAGAAACTGCTTCACCAGGTCTCAGCATTCACAGGAAGAAGATTAGTGAGCTTTCCTCTGAGCCCTTCCATATATACAGTTACAGGGCATTGGCTTACTCAATCACATGATCTTACACACCAATAAGAACCCTCCTTCTGTAGCTAAGGTAGATTAGGCAGTTCATGGAGTCAGCCATTATGACTCAGTGTGACTCTGCAGTTCGTTTGGCCATTTTATAATGGAGTTCAGTCACCAACTCCTGACAATCCCCTCCAAAATGGCCAAACTACTGTGAAGGACACGTGTTATCATTACAACATAACATTATCAAGATACATTGTTGGGCATCAATCGTCTGTTGGTTGACCTTCCCTTTCGACGCCTTTCACTTTACACACTAGTGATAAGACCCAGACTCTTTGCTAACTCCTCATGGCTTCCTGCTAGAAGGGCTTTTGTGAGCAGGTCTGCAACAGTACCAGTCAGATGGACAGTACCTCAGACACAAGACACCTTCTTGTATTAACTGCCTCACATTTTGGTAGCATACCGCAATGTATTTTGTCCTACATTTCAGGTTTTATGATTGTGCCATAGCTATGCAGGCTTGTGAGTCCTCGTGCACCTCAACAGGCATTTGGCATGGCTCCCCAAGATCTGCAAGTATCTGCCTAACCCATTGTACCTCACTTGCCATCTCAGACAAGGCAGCAAATTCAGCTTCAGTGGTACTAATTGTCACAGAGTTCTGCTTTCTTCATCTCCACACTATGGGGCTCTCTGCATACCTGACCACCATCCCAGTCACTGACTTCCTGTCTGAAGTCTCAGCAGCAAAAGAGCTGTCCACATAGCACTCCAGGGTCACCTGACTTGCTGTCAGCTTCAAACACACGTCCCTGGTCCCCTTGATAAATCTAACAACCCTCTTCAGGGTTTCCTAATCCACCCTCCTTGGCTTGGAGACTCTTCTGCTGAGTACCCCAACTGCAAAACTGATGTTAGGCCTTGTGTTGTTTGAAATAAACAACAGACTGCTTACCACTGAGTGGTACAGATCAGGCCTTTCAAATTCCTGTTCTGCATCTAAGTTCACAAAATCAGTGGTCATTGGTGTCCTGACCACTTTTGCCTCACTAAGCCCACACTTGGCCAAAAGACTGTCAATCTTCTTCTTCTGACTTAAGAAAAATTCTCCAAGACCAGTTCTTTCTACCTCTACACCTAAATAACATCTCAGGCTGCCTAAGTCCTTCAACTTGAACTGGCTTTCTAACTCTACCTGCACTTTCTTGACTTCACTGGCACTCTTTGCCACCACACAAAGGTCGTCCACATAGACAACTAACATGACAGCACTATCACCTGCTCCCTTGGTGTACACACAGGCATCTGCGATGCTCCTTGTGTAACCTAATGACACCAAAACTTGGTGGATGCACTTGTTCCAGCAACGTGCACTTCGTTTAAAGATGTAGAGCACTTTGTGCAACAAGTACGCCTTGCTCTTACCTGCACTGTCATAACCTTGGGCCTGTTCCACAAACACTGTCTCTTCAAGATCAGCATTCAGGTATGCTGTTTCAATGTCAAAGTGCTGCACAACCAGCTGCCTCTTGGCTGCTATAGCTAACACTAACCTAAGACTTTCTGGCTTTGCTGTGGGTGAAAAGGTTATGTCAAAATTGGTGTAGCACTCCTGCAAAAAGCCTTTCCCAACTAAGCATGCCGTACACTTTTGTGTCCTTAAGCTTGTAGACCCACCTGCAACCAACAACCTTTTGGTCTTTGGGCCTCTCAAATAACTGGAAAACTTTCCTCTCAACTAGCGACTCGAACTCAAAGTCCATGTCTGTGTTCCACTTCTCCTGCTCTTCCTGGGGAAGTTTTAGGAGATCCTGAAAACTTGTAGGCTCCTCTGCCATGACATTGCAAAGCCTGGCTTCCTGACCATCAAATCTGACAGAAGCTTTTCTGACTTTTGTTGACCTTCTGGGGACGAGTACCCTAGTTCTCTCTGACTCATCCTCACTTGCACTGCTGCTGCTATCTCTCCCTGTGTCAGGCTCACTGCTTGTTTGTGGTGGTATGTGTGTTGGAGTGGCATGTGAAGTGTCAGGCTTTTCTTCCTGTACCTCCCCTTCATCATCAGGCATTACCACCCCTCCATTTGTGGAAGTTTTGGGAGTTGTTGACACATCCCTCCCGAAGCAAAGAAACACCTCCTGATTGCAATGCAATCTGTCCCACCCTGACTACATTTCAAAGTTTGCACTCCTGGAGAATGTAACTTTTCCAGGATGGAGAGAAAACACGTACTTATTACCCTCATAGCCTAGGAAATGTAGCCTCCTGGTTTTAGGCTGCCCAGGCTTCCTTAGGCTTGGGTGAATCAGTACATTTGCATATTGTCCAAAAATCCTCAGGTGCTTGAAGTTTGGAGCTCCAGCATACAATAGACAATATGGGGTATGGTTGACACTAGATGTCCTCAGTCTATTTAAATGGTAAGCAGCAGTCTTCACTGCCTCCCCCCACAGCCCAGCTGGGGCTTGTGCATCTTCCATCATGCACTCTATCATACAGTTCAACATCCCAATTTTCCTTTCTGCAAGCCCATCCTCCCCTGGAGACTCTGGGTTTGTGTTCTTGTGTCTAATGCCCCTCCTACGCATCCAGGTCTGCAGACTGTTGGATAAGAATTCTCCTCCCCTATCTATCACTAGACTGGAAACCTTTTGAGAAGGAAATTTACAGTCCACCATGTTCACCCACTCACAGAACCTGTCTGCAGCCTGATTTTTCTCCTTCAGTAAGTATACGTAGGTGTATCTAGTGTGTCTGTCCACTCTCACAAATAAATAGCAGTTACCCCCTTCAGTGGGGTTATAGAGGCCTGCTAAATCAGTATGTACAACTTCAGTGGGTCTGTTCGTGACACACTGGGTCTTTTTGGCAATAGTGAAAGCCTTCATCTTAACTTTCCTGCACACTGCACATTCTAAGAACATTGGGCAGTGTTTCATGCTTAAACCAGGGCACACTTCTGCTAGCTCCTTTAACCGTTTGTAATTAGCATGGCCCATTAACCTGTGGTAGTAAAGAACATCTTATCATGTAGGGGCACATTGTCTGCAGGGTTCACATTTGCAACTTTCCCTTTAGGCAACATGTAATACAATCCATGTTTCTTTATCCCTTTTGCACAGACATTATTCATGTTATGCCTTTCTGTTACTGTACAGTGTTCCTACTCAAATATAGCTTTATAACCATCAGTAGACATCTGGGACATGCTTAATATACAATTCTCTAGTTTGTTAACACATAACATATTTTCAAAATCTTTACCAAAAGATGGCACATATGCAGTGCCCATTTTCTGCCCTTTGCTGGGAGCACCATCTGCAAGGGTAATACTGGTAATTGAAGCATTTTTAACATTGCTTAACAACTGTAAATCATTAACCATATTATGCATGGCCCCAGCGAAGTAGTACCACTATCAAGTAACCAAATTCTTTCCTCAGTACTATCAGGATGGTGCTGTGCTACGAAGGCATAACTTGTAGCCTGAGAGATGCACCCCTCCTATCTGGTGCAGGCATCTTACAGTCCTTCTTAAAATGTCTAGGCTTTTTGCATCTGAAACAGTGTTTCACGTAGCTGCAGGTTCCTTCCTGCACAGGTGCCTCTGTTTCAGTGCTCTCCTGATTGTGTCTGGTAATTTGTGGCTGTTTATTCCCCTCCATCCAGGAATCAAATTGCTTTTATTGGGCCTCTTCACGAATATGCCCAGCTACCAGGTCTACAGCCAAATCACTCTCCCTGGTGTACATTAGGAAATCCCATTCCTTTGGAAAACTGCCCAATAAAATAAAACACTTATGGGCTTCTGGAATGTCCACCCCTCTATTGGCCCCCTCTTGAAAAAGCTGCCCCATTTCCTCCAAATGGGCTTTTACGCAGCCTCCAGTAGATAGCTTTGTGTTATAAAGTTTCTTAGTCCATATCATCTTTGAGAGGCAGGATGAATTCTGATGAACTGTTTTCAAAGCTGTCCAAAGCTGAAAGGCTGTCTTCGCTGGGGCCGTGTGTATTAACTGGGAGGGGCTGAGTGATTAGAGAATTGCAGCTCTAGCCTTCTGGTCTTCTAGCCTGAACGCTGCTGTTTCATCTTCTGAACCCTCTGGGATCACACTTTCATTCTCCAAAACGTGCCACAAATTGTCCTTAATTAATAAAGCTTCCATGTATAAACTCCATGCTGAATAATTTCCATCAGCCAGCTTTTCAAAGTGGATGAGACTATTATCTGCCATTCTGCTGATTGAGTCAACAATTCTCCAGCTATGAAGCAATGAGAGACATTGGAGAGGGGTTGGGCACTACCCTGGCTTGGGGACAGATGACAAGCCCATCTCTCTAGTGACTGGAAAAACCTATACATGAATCTATGTTCTTATAGGCTGCGTACACTGTCATTCTACTATGGTTCACCCAACAGAGTGCCACTTTGGGGACCATTTGATGACAGATAGGCCAGCTCAGATTCTTAGGACTTTATCACACCACACCCCTAACCCCCATTCTTTTGCTGGCATAACTTCACCATTTTTATCCCAGCAAAATAATTCCCCATGCCACATCTACCTGTAATCCTGTTGTCAGGCTTCCTAGCAATGAACAAGGAGTGAGCTCCATTCACTTCCTCACTTGAATGCCTGTGGATTCTCATGAGAATACCTAGTGTGGGGAATTCAAAAAGAACACTCAAAAAGTTTTTAGAAGCACAAAAACACACTTAAAAGCTTCCAAGTAAACCAGGGAGGGTCATAAAAGTGCGGCACCTATATGGATGTCATGATCTCACCCAGAAGTGTTCTCGCTGGACTGGCCATTGACACTGCATTCATGTGAGTACAATGGCGTGAAGTTTCAAATGCCGGCAATGCCGGCACAAAAGCACTACAAGGATCAATTGATGGCTTGAGCTGTCAATAAAAAAGTACATTTTTTAACAAGACATGATCGCGAAAGGGCGACATTGTGTGATATGTGCACCCTTTTGTGATCATTAGGCATTCTTATGACACCTTATTTGTCTTGTCTGATAACATCCTCTGCCTATGCTGCACCAAACAGTGTCAATTTTAAACAATAAAGTTTTAACTATTTCCATCCTAGTGATGCATATTTGATGTTTTCTTTCTTTCCCCTGCTCTTCCCTGTGCAGTGAACTGATGAGGTATCCATGGATGTACTTGTATGTGTGAAGAAATTAGCAGACAAGCTATGCTTTTAGCTCTCTCACATAGCAAGGTTGTTAATAGGTCATGCTAGTATTGGAATACCATGTTTGATGTAGGGCCAGCCTCACAAAAACTTCTGCATTGCTAGACAATACCACTTGAAATTTCAAATGCAGTCTTCAGCGTCTGAATGTTTCTCCACTGCACAGATTGCTGCTAGCTGCTATAGTCATTTGGAGAGTTCTTCACACAGAATATCTAAGACATCCTTTGGGTATTGGCCCACAAATTACTGGTGGATTTATAGAAAACAAATATCTGGACTTCATGTATAACCGGTCCTTGGATGTGGGACAGCAAGGCCTTAATGCTCTGAAATTATTTTTAAGGGTCAGAGAAAACTGGCTTTTTAGAACCATCGTACTTGCCCACATTTGCAGATGGGTAGTTGTTTTTCACTGAATTGATGACGACATATTTTTCAGCTTCACTAAATAGAGGACTATATCTCTTTCCATTTCTCGGAGATGATGACACATTCTGTCACAACATAACATTAGTAAATGGGGAAGTGACAGCATCCTGGCAAAATTTTAAAGAGATAAACATTTATTTTTGTTTAAACAGGTACTAAAAATCAGATATGAGCTCTTCCTACTGAAAGCATCTGGAATATATGAGAGGTTTAAAAGGATAATTGCAGACACATCAGTGTTTCTAGCTGTTTAAATATAGTTGCCTATATTTTGGTGTTCAAAAAAGTTAGGAAATTAAATGGAACAAAAAAAGTTCAATAGGACTCTTGCAAAATAGTGGAGGTGTGCAGTGCAAAAGCCCATTAGGAGAAAAATATGCTTTGGGAGCTAACATTGAATCATAGAATCATAGAGTTGGAAGAGACCTCAAGGGCCATCCAGTTCAACCTCCTGCCATGCAGGAATACACAATGAAATCATTTCAGACAGATGGCCATCCAGCCTCTGTTCAAAAAGCAGCCAACTTGGCGGCTGTTTTCCTGCCTCCAGATTCAGTGATTAAAGAAGCCGATCGGGTTCTCTTCAAGTTCCTTTGGGGAATGGCCACATTCCCCCTGGCAAGGGCAGTGGCTTATGGGCAGGTAGAACAAGGGGGCCTGGACTTCCCAGCCCTGGGACCTAAGTTCATCGCCATCTTTTCTGCTCAAAACTTTGGGAAAGTTTCTCTGTTACAAAAGGGTCAGATTAAACCTCAGGCTTGGCTAGTTTTGTTTTGTGAGTGCTGGATAGGGACTAGATGGGGAAAGACTTGGTGGGAGGAAGGCTCATTAAGTTTTAGGTTTTCTTTACCTGAAAAATTGAAAGCACCAGATTATTTGAAAGACTTTGTTTTTTACATAAAGAAATATAAAATTCATGCTGAGGAGTTGAAGGGGGAAGACAGACCAGGTCAGAGCATCAAGAGGAGTTTGTACAGGAAAATAGTGGAGGAGATTTATGTTAACCCGTTTTTGCAAAAGCGTCAGGCCAAACTAGATTTATCAGAATACCTAAATCACCAGACTAACCCAATTGAGTATTTCATGGACAAAAGGGTCCCCAAAAAGTTGTGGGACTTGAGGTGGAGGCTCTACCATCAGGTTCTTAATCTGAGGGAAAGAGACCATGGACCGCAGAGGATGAGCAGACCTGTCCGCGTCTGAAATGTAAAAAGGCTGAGATTTTGAGTGGCATGGCACAAAAGGAGACGATCAGACATTTTGTCCAGGACTGCCCATGCCCGGGAAACATGGGAGGAGGTGGCCCGGGTCCTGGATTGGCCAGATTTGGCACAGCAGGCTTGGGAGACAGTGCTTTCGGGGACTGAACCTCCAGAGGGTGTCAGGGGACCCAGAAAGTCAGTGGGCCAAAGGAGGAAGAGGAAGGAGCCTGGTTCCGCCATGGCTGAGAGGTGTTGGAAAGTGCCCTGGTCCACGGTGCGCTTGGTAAACCTCTATGTGATGTTAGGGTTAGTTTTCCAGAGACAAAAGGAGGTGAAAAGTCAAAGTCTGCAGGATGTAAAAGGCACTGCCTATTATGTGAAGAATGTAATTGAAAATTTAGCTCTGAGTGAAAAAGAGAAATTGCCAAACCATCGTTGGAAAAAGTTTTGGCCATGGTTTAGTGAGACAACCCCAGCAATAATATGAAATGATATTTTAAATAAATATTTTATTAATTTTGTATTATTTTGTATTATTATTTTTAATTAATATTTTATTGTTTTTTTTATTTCTAAGTAGATATAATTATAATGTGTAAATATAATGTGATTATAGTGTGTTTAGATTAAAGGGAAAAATACATTAGTGTTAGGATAGATTTACTTTTGTATTAGTAAGAAAAGAGGAAAATAATTAGTATTATTTTTGTATTATTGTTATGGCCTTTTGCAGTCGGGTGTATTTTTTAGTAGAATGGTCTTACTCCAATAAAAAATTCCATAAATATTCCCTAAAAAATTCCAAAGAAGGAGACTCCACCACACTCATGATATTTTATATTATGCAGAATGTTCAGTTTGTATCTGAAAAGTCTACGGAAGAGTCTATATGGGTTAAAGTCTACATAATCAATTTTTTTTTAAAAGTAAGGACTTTATCAGATGCATAAAATGTGGTGCCATAATGATGCCACATAACCACGAAAGGGTGCACATACCAGTCAACATCGCCCTCTTGAGGTTATGTCTCCACCAAACCCCATTTTTTTAATTGACAGCTGAAGCCATCAATAGATCCCCTGTGGCCCTTTTGTGCTGGCATTGTCGGTGTGTGAAACCTTGTGCCATTGTACTCATGTCAATGCAGTGTCAATGGTCAATTGGCACAAACACTTCCAGGTGAAATCATGACAGCCAGGTAAGTGATGGACTTTTTATGACCCTCCCTGGGTTACTTGGATTTTTTTAGTGTGTTTAGGTACTTGGTGTAACTTTTTAAGTGTTATTTTTTTGTTTTATTTTTGAATTTCGCATGCTATGTATTCTTGCGAGAATATGCAAATGAGGACGTGAACAATGCTCTGTTCACTTCCTTTCATTGCTGGGGAAGACTTTGCCAGGATTAGAGGTAAGTGGGGTTGGGGGCATTCTTTTGCTGGCATAAAAATTGATTTTTTTTATTCCAGCAAAAGAAAGCTTTTAAGGGGCTTGTCTTATAAAGTTCTAAAAAACAGGGCTGAGGACAGATATTTATAGAAATAAAGTTATAAAGAAGACCAAGGGCTTGACCACACTAGTGATAAAATCTGAATCCCACTCATATTTAGCCTTCATTATAAATTAACCATTATCCCTTAATGTGGTTCAATAATGCCTCATGTCTTACAGCCCTATCCAAACCAGATTTGGGTTATCCCCCCCACCCCAAAAAAACCTGGTTTTGGAAAATTCAGTTTTCTCTGGAGTTTGCTGGAAACTCTGGAGAAAACTGTTGTGTGGACAAAGGATCCACACTGGATTTAGGGGGTGGAGTGGGTAGGCAAGGCAAACTCGGTCACTTGTTCACTATGCCCCAGGAAAGGAGAGCCAGCAGTGGCAGCCTGGAGAAGGGGGAAGTTTGTGGTGCCTGTTGTCCTGTGCCAGGTGGAATCGTTCCTTCTGTCCCTCAAAACAACCAGCTGTACGCTGGGAGGGCTGCCTTCCTAATATACACTAGGTATTCTCTTGTTATGAGATCAAAGGGAGCAGCTGTGCTGGGTGGAGTCATTCCCTCTGACCGTCAGAACGATTGCCTATATGCTGGATGGGGGCTACCACTGGGGCTTTGCTTTCCTGTAGTGAGCAGTTGAATTCTATGAAAGCAACGTCACAGCAATAGGTGCTCTCTCTGAAGCCAGAACAGGCACCCCCCCCTTGCCATTGTGAGGCTAGCCACCCATTCTTGCTTCAAACAGAGCAACTACCAATGGGGCTTTGCTTTCCCTGGGTGATTATTTATAGCTATAAATATAATATAAATATAAATATAATATAAATATAAAGCTATAAATATAATTAGCTAACACACATTGGAAACTGTTTAATGCAGTGTAGATGTGTAAATAGCTATTGCTTAAAACAATTTGTAAGCCTCTCTGATAGCCTTGTGACTGAAGAGTGGGGTATAAATAAATAAATAAAAATAAATAATAATTATGCACTGGAAAATAAAATCCCCGGTTGTAGTCCCCTTATCTGTATCCAGAATGGGCGGCTTACTCATGATGATGGGTGGGTGCTTGTTCTGCCTTCAGACATGGTGATCCCACTGTTGCTTTGCTTTTCTGATGCACAATCACCTGGAAAAAGCAAAGTGCCAATGGGACTCACCTGTTCTGAAGGTAGAATGTGTGCACACCCCACATCATGAGTAAGCCACCCATTCTGGCTTTGATTTTCCCAGAGCTCAGAGTAAAGCATGAGTAACAGGAAGCAGTGAAAACCCAATGCAGATTCAGGCTTTGGTAGGTGTGGTGCTGAAATCCAGGCCAGAATAGTCCAAATTTCGTGTCATAGCTCCAGGCCAAAGTAATCCAGATCCTATCTGGATTTTTATTTCCTGTGTAGTAATACCCCAAATATAATGGGAATGTGACTAAGCGAGCATACTGGGAGAACCAGTGTGGGATAAGTGATTAGCCTCTTGTGCTGGGATTTGAAGGGCTCCTCATCAAACCATGAAATTTACTAGGTGAATCTCAGCCTCACCTACCTCATAAGGTTACTATGTTGACAAGTGGGAAGATGATCCCTGGCACCATAAACTCAAAGGAGGAAATCTGGGAGATAAAGATAACTAGCTAGCTGGCTGGCTCACTACTTAGTAGAAATTTAATAGGGAACTGAGAAGCAAGCAGATGCAGCCAGAGCTGTTTAAACAGACTACTGATCAGTTTTACTAATCCTATAAAAATGTTTAGTTTCTCTTACAATTTCCTAGACATTTCTTCAGAATAGGAACCTTCATATTCTCACAGATTACAAAGACACAAAGGAGGGAAAGAGTGGGACAGGAGGGAATGGTTATTTTAGTGATCATTAGGGTTGGGATATTTAGAGGAGTTTTCTTTATTGTTTACACTTTTGTAGTTTTTGCTGGGTTTTCCTTAGGATCACTTAGTGTAACTGAGTTATAAAGTAATGAGAGTGAATTGCTCTGCAGCCATCAGACCCATTAAAGGCCTGATGTAAAACCTGTAAACAAATACATCCGAGTATGAAGGACAAAACTACTGCATTACCAGTGCAGTGTCAGAAGCCATAACATACATAATGGTGGCATTCCAGAGGCATGCTTTTTTAAAAAAAAATTCTAAAGAAAATTGGATTTGACACCCCAATCATGACAATTTGTGCTGGCACATTTGTATACAGCTGTAGAATGAGATTATGTCCCGTGCAGCATCACTGGCACTCAATTCTATTTCATGCACATCTAGGAATTCTAAGGGTGTGGCTATAGATGCATGGAAGTGTTCTTCAAAATATAGCCATATATTCTGTGCAACAGTGGAAAATGAAATGAGTGACCCTGATAATCTGGGTGGCACTTCTTAAAACGCTTCATAGTCTCTATGTGCCCAACAGCTTCTTGAATTGGTGAGATACAAAAGCAGGTGAATGAGAACAGGGTGTCTGACCAATATGTGGCTAAGTGTGGACCTATCTTCACTTGGACTACTCTGAGAAGAACTTGGAAAAGTTGCTTTTTGGACTATAGCTTCCAGAGTCCCATGGTTACTGTTGGAACTACTGTTGGAACTATATCAAGCTATTTTACTAAGTGTTTATGGATTAAGCATCCAATCATTTCTGTAGTTGGACTAGATATCCAACTATGAACTAACTGTTTAATTTTTTTTTAACACAATTTGCAATCAAAGTAATGTGCATTCAAAAAATAAACAGAAAGAAGAGAAAATGAAAAAAGAGGGGAAAAAGAAGAAAATGAGGGGGGAAAGACATAGAACTAATACACAGTAGGGCTCTGACCCCACCCCAATCCTGACTGTAATGAAAAGGAAATAAAACAATATTATTCTACTATTACAAATCCAACTAAATAATCCTACTAAATTACTAATAACCATAACCATAGATTATTACATCATTAGATTTTGTATTGTTCAAATAAATAAATAAATAAACAAATCCATAAAAGGTTTCCAACTTTCAAAAAGTCTTCAGTTGGCTTACCCTTTAGAACTCATGCTAATTTGGCCATTTTGGCTAACTTAGCAACTTTAGCAATCCATACTTCCAACACCAGTCTTCATTGCATTTCCAAGTTTGAGGAAACAATATTCTTGTTTGCTGCATATGTTGAAGAAGTAATCTATATTTATTCTCCAGTTCTTTATCCATAATGCCCAACAAAAAAATTCCAGTAACATTCCAAAATCTTTTAAAAAAATTATTAACATATACATCTTAGACCAGTAACTTTTTGCTTTCTTAGAAGTCTTCTGCATATGAAAAAAATAAGCTCTCCTTATCTTGATATCTCTGACACAGGTTTGAAACATTCTGGGACATTTTTGATAGCTTATTTGAGGTTAGATACCATCTATACACTGTCTTATACAGGTTTTCTTTATTTCAAAGATACAGCCATGTTAGTCTGGAATATCAGTAATCAAGGGGATCTTGTAGCACCTTTGAGACTTAGAGAAAGAAGTTGCAGCATAAGCTTTCGGAGACTTATGCTATAATTTTTCTCTCTGTGTTCATCTCAAAGGTGCTGCAAGATCTACAAGATCCTCTTGCTTACAGGCTGTCTTTAAAATACTGCACAAAGTAAATTTTATATCTTTGGGCCATATTTTATCCTGTCATCCATATGGATCTCATGACCAAAAATTTGAGCCCATCTTATCATGTACTCTTTTACAGATCATCTTCTGTCTCTACTTGCAGAAGCCATTTATACTCGGAAAACGGAATGTTTTTATCTATTTAGGCTGCCTTGCAACCCCCCTTTTCTAACGCTACAGCAGAAAATTTCTTTGGTAAGATCCATATTAATGGATAACAATAACCACCACCACCACCATAATTGTGTTTATAATTTTTCTTTGTGTTGAAACTGCTTCACATGAGCAGTCCTCAAAAACAGCTCTTTAAGTAGAATTAGTGCCATCTGGCAGATGGGTGGCTGAGGCAAAGAGAGAACTGTTGCGGGGTTTCTACCACCAGTCAGTATGTTCATAGCAATGTGTTTGAGATGCAAACTTCACAGCTCACAATCTTACCCTTCATGCTGCCACATTTAGCTGTCACACAGGCAAAATGGATACAAGGAAACAGCACTTGTCTCCACCTCTTCCTATAGGGCATCTTTCAAAATAAGACTCTTATCATGAGCCATTGTTGGTTACTTTAGGCATTGTGTTTCCTCTCAGTGTTGCAAGAATCCAAATAGCAACTAAAGAGCTACACTTGAATTTAAATACTCCATATCTTGAGTTCCCATCAATGCTTCCAACTTAACAATAGACAGCTCTCCTGTAAGCATCTGCACTGTCAGTAATTCCATTAACAAAGAAGCCACTTTATTATCAACATACTGTAGATTCATTTTAATGTGTCATTTGCACTTCAAAGTCACATAACTTTTATTATGGTAAATCAATTAAAACTATTTCTCATGATAATTTATCTTCTACTGAGTTTATCATCTCGGAGAATGCAATATTTCCCAATTTAACTTCTAAGACAAAAGTGATGTAATTTGAATGCCTTTTACTGAGCTTATTAAGCATAAAGATCACAGAAATTTCAAACCCTGAAAGATAACTGTTTCATCTACGTGATAAAGTGGAAGTCACTTCGGGTTTTGGTTTGGAGGATTTTTTTTTTAATGTAAAACAGGAGAGGTAGTACAACACAGTATGGTAATTAGCAATATAACCTCATTTACTGATTTGGTGTGTCTCTTTTTTAAAACCCTTGTATGTTTATAGAAGATATTCAGGTTGGTAAAAGTGTTGTGAAGCAGGCAAAAAACACTGCTCTGTATGGAATAAAAATATATACATACTGGATAAAACCCAAACCTGCTGGATAAAAACCAAAGCACTGCCCAGATATTAGAAATGTTACTCTTTGGATGACAGTTCACAGAATCTCCAAGCCAGTGTGACCAAAAAGGAATGTGGCAGCACCTACAAGACTAAATGGTTTTTATTTTAGCATGAGCTTTCATGGTAAGATCCATATTCATGGATAACAATAACCACCACCACAATTGTGTTTATAATTTTTATTTGTGTTGAAACTGCTTCACATGAACAGTCACTTCTTCAGATACTACCAACAGTTGTCTTTGGAAACAAGCCATGAAAGAAACACTCTCCTCATTGTTTGTTTATAGCAGGATCTTTTTTCCTCTATCCCTCATAGCCAATACCACATAGGGGGACAGATAGAAATTTCATTGGCACTTGACAATCTTGATGAAAGCCACACTTTCACACCTCCAGAGACTTGTGGCAAGAAAATGCACACCTTATCTGAAACATTCACAGATTTGCAAAGCTTACAGGGATTTCAGAGAAATAAAGTTCGCACAAAAATGCAATGGTTAAAATAAAAACAATTGAAAGAAATATGGAGAAAAACATACTTTAGTCAACTGGGAAAAGTTGGAAAAATCAATTTTTTTCAGACAAATTAGTGCAAATTAGGGAAAGTGTTCAGAAAAAAATTACAAAAAGCAGTGTGTGAAGAAAATCTAAACTCTCTCAACACAATAAGGAGAAAGGCTGGGAAAAATACAAGTGGGTTTCAAAGAAATATGATAAAATTGAGGAAGAGAGGTTTTGACATTAATATAAAAGTCAGAATCATAGTATTTCTGATTTCTATGTATGGTTGTAAAAGCTGAAAAGTGAAGAAAACTGAAAGGAAGAAAATCAACTCATTTGGAATGTGGTGCTGGAGAAACGTTTGATGGATACCATGAACTGCTAAAAAGACAAATGAATTGGACTTAGAGCAAATCAAGCCTGAATTGTCCCTAGAAGTCAGACTAAACTGAGGCTGTTGTACTTTGGACATATCATGAGATGATGTGATTCATTGGAAAAGGTTATAATGCTTCGTAAAGTGAAGGTAGTAGGAAGAGGGAGATTACTTGTAGATGGATTGACTCAATCAAGGGAGTCATGGCCCTGAATGTGCAAGCCCTGACGAAGGCAGTTGATGAGTGGGGCACTTGGATATATTTCATTCATAGGGTCAGCATAAGTCAAAGTTGACTTGACAGCAGGACTGGCCCAAGAGGTTCCGCTGCACGAAGAAAAGAACAAGGTCTTATTGCATGTGTAGAAGCAAAATGCAGTGGCAGATGAATTGTACATATACAAAGGGGCTTGATAGCAGCAGGGAACTTTAGAAAGTGCAGGGTACACCATGTGATGTGCACACATAGCTCTCTCCTCCAACAGAAGTCAATGGCTGAGGAATCAGGAAGAAAGCCGATCAGGCTTGCAGCAGCTATTCCCTGGAATCTGCCTGTAAAGTTGCCGGTTGAGGAGTATCCTGGGCCCTGAAATAATCTCTGTGATCTCACAGGGTGCTGCTCCTTGTTGAAGGAGCTGCCTGGAATTGGGGGAGTTAGGTGCAGTGTAGAAGGAGAAAAGAAAAGTGTACTTTCAGATTATCTAAAAAGGTTAAATTTCTGTTCCTCTGAATCATCCATCCCTGGTCTTCTAGCTTCTGTTACAAGCGCAAAAGGTTTGTGTGTGTGTTTCCCTCTTGCATAATCTTGCCCAGAAGTAGTTTTTGTCAGGATCAGTCACAGATGTGACCTTCTCTTGCCAAATTCAGTTCTGCAGTATCACTTGGTGGCTAATTGTATTTGCTTTCCTCTGTACTTGTTAATGAGCATGTAGTCTAAAGGTAGAAAGAGCGTATGTGTATCTGGACTCAGCTCTGAGAAAAGTAGGCTGAGCCTGGGTATGGTGGGAATTGAGAGTAGGGATGATAGATAGCCAATGACCGTATAGCCTGCCAGATTTCATAGATTGTAGAATGTTTTTAGTATACTGTTTGTTAATTAGGTTTCATTCTGTGCAACAAACTTGTAGGGTTAGCTCTTTGGATTACTGTGACAATAATGTTTTCTGGTTTTAACTCTGAAACTGCTGGTCACCGAGTCTGAAAAAGCCAGTATATGGCAGTTTTGCACACAACCTGAACTTGTGTAAGGTTTTCACTGAAGTAGAGGTAAATTATTTTCAAAGATGTGATGCAGTGGTTAAAATAGTGTGCTGGAGGAGACCACAGATCCTCACTGAGCCATGAAATCAACTGGGTCATTATAGGCCATTCATTTTGTCATCCTGAACTACCTCACAGAGTTGGAGTGTGATAAAGTGGAGAAGAGGAGAGTCACACATGATACCTTGAGTTCATTGACACATCCATGTAACAAATAAAAAAGATATGACCAATCAACTAATACTTCTGTCTTGACCTTTTTAGAACATATTTAAGCCTGCACACTTGCATCAAAACAGGTACTTGTGCTACATTTCATATATGATGATGTACATTGTTTTCTCCCATTCAGAATGTAAATTATGAAGCAATCTTAATTTTGATTGAATGCAGGAAGGTCAAGGTGGGCTATGTTTTGAATGAGAACTGCAGGGAGGGGTTATCTGCTGTCTTTATCTCTGTTGGAAAATATAAGCTTCAACCATAACTCTTTTGCTTTAAACTAAAGAGTTGTTCCCCTCTTTTGTGAAAATTATTAAACTGAAATTTGTGAACTATTATTTTCTGTCCATTGCTTCTGACTATTTTAAGGGCATATTGCTTATTTCATACACAATTCTCTTAACATGGTATTCATTAAATATTAAAGACAATGGTTACAGAACAAAGAAATAAAATATTAAGAGCACATTGAGAATGCTGGAAATATGAAATTAAATGGTAAGTGGAGATTTTTAATCCTTACAATTATTGCACAGCAATGGTGGGTATCTGTGTCACCAGGACCGGCCTATAGGCCTCATGTTTGAGTCCTGAAATCTCAATGAATGAGATGATGCTAACATGGTCTTGGAATGAAATGGGGTGGAAGGCTGTGATTATATTTGCTTATTAGGAGACCATGGCAGCCAGTGCCATTTCAGAATGCCCCTACCCCTATTGGCCTATATGGAAGTTTAGTGTTTGGAGTCTTTCTATTGTGACACTGTTTGATAACTTTTCCTTCTCTATTGATCACATTCTGGTCTGGTTTCTAATATATATTGTGATATAATACACAATTATTGCATATATTTATATTTACAATACTGGATTTATTTATATTTATTATGCTTATTTAATAAATAGTTGTTTATTGAGATTAACTATTTATTCTCCTTTCAGGACACACAGATTCTGCTGCCTGCAGTGGTTTAGTCGTTCTGTCTAGAGTCAAACTAGTCCTGCAATTGTACCCTGATAAGCTGTCAGGAGCAATAATTATATTGGGCAAGACCACTCCGGTCTGTATGAAGAGGGAGGCAACTGCCTCAGTCAACTGGGATTCCTAAGTTTCTCCCCCGCCCCAACCTGGAGAATTCCTCCCCTCTCACTCAGTTCTGCAAGTAGGCTTTTATATAGTCACATTAGTGCACTAAATCTCTGAGTATATTAAGAGGTCTAGGCAGCAAAGTATTTGTAGCAGAGTCTTGTTTCTTCAGGCAGAAGAATAAAGAGACAGACACAGTTTTGTGCCTAAGAAACTATTTCACTTTACTGAAGCATAAATAAAGAATCTTCAATAGCACAGAACACATCTTCATAGTACAGAGATTAAAAAACAGAACTAAACATACATTCACAGAGCAGCATAGGATATCCAATCCTTTTAGCTTTATAGAGAAAGATAAACATTCCCTCATACCAAAGAGAGATAACAATTCCCAGAATTCAGGACTCATAGCTGAAGCTCTGAAGGTCATATTTGACAAGTCTTTATTCTCAATTAACAAGCTAATTCTAGCAAGCTTTTGCACTCATTTCTGGACCCTATAGGCAATTATATTACACTGCAGCTTTTTATGTCATAAATCTTCTAACTGCATGTCCCATCATGCAGTTATGGAAAGTTGTGGGATTTGTTGCGTTGGTTGTCAAAATAATTTGCCTGGCTTTGGCTAGATACCTCGAGACAGGTGTGTATAGGGGACTGTTTGTTGCACTGTCTCAGGCAGTGAAATGGCTGAGGCCAGCCCTGGCAAGGAGAACCTCTTAGAATGATGGGAGTTCAGCCAATAGCAACCAGAGGCCCTCTCTGTGACAGCACCAACAGACAGGCTACTCAGCCAATCCCCTGGTTCAAAACCCCCACAGCCCATTAGAACATTGGCTTTTTAAAATTATTGTTATTTTGTTTAGGGATCTGTCTCTGTCTCTGTCTCTGTCTCTGTCTCTGTCTCTCTCTCTCTCTCTTTTTTTTTTGGCTTTGTCAGATATCATTCGCTCCAATACAAGTTCCAGTACTCAAAGTCATTAATAGTCTTCCTATTACAGAAAGAAGATAATACAGTGATATAGCAATATGACATAGATAAATAGTGATATATCTGGATATGCAAGGGAGCACACTGGCTGAATTAGGTTACATGCAATGTGAGGAAACAAGTGGTAAGGCAAAAGGTCACTTTTTGTGGCAAAGTAAGAGGCAATAAGAGCAAGCCTACTGTTCAGCTTTGTTCCACAAAATGGATGCAATTGAGAGAGAGAAAAAAACCCTAGAGAGATATACACACGGTATATTTAGAAGTTTAAAAAGCATGAAGTCTGTACGCAGCCTAAGTATCTGTGATATCACTGCCTGAACAGATTATTGAAATGTTATGGAAATGCAGCCCTTTGATGGTTGTCAGCAGCTAGAGTACACTGACAGAATGACACTAAAGAATTCTAGTTTTGTATTTTTATTTTCTCTGAGTATTGATCTCTCCTCTTTATCCCTGCCCCACCCCACAATGCTTGTGAACTATATGTTGGATGCTCTGGGCATTTCTTTATGTTTTATTTGCCACACTGCCTGGTGTCTGTAATACAGTTCTAGAGAGCTTTTGTGTTCGATTGTGTTATGCTGAAGCCTATGTAAATAAGGGGCTGTTTATTAGGTTTCAATATATGGTAGTCTTAAATCAGTGGAAGCTCATCATAAATATGAAACCAGAACATTCCTTTTTGTAAACACATCTGCAAGCCTGACTGCCTCTCACTAAGCATTTTATAGGTTCATTACATGACTTGGCTCACATTGGAGTCACCTCAAATTTTATTTTCTCTCTCTCTCTCCTTCTCCCTCCATCTATCATACAAATAACTTGAGCTTTTGTTTAAGAGATTTTACTGGAAAAATCTCCTTTGTCTATGTACAGTCTTCATAAGCACGTATAAATATGAGTCACATTGTGTTTCTCCTAAACTGTGATTGAAATGCCAATGTGTTGTTGTTATTGTTGCTGTTGTTGGGAGTGGGCCAATAAGGAAGAAGGTTCACTTCTAGAGCCAGGAAGTTACAAAAAATAAAAATAAAAATAAATGCTTCCATTATGCTTCCAACATTTCACAAATGTAGACTAGGACACATGAGGCAGGCAACATTAGAGTGTGATCAAGATGGCAAAAGGTATTAGTGAGGAAGAACACACATGCTAGGAGAGCCTGCAGCAGTTTGATTTTGCCTGAGCCTACTGGGAAGGGCAAGATTATGCCCACTCCTCTCTCCCCTGCTGAGTTAATTGAGAGCAAACTACCTTTGTGCTTTGAACTTGGTTTGTGGTGATGGAGTAAATGGAGGACAAAATGGAAAAGTGTGAGGAGGAGGAAGAAACTGGGATGTTTTAAAAGCAGCTTACAAAACTGGATGACAAAATTAATCAGGACTGTTACTGTCAAATCGGGACAGTTGGAGGGTAAGTGTTTTTCCTGTTTGCATTAATATAAAATTGGTTCTTAGTTGTGGTGATCATAGATGCAGTAAGAGCTTCTTCAGTAAGTAACCCATAGGTATTGGAGCATGGTTGGCTGGGACTTGTAGACTCTTCTCTTCTGAATTCATCAGAGAAAATCCATGTGCAGAGAATAGTTTCTATAGACACAATATGTGCATCTGTGTTCATACTGCAGGGCTCATCTACACTAGGGGCCAAATTCCACATGAAATCTAGACTATTCTGGCCCAGAGCTGCCTTGGATTCACCATGTGGGCACCACACATACTGGCATGAAAGTGATGCAAAGCCATCTTGTAGTCTAGATGATCAGCCAGGCCAACAGCACCTCAGCGCTGGTGACCTTCCTCTCCTTGGGGTTGCCACTGCCTTGCCAGCCAAGCAGCTTCCTGCAAGAGCCTGGCTGTCACTTCTGCTGAGGGAAGAACAGGGTGCCTGGACATGTGATCAGTAAGGGGGGAATCACTCTACCTCCTCATTTACCTCATGAGTAACCTGTTCTGACCCCAGAAGAAGTGATAGCACTAGCCAGGCTCTTTCAGGGAGCTACCTCTCCCCTTCTCTGAGCTGCTCAGTGCAGGGTAAGGGAGATGGTGCCATGTTTGTGTGTAGACAACTAGATTGGGCTGAATTGAACCCAATCCAGCTGTCCAGACAGGAGATGAACTGGTTTTTCCTAAACCAGATTGATGGCTTAATCAAGCAGATTTGTTTTGTCCATCATCTGGACAAGCTAGAATGGGAAGAATAAATAGAAAGAGAGAAGTCAAACAGTAAGCATTTTACTGTAGTCTGCTAATAGATATAAAATAGGAACCTTACAACAAAACTGGCATAAGTGGAATTGCCAGCCTCAACTAGAGTATGTAGATCCATTGAATTAGCAGCTGAATGGCAAGCCAACACGTACATAGATCCTATTGATTCAATCAGTCTGGTCCAGCTGGGATTAGCAACTGGATTTAGGTCTAAAATTTTACTGTTCAAAACAACAACAACAACAACAACAACAACAAGAACACTGCCACTTTAGCTAAGTCAATTTCTTAAGTGTTGAGTTTACAGGGAAAAATAGAAAAGGAGGAGCACATTGCCACTAATATCAACTTAAGTGCCTTTTCTGAGGGGGATGAAATGTTACACCACTTCCAAGATGGAAAGAACCAGCAATTTCTCTTCATGATAGAGGATTAATTGAAGTCAAACTGGTAAACATGATGTCATTGAGTGGATGGTGGATGAGTAATTTCTGCCACATACAAGTTCCCATCATTAAGTGGTCATAGCACATATTTCTCCAGTTTGAGAGTTCTCCTGTAAGATACCTAAATTTTGTATTCTCCAAAGCCTATAAAATATGTCTTATATACCATTACTCAAGCAGCCACCAAGTTGAAGAAAATTCAGTGTAACTTTGTCAATAGCCAAATAAGTCTTGTTAACAAGCTATCCATGAACCTATGAGTGTACATTTGAGGTAACTACCAGTAATAAATAACAACAGTTTCTCTGTATGACATAATTCACTTAATGTTGCTAAGATGTTAATCACAATTTATCTCCAGCCAATAATGCCAGTAACCTGAGTTTAGAGCCACAGTTGGAAAGATTTTATATTTTAAAGCTACAATAAATAGTTTCTTCGACAGCTCTATGGAAAATTTTTAATTCATCAACATGAATGGTGCTGTAAAAAGTCAATACCCTTAAGATCAATCATGTCATATTTATTGTTAAGGCAGATGCAGAACTGTCAGGGTGGGGGTGAGCTGGTGGACAATTAATTTACTTAACTCAGAAAACCCTACAGTAATAATTATTTATTAAATGTTTATTTCAGGTGAAAATTAGAGGTTAAAGAAACCAGAAAAAGCCAAAGATACAGGATCCTTGAGGGCTTTCTCTTTAAATTTAAACTTTGCTTATCAGTCTATTGAAATGCATATCATTTCTGGGGGCCCTAGGGAATAGCAGGAAATTCATACATATTTAATATTAGTCAATTCCTCCTATTCAGTACCCTTGCTAAAACAATAGCTATGCAGAGTATTTATGTAAATATAAATTAAGACTTAAATGTTGTTATTTATTACATCATGTAAATTACTTCATCTTCAGAGATAATTTTTGGGGTGATTTGATTAACTGCTTGAAGTTGCCAAAGAAGATAGTTTGTTTTTCTGTGCTGTACATGGATTGCATAAAGTAAGGCTAAGCTTTTTATGAACTTTATTAAAATGTTTATTGCTGATCAACCATGGAAATAAAGAGACCAGACACAAAGCTTGGGTTGAATAAGGGCTGCTTTATTTAACTATTAACCTATTTAACTTTTAACTCCTGAGTGGTGCAAAAGGGGACCACAAGCTAGTGTGGGAGCAGCTGAGGCAGGTAGTCTCTCCTATTTCTCTTCCCCAGTTTCCTGTGGGTGAAACCCCTGAGCACTGAGGAGGACCCCAAATCTGGGTTACACCCTGGCTAGCCTACCACTGCTGGGAATCCTGCCCCCAAGTAGTCTGACTTAAAGTGAGGGTTCAGCTCCCAGGACAGCCCCAAGGGAAGTCTTTTTCCCCACCCCCTATCTTGAGACATAAAAAGGCAGATCTAGAGCCCTCTCTTTCACCTACCATGGGACCATAAGAAGCCAGATTGCACTGTAGTGAAGTCTTTAAAGTCCTCACTGCTATGTGACCAGATGCCCACATCCCACCAACTACCAAACCACCAGCAATCAAATGAAAACATTATCTCTACAATGCTGATTCCTCAATGCTGCTCCCTTGATGAAGTCCAGATAAGAAGGAGATGAGGAGGTGGCGGGATCTTATAAATCCTCTTGTTCCACCCTCTCCTATGCGCCCCGTTGAGGTGCTCCATGATATGACATATTAGCCCTGGCCTCTTCACTATTGGAGGTCAGCAAAGACATTCCCCCCCTCCCGGAGGCTTTGCAGAGTGGGAACAGAACTGTATCCTGTAGATGCAAATATCCTGTAGATGCAGAAACTGCTATGATCAAACCTGTGCATCAACCTGCAGGAGACAAACTTGAGGGAGAAGGAGCATCCATGGACACCCTGAGACTGCTGCCCAATGAGGCACTCACTGAGTTTGGATTCAGGATTAGGGCACACTCCCTAGCTTCCAGTGCTGCACCACAACACACAGGAACTAAGAAGCAGATATTGAAACAAGACCCAAAGACACAGCACATGATTGGCAGCAACCAGCACAAGACCTCCAGAAGGAGGAAGTAAGAATAGGACCAGCCAAACTATGAAGCAGGATGAGGTAGTTTGCTTTAAGAGGCACCAATTCTGTATGCATGAAGATAGGAATTCCTTTCTGAATGAAGCAGCAAAACTGGTAGAATCACTAGCCCTAGTGCTGGGGAGAAAACCTCACATACAATGTGTTCCCTTAAAAAGAAACATGAAAAGCAAGTGTGGACAATGCTTTATGTGATGGAACCCCTATCCGGGTTGGCCCTGCAGTTCCATCCCTTGGACTTCTGTCACTCTCCCTGCCCTTTTAACTTCTTGAGTATTGCTTCTGATCCTCTTTGTTACCAACTTCACAAATGTCTTCTTCTTCTTCTTCTTCTTCTTCTTTTTAAAAAACTTTCCTCAATTTTATTAGGTGAACAATCCAAATTGCTGCTCCTTCACATTCTTGCCTGCTCCTTTGGTTCTGTTCCTTCTCACTTTTTAATCATTATTGCTTTTGCTATCTCCTTTCTCTTCTCCATAACAATATTTTCCTCTTTCTTGTGGTTCATTCTAGTCTGCATGTAAACATGCCAGTATCTTTCTGATTCTTAAAAAGCCTTCCTTTGGTCTAGCTTCCCTTTTTAATTATCATCTTGTTTATTTCCCTTTCTTTCAAATGCCTTGGAATGTGCTTACCGTATGTTCCTGCATATAAGTCTGCTTTTTAACACTTGAAAATCTCCTCAAAAGTGGGGAGTTGTCTTATATGCCCAGCAGATCTTTTCTCCTGCTGTGAGAATGACTGCCTTGTCTTTGAAGTGTTAAATCGCCCAGGCAGTTTTCCCAGCAGATCCTTCCCCCTGCTGTGAGAATGACTGCTTTGCCTTTGAAGTGTTAAATTGCCCTCCATTTAGGGATTGTATTTTGGTAAACTTCCCAGGAAGATTTCCATTATCATAGTTTTGGAGATTTCCTCTCCAGGAGTTTTCATGTCTGCCAATGTGGCTCTAAAATCATTAATGTGTTCATTCAAAAATTTAGGATTTGATATCTTCATATTAACCAACTTTATTATTAATGAAACCTTACTTTCCAAAATTGAACACCGCAGAGATTTTTCAAAGTATCCCATGCTTTTTTTTTTTAGGTGTTCTCAATCCTTTAATTTCAGATTATTCTATCATCTACAGCTACTGAGCTGGCTGGCTGGTGGGGGCAGGCTTTCCAGCCAGGTGGCTACCTGGAGGGGGGGCAAACTCTATATTTTAACTTAAAAATTGGGGGGTCATCTTACGTGCCCAGTCATCTTATACACCGGAATATATGGTATCTATGCACATTGCTTTGACTTTTTCTCTTGTACCTCAGTACCACATCTCTTTCAATCTGGATTTCACTCTTTGCAGTTTACAGAGATGGTTCTCAGGCAGATCACAGATGACATCTTTATTTTGCCACATCCAAGACACACACTCAGTACTTATTTTTAATTTTCTGCCACCTTTGACATTGTTAGTCATGCTGGATTCCTGTGTGGCCTAGGGTTTACCATCTGTTCTCAGTTGGTTTGCAGGCCATTTAACATGCTAACTAGAAGCTGTACATCATATTTTTCACCCTTTCAGTTGAGGTTCCACAGAGTTCTTCTCCTGGGCCATGTTGTTTTTTCTTTGTACATTGTCCACAGGTAATATGGAATTCATTATTATTTTTATTCTGATGATGCACAGCTATATCTTTCCACTTCAGAACTTTCCTCTGATGTCCAACATCATATTGTGGCTTGTCTATTTCATCATGGAAGCATAATAATCATCTGATATTTAATATGGTAAAGATTTTCTCCAAGATCTTCCCAATATACATTCTCCTTTGCCACTAATAATGCTCTTTTCCATCCTGGGGAGGAAGAACATAATCTTCCTGTAGCTAAGTCATATTACTTTTTTCTTTGCAATATAGCCAGTATCAGACCTATTCTGTCCACTTCTTATGCAAAGAACTTAGTTCATGCTTTAGTCCATTCTCATCTTGATCACTCTAATCTTATTTTGACATGTCTTCCATTAACTCAGTCACCTGCTAAGATTATCTTTTTGGCCTATTGGTTTGATCATGTCACTCTACTTCATTGGCTTCTTATCTTTTAAAGGACTCACTATAAAGCTTCATGTTCTAACTTTCAAATCCCTGCATGATTTATCTTTCTCACATCTTTCACCTCTAATTTCTCATTATGGCTGTTCTGGATCTTCATTCCTTGAAATCCATGTTTCTTCCCTAACTCAGAGATTTTTGCTCCTTTGCTCAGCTTTGTACTTTTTTTTGCTGTTCTATACTCTTAGAATCATCTCCCCAAATATCTTCAGAGTGCTCCTTTAATCATAGTTTTTGAATGTCAGTTAAAAATGATTTGGTTTTCTAAAATCTTTGGAATTCCAGTATAACTTACCTGTACAATTTTGTGTATTCAGAGTATGTGTGTCTGAATTTTGTTTTTTGTATTTGCATTAGTTCCTTCCTTCCTCATTCCCTCCATTATTAGATTGTATGATTTTAGCAGGGATGCTGATTTTCATGATTTTATTTTTGTAGCTATACGGTACATTGATAGCACATACATAAATAAATATTTTCTGCCCCCCAACACATTTTCTGTACAGAAAAAAACCACATGTAGTTTCATGAAAACAAATTTTCCCAAACCAAGTTCTGCAGTGTAAAAGATCTCAAGTCTGTTCTCTCTTCTCATGATGGGGAGTCTTGAAAGTTGGGACGCCCTTTTTGGTTGAAGATACAGATATTAATGAGTATTCTTGACATCTAGAGTAAAATGATTCCTACACTTGAACTATGAAAGACAGAAATAGAGTGAGAACATCACATGCATGACAACATCTTTCATGTTGATCAGTTTTTTTTTTTAAAAAAATAATATCAACAGGTATCAGCTGCTATAGTCACTATTATACACAAAATTAAATTCCAGGGTGAGATTCTGATGCAATACATTTGAGTCCCAAACTGGGAGAAATGTAGGATATGAAATTAATAAATAATAGTCTGGCATTCTGTTCAGTTGTTATGATATCATAAACTGGACTTACAATATCCAAACTGCTGGAAATTCATGATTATGGTCATTGCCTGGAAATGTCTGAGGTGCTGGAGATTGGAGTTCTGGGAAATTATGTCCACAGCATGTTCCCAGTTGTGGAGTGTTTAGGTACAAGCAGTTGTGGCAGGACCCTGAGGGAATCTTTCCCTCTGCCTGTTTTTAAAGCATCCCATGGAAAAGAGAGTGCTGCTGATGTCATTTCCCAGGACTCCAATCTCTAGCACCTTAGCAACACCGGCTGGGGCACTGCCAGTCTTTTTTGAAGGGGAGTATCATCAGTCCATGATGATGGTAATGCAGATCTCCAACAATATTTGTTATCTTGAATTCTGTTTTTCTGAAGTACAGTATTTTGCAAGTATTCCATACATTTTTTAAAAATAAAATAACATTTAATAACAGCATGCATCTTGGTTACTGACAAACATTAATAACATTATATGCTTTTATAAAAAAGTCAAATTTCTTGTAAATATTTCAGTTCTTTGAACTGATCAAGAAAATAACACCAGGAACAGCACGCCAAATTTCAGTTGTCAAGATTTCTCAGCAAGGTATTAAGGGCTGATCTGGAATACAAATTTCAATTGAAATGTTTTTTTCCTGATAAACATATGCTGTAGCTATTTTTTAAAAAAATCTTGTATGACCATCATGTAGCAAGCCTGTTCACCCTGTGAAGCTTGAAGCCAAATGCAGCACACCAGGCACTTCACAATCCTTTTATTTCTCTTCCTATTTTTACAGTATCAAGCAGGTAACAAAACTAGGAAATTTGGGCTGTCATACATGGCTGTATAATATGTTATATGTTAAAGTTATGTAAATCATCTCTAATGACCACAGATGATTTACAGAACTTTAAATAGGTAATGAAGACATTTAAATAGTCAACCAATTCCTATACTTTGGCTCAGTCATTAATCAAGATAGAAACTTCAGTCAAGAAATCAGAAGACAAAGGCTTGGAAAGGCAGCCATGAAAGAACTAAATAAAATTCTCAATGAAAAGATATATAATTGAATACTAAAGTCAGGATTGTCCCATGCCACCATATTTCTGATTTCTGTGAATGGTTATGAAAGCTGATTTCTGTGAATGGTTATGAACAGTGAAGATAGCTGAGAGGAAACAAATCAACTCATTTGAAATGTGGTGTTGAGGGAGAGTTCTAAAGATACCACGGACTACTAAAAAGAAAAATAAATGGGTCCTAGAGTAAATCAAAGCTGAACACTCCCTGGAGGACAAGATGACTAAACAGAGACTGTCCAGCTTTGGACATAACATCCAAAGACACAACTCATTAGATAAGACAATAATGCTTGGTAAGGTAAAGGGGAAAGTGGAAGACCACCATTATAGATGGATAGACTCAATCAAGAAAGCTATGATCTTGAGTTTGCAAGACCTAAGCAAATCTGTTCACAACAGGGTGCCTTGTATGTCTCTCATTCATAGGGTTGCTATAAATTGAAGGCAACTTGATGACAATTAACAACAAAAAATACATGGCTAAAGGATAGTATTTGGCTGTGTGGATCACAAAAGGTTGTTGCTTATGTGAATTACTTTTGATCACCATACATAGTGCATTTAATTTCATCATTTGATTGGTAAGGTGTATAAACTGCTGTTGGAAATGGAGATGAAAGAGGAACAAGTTAAACATTGTATGATAAAATGGGCACAACAGTTTGGTTATAATATACAGATGAAACAATGGGGAAATGTGGTTAAAGGGATTGAAATTTAAATTATCTTATGATCTTAAAGAACATTTTTATAAAATTATGTATCATTTGTATTTGACTCCAGAGAGATTTGCTAAAATACATAAAGGGGTTGTTAATATATGTCAGAGATGTAAACACCAGGTGGGCTCATATTATCATATGTTGTGAACTTGGAGATGGGGGGGTGGGTGGGGAGGAAGGAAATACATGGTCTTATTCAGAAGATTCTTAAAACAAAATTTTCAACTAAAACCAGAATTGTTTTTACTGGGACTGATGGATGACCAGATAGAGAAGAAACACAAAAAACTGTTACAACACATGATTACTGTAGTAAGACTGTTACACACAAAGAAAGGGAAGGATACAGCAGTTTCATCAGAAGTGGACTGGCTGTTAAAATTGTTCACTTTAGCTGAGATGGACAAGCTGTCTACTTTAATAAGAGAAAAGTCTTTGGGTACCTTTTTGAAAGATTTGATACATTTAATTGTATTTTTGCAGGAACAGAAAGATAAAATGTTAACTGTAGAATCTGAAAATTAGTAGGATTATATAAGTAGTAGAAGTATAAAATATTGTCATTTAGGGGAAGTAAGTCTTTATAGCATGTATAACTATTGGTAGGAGAACTGGGAGTCAACATTTCTTTTTCTTTTCTTTTTTATATTTCTCCTAATGTCTATGTCTTCGATAGCCTTTTATTTTTACTCTTTCTATTTTTATGTACACTTTATATACTATTTTAATGTAGTTGAAATGTCTTAATAAAACACATATTTTTAATTTAATTTCATGTGTCCTGAAAAAAAAAAGTAATCTGTTACCTCTGTATAATACTCTTTGGACAAAGGAGCCCCAGTGGATTTTTCTCCTTACTAAGTTTATTGGTAGCTCTGTGTCCTCTCAGCAGTGTGAAAGGTGATACTCCAGTTGTGCTCTGTTAGGATATTTTGTATTCTAAATATGTCACTGAGTTAATACAGAACTGGCAATTTTGTGTGCTGATGCACAACTTTGCCAGTCGTATAGGTAAAGTTTTTCTAATACTCCCTTCAGAATAGCATCATATTCTGCAACAATTATGCCAAAGTGCCCCTGACATATCTACAAAAACATCATGCATCTGTCACTGAAATACAGAGGTTACCGAGGCCAGTCCAAATGGCATGCTTTTTAAAATAAAATAGTCCATCTGGCATAATAAAAAATCATGTATTGATGAGAATCAGTAACTAAGAGAATCTGGTGATAAGTTGCAGACATGTCCAGAGGTGTAGGGATGGAGACTGCTTTCAAGTTAAGCTGTATTTCACTGATGTTAGGTATGGTCTCTAACCATTTTATAAATGATAACAAAATCACAAGTACCACTGAGGACACATGCCATACTCTCCTGGCAGCTGAACACATTAATAAAATTAAAACCTTGATGAATCACATTAACAAGAGGATTAGAGTGATCATCTAATGTATGTAGAGCCAATTCACAAAGAGTTTCATCCTGGGCCACAGCAGTAAGAGATATAGATGATTATAGATCATCTGACCCCAAGCACTGATGCCTTCTGTTTGGCTGCATCCTTGGTCTGGATGGTAATCAAGGAATTGCATAAATATGGCTTCCATTTTTTCAAGAGCAGAAGAGGTTCCCTTCATAGAAGACATAGCTGGGAGGAAACTGTAACAAGAACACTTTGAAATGATTCCAGAGCAGGTGATCATTACATTTGGTTGAAAATGGAAAATAGAGGAAAGGGTGGTGAGAACATAGATTTGAATAAAATTTACATATGCTAATGTATATGTACATGTATATGTATATGTATATGTATATGTGTGCATTATAAAGTAATGACTATAAATTGACATACTATGGCCTAAATTCTGTTAGTCCTGACAAGAGAAAACCTATTGCATCGATTTATTTATTTATTTACGTATTTATGTCTGGCTCTTCAGCCACAAAGGCTTTCAGAGTGGCTTACAAATTGTTTAAGCAATAGCAATTTAACCATCTACATGTTTTCCAATGTATGTTAGCTAATTGCCCCCACAAGCCTGATGTGATGGACAGCTATGTGGAAAAATAGAATGGTATGGTTCAGGAGCCAGTCCTCTGGGAGGAAGCAGAAAGGGGAGGGGCTTCTGGAGGTTTAAGTGGGAGTGACAGAGGCTTGAGAGTGAAGTTAAGAGACAGAGGCTGAGGTCTGACAGTTGAAGTTAGAGGCTTGGAGTGAAGTGATGTGCAGAGAAGATGAATATGTAAACAGCTATGTTATCTTTGTTCGAGAATAAATCTCTCTTTGTGTTTGTTATTTATATTCAGTCCATTTAATTAGTCCACCACCCCTATAAACATCCACACCTAAGCACAAATACTATTCACTTAATTGTGGAACTGCAGCTTCCACAGATTATTTGTTCTATGGCAGAGTGGGAGGTGAAATCACCTTTTTTATTTATTTATTTATACCCCGCTCTTCAGCCTCAAGGCTATCAGAGTGGCTTACAAATTGTTTTAAGCAATAGCTATTTACACATCTACACTGCGTTAAGCAGTTTCCAATGTGTGTTAACTAATTGCCCCCCACAAGCTGGGTACTCATTTTACAGGCCTACGAAAGGATGGAAGGCTGAGTGAACCTTGGAGCCCACTGGAACCGAACTTGCAACGTGGTGGCTTGCAGTACTGGCGTGGTGAAAGTAAAATTGAAGAGGCACCCAGGCTGATTGTGACATAGTTTCGGCTGTGGTGCACTGGGTGTCACAAATTTGGTGGCAATGGTGGGATAAGAAAGGCCCCTGCGTCACAGCAGGTACTCATTTCACCGACCTCCAAAAGGATGGAAAGCTATTTACCTTCATGTTGACTCACCATTCAACAGGTGATTGAGCGAGTTTCCTCTAGTTGGAACTAACCAATAGGATGCCCGCCATTATATTTTACCATAATGGAAAATGTTTTCTTCAAATGGCCTGATGATCAGTCTGTTGTTGATGATAGATGGGCAAACTTCTTCATTTTTGTGATTCTGTATCTTTGAATGGAGATAGCCAGTGAGGTGCAGTGGTTTGAGGGTTTGGGGTATGACTCTGGTGACCAGTGGGCTGGTTCTACGACAGGAAAAAGTTTGCAAGATTCCAGATTACCATTCTTTCGCATCAGGAGTGCATAAAGCACACGAATCCTGGCATATTTGGAAGATGCAGCCAGATGCAGTCACTTTCGGTTTTCCTTAGTTCACACAGGCAAAGGTGGTGGTGGGGGGAATCACCTCCAGATGATTAAAGCCAGGCAGGAGGTGGGGAGGGAGCAAGGAGGGGGTAATGGAGACCATAAATAATGAGAGGGAAGAAAAGGACAAACAAACAAGAGATTGAAAGAGCGATCTGTCAACTTCTCCGTCTTCCCCAGCCCCAAAAGGCTTCTATAAAGAAAGGAGTGAATGAAAGCACGAACAAGCAAAAGCATGGTGGAGTGATCTCCTTCCCTTCCCTTCCCTTCCCTTCCCTTCCCTTCCCTTCACGCATGCACACACAAACACACACCGCAGAAGCAGGGGGCTAGCCTCAGTCCTGATTGTTTTCCCTGCCTCCGAAGCCTTGAATAAAGGCAAGTGAAGGGAAGGACAAACAAAAGGACGAACATGCGATCAGCTGTTTCCCACACACATGAATCCACACACACACACTCACACGAGCGAAGCAGGGGCTCATCCCCAATCATCTTCCCAACCCCCAAAGCCTTCCTTTGAAACAGACAGGAATTGCTCAGAGCAGATTTTCCAAAGTGGGCTGCAAGCAGAAGAATGGTGAATTTCTTCTCTCCAACCCCTCAGTCTATTCGGATAAAGCAGAATGATCACTCCAAACAATCAGGATTCAGCTCTGCTCACAGTAATTCGAAAAGGTCGATGCCAGTTTACACGATGGTTAGTTCCCATGACAAATTATGCACATTTTCACAAACTTAATCAAAAAAGTCTGGAAAATTAGCGAAAGCTGATACTGAGCAACTTATGGGTTTTTTGCTCCCCCTCCTTCTGAAAAGGGCGCTGTTGCTTCGAAATGCATGGGAACTATCAGGCTTCTTGTCACATTCTTTGAGGATTTATTTTGCCGTGTAAATGACCCCCAGGATTTGAATCCCCAGTGAGCCATGAAAACCCACTGGGTGGCCTTGGGCAAGTCACACTCTCTCAGCCTCAGAGGAAGTCAATGGCAAATCCCCTCTGACAGGTTCACCTTAGGGTCACCATAAGTTGGAAATGACTTGAAAGCACACCATCACAACAACAAAACTTTAAATGGGACTTGGAGTTGTCAGCACTTCAGACAGAGGTTGCTTTCAAACCATCAGCCCTTCAAATATAGAAGTGTCCTCTGTAAGGTAGAGTATACAGCCACCCCTGATGGGCATGTCACTGCCACTTGTGGCTGAAATCCACATATAAGATTCACCAAAGTCTGTACAAGTAAATGGGATTGTGCTACATGGAAGAAGATGGACATTTCTGTCTCAATTTTGTTGCAGTTCACCAAATGTAATCTGCATTTTCTTCCTGTTCTTGTTTTGTATCTGGTAGCAAGAATTTTTTTTCCACCTGGAGATTTGCATAAGGACTTTTTCCATATATAAATTTTACCTAATTTATGCAGCTTCTCTATTGAATTATGTGTGTTTGTATGTATTTTTTAAATGTACACATTTTAGTTGTGCACATTTGAAAATGTGTGCACTGTTTTGTTGGCACTTTATTTTTCCAAAACACCCTGTAAGTCTTGCAAATGTGTACAATCTTGAGCTGAGGTACAATTCTTCTTACAGTCTATCTTGGCAGCTATGAAAGTACTACTTTTTTTAATTGTTGAATTTTCCATCCTTAGCTATGATTCACCTTATTTACCAGATCTGCTTACTAATTTCTGCTTGACATGAACCAACCTCTCACCCCATTAGCAGATAGGCTGATGTATCAAAGGGGAACATGAACATAGAACCCAATTGTCTTATCTTCCGCTGCATTGAAGAAATGCTCATATAAAACATGGGAGAACATGCATGTACAATATTACAGAGTGTTTTTGGCTGCACAACTCCCCATTGTGCTATGTAAGGATACTGGGATACCTACCTCGTAAAAAGCTCGAACTTTGGGATTCAGGGAGCCAAATCAGAGAGGATTTGGAAGGAGATCCACATGTCACCTTAGTCTTTACCAATCTGTTGTTGTAAAGGTATATTAAATTATAAACACCGTCATCCTCAAATATCACAGTGGTCTGGTTGGTAGATGGTGGGAATTGGAGTTTAACGGGTCTGGACGTTGTCATATTGGCTAAGACTGACCTAGCATTTAGGGCAAATAGATATTTGTGTGTGCATGTATGTGCATGAATGATTCTACCCTGGTTAGCATATGTGTCATTACCTCCAGAAAGGTCAGGCTATAATTTCCAAAAGTTCTGCTATCTGTAAGCTTAACAGTGAAGGTCTAAATTGTAAGTGTACACTTGGGAGGCATCCAGTGCTGATAAATAGTTTTTTTATACACTAAGGTGAAGTAAAAGAACCAGAAGCAGATATTTTGATATATTTGTTTGCATGTTTACACTAAACATTCAGAAATGTCTGTGAATGCTCACAATAGTAGAAGCAGCTGATAAAGGCCAACAGGAAGGGGGAAAGCACCACCTATTGGTTAAAATATGTAATGTATTTTATTACTTTTAAATTATTAACCCTCACATAAGGCAGAAGTTGTAATTTCCACCTCACAACCTGCTACTAAAAGAACAATACAATTCATAAATGATTCCAAGGTTTTAAATATGGGTTGAAATCAAGTTAAAAAAAAAACACCAAACACCACTTTTCTAAAGAACTTCACTATCAAGTCAGGGGCCAGGAAACTAATCTTCAAATCAGTTAAACCAGAGTAGTTGGATTTAAGATAATTGTGTCATGGTGACATAAACACTGGTGCCAATAGAACTAAATCATTACAACACAAGCATTAACTGGATTGTGGATTAGCCTGTAAAAAGTGATATGCACAAATCATAAGAATTTCATCATGTTTTAATAATACTCTCCCAATAGCATGTTAATGTCGTTTGGGGGAAAGATTGGACAATGAAGTGTCTCAAATTGCAGTTGCAAAACCTGCATAGTAAATTTTCAGGTTATAAAATAGGTGGGAACCAGCCATTTAAACCCTGCTTAATCAGCTTTCTCCTATGCAACTTCCCTCAAAAGTTAATCCCACTGTGTGTATTTACACTTTCCTGAGAGTAACCTTTTTGGGCACACTGGAATATGCTTACTTCCAAACATGCCAAAAAAAAAATGGTATGGGGTTCCACAGGGTTTAGGAGGGGTAGCTAATACCCCAGAGGACAGGATCAGAATCCAAAATGACCTCAACATTAGAAAGCTGGGCAAATATGAACAAAACGAATTTCAACAGGGAGAAATGTAGGATACTACATTTGGGCAGTAAAAATGAAGTGCACAGATATAGCATGGGTGACACCTGGCTTGAGGGCAGTACATGTGAAAAGGATCTAGGAGTCTTAGTGGACCACAAGCTGACCATGAGTCAGCAGTGTGATGAAGCAGCTAAAAAAGCCAATGCAATTCTAGGCTGCATTAATAGGAGTGTAGTGTCTAGATCAAGGGAAGTAATAGTGCCACTCTATTCTGCTTTGGCCAGACCTCATAATAGAATCATAGAATCATAGAATTGTAGAGTTGGAAGAGACCATGAGGGCCATCTAGTCCAACCCCCTGCCATGCAGGAATACACAATCAAAGCATCCCTGACAGATGGCCATCCAGCCTCTGTTTAAAGACCTCCAAGGAAGGAGACCCTACCATGCTCCGAGGGAGTGCGTTCCACTGTCAAACAGCTCTTACTGTCAAAAAGTTCCTCCTAATGTTGAGGTGGAATCTCTGTTCCTGGAGCTTGCATCCATTGTTCCGTGGTCCAGTCTCTGGAGCAGCAGAAAACAAGTTTGCTCCATCCTCAATGTGACACCCCTTCAAATACTTAAACAGGGCTATCATATCGCCCCTTAACTGTCTTTTTTCCAGGCTAAACATACCCAGCTCCCTAAGTCTTTCCTCATAAGGCATGATTTCCAGACCTTTCACCATTTTAGTCACCCTTCTCTGGACATGCTCCAATTTGTCAATATCCTTTTTGAACTGTGGTGCCCAGAACTGGACACAGTATTCTAGGTGAGGCCTGACCAAAGCAGAATAGAGTGGCACCTGCCTTCATCTAGATACTATACTTCTATTGATGTAGCCCAAATTTGGCCTTTTTAGGGAGCCCTGGTGGCACAGTGGTTAAATGCCAGTACTGCAAGCCACCATGTCGCAAGTTCGATTCCAGCAGGCTCCAAGGTTCACTCAGCCTTCCATCCTTTCGTAGGTCGGTAAATTGAGTACCCAGCTTGTGGGGGGAAATTAGCTAACACACATTGGAAACTGTTTAATGCAGTGTAGATGTGTAAATGGCTATTGCTTAAAACAATTTGTAAGCTGCTCTGATAGCCTTGTGGCTGAAGAGCGGGGTATAAATAAATAAATAAATAAATAAATATAGCTGCCGCATCACACTGTTGACTCATGTTCAACTTGTGGTTTACTGGGACTCATCTGGAGTACTGTGTCCAGTTCTGGGCACCACAATTCAGGAAGAATATTGAGAAATTGGAACGTGTCCAGAGAAGGGTGACCAGGATGGTCGGTGGTCTGCAAGCCATGCCCTATGAGGAGCGGCTTAGTGAGGTGGGCATGTTTAGTCTGAAGAAGAGAAGGTTGAGAGGGGACATGATAGCCAAGTTTAAATATTTGAAGGGATGTCATACTGAGGATGGATCAGGCTTGTTTTCTGCTGCTTCAGAGACTAGGACACAGAGCAATAGGTTCAAACTACAGGAAAAGAGATTCCACCTTTATTTTTATTTATTTTTATTTTTTTATTTAGTCATTTATACTAAACATACCACCTAAACATCAGGAAGAACTTATTGACAGCAAGAACTGTTTGGAAGTGGAATGCACTGCCTCAGAGTGTGGTGGAGTCTCCTTCTTTGGAGGTTTTTAAACAGAGGCTGGATGGCCATCTGTTGGGAAAAATTTGATTGTGTATTCCTGCATGGCAGGGGGTTGGACTGGATGGCCCTTGAGGTCTCTTCCAACTCTATGATTCTACGATTTTATGATAATATCTGTGGAAGAACTCGTGCCTTGCTTATCCTGAAAGCAATGCAATTTAAAGTTTTTTGTCTGGATTGTATCCTATAATTTTATATTTGGATATTCCTAGTCTGGATCTGTTTTGCTTCCTGGATTCTCCTAACTCCTTTGAATTTCTCTTTGCAAACTGAATGTAAGCAAAATCTATGGGCTTTATCTAGGCTTATGCTTGAACTCAAAGGGACTTAAAGCACATCTGCACTGGTGCCGTGATCCAGCGACAGTCTAGTCTAGAGCATTATGCCCCAGATCAATATGATCCTGCTATATGTACTGGCATGAGTCCATTCCAGAGCTGTGCCATAGTCCACATGGGCTGCTGAGCCAACACCACATCAGCCCCACTGGCCTGTCCCTATCAGTGTCACCACTGCTGCTGCCTTGCCTGCTGGCCAAGCCTGGCCATCACCATCACTGCTGGTGAGGTCAGTATGGGTGCCTGTGTGATCAATGAGGAGGGGTAGAGTAAGATCAAGGAGAAGGGGCATGGCCCAGCAGGACCAATGTTGTGGGTGTGTAGATATGTGGACAGTTGTGGACAGCCCGATCCAGCTGTCGACATGTCCAAAACACCTGTGCCACTTTGGAGTTTCCTGCAAACTCCAGAGCAACTTGCAGTTTCTGTTAAGCCAGATTAATGGCTAAAAGGAGAGGGTTTGCTGTGTACATTGTGTGGACAAATTGCATGGGATCTGCAATAAGTACATGTTTTATCCTTAGTGTAGACAAGCCCTTAATAATGATTTTTTACATGGATTTAAGTGGGTCTAGTATAAACATAGCTGTCTGGATTCAACCCTATATTTTATATAGCATTAACTGGATTTTACCTTACATTAAACTGGTAGGAGCATCCAGTGCTTGTTCCGTTTGGGGCTAGCATTTATTAGGGCTATGTTCCTGACAAATCTTAGCAGCACTAGTAGAAATGAAGTTGTTGTGTAATGTGAGAGATTGTAGTTGATCTCTAGCTGACTAATCAAATTGGCAAAGCTGAACAACTACCAGTCCCATTTCCCACCAACTCTCACAGAGAAAAAAAGTAACTTTCTTCTTCATAAATCATCAAAACAGCTTCACTAACAAAAACTTGCACATAATCAACTACATGGACTTCTGGGGCAGAGAGACAAGAAGAAAAATGGCTGCAATTTAGATTGATGCAGAGATAAGATGGGGGAAAACATAACAAAGAGGAAGTTACTTTGCATATATGCTGTTCCTAAACTTCTAGAGAGTAACATGCAAACTAGCAATTGGTGAGTATAGGCATGCAAAGGTTGCAGAATCTAAGTAAGGCTGTCTGATTTCTCTGAATTTAGCTGCAGTCCACAAAGAGAGTGGGAGATAAATTTTACCAGTAATAATATATATTTGTTAGCAATCCTAAATATACACTGGACTGATTATGTGACAAATGTTGCTGTCCTTGAGCAAGCAGGGATCACCAGCATTGAGGCCATGATTTTGAGAACAGAGCTGCACTGGGCAGGGCACATTTCGAGGATGGAGGACCATCGCCTCCCCAAATCAGTACTTTACGGTGAACTCACCATGGGTCAGTGTAAGAGGGGTGCTCCAAAAAAGTGATACAAGGACTCCCTGAAACAACATCTCAGGCTCGGCCAAATTGATCACTGACAATGGTCCACCCTGGCCTCACATCGGGAGGCATGGAGATGCACTATCCACAATGCTGCAGCCTTATTTGAGAACTCACGCTGAAGAAGTCTTGAAGAGAAATGACAACGCAGAAAGAATCACAACCCGGAAACATCATCCAAGGAGACCTTTTGCTGTGCTTTCTGCAACCGGACTTGTTTATCTTGGACTGGCCTTTTTAGTCATCAGTGCGCTTGCAGAAAGTGCAGGATGAACCCTTCCTGAATCTTCGTTTGCAAAGAAAAACCAGGGAGAGATACACCAGCTGCAAGGATGGCTTTGTGCGAACAAAGCCAATGGCTAGGAAACTGGAGTTACCACTGAAATTCTCTTAATTTGGATGCAAATTTGGAGGAATCTGCTTAGAACAAATAAAGTATGGATAAGACAAGTGAAGAAGCTCTGTACATCCTTCTCTGAGATCTTCGTGTGATCAGGAGTAAGTAATGCTAGTGCCAGATTTTGCCATACAATGTCATTTTGGTATTATAGATCTTCTGTTCCTTTCTCTCTCCTGCTGTGCTACTAGAATAAGTCAATTTATGTGCAATGCGTGTCCTATGGAAAATGCCACTAATCTAAAATTCTTTAAAATATTTTTTTTTTACTGATCAGGAGCTATTACATTCTCACCAAATTTCAGTTTATTAAAAAAAAAAATGCTGGGAAACGGGTAGTATTACTAGTGCCACTGAAATGTCCCTTTCCTCTGGCAGAATTTGTGATCTCCTTCTACTAAACAAGAGATCATTTCCAAATAAGATATTGGTTGGAGACACCTCATGGTTAGGCACAACCCGTTGGGCAAATTATTCTGATACTTTCCCAAGCACCCTTTTGTCAACATCTGGAAATTGCACCCAAAAATTCTTCCTTAGTCCCCCACCCCAGAACTCAGTTGGCTTATCCCATTGTCTAATTCTTATCCTTTTTTCAAAAAGCACATCAATTAAGATGCGTGGATGCTCAGGACCCTCTCTTTATATAAACACAGGTTTTGTACTTCCCTTGCATACAGACTCATGCTGGCTTGAAAGCTGGCAATGCAAGGCATCAACTACCAGTTGTGGATTTTGGCACAATTCTGTTTAAATTAAAATCCATATCCTTAGCTTAGCTTCAAGTTGGCCTCAGCAGAGCTCAACACAACTTCATCATACGTATAAACCCCTAGAAAAGGAAAATTTAATAATGAAGAGCATGTGAAGTGTATATTTTCCTCACCACTAAAACCAGCTTCCCCATGGACCAAAGGCAAGTGAAAGGAGCCTTCAGGTGAGAGAGAGCTGGCAAAGAGCCACACTATTGCTAATTACAAACTGTTAATGTACATAGTATGTTGGAAACCCATCTTATCCATACATGTTTATCACATGCTGAGTGCAGTATAAATTAATAATGAGTTGACAATCATAGGTGTATCACTGATCGATGATTAGATCTTGCATTGCTACCTCAAATACTGTCCTTTTGAGTGGGGTTGGTTAACCCATTTATGGGCCAGTCAGACACTATAGAGAAATCCAGTGAAATGCATGTGTGTGTGACTAGACCTGTTGAAATCTCAAACTGAATAAAGACTGATGTCCTTCATAAATGTAACCCCAGTAATGTGGAAAAGGGGGTGCTATGCGTGGTGGTAGCATTTACTTGAAACAAATTCCAAATGAAATCCACGAGACTGTTTTTAGAAATGCTAATCAGCTAACCTTACGTGCTGCAGAGTAACTCATTCATAGAAAGCTACCAGTGTACATTATCTGTGAATGTGATCATGTGCATATTTCAATATATCCTTAGTATGCTTCAAATCTCTTTCACTCTTCCCTAACCCCCTCCACTGACTAGTGGGCATTAATGACACACATATTGCGACTTTGATATTGTAGGGTTCAGTAATGAATACTTCATTGCCTGCTGGTTCAGTGACTTCTGTGGGAATTCATGGAGCATGCAGGCAAAGGGAAAAGGTAACTGTTATTATTTCAAATGAAGATTTTATGTCTTAGTGGCATTGTGAAAGATTGACCTTCACATGAGATATTGCTGTTCTTGCATTACCACCCCGTGTCAATAGAAAACTGCTTTTAATCTACACAAAGGGGGCTGTTATCCTCTCAAATGCATGGGGGATTATCGTGCTTAACTCTCTAGCACATCCAGAGGTGGAGGGGGGGAGAGAGAAGGCCTACAGCAGTGTTGCTGTGCCAAAGTAAATTTCCCAAACTTATATTAAATGCTAATGTCTTTAACATGTCTTTAAAAACAAACAGCAAAATGTGATGGCATTTAATTTTCAGCAAGACTCCTGAAGATATTTAGTATCTTAGGTGTATACAAGCATGGGTATCATCTCACTTTTATTATTTGCAATTTGAGTAAAATATTATTTTATATTCTGAATTGTTAAGTCAGCCTCTAACTATATATTTGTGGAGGGGACAGAGGAGGGAAGGGTCCCTATAGACTGCTACTTACTTTCTTTTCCTAGGACAGCCCACAATTCCTTCCTGGTGTGTGGATACCAGAAACACTAGTTAAGGCTTAAGTTTCAAAAAGTGTTGCTCATGAACTGAAACATGTGAGCGGTGAAACAGCATTGCAAAGACTAGATGCATGCTCGCATACTGTAAAAAAAAATCACATTTTTTTTTAAAAGGTAATGACAACAACACATGCACTTTCTGTATAGAAAACTTGCATACTCGTATGTGCAAGGTTTTTGAGGGTGGGAGGGATAGTATTCAGTTAAGTGATACATCACCCTTGCCTGTGGTATGAAATGCTCCAGCCCAGATATAGGCTTATTTTCTCATTTTGGTATTTGTGAGAAACAGTCTGGGAGAGACAAAAAGAAGGAGGAGTAACAGAAAATAAGGGAGATGGGAGGAAAATGGAGAGCATGGGATAATGTGCAACCTTAGCCAGATATTAGACTTTGCTAGAAGTTGGGCATAAAGATCATAGAGAAATAATGTCAGGATTTCAAATGGCTTGTCTCTACAGGCAAAACACCCTATCTTGCTCCATTTCAGAGCCCTGCAGTCCTGATGATGCAGGGCATTTGCCTTGTTCTGCCCCTGGGCAGCCCTCACCACCACCAGGGCATATAGAGGGCTGAGACGGAGGGAAGGTGGGGTATGGGACAGTAGAATTTAAAAAATAATAATATCTGGTTTACTCCATTACCACCAGCAAAAAAAAAAAAAAAAAAAAAAAAAAAGATTGGGCCCTGTGTGTCCACAGGATCTCACCCCTCCAAGCCAGCCCTCACTGCTGCTGCAGTCTCCCTGGCTCTCCTAGAAGGCAGAAAGGAGTCCCCACAGCATGTGTCACATGGCAGAAGGCCTCAGTCACATGTTGCGGACCCCCTTCTCGCCTTTCGAGTCAGCAAAGAAAATGACAGTGGCAGCAGTGGCGGCAACGGACCAGACTTGCAGTCAGGACTTCTTCCCATTCTCTGTAGCGAACGGGGGGAACATGGCTCAGATTCATGGCCAGGATACACTGGTAGGGAGCCAGTATGTCCTGGTTTGTGCAGATGAGCTCAAAGGAATTGTTTTGAATTTGAATTTGTTCAAAGATGTTTCGAGCTGAGATATGAAAGCAAAGGAAGATAATAGTGTGTAGGTGTTCAGACTTGGCAGTTGTGGGCAGAGAGCCTGAAGAATAAGGATAACAAACTAGGGAACCATTGCATCTCTACTGGGGATCTGCAGGGATGTATAGTCCAGTTCTTTGAATTGGACTATTTTTTAAAACTGTTGAAACCATTCTGAGTCTTATGGATAAGCTGGGCTATACATACAATTATGATAATACAGTGCTTAGAATGGCAGTTTTGCAACCTGTGTCATTTGTGGAATTAAGAGATGTGCACATGATATTTAACAAGCTTCTGACACAAGGGTAGATCTAGTGAGAATAAGTCATTATGGCTGCAATTTACATACCATTATATAGCTGAGAAACCTGCAAATGTTACAGTTGTTTTACTGATCCTACCTTAAAGGGGGTTCCCCCGCCCACTCTTATTTTTTGTTTTGTTTTGTGCTTTGCATTTCCAGATCAATAAAGCAGCTGTAGATCTCTATTAATATCTATACATTTGCATCTGCCGAGTGAAAAGTTTTAAATATTAAAAAGCTGTATTGCAGGCCATATATCATCTGCTCTTACAAGACAGGCATGACAGTATTAAGATGCACATTCAGGATAGCACTCTTTCTACTCTGAACGCTGTCAAGAACAAAGTGCTTTACAGACTTAAAATAAATCTAGGTACTAATCCATTGAATTTCTGACAACGGGAGCCCAAGGTTTCCATGCACTTAGCTGAGTACGGCATAAGAGCTTGTGCATTATTTATGTCCACTAATGGTGTTGCAATGCTCTTTGCGTGAAGCGGTGACAGTGCAATCTGCTAAGATAGCTGCTGCTACGGACAAAGCAATCTATTTTCCTGAACTTGAATTTTTGACAGAATACTCTATTAATGCCAATTCTGCTTAAGTAAATGCTGAACAGGGGTCAGTTCTTCCATCTCTTCCTTCCCCAGCCCCAACTTCTCCCAATTTTTTTTTTTTTACTATTTAAGAAAACAGTGCCATAAAATCAAAAATGATGTCTGGGGGCTTTCTGAAGGTTGCCATACAGCAGTACCTCATAAAGGTCAGTTTAGGTCTTTTCTTTTTTTCTGTGATCTCTTTCACCATTTTAACTGGTAGTTCAGCAGACTATGGAGGAAAAAAAATTGCACTGGGAAACTGAAATCTTAATTTATTCTGGTTCCACAGCCATTATTCTCTTCAGTGGATCACAGGATTTCAGAGTGCAAATCTTTTATGTAGCTACCTACAAGTAGGTCTTACTGAGTTAAATGTGGATAACATCTAGGTAAGTGGGTGTAAGCTTACAGCCTGGACTGTAATTTTTCAAACTGCTTTTGGCAATAACTCCAGGTTCTTTATAATTCTGTCGAGGATTCCCCATTTTCAGTGACAAAACCAGGAAAAGTAGATCAACCATAGGAGATATTTTCCTGCATCCTTGAGTTTCAGTCACTGAAGCCCCAAATAAATTATATGCCCACATTAGAATTAAAGTGGGTCCTTCTATTTGACAGCCAGCTGTGTGTGGATATAATGGAGGGGCAGTCAGATACTTCATTTATTGTTGTTGCATTTTCATTGGGATGGGGTAGACAGTTGTAGTGTTTTTAATTCCTCAGGTACCAAAATAACTTGGCAAGCCTTGGGTACTTTGTGTGTGTGTGTGTTGGGTGCAAGAACTTCCTGTTTCACCTCAAGCAGCCAAATTCTTTGATCATTCCTTCTTAAAGCATGCCCCTAAGAATTCTTTGTAATGTACAAGACGACATGGCAGAACGTGAAACCGTATCCCCAGGAGATAATCCAATAGATAAAGGATTCTATGTAGAAACCTGGAACCAACAATTTTTCCTTATATTTACAGCATTTATATCCCACCTTTCTCCGATGGAACTTCACAGCACATGTAAGTTTTTCATGTGGTCTCCTGTCTAGGCACTGATTGGATTCAGCCCTGGCTTAAATTTAATGAAGTTGCTAAATTTAGTGACCATGCCATAGGGGCATAAGATATTGTGGGAATGTGGCATAACTGAATACTGCAATCAAGGTAGAGATGAAGTATGATTTCCAGCCATTCAGTGTTTTACCAGCCCAATCTAAGCCATTCTTAAGCTCTGACCATGAAAATGGGTGTAACCCCTATGTGCAGAATGGTCCTCTACACATACAGTTTACACCTGTGGATCTATTAAGATATTGTAATGAGAAATGAACATGTCTGCATTCAGTGTCTGCCACAGTGATGCCTAGCCTCAAACATGTTCACTGTGTGTAGCATGAAAAAATTCTTGAAAGTGTATGCATGAAAAGTAACAATGTTACTCATTAATCTGTTACTGTTTGAAATAATAAGGCCCATCATCATTATTTTAATGATAACATAACAATTAGTAAAAATGTTTTATATTTAGTATAATGAATAATGTTTATTTTACTCTTAAAATAATTATGTTTATATTTGGGACTTTTTAAAATAGTTTTTTTTTAAAAAAAGCAATAAAAAGTAATATATTATTAATTAGTTCCTCAAGAGTAAGAGAAAACATTAACTTTGAACTGAGTAACACCTAAAATTATGTGTTAAACATTGCAGTGAATAATGGGAACAAAGAAATATTCCAAGTTCTACCAAGAACATACCAAGACCATTAGAAAAGTATGATAGATCCACAACAAGCAATGAAAATTCTTCCAATGTAAAGTTTTTTTTTATTAAAGATTAAATAACTTTATTAAAATTTTGAAAAAAACTTATTTGTTCTTTGTTTACAACTGGCTTTAGGTACCTATCTTGAAAACCACTGATGATGCATATGCAGAATCTTATAAAATCTCAGTTCATACTCTGCCCAAAATGTCTGCAGGGTGGAAATAGTGCATTATGAGCTAGAAAAAAAATCACTTTCTAATGGAGTAATGAAAGTAGCATATCAACCACCACTAGTTTTCAACTTCCCCAGCCCTTCACATCTGTAGATCAAAATTGTACAGTCCTAGAAAAAACATTTTATGCAATTCTGCTGGTTGTTCAAGTTGGAGAAGTGAAATAAAGATACATGTTATAAAAATGTTGTGTCTTGATGAAAGATCCCACTAATGTCACAGCATTCCCTTGTGCTGTACATCTGCTTTGTCTGTGAGATAAGTACCCATGTAAAAAGCTTGCTTTTGAATCAGAACCTATGTTATGTAGCTCAGATGTATCTCCATATTACCCAAGCTCTTCAAAAAAGAAAAGTAAAGCAAGAAAACCAAATAATTGGAAGGGAAAGAAAATGGACGGTGCCTGAGTGAGTGTGGCATATTGCAAATGTGTAGTACCTTCTGTTCAAAAGTATCTTGTGCAGATTGTATCATATGCTTAAATACATGTACAGCACTATTTACAAAATAGCATACAAGTGATTTCACTGTTGGGAAAATAAACAGAAGCTTTTAAGAGAGAGAGGGAGAATTTAAGATGATATACTCTAGAGAAGCTAAAAGACCTTGGCAGCACTAGATTGGTGAGAAAAAATGAAGATGTATACAAATCTGCATTGTTGACAGATACATATCAGAAAACACTTCAGGGAACTAAGACACACAGCTTGCAAGGAAATATGGCAGTTCTCCCATATTTTCAACCAAATGAACCAGACAAAGGTTCCTTTGGAAGGAGCAGACACTTTTGCATCCTGACCTCCTCACCTAGATATTCTGGCTAGAGAGACATCATCAGCACTCAAGCAGATGGCAGTGAGGTCAGAAAGCAGAGAAGCAGCTGAACTTCATCCCAGTTATTTGGGAATGCCCACACAGGTCAGGAGAACTAGCAGCCTAAAGATCATAGCACTTCTGCTCATACTTGGAGAATGAAAAGTAGAGAAAACAACTGAAAATACACCTCATTTGTCCTGATTTATTACAGACAGCCCTTGGGTATATATGTGTGTGTGTGTGTACCTTTTCTCTGCCAAAAACCCTGTCTCTTTTTGGTCTCTCACTGTTGGATTTAGGATGCTTTTCAAAACTGCTTAAGGTACTGTGGGTGGGGTGGGGTGGGGTGGGCCAGATCCAGGGCCAGTGGTTTCCCTTCCTATCGTGCTTATCCCAATAATTGCTTGTCCAGAATGTGTGTCTCCTTGAGTTGCAGTCATGATATAAGCACAGTCAGATGCATTGGGAAATAAAGAAGAGGTGGACAGAAAATGCATCATGGCCTATTGGTAGGTCATGGGCTTATTTATAGTAGACCATAAAGGGCATCCAACTTCTACTTGCTTAACAATAGCAACAATCAAATGTTTTTTTCCCCACTTCAGTTTGGGTGCTGAAATGATGAAAATTTGAAGTCACCGGGAGTGAACTTTTAAAGTCATAGAATCATAGAGTTGGAAGAGACCACAAGGGCCATCCAGCCAAACCCCCTACCATGCAGGAACACAAAATCAAAGCATGCCTGACAGATGGCCATCCAGCCTCTGTTTAAAAGCATCCAAAGAAGGAGAGTCCACCACACTCTGGGGCAGCACATTCCACTGTTGAACAGCTCTTAGCATCAGGAAGTTCTTCTAAACTGCAGGATGAAGGACATGACTGTCACTGGTTTACATATCAGCAGATTTATGATAAGGCAGTAAAAAATATAAAATCAATAGAAGTAGAAACAATAAATACAGAGCTAGATGAAATAATAATGGATGGGGATAACCATATAATTGCAAAATTATATAAACTATTACTAAAAAGAGAAATGGAACAGGATAGAATAAAACAACACATGATAAAATGGATGCAGAACTTTGGCTATACAATTCAGTTAGAATAGTGGGAGAGATCTTGGAGCAGAGATATAAAATTTACACTATGTAATGTATTAAAAGAAAATTATTATAAAGTGCTATATAGATGGTACATGACACTGGTACAGATAAGTAAAATGAACAAGGGAAAAGGTAATGACAAATGTTGGAAATGCCAGGAGCATCGAGGCACATTATATCATGTATTGTGAACTTGTAAAAAAGTCCAGAAATATTGGAAAGAAATCCATGATTCAATTATGAGTATTATACAGGAACATATAGGAATGAAACCTGAAATGTATTTGCTCAATATACAGAAATAGAGTGCAGAAATAGAGAAAAACAAGAAAGGGGTCTTGTTGTATTTAATGACAGTGGCAAGGATAGTTCTGGGTAGATATTGGAAAACCAGAAATATACCAAAGGTAGATGAATGGCTAATTAAAGTACTAGAAATTATTCAAATGGATAAATTAACATTGTCAATGAAAGGAAAATCAACTACAGAGATTATCAGTAAGTGGGAAGAAGTTATTAGATTTATGAAAGAAAGATGGAGAAAAGAATTGATTTTTGAAATAAATTAAACTATATAGAAAAAATAAAATGAAAGAGAGTACAACTACTACATAGGAATAGAATAAAGATGGTAAAGGAGCAAGTTAAGATGTAGAATAAACAGGGAAAGAGCTCTTTTTGATATATAGCGGATAAAGCTGAAGAGTTCTTCAAGAGGAACCAGGAAAGGCGAAGAGAAGAAAAGAAGAAAAGAAATGAGAAAGATACAAATTAAAGGAATATGAAATATCAAAATCTGATGTTTATCCATGTATGTATGCATATATGTGTGTGTGTGCGTGCGTGCGTGCTTGGGTGTATGTAGGTGTGTCTATGTGGACATATACAAGGATATAAATATATACTCTGTATATTTTGTAAATGATATTGTGAATATATATTAGAAGAGAAATTGTTTATTATTATTATTATTATTATTTACTTGATATTATTTTTATTATTGTTTTCTCTTTTACTTGTACTTAGTAAAATAATTTATCTATTTATCTTATATATTTAGAAGGCATGTTAAAGAAAAGGAAATTATGTAAGATACATAATGGATGTGTAAGATACACATTATTTTGGAATTATAATAATAAAAAAAGGAAAAAAACACAAAGCCTTGGGCAATCCCAATAAAGACCCCCAACTGAGCAGGAAAAAAAAGGAAGTTCTTCTTAATGTTTAGGTAGAATCTCTTTTACTCTAGTTTGAATCCATTGCTCCATGTCATAGTCTCTGGAGCAGCAGCGAACAAGCTTTCTCCATCCTCAATAGCACATCCCTTCAAATATTTAAACATGGCTATCATGTCACCTTTTAACCCTCTCTTCTGCAGGCTGAACATACCCAGCTTCCTCAGCAACTCCTCATAGGGCATGGCTTCCAGAACTTTCATCATTTTTGTCACCTTCCTCTGGACATGCTCCAGCTTGTTGGTATCCTTCTTGTATTGTGTTCAAGTATTCCTGGCAAGGTCTGACCAAAGCAGAATAGAGTGGCACTCTTACGTACCTCGATCTAGACACTATACTCCATTGATGCAGCTGAGAATCACATTGGCTTTTCTGGTTGCTGCATCACACTGCTGACTCATCTTGGCTTGTGGCCCACTAAGGGGCTTACCACACTACAAAGTAAAGAGGCAAAACAGCAGGAACTTTCTGTCTTTCCTGCTGCCTTACTGCATGACATCAGTGTTCTTTCATTCCAATCTCTTGGGGGACTGAGGTAAAACTGTGCCTTTTTGCTAACTGGAAAAAAAAAACTGTTAGCAAAAAGACATGGTTTTACCTTGGTCCCCCATGGGACTGGAATGAAAGATTGCAGGAAGACTGCTGAAATCATGCAGTAAGGCAGCAGGGAAGATAGAATGTTCTGCAGCTTTGCTGCTTTTTTTTTTTTTTTGAAGTGTGGTAAGCTCCCTAAGCCACTCCTCATAGGGCATGGATTGCAGACCTCCTACCATTCTAGTCGCCCTCCTTTGGACATGTTTCAGCTTACCTATATCCTTCATTAATTGTGCTGCCCAGAACTGCACATAGTATTACAGGAGAGGTCTGACTAAAGCAGAATACAGCAGCACCATTGCTTCCCTTGATCTAGACACTATATTCCTATTGATACAGCCTAGAATTGCATTGGCGTTTTTAGCTGCCACATCACCCTGCTGACTCATATTCAGCTTGTGGTAAACTAAGACTCCTAGATCCCTTTTGCATGAACTGCTATCAAGCCAGGTGTCACCCATCCTATATATGTGCATTTCATCTTTTTCTGTATAGTATAGTGTCAGGATATGCAGCCCCTCTGAGCATTTTGTCCTGCGGGAACAAATAGCAGAAACAGCGAAAACGTGAGGACTTTAGCCCCTCTCTGCATACCCAGGTGTGTGTAGATGCATGAAAACACTACATTAAAACATGCATTAAAAATCTACAACACAGCGGAAACAAAATAGATTCTGGCCATTTTCAGCCAAGCTACAGAGCTAAGGAAATCATACCACTATCTGTGTCTCTTTCACAGACTGCAAAGCAAAACAGCAGTTTCATTTTACACAGAGAGCTGATTAGAGCTAAAACATAACATTGACTACTTCACTGGCCAAACCGTGAGAGAAGAGAGATAAGACACAGCTGCCTGCAAAACTTCCCAGGTGCAATGAATGTTTTACACATTGTCTGACCTCTGAGGAAGTCTTAGCCAGGCCTGCTAAAAAATAGGCCACATCAGACCAGACTTTGCCTAGCTTCAAAATTTATTGTATTGCAACATTCATTTCCCTGACACCCCTCTAAATTTTCATCTAGGCAAAAGTATTTTACATATCAGACATTACACCCAGTTTGTTACATAGGTAGTTATGCTTGATAGGGCCCAAAGCCTTGGTGAACAGATCAGCAACATTTTCTTCACTTGGGCAATATGTCAATTTTACCAAATGACTTTGGACAGCTTCCCTAACATTCTGAAACTTAACAGCAACATGTTTGTTTCTGGATTTAACCCCCTCAGAGGATGCCATTTGAATGCCAGCTTGTGAATCTTCAAAAACTTCTAAAGGCTACTGTATTGGAATGCCCAGGTCAGTGAACACTTGATTCACATAAACAAGTTCACAGATCAGAGTAGATAAGGACACAAATTCAGCCTCCACAGAACTTGAAGCAACAGTTGTTTGCTTTCTGGACTTCCAATAAACAAGACTACCTGCATACATGATGACCATCCCAGAGGTGGAGTTTCTGTTATTGACCTCAAGGTGAAATCTGCATCAACATAACACTTTAATTCATGGCACCTTGTGAACTGATTATCACACCATGATTTAAACTACCACACAGATATCTGAGTATTCTCTTCAGGGCCTGCCAATCATGCTGAGTTGGTTTGGACACCTTCCTGGACAGAACATTGACAGCAAATTCTATGTCAGGCCTAGTCCATATCACAATGTACAGCAGACTTCCAATTACTGAATGAAACCATTCAGGACATTCAAACAACCTGTCATCAGTTACATTGACAAAATCTGTACACGTAGGAGTTTTAGCACTTTTACAATCAGACATATTACAGGCAGATAACACTTTCTCAATTTTCTGGTTTTGGCTCATTTTGAAACCACAATTTTCAAGCTTTGTAAAAGTGCTAAAACTCCTATGTGTACAGATTTTGTCAATGTAACTGATGAGTGATTAAATGTACTCCCAGATAGTGCTGTATTTCACCAAGATCTTTGAGTCTAAGTCTTGACCCCAGTTCCTCTTTGAACTTTTTCACTTGATTGTCAGTTTTTGTGATCAAACACAGATCATCCCCCAAAGCTATCAAGATTTCATAACTCTGGTTGATACTTCTTGTGTACAAACATGGATCAGCAATGTTGTTTTCAAAACCAACACTCTTCAGCAGTTCATCCAAACAGAGATACCAGCACCTGCTGCTCTGTTTTAAACCATACAGAGCCATTTTAAGTTTGTACATATGGTTTGGTCCACCACTATGAAATCCAGGAGACTGTTCTATGTAAATGCACTCATCCAGTGGGGCATTTAGATAGGCAGTTTCCACATCAAAATGGTTAACTCTGAACCTGTGCAAACTTGCAACAGACAAAGCAATCTTGATACTTTGGGCCAAGGCAGTGGGTGCAAACACTTGATCATAGTTCAGATACTTAATTTGTGACTAACCCTTTGCCAAAGTGCAAATATGTGCACTTCGATTCACTTTTGATGGGAGACTGTAACACCAAATGCTGATTATTGCAAGTATCAAAGTACACTTCCACTTGAAATCATGTATTGGTTCAAGAAATAGAAATTATCTAAGTTTGTAGTTAAGATTTCACACATTGTTTTACTGTTCCTACAGTTAGTTAGTTAGTCAGTGTTGCTGCTTCAGAAGCTCCATCGTTAATCTTCCCTAGACTCCTAAGAAGAGAGGGGCCCTTAATTCAGTTCACTGGCCAATGTCCTGGTCCTTCCACAGCCACCAATGTTTTTCAGTCCTCATAGAAGACTGTTGGGAATGTGAGACATAGTACTGATAATGAAATTAGCAAGGCAGAAGCTGAACAACAACCAGTCCACCCACATATCCATACAGGGGCTAGCAGAGAAATAAACTTAGGGATTGTCTATATGGGCTATTTAACCCAAGTTTTCCCCATCTTGGAGTTCTGCAGTCCCAATAATGTCTAGTCCTTGCCCTGTTTTGCCTCTGGGCACTCCTGACGATGCCTGGGAGAAAGACAGGAGAAGCCAGGGTAAAGCCCATTAAACCATTTTAATTAAATACCTGGGAAAAGCCACTTCATGTGGAAAAAACTGGATCAGGCTGGTGTAGGAACTGAGGGTCTGTACCTGCACGCTGGCCTATATAGCTAGCTGCCACCACTGCTGAAGTCTCTGTGCAGCCAGGAAGGAGGCCTCCAGAATGGGATTAAGGACCCATGAATGTGACCAGCCTTGATCACAAGTTGAGGGCCTCCTTCCTGGCTTCAGAGGGAGTGATACGCAGTAGCGGCAGAGTTACCCAATGGTATAGGCTGGTGTGTCTGTGCAGATGTCCTCCCATTTTGTCTATGTAACGTGGAGGAAATAGGCCAGATCCACAGCCTGCATAAACCATCCAGAAGCTGGCATATTCTGGCAGGTCTAGACAAGCCCAGTCTACTTTGTAAAACATGTAAAGTAGGTTTACATACTAATAATTTGTTAATAGTCCAACACATGGAAGAGAGAGAGGGAAGAAGAAATATATGGCTGAAGGTAGTAAGGCAAGAAGAGTGGATATATTAGTAAACTGTGGAGAAGCAAGCAAAAAGGAAGTTGCCAAAAATATTGCTATACTTAAAGTATTGTAAAGCAATGTGCAAACTAGCAATTACTCAATATGAGCATGTCAACGTTAACAGAGCAAGGGCACCAATGTCACATATGTTGCAGTGAATAAAGCCCATTCAGCAGTCCTGAGAAGCCCACTGTTGAGGAAGGTATTTCACGGGGAATGGGAAAAAAACTTACAATAGGCAGAGACATACTTCCATCAATACGTATTATGTTGTAAGGAAGAAACACCAAGAAGCTAGATGTAGCCCACAAATAAACTTCATTCCTAACCAGAGGTCAGGAACAGGACCACCTTTACCTTTTCCTTTCTACTGCTTTAAATAAGGACTTTATCAGATGATTCCCTTTAAACATTCTTTTGCTGGCATTAAAAAAATAAATGTTTATGCCGGCAAAAGAACACCCCCCCCAATCACACTTACCTTTAATCCTGGCAGAAGTGTTCCCCAGCAATGAAGAGGAAGTGAACAAAGCCCTGTTCACTTCCTCCTTTAAAATTCCGTGAGACTTCACTGTGCAGGAAATTAAAAAATAAAAATAAAAATAAAATAAAATCAAAAATAAAACACAAAAAGTTACAAAAAGCACATGCGCACACTTTAAAACTTCCAGGGTAAACCAGGGAAGGTTTTAAAAAGTGTGTCACTTACCTGCATGTTGCGATCTCACCCAGAAGTGTTTGCACCGGACCAGCTATTGACACTGCATTCACATGAGTTAAATGGCCCAAGGTTTCATATGTCAACAATGCTGGCACCAAAACAGGACAGGTGATCTATTCATGGCTCGGCCAGTCAATACAAAGAAATACCAGAATAATGAGAGAGGAACGCAAAGGATGATGTTGTGTGATATTGGTGTCGTTTTGTGTTCTGCTGTCATTATTCTGGCACCACTTTAGCTGCTTCTGATAATCTCCTAAATTTCAGGCCATAAGCAGGGAGCCGTTGTAATAGGAAGAATTTAATCTCCAAATGAGTGATTCACCTCCCATGCTAATGGACATATGCAAATACATTGTAAGTGTTTTTAAAATTGTACCACTGGCTACATAACTTCATAATTTTTCTTGAAAATGGTAGTTGCTTGTTTCTATGCATGACAGATGTAGCAACATGCTGAGAGAGGAATGGGCCAATGAATTGTCTCTATTCCCCATCAGAATAACATTTGATTTTCTTCACCTGCTCTTCCTAGTCACACCTGTGGCTGGATCATTTGGCTGGGAACATGAGAGCCTGCAATGTTTCACTGAAAGCTGAACATCATGATTCCCTGGTGAGATTTTCCTTTTACTTACTCTTCACATAGCTCCCAATCAACAGTAGTAAATTTCATTGCAAATGTAGTATTTGTGGGACAGTGAGATTTCTTTCAAAAGTATGGTGATTGCAAAGGGAAGATGGCCCCCATAAGTCACTCCCAAAATGGACAAATGGACAATTTCCTTTGGCTGCTCATTTTTGCATGCTTACTTCTAAGTAATTTTTTCTTACTTTTTCTCTTACTTGCATTTGGATATCAGGATCTCTATGCTACCTGGCTCTTAGAACCAAACTACAGATGTGCTATTATATCATACATTATATTAGTTACATTTTAATTCTTCCAAGGAGGTCAGTAGGGGGGACACAATTCTTGTTAAAATATGGGAAGGAGGCTGGGAGTAAAACAAACCTCTAGACACCTCATTCCAGAAACTTCAGAGCACATTTAGCTGATTAAATCTCCAAAGAAAGATTTATTGCTGGCAAAGTAAAAAAGGCAAGTCATAACAAACTGGCATAGCAAAATAAAGGGCATCAAAAACTTACAGCATAACATTCGGCAAGCATAATGAACAGAAAAATGCCAGCAGTAGGCACAGCCCACACCTTGGCTCTAGTAGCCTTTCTAATTAGGAACCATTAACACCTGGGATTAAACTCATTACTTGAATGTACATGTTATCATCCTGTTTTCAAGGGTTGTTGGTGGTAGACTGCATACTGCAGTCACTTATGTCAGAACACACTGTGAAGAAAATGTAAACACACAGGTAAAACTTTATTGTATCTGACAATTCTTTCTGTCATTCATTTTATCCCAGAAAACAGCACTATGAAACAGGTTAGGGAGAAAGGCAAGATCTATCAATAAAATAAATTAAATAATAAAACATAAAAGATAGTGAGTAGTCATGGATTACCCATTGAGCCTGATGGCTGGGCAGGGATGTAAACCCAGCCTTTTCTGGCTCTAGTCCAACATACTGACAGTTGCATTGACCACTCTCAAGGGCTATTTGTGATTTGATTAGTTCATACCTTTTTTCTTTGTTTAAAAGAAGATGTAGGAATAGATTTAGTTAGGTATCCCAGTCCTCAGGGAGGGTTTTAAAAATCTCTCTTCTCATGTTCCCCAGTTTAAATTCCTGCCAAGTTACTAATAACCTAATATTAATGCTAATAATGTTAATCTCTGGCTTTTCTTTGCAAACGAAGATTCAGGAAGGACTCATCCCGTGCTTTCTGCAAGCGCGCTGATGACTAAAAAGGCCAATCCGAGATAAACAAGTCCGGTTGCAAAAAGCACAGCAGAAGGTCTCCTTGGGTGATGTTTCCGGGTTGTGATTCTTTCTGCGTTGTCGTTTCTCTTCAAGACTTGTTCGTCGTGAGTTCTCAAATAAGGCTGCAGCATTGTGGATAGTGTGTCTTCATGCCTCCCGATGTGAGGCCAGGGCGGACCACTGTTGGTGATCAATTTGGCCAAGCCTGAGATGTTGTTTCAGGGAGTCTTTGTATTGCTTTTTTGGAGCGCCCCTCTTACACTGACCCGTGGCGAGTTCACTGTAGAGTAGTATTTTTGGGAGGCGATGGTCCTCCATCCTAGAAACGTGCCCTGCCCAGCGCAGCTGTGTTCTCAGTATCATGGCCTCAATGCTGGTAATCCCTGCTTGCTCAAGGACAGCAACATTCGTCACATAGTCAGTCCAGTGTATATTTAGGATTGTGCGTAGACAGCGCTGATGAAAGCGCTCGAGGAGTCGTAGGTGGTGGCGAAAGGTGACCCATGTTTCAGATCCATAAAGGAGGATAGACAGTACGATGGCTCTATACACACTGATTTTTGTGCTTTGCCTCAGGTGTTTATTGCTCCAGACTCTTTTGTGAAGTCTTCCAAATGCACTATATGCCTTTGCTAATCTGTGATCGATCTCTTTGTCAATCTTGGCATCTGAGGAGATGATGCTTTCCAGGTAGGTGAACTGCTGAATGGACTTGAGCACAGATTTCCCGAGGGCAATGTGGGGATGGTGGTGTTCGTTCTGTGATGCAGGCTGGTAAAGAACTTCTGTTTTCTTCAGGTTGACTTCTAGCCCAAACAGCTCTGCAGCTGTTGCAAAGCAGGATGTTAGGCGCTGCAGAGCTGATTCTGTGTGGGCAACAAGGGCAGCATCGTCAGCGAAGAGCAGCTCACAGACTAGATAGTTTAGAGCCTTAGTGTGAGCCCTCAGACAGCTTAAGTTAAAGAAGCTACCATCAGTACGGTAGCGAATATAGATGCCGTCGTCTTCTTCAAGCTCTGCCATAGCCCTTTGGAGCATCGTGCTAAAGAAGATTGTAAATAAAGTTGGTGCAAGAACACAACCTTGCTTCACTCCATTAGTTATTAGAAAGGGCTCTGAAAGAGTATTGCCATATCTGACTTGACCACGCTGTCCCTCGTGTAGCAAGATAATCATTTTAAGGAATTTGGGGGGACATCCTAGTCTTTCCAGGATCTGCCACAGACCTTTTCTACTTACAGTGTCAAAGGCTTTGGTGAGGTCGACAAATGTTACATAGAGACCTTTGTTCTGCTCCCTACATTTTTCTTGCAGTTGTCTAAGGGCAAATACCATGTCTGTAGTGCTCCTATTGGCTCTGAAGCCACATTGGCTTTCAGGGAGAAGTTCTTCTGCAATAGCAGGAACTAATCTGTTCAGGAGTATCCTTGCAAGGATTTTTCCAGCAATAGAGAGCAGTGTTATGCCTCGATAGTTTGAGCAATCGGATTTTGCTCCTTTTTTCTTGTACAGGGTGATGATGACTGCATCTCGGAGGTCTGATGGCAGTTCCCCTTTTTCCCAGCAATTCACAAGGAATTTGTGGAATTTTTTGTGGAGTGCATGACCTCCGTGTTTCCAAACTTCAGGTGGGATTCCATCAATCCCAGCTGCCTTTCCATTTTTCATCTGCTGTATGGCCTTAAGGGTCTCTGCCAAAGTGGGAGCTATGTCCAATTCATTTTTCATTGGTTTTTGTATCATATGTTGGATAGCTGAGGCTTGGACTACCCGGTTGGTGCTAAAGAGACTTTGAAAATGTTCAGCCCAACGATTTAGGATGGAGGCTTTATCAGTAATTAATGTTTGACCATCTGTACTGTATAAGGAGCTTTGGACCTGATAAGTAGGTCCAAACACTGCTTTAAGAGCTTCATAAAATCCTCTATGATCACCCAGATCTGCACAGCGTTGTGTCTTTTCTGCTATATTGATCCACCACTTGTTCTGCATGTCTCGGAGTTTTTGTTGTAGTTTGCTACATATGAGGCGGAAAGCTGCTTTTCTTACATGACAGGTTGGCTGGGCGAGGTATGCCTGGTGGGCAGCTCTCTTCCTTGCCAACAGCTCCTGGATCTCTTGTTTGTTTTCATCAAACCAGTCTTGATTTTTCTTGTGGGAGAACCCGAGGGATTCTTCTGCAGACTGGAGGATACTGTTTTTGATATGTTGCCAAAGCACTGTAGGAGAAGGATCAGTAGGATGGTCTTCAAGTTTCGTTTGTAGGTTTGCCTGGAAGTTGTCTCTCATGGTAGCTTGTTGAAGATTGTTGAGTCTCTTCTTTAAGATGCCACCCCTCTTAGGTTTGAACTTAAGATGAAGATTTAGTTTACATCTGACGAGGTGATGATCTGTTTGGCATTCTGCACTGGGCATCACTCGGGTATGACGGACATCACGAATGTCTCTCTGACGGACTAGAACGTAGTCAATGAGGTGCCAATGTTTGGATCGGGGATGCATCCAGGTTGTCTTCAAGCTATCTTTCTGCTGAAAGATTGTGTTTGTAATAGTCAGCTGTTGTTCTGCACAGAACTCTAGCAGGAGGCGTCCGTTATCATTGCAATTTCCAACACCATGCTTGCCTAAGACACCTTTCCAGGCTTCGGAGTTCTTTCCTACTCTGGCATTGAAGTCACCAAGTATAATAATTTTATTTTCTGCAGGGCCTTTTTGTATGAGTTGGCATAGATGTGTGTAGAATTTGTCTTTCTCTACAGGGTCTGCTTGCATAGAGGGGGCATATATACTAAAGAGAACAACATGTGGGAGGCGTAAGGAAATAATGCGATCAGAGTGTCCTGTTGGCAAGGTTTCGAGTTTGGAGGCAATGGAGATTTTAATCATAAAGCCTACTCCTGAAAGATGTTTTTTGGTTTTGGGTTTGCCAGACCAGTAAAGTGTGTAGCCGGCGCCATGTTCTTTAAGGCTGCCTTCCTCATGGAAGCGAACTTCACTAAGAGCAGCGATGTCAATATTAAGCCGTGATAGTTCAAGGGCTATTAGGGCAGAACGACGCTCAGGCCGTCCACTATCTTCAGAGTCTTGCATGGTTCTGATGTTCCAGCATGCAAGTGTCAGTTTATTTACACCTTTGGAGGCCAGTGTGTGCCTTTGTTTCTTTGCCTTGGTTTGACCGCATCAGAAGATTCCCGTTGGCCGCGGCTAGCCAACCAGGTAGTTGGGGATGAGCTTTCGTTAGGCCACCTTTTCTAGGCCCCTCTCCATATGGAGCAAGCAGTGCTCTCCTTAAAAAAGGCTGCTTGGTCGTTCAGGATGCTGCCGAACAAGACTGTCATCTCCCGGGTCAGCCTCGAGCGACTAATGTCCTGAACCGCCTGCATGCAGGGTTGGGGCTGCGGCTTCCAGTGCATCTTTACACCTGCCGGTTTCGTCCCTCGCCAGTCGCTACAGGGCTTTTTTGGAAATGGATTTGTCCTTTGAGCCTGTGCAATGGATTTTTCTGGTGGAGCGCAGCGTGCACATAACTGGCCTCACCCTTTAAACCAGAGATTCATCTGCCGTGGCCTTGCAAGTATGGACGTGGCAGCGAGGTCCTCGGGCCGTATGTTTGATTAGAGTTTCCTTCTCTTAGATAGTTGACCTTACAGGGTTGGATGAGCACCATCTGCCCGGGTTTGGGATTAGAGTTTTCCTTCTCCTAGGACGGTTGCCACAAGGCTAGAGAGCCCATCCTGCCCTTTGACGCTCTTCACCCTTCGGTTTTGACCTGTCTGGCATGGGAGACCCTACCAGTGGCTATTATGCCACCGCCAGCATAGCTCAAAACATCATTAGGGTACGCAAGCCTCTCTCCCACGACAAGGGGGCGTCAATGGAGAGGGGCAAAATGTTGACCTTGCCTGTCCAAGCACTGTGTCTAAGACCCAAATTTCTCCCTTTCTTAGAATCATATAATTATAGAATTGTAGAGTTGGAAGAGACCACAAGGGCCATCCAGTCTAATCCCCTGCCACACAGGAAATTACGATCAAAGCATCCCTGACAGATGGTCATTCAGCCTCTGTTTAAAGACCCCCAAGGAAGGAGACCCCACCATGCTCCAAGGGAGTGAGTTCCACTGCCAAACAGCTCTTACTGTCAGAAAGTTCCTCCTAATATTGAGGTGGAATCTCTGTTCCTGCAGCTTACATCCATTGCTCCATTTTCTAGTTTCTGGAGCAGCAGAAACAAGCTTACTCCATCCTCAATGTGACACTCCTTCAAATACTTAAACAGGGTATCGTATCACCCCTTAACTGTTGTTTTTCCAGGCTAGACATACCCAGCTCCCCAAGTCTTTCCTCATAAGGCATGGCTTATTTCACCATTTTAGTCACCCTCCTCTGGACACGCTCCAATTTGTCAATATCCTTTTTGAATTGTGGTGCCCAGAACTGGACACAGTATTCCAGGTGAGGCCTGACCATGGCAGAATAGAGTGGCACTATTACTTCCCTTGATCTAGACACTATACTTCTATTGATGCAGCCCAAAATCACATTGGCCTTTTTAGCTGCTGCATGACACTGTTGACTCATGTTCAACTCATGGTCTACTAGGACTCCTAGATCCCTTTCGCACATAGTCTCATTCAGCCAGGTCTCCCCCATTCTGTATCTATGCATTTCATTTTTCCACCCTAAGTGCAGTACCTTATATTTCTCCATATTGAATTTCATTTTGTTAGCTTTGGCCCAGCTCTCCAGTCTCTCCAGGTCATTTTGAATTATGATCCTGTCCTCTAGGGTATTAGCTACTCTTCCTAATTTGGTGTTATCTGCAAATTTACTCTAAAACTCTAAAAAAACACAAAACTCTAAAGTGTCCTTTAGAGGCTTGCTTAGCAGCATGAGCCTGATGTTCATCCCAGGTCCTCCCCCAGTGCTCAACTCACTTCTGATAGCTACAAAATCCACGATCTCCTCAGAAGGAGCAGCATTCTGGAGCATGTGTAATTTCATGCTCTCTCCTTCTCCAGAGAGAGATTTTCACTGGTGGGAATTTGCCTCCTACCTATTTGCTGTTTAAGGTTTCCCTATCCCAGAATTCAAAGCAGGTATGTCTACCCATCATCAGCCTCACCCAGAAGTCCCGTAATTCACAGTTGACTTGAAAGACACATAACAACAAATGAAAGTGGGGGTTTGAGGAAAAGTTTCATGGAAATTAACTGTTTCTGAGAGGAGTATATTTGAAGCAAATACATAATCTAAGTTCTGATGCTAAAATTTCCAGACATAAAGAGCCCTCTTGAATCCTGTGCTGGGAGAAAGGCAGAATATAAATAATTAAAAATAGATGATAAATAGATAGACAGACAGATGTGACATGTAAATCAGGCTTGAAATTAGATTGTTATTAGATGCCTAGGAATATACAAAATTTCTCATGCTTAAATGTGTTTATGCTCAATGGTGAGAGAGAAAGACTGAAACACTGACTAGGAAGACATATACATTGGAAACCCATAGCAGTGATGGTTGCTTCACCCACTTTGGGCTACAGGCCCATCCACTATGACTATGTGACTCCCAATTTACCTGTGTAGAGTTAATTTAGACTTTCGTTCCCCATCTTTTATAGTGTCTATTTGTACAGTATACATTATGAAAATATTCAAAATATATCCAGAACATCTTGGAAACATCCTCAGCTAGAATAAAGATCTGAAAAAAAACTAAAGTCAAGATGCTATTTGATTATAGTCCCAAAAGATGAGCATGAAATATGAACTTCTGGTCTATATTATAATAAACATTTAAAAGAAACCTCTTCAGAAGATAACTTAATTTGGCTTTCTGAGTTGCAATAGAATAAACTGGATAAAAACTGAAAGAACAGCAACATGAAATGGCTCTTCTCTGTTAATAGTTGGTTATTTCTAGCTACTGTTTTAACACTGTGTCGCACTGCTCTTCTAAAATACAAAATCTGTATAGGGAAATAAGACAAACAATTCTTTCAGGTACAAACTAAATAAAACACAATGCTCTCTTTCTTTGAGAAGATGCCTTCCATCAATTTGAAGGTTTAAATCCACCTAAAATCTAGTGAATGCATGTGATGAATTTGGCAGTATTTAATGGTTTTATTATCCAACATTTTGCATCAAAATCCTCACACATCAAGTAAATAAATGTCAAATAATACTTACTGAAAATTGTGATTTGGACTGTGTGTTGGGCCTGTAAATATATAAAGCAAAAAATATTAACAATTAGCATATATAACTATTGAGAAATATCATTTAAAATATAAGCACATCTTTAACACCAGGTTTTGCTCAGTTTCAAACTACAGCTGAACCTTTTAGCTAAGAAACAGATATTGGATAATCTGATCACAAATCTCCCATGTCTCAACTCCTTGTAAGTCTGCCAGTATGCATTTTAGAGAAAGAGCCTATACTTCTAAGAGGACAGCTCCACAGTTGCCCTGGAGGGGCCTGCTACATCATGTTCTGCAGCCAAGAAGTTAGTTAGGCTGCTCATGCAGACAGAAGATTTTGGGCCCTTCTGTTAATGTTTGGCATATGGGCAGGTACTGCTGGTCACAGCCTTCACAGGTACACACTGTAATAGTATGTCAGTCTTGACTTCACTGATATTTGCACCTGGATAAATCAAAGCCTGTGCAAAGGTGTGGGGCTAAACAGGAGTGTGTTGGATTCTTCTGTCACTATGTTGTCTGAAAAATGTACAATACAGACGCGGTGGTGCTCCTCTGTATATATGATTATGACTTCAGTTAGTACAAAACAGACCAAAATGTCTGCTCAGTGGGGCTGGGTGTCTCCCTCATGATCTGACAACTACATTGGTAGCTATTTAGCTTGAGAGTACCATTCACAATTTTGATGTTAAGTTTTAAAAACTTTAAATGGCTTAGGACCATCTCCCTGAAGGTCTGACTACTCCCATACATCATCACATAATTATTATGTTAAGACCATCTTTCCAGGCTCTTATTTCCACCAGTAAAAAAAGTATTCCTTAGTACTTTTTCCCATCTGTGAAATGTCCTTGCAAAGGAGATCTTCCTGGCATCCTTATTAATAACATTTAGACACACTTTGTGAAGATTACCTTTTCTGGAAGGCATCTTCTACTGCTCTATATTCTACTGGTCTTCATTTGCTTCTGTGGTTTAAGTTTCATCCCTGGCTCTTACCATCCTTACTATCTTAATGTTTTCATTGCTTGATACTGGTTTAGTTGATTTATTTGTTTGGTAACGAATTTGAAAAATTCATGATTTATTTTGTGTGTGTTTTTAATATATATAAATATTTGCAAATCATGCTAAGGGCACTTACTCACTGGGCAGTAGGGATGTGAAGAACATTAACCGATTTTCTCATCCTGAGTAGGGAGATTATCAGACACTTTTAAAAAGCCCCCCAAAAGGTCACAAGAATGATGTCACCTGTGACGCCAAAGGGTCCCAATACTATAGGTTTTTCATGTTTTTTTTTCCAGGCTGTGAGGCCATGTTCTGGAAGAATTTGTTCCTGATGTTTCACCTGTATCTCTGGCTGGCGTCTTCAGAGAATGGTGATAAATCAACTTGGACACAAAATGTTATTTGAAAACACCAAAATTCTGGACCAGGCCAACAACTATCATGTCAGAATGCACAGGGAAGCTATTGAAATCCACAAACACCTGGACAACTTCAACAGGAAAGAAGAAACTCTAAAAGTAAACAAAATCTGGCTGCTAGTCCTGAAAAACACCAAAATCAAAACTCAACATTTGCAAATGAACTCCACCCAGGGACAAGGGGCTTCCCAACAGGCAATGGACCATTAGCTAAGTAGACACTAATCCTCCTTGTATATCTTCCCCCAGGAACTAGCCACCCAAATACAAAAAGGTACATATCTTCTTCAACAGGGGGGACTCAAGAATATACACCCCACACACCCCCTTTGCCACCATTCTCTGAAGATGCCAGCCACAGATGCAGGCAAAAAAAAAACAGGTATAAACTCTTCCAGAACACGGCCTCACAGCCCAGAAAACCCCCCACAAAACCTATGGATGCTGCCTGTGAAAGCCTTTGACTTTACATTGAAGGTCCCGATACTGGATGTGTCATTCTCTTGTGCTTCCTCCGTTCTCCCTCTGTGCTGGAGCGATGAAACAGGTGCTGCTTTTTATTAATGGAATTTTTCACTTATGAAAAGTGGTGCCTTATTTGTCAGCTCAGAACAGAGGGAGAATGGATGAAGCACGAGAGGAGGATGGTGTTGTACACTATTGGGACCCTTTGGCAGTACAGTGATGTTGTTCTCGTGACCTCCTTGGGGGCTTTTTTAAAGCATCTGATAATCTTCTGTGTCTAAACACATCTTAAAGCATTATAAGATTTTTTGCAGTTTTCCCAGTTATTTTTCACATTTTGGGACTGTCTAAAAGATTTTTTTTTTTTGGCAGAGAAACCTGTATTTTTCACAAAAATATTGTTTTTGTGAAAAATATAATTGTTTTTCACAAAGCAGTTTTTTTTAATAAATGAAATTTTCATTAAAAAAATCCCAAATGTAAAAACAGTTAGTTGGATGGATATATGGATGGATAGGTAAATAGATAGATATACTGTAGATAACATCTAAACATTTCCAAAAACATTAGTAATATCACCCAATGAGGAGAAAACCTTTGAACTTTTCTGTTCTCATGTATGGGAATAAAACATGCAAATATTTATATCCCTGTATAAACATCTTACATTTAAAAATGTATCTCTTCCTTCAAGATGGAAATGGACAACAATTTGGATGGATATCTTGAACTGTATACGAACTTTCAAATTAGAAAGAATTCTTCCCCCATACTTCCAAAGGCACACTGATTTGATTATTTTGTTGACTACATCTGTACTCTTAGAGTACCACAGCAAAAGCAACATTAAAACAACAACCACTGGCTATATTGCCCAAGAAGATATTTTTCTATCAAAAGTTTAATTCTTTTGCATCTGCCTTAGGACAGTCCTTCCTTTTTAATATGTTTTGTTTTACTAAGAAGGTATGTTCTACATAAAAGAGCCTAAGCAGTTCAAAGAATGGTAATGTTTAGTATGCTCAGTATGACACCCTGCATATAACTTTACATAATCCACCTTAATAGAGCTATTTTGGCAGGCACCTTGGCTAGAGCTCCTTTTATACATCTGCCATAGTCCTCTTTCTTGAGGCTGCCAAATTGGAGAGCTGCAAGCTTAACAGTCTCACAGCTGCCTAACATTCCACTGATCTTCTGATCAGATTTTTTTTTAAAAAAGTAGGACTTCTATATTAGGTGACATTGATTTGATTGGGTGTGAATTTCAAAAGTAACAGATTTAATAAAATGGAATCCCCCCTGCCCAAATTTTACTTTAATTTATAAGATCTGTGTCCTTAATGGTGTGCTGATTTCAACAGAATTAGGACAGGACACCATTCATCTCTCTTCCTGCTTATGCAGCCACAATTTAAAACCACTTTCAAAAGTTCTGAGCATCGACGTTCAGTATTAGAAATGGATGCATGCATGCAGGCATGACCTCCTACTTTTTGGTTGACATAAGTAACTTCCAGGCAGGGTAGAGCCCTGGGTAGGAGATGGGTCACAAGGAAGTACACATGGAGAACAGAGAAGGGCTCTGCTGACTGGTATACTATGCTGATTATTTTCTCCATTAACAGTTATGGCCCAGCAGGGATAGCTTGTGCCTCTGGCTGACAGATGGAAATGTGGGGATTTTTCTTTTTCCTGAAATATTCTGCTCCAAGAAGCAAATCCTGCTTTTGATCAGGCATGCAACGCCATTGTTAGTGCAGGATGCAACAAGGCAAGGCTGGAAAGAGGGATATAAAAGAACAGAGTCAGATCACAGGCAGGAGGTCAATGAGTTTTGACAGGGAATGCCAAGCAGACAAACCATTTCCAGGGGTAAACTGTTGAACTAAAGAGAGTGAAAAGCATTTATACCTCTTATTCCTCCTATGGACATGAATATTCTGGGTTAGAGGGTTTCACTTAAAGATGCCTGGGGATGACTTAAATGATGTGCACTTCCCATCTTTTCAACTTTACACCACAGCCTGTTTTCTTTTGAATTGTTTCTTTCAATTCCTCCCAGGTCTTTTAGGTCCTGTCTATACGAGGGAGAAATAATATGCACAGATACGAACAGGCAGGTGTTCACAAGAATGTGAACTGCCTACACAGTTTAAAAGTCACCCCCTGAACTCTGCATGACCCCCAGCCCAGCTGGTGTGTGATATTGCTGCCACCTATTTTTGCCAGCTGGGGATTCTGCAGGGGTATCCACCCCGCAAAGGAACTTTTCCAGGGGGACTCCCGAGGGGTGGTGGGGTCTGGGCAACCCCACACCACCAGCGCCCTGACTCTTTCTGCCCACTCAGCCACTTTTCACAGTGACCAACCCAGTGGAGGGGGGGTAGGAGAGACTGACCAGAGAGCCCCCCTCCGGTCAAGAGGGTCTGGGGCTGATGGGAGCAAGAAGAAGAAGCTTCCTCCTTCCTCCTCCTCCTCCTCCTCCTCCTTGGGTGAAAACCTGCCAGAGGGAAGCCAGGCCCTCAGTCCATGGGGAAGGGTGGGGTAGGGAGGCAAGGTCCAGTGCCAGCCAGTTGACATCCCTCCCCCCTGTGGTCTTGGGCAGAAAGAGATGCACTGGCACCCTCCCACCCTTCCATGGTAGTGGCTCCTGAAGGAGTCCTGGCTCTCTGGGGGGTGGCAGAGTGTAAGGGGGATAGAGGTGCCACTGCTACCACTGCTGCTGCTGCTTCTTGTTTCCCCCCACAACCAGCCCCGGCCACACAGCTGCTTGGCCACCCTTTGGGTCTGGAGGCAGAGGCACTGAGTGCTGGCGAAGGGAGGCAAAGTGGCCAACAGCCCTCAGGGAGGAGTAGTTTGCTGCTCAGTCCCAGCTGTGGTGCTTCTGGGGCAGCCAACTGCGCCCTTACCTTGAGACAAAGGACCTAGAAACTGTAGTGCATGCACTGGTAACCTCATGACTCGATTTCTGCAATGCTCTCTACATGGGGCTACCCCTATATCTAATTCGGAAACTGGTGCAAAATATAGCAGCCAGGATAGTCACTGGGAAATCGAGAAGGCAGCATATTACTCCAATCTTGAAATCCCTTCACTGGCTGCCTATATCAGTTTCCAAGCACAGTATAAGGTGTTGGTAATGACCTATAAATCCCTACATGGCCTAGGTCCAACCTACCTAAGGGATTGCCTCCTCCCATATAATCCGCCCCGCATCCTTAGATCTTCTGAGAGGGGTTTATTGCAACCAATGAGATCTAGATTAACATCAACCTCCCAAAGATCTTTTTCTGTTGCTGCTCCCAGACTATGGAGCGCCCTTCCAGAGGAGATCCGTCAAGCAACTAGCTTGGAGAATTTCAAAAAAGCCATCAAAACGGATCTCTTCCGGCAGGCCTTCCCTGAATAGAACAGACCATTTTAATGGATGGTTCTCTCTCTTTTTATGTTTTTATGTTTATGTTTTGATTCTATTGTTTTAAATTTTTAGGGTAGTTATTTTATGTCACTGGTGAATATGCCAGATATTTTAAATATATGCACTATTATATGTAATGTTAAGGGGGCGGGTAAATTGTTTTAAGTTATTACTATTGTTATGGATTTGTTTTTATATCAAATTGTTGTGAGCCACCTTGATTGCCTAATAGGCAAAAGGCGGGGTACAAAAATAAAGTTATTATTATTCTTATTATTGTAGCAGAAATGTAAAAAAAGAAAGAAACTTCCCAATGTGAAGATACTCCCTAGAGTTGTCTGTGTTACTGAAACAGTAACAATATTCAAAGAATAGCCTGCAAGTAGTGGAGATTCCTACCTATAATTTTGTCCAAATGCAAAAGCCATTTTGCAGCTATCTTGTCTTTCTAGGGACTTTATCAGACATTGCAAAAATTGTGTCAAAAGTTGCCAAATTAACAGGAAAGGCTGAGCTTACCAGACAATGTCATGGTTTTGCAATTTCATCTGGTATAAAAGGTGTTCTTTTTTATTGATGGGCCAAGCTGCCAGTAGGTCTGCCATGACATTTTGTTCCTGATATTGTCAGAGTTTGAAACAGTGTGTCATTTTTGTCTCATGATTTCAGTGTCAATCGGTGGTCCCACCAGAACACTTCTGGGTGAGAATGCGAAAGCCAGGTAGGGGACACCCTTTTTATGAACCTCCCTGGTTTACTTTTAAGTTTGAAAGTGTGTTTCTATGCTTGTGCGTATGTTTTGTGTCTTTATTTTACTGTATTTTTTATTTTTACTGCACTCATGTCTTCTTGTCTGAATTGCCAAGATCATGAATGTGGAAGTAAACAAAGCTCCATTCATGCTCCAGTAATGCTAGGACTGCTTTTTCTCATGATTACAGGTGAGCTTACTGAAAAGGGTTATTGTGCTGGGACAAGTATGCTGTTAGATTTTGGTGGGACAGAAATGTTTTTGAAGGTTAGTCTGATGAAGTCTTTTTAAAAACACCACTATGGAGTATTTTTTAAACAAGAAAAAACCCATTAGCATTATTTTCTAACTTATCTCTACCATATATGATAAAGATCATGTCTATGATGATGCTTCATATAGCTTATTTCCCAGTTTTCCTTTCCTGCAGGTCACACGCAAGTGCTTGCAAGCAACTGTGAAACTTAAAACCTACAAAAGAAAATAAAATCTTTGTGAGAGCTTCAGATCACTGTAAGCAGAGCCCAGGTTAATACCTCCGGCATCTGTCCTGATCTCTATGGTTTAAGCTTTTAGCTAACTAATTAAACAGAATCTTTGGTGTACTAGGGATGCATATGCCTGGGATATGAATAAAAGAAACAAACAGCAGAGACTGGCATATGGTGGAAGGCACATTTCATCATCATTTTTTTTGTTTGTTTTGCTAGCTTCTTTTAAAATATAATGATCATCAGGAAAGCTTAAACACAGAAAAAGAATTGTCTCATTGGACTTAAACATTGGACTGCTAGGAAACTGTGGCTTTTCTCTAGTATTTCTTATCTAGCAGACAAGGTTTTAATAACAACAGGGGGAAAAATAGAAAAAGAACGCACACTATAGAACTTAATTGTTATATGCACAATCTGCTGTGGTTAAATGGGCCCTGTGGATTTTGGTCCAAACCCAAGCCAATCAGTTACAAGCTATTTTTTCTCTTCTGTTAGATGTGCTCCTGCAGTATTTGCATAAATGTAACCATGCTGTCCGTCTTTTAACTTTCACTCAATTAATTATGCTCCCAGCCCCCTGCTGATGGACAAAAATGAGACTTCATCTGCAAATAGCTTCTGCAGTTTACGGCTTATTAAATGCCAAAATCTAGTTAAGACCATTGGAGAATTCTCATGTCAAGCATTGCAACGTGCCACTTTGTGTGCAAAACTCTTATTCTTAAAAAAGTGAAGCCACTCTGCCAAGTTACAGTGAGATCAATGAAGATAGGAATTTTACCTACAAATTGTGTGCTTTGCACAAACCCCAGCCATCTGAATGTATCTTAATTGGTTCATCTAATAATGAAAAACAGGAGGAAAGACTACCAGTTGGTGTGAGAGTGGTTGCTGTGCAAATTGAAAACAGCTTTAGTCCACTGTATCACTTTATAATTTATATAAGAAGCTGTGCACCCTCTCATATAAGCAGATTAACTGGAGCTACATAGTAATTTTTTTTTAAAAAACCCCTTCTGATTACTTTTTCTGATAGGTTTTACATTTCGCATTAAACATCTGGTTCTTTCATTTGTCTTTGCAAAGGGTGCTCTGGTTTATTTCTACACTACACTGGAATTTTGCTGTGTTGCAAAAAATACAAATTGTGTTGCAAAAAATAACAATTTTTGTTGTTATTGTTGCTGTTTATGCTGTTGTTTTTGTTGCTCTTGTATTCAGAAGATAGAAAAGAACTAACAGCAAAGGGACAAGTAATGTTCATCATTTTAATATGAACAGCAAGATTTGCATTGTTAGACTGGCAGCACTGCTTAACTTTCCATCTATAAATTGGATACAGTTGCAAGGCCTTGGATAAACAGATGCTATGCCTGAGCTTTAGCCACCTCTAATGAATAGTTTTAAAAAAAATAAAAATTAGAGTGTCTGGTTTATGATGTAGGCAGCTCACTTCACCAGCCAGCTATGCTAAAATACTCGACTCTAAGTTGATTTAGTTTCATTGACCTCAGTGGAACTAAATTGGCTTAAGTCCAGGACATCAGACTTGGCTGTGCATTGGACTATTTCAGTCAGTCACATTCTGCATGCTCTACTAAAGTCTTTCCAGATGATAACATTCTTCCCTCACCCCTTACACACCATCAGATTCTGATTTTAGAATTAACCTGGAATGACTACTAGTAGTACAAGAGCTGGTCCAATGAATGGTGTGAAAAATGTTGGAGCATTTTTAAAGTGTTATGTGCCTGAATTGGAAGCAACTGAATGGCCCCTGTTATGCTGCGTAAGCTCCCTAAAGGAGGAGCATGATATAAATATGATGAATTTATACAAAAGAGAAGGACTTGGTTTCATGTGGAACAGCTATACTGCAGGACATAGGAAATTAGCAAACCATTTTTTTCTTTACATAATGCATAATCAAGGTGTGACATTTATTGCCCCAACATGGTATTTTATCCACATGAACTAGGAGTGGATGTCATCTTGTTCTTTGATTTAAGGTGTATCCACACTGCTCAGTTATAGCAGTTTGGTATCACTTTAATAGCCAAATCCTGGGATTTGTAGTTTGGTGGGGGACTTAGAATGTTCTAGTGTACTCCACTGAACTATATAGCATTAGCGTTCTCTGGCAGTGCTTCATGAAACTAGAAGTTCTAGAATTCCATAGGAGACAGAGCCTTTGGAGTTAAAATGGTATCAAAGTGCTATAATTTTCAAAAGTCAACACACTCTCAGTTAATACAATGTCTTGGGACAACAATGTCACCAGCAAAGTTCTGGTGATTGCTCACCTTTATTTCCTTTTGTTTGTATCAAATCAGTGTGGCTATGAGTTCCAGTGATAGACAGGAGGAATATATGGCCTACAGCTCATTTTTTTTAAAAAAGAAGAAGAAAGAAAATGGACAAAATTGGGTCAAACTCTTCTGCTAATGAATGCTCTAATGTAAAAGGGAAGAAATAGCTCCATAATGCTCCCACCCCCATGCTTGCTGACAGATCATTTTGGTTACTGTGACATTTTGTGTCATGTTTGCTGTCTCACATTCTAAGCCAATGTGACGGTACTGAACATGACATAATGATTTGAGACAGAAATGTCAAGGACTGAAGATAGAGAAATGCAACCCCTTCTAATTACCAGTTCTCATTATAGTTGTCCCCAAATTTATCCTTGGTCTAACAACATACTGTACATTCTATTTTGGTTAGCTTTGGTATATAACTACTAATGTGCTACAAATAGAGCTGTACAGACCACTATGCAACAATACTGGGTATACTGAGAAAAATAAAACCAAACTACAAAACTTTTCCCACTCTCATTCTTGGGGGAAAAATATTCTGGAGAGAATATTCCTGAGATATTTATTTCAGATAGAGGGGGAAATGTGCAGCCTTCTGCAGGATGTTGGATCATGCAGTCCTAACCAGCACAGCCAGTGATGAGGAATATTGAGAACTTCAGTTCAACAACATGTAGAGGCTGACATGATTTCCACCCTCCTAATTTAAGAATTCATTTTTTTCTGTTTACACCAAGGACTGCTTACCAGCTTTATCATCAACAAGATTCTCAGAAGGAAATGGAAAATTTGGACCGAAGTCCACAGCTATTAAAGATATATAATTGGTTACTCCTTCCTTCATTAAAAATCTTCCCAAAAGGTATATCACCACATTAAACAGTGTCCTCAGGGTACTTCCACATTTTTCTCAGATTCCCATTTTGCTCCCAGTATCTTTCCTTGATTCATGTCTTCCTTTATTTGTATTTCCAGATTTAACCTAAACAACACAACCTATGACCCATGAAGCTAAACATGTTTCACATGGCATGCAGTATGGCTTTCCTGGTGCATTGCTTGACAACTACCCTGTTTTCTATTAAGGCAGCAAAACTAGGAAGTTTATTGAGCCATAGGTAGATTGCTGTATGTGGCAGATGGACAGTGTTAACTTTCATAAGAGATCATTTCTGTAGGCCTGACTCATCAGTTGGAATACTGGATGCATTTCTGGTCACCATACCTGAAAAAGGAGATTGTAGAGCTGAGGAAGTTGCAGAACAGAGTGAACTAAATGATCAAGGGACTAGAACAACTGAGAGAGGTTCAAATATTTGGGGCTATTTAGCTCAGCAAAAGAAGATTAAGCAGAGACTTAATGGAGGCATGTAACATGAAAAGTGAAAAGGAAGATTTTCTTCTTTCCCCACAATGTTAGGATGCCTCTTACCCAGGATAGCAATCTCATACTACATCAGGAACAGATACTTATTATTTTAGAGGAATACAGGTTGAGCATCTCTAATCCAGAAATCTGAGATCTTCGAGGTGGCAGCTTATTTGTCTCTCAGATCCTCAGTCTCTCTACAGCCTTTTGTCTCATACACAACACAAGTAGCGAATGAATGAGACACAAGGCTGAAGAGACAGAAGAGGCTATATAGAGAGATACAAGGATCTGTGAAATGAAGTGGTTTGGATACATGGATTCATGCCAAGTACTATGCTTAGATTCCTGCCATTTCATAGATTCTCCATCTGTCTCCAGCCTCACACCTCATACAAGTAGTGAATGAGTGAGACATGATGCTGGAGAGAGTCACAAAGATGCAGAGAGATGAGAAGATCTGTGAAATGAAATGGTGGGAGACATGGATTTGTACCAAACACTATGCTTGGATTCCCGCCATTTCACAAATCCTCAACCTCTCTCCAGTTTCATGCACAAAACAAGTAGTGAATGAACAAGATGCAAGGCTGAGGAAAGATGTGAGCCTGGAGAGAGATGCAAGGAATGTCAGGAGTTGGTGACTGAGCCCTAAATTTTAAAATGGCCAAACATAACCATGAACTACCAAGTAATGCCTAGTCATACCACTGGGGGTAATGTCCTGTATATATATATATATATATATATATATATATATATGAGCTCAGAACAGAGCTTCACTTCCTTCTTCCTGTGAATGCTGAGGCCTGGTAAAGCAGTTTCTCCTTGGATTATAAATATTTGTATATATTGCAATAGTTTGACTTGGAAGATAAAAGTGCCTCCTGCTTATTTGGATGTCAAACACTCTCTCTGTGTGAGTATTCTCGGGAACGGCTTGCTACTAAGTCTACAGAGACAGTTTTTTGCTTCTGCTGGGGATTGCATGTCCTATCATTCCCTGACAGTGGTTATGGGCTCAGTTGATTGATCTCAGATTACATAAGGTGCACCCCCCAAAAAATTCCCAGAAAATCTTTTGTTTTGAGTGTTTTTTGGCTAGTTGGCTGAGAAACAGTTAAGTTTCAGCCAGGCCCTGTAATATCTTCAAGCAACTTTGAAGTTCTGCCAGCAGTCAGCTATTTGTGCTTTATAGCTGGAGAATTGTTGACTCAATCAGCAGAATGGCAGATAATAGTCTCGTCCCCTTTGAAAAGCTGGCTGATGAACGTTATTCAGCATGGAGTTTATATATGGAGGCTTTATTAATTAAGGACATTTTGTGGCACATTTTGGAGAATGAAAGTGTGATCCCAAAGGATTCAGAAGATGAAATAGCAGTGTTCAGGCTAGCAGACCAGAAGACTACAGCTGCAATTCTCTTATCGCTCAGCCCCTCCCAGTTAATACACACGGCCCCAGCGAAGACAGCCTTTCAGCTTTGGACAGCTTTGAAAACAGTTCATCAGAATTAGTCCTGCCTCTCAAAGATGATATGGACTAAGAGACTTTATAACACAAAGCTGTCTACTGGAGGCTGTGTGAAAGCCCATTTGGATGACACGAGGCAGCTTTTTCAAGATGTGGCCAATAGATTATGGGCATTCCAGAAGCCCATAAGTGTTTTATTTTATTGGACAGTTTGCCAAAAGAATGGGATTTCCTAATGTACAGTATGCAGAGCACCAAGGAGAGTGATTTGTCTGTAGGCCTGGTAGCAGGCCTTATTCTGGAAGAGATCAAACACTAGTAATTTGATTCCCGGATGGAGGGGAATAAACAGCCACAAATTAACAGACACAATCAGGAGAGCACTGAAACAGAGGCAGCTGTGGAGGAGGGAGCCTGCAGCTACATGAAATGCTGTTTCAGATGCAAAAAGCCTGGATATTTTCAGAAGGACTGTAAGATGCCTGCACCAGATAGGAGAGTTGTATCCTCTCAGGCTGCAAGCCATGCCTTCGTAGCACAGCACCATCCTGATGGTACTGAGAAAAGAATTTGGTTACTTGATAGTGGGGCCACACACAATTTGGTTAATGACTGACAGCTGTTAAGCAATGTTAAAAATGCTTCAATAACCAGTATTACCCTTGCAGATGGTGCTCCCAGCAAGGTGCAGAAAAAAGGCACTGCATATGTCCTATCGTTCGGTAAAGATTTTGAAAATATATTATGTGTTAACAAACTAGAGAATTGTATATTAAGTGTGTCCCCAATGACTACTAATGGTTATAAAGTGATTTTTGAGTGGGAACACTGTACAGTAACAGAAAGGCATAAAATGAATAATTTCTGTACAAAAGAGATAAAGAAACATGGGCTTATTACATGTTGCCTAAAGCGAAGGTGGCAAATGTGAACCCTGCAGACAATGTGCCCCTACAGGATAAGTGTGTTCATTGCTACCACAGGTTAATGGGCCATGCTAGTTACAAAGGGTTAAAGGAGGTAGCAAAAGTGTGCCCTGGTTTAAACATGAAACACTACCCAAGGTTCTTAGAATATGCAGTGTGCAGGAAAGTTAAGGTAAAGGCTTTACCTGTTGCCAAAAAACCCATTGTGTCACCAACAGACCCTTTGAAGTTGTCCATGCTGATTTAGCAGGCCCCTATAAGCTCACTGAAGGGGGTAACTGCTATTTATTTGTGATAGTGGACAGACACATTAGGTACACCTATGTATACTTACTGAAGGAGAAAAATCAGGCTGTAGACAGGTTTGGTGAGTGGATGAATGTGGTGGAGCGTGAACTTCCTGCTCATAAGATTTCCAGTCTAGTGACGGATAGGGGAGGGGGATTTTTATCCAATTGTCTGCAGACCTGAATGCGTAGGAGGGGCATTAGACACAAGAACACAAACCCAGCATCTCCAGGGGAGGATGGGCTTGCAGAAAGGAAAACTGGGGTGTTGAAGTACATGATGGAGTGAATGATGGAAGATGCACAAGCCCCAGCTGAGTTGTGGGGGGAGGCAGTGAAGACTGCTGCTTACCATTTAAATAGACTGAGGACATCTAGTGTCAACCATACCCCATATTGTCTATTGTATGGTAGAGCACCAAACCTCAAGCACCTGAGGGTTTTTGGACAATATGCAAATGTACTGATTCACCTGAGCCTAAGGAAGCTTGGGCAGCCCCAAACCAGGAGGCTGCATTTCCTAGGCTATGAAGATTACACATTTTCTCTCCATCCTGGAAAAGTTACATTCTGCAGGAGTTCAAACTTTGAAATGCACTCAGGGTGGGACAGATTGCATTGCAATCAGGAGGTGTTTCTTTGCTTCGGGAGGGATGTGTCAACAACTCCCAAAAGTTCCACAAATGGAGGGGTGGTAATGCCTGATGATGAAGGGGAGATACAGGAAGAAAAGCCTGACACTTCACATGCCACTCCAACACACATACCACCACAAACAAGCAGTGCGCTTGACACAGGGACAGATAGCAGCAGCAGTGCAAGTGAGGATGAGTCAGACAGAACCAGGCCGCTCAGCTACAGAAGGTCAATGAGGGTCAGAAATGCTCCTGACAGATGTGTGGTTCAGGAAGCCAGGCTAAGCAATGTCGTGGCAGAGGAGCCTGCAAGTTTTCAGGATCTCCTTAAAGTTCCCCAGGAAGAGCAGGAGAAGTGGAACACAGCCATGGACTCTGAGTTTGAGTCACTAGAGGAAAGTTTTTCAGTTTTCCAGTTATTTGAGAGGCCCAAAGACCAAAAGGTTGTTGGTTGCAGGTGGGTCTACAAGCTTAAGGACACAAAAGTGTACGGCATGCTTAGTTGGGAAAGGCTTTTTGCAGGAGTGCTACACCAATTTTGACAAAACCTTTTCACCCAAAGCAAAGCCAGAAAGTCTTAGGTTAGTGTTAGCTGTTGCAGTCAAGAGGTAGATGGTTGTGCAACACTTTGACTTTGAAACAGCTTACCTGAATGCTGATCTTGAAGAGATAGTGTTCATGGAACAGGCCCCCGGGTATGACAGTGCAGGTGAGAGCAAGGTGTACTTGTTGCACAAAGTGCTCTACATCTTTAAACAAAGTGCACGTTGCTGGAACAAGTGCATACACCAAGTTTTGGTGTCACTAGGTTACACAAGGAGTGTCGCAGATGCATGTGTACACCAAGGGGGCAGGTAATAGTGCTGTCATTCTAGTTATCTATGTGGATGACTTTTGTGTGGTGGCAAAGAGTGCCAGTGATGCCAAGAAAGTGCAGGTGGAGTTAGAAAACCAGTTCAAGTTGAAGGACTTAGGCAGCCTGAGATGTTATTTAGGTGTAGAGGTAGAAAGAACCAGTCTTGGAGAATTTTTCCTAAGCCAGAAGAAGAAGATTGGCAGTCTTGTGGCCAAGTGTGGGCTTAGTGAGGCTAAGGTGGTCAGGAACAAATAATCACTGATTTTGTGAACTTAGATGCAGAACAGGAATTTGAAAGGCCTGATCTGTACCACTCAGTGGTAGGCAGTCTGTTGTTTATTACAAACAACACAAGGCCTGACATCAATTTTGCAGTTGGGGTGCTCAGCAGAAGTGTCTCCAAGCCAAGGAGGGTGGATTGGGAAGCCCTGAATAGGGTAGTTAGATTTCTCAAGGGGACCAGGGACATGCCTTTGAAGCTGACAGGAAGTCAGATAACCCTGGAGTGCTATGTGGACAGCTCTTTTGCTGCTGAGACTTCAGATAGGAAGTCAGTGACCAGGATGGTGGTCACGTATATGGAGAGCCCCATAGTGTGGAGATGAAGAAAGCAGAACTCTGTGACAATTAGTACCACTGAAGCTGAATTTGCTGCCTTGTCTGAGATGGCAAGTGAGGTACAATGGGTTAGGCAGATGCTTGCAGACCTTGGCGAGCTGTGCCAAATGCCTGTTGAGGTGCACAAGGGCTCAGAAGCCTGCATAGCAATGGCAGAAGCAGAAAACCTGAAATGTAGGACAAAATACATTGCGGTACGCTACCAAAATGTGAGACAGTTAATACAAGAAGGTCTCTTGTGTCTGAAGTACTGTCCATCTGAGGACAATGTTGCAGACCTGCTCACAAAAGCCCTTCCAGCAGGAAGCCATGAGGAGTTAGCAAAGAGGCTGGGCCTTGTCATTAGTGTGTAAAGTGAAAGGTGTCAAAAGGGAAGGTCAACTGACAGACAATTGATGTCCAACAATGTATGTTAATGACGTTCTGTTCTGATGATAATATGTGTCCTGTGCAGTACTTTGACCATTTTGGAGGGAATTGTCAGGAGTTGGTGACTGAACCCTAAGTTTTAAAATGGCCAAACAACTGCAGAACCATGCTGCATGAACTACCAAGTCATGCCTAGTCAGGCCACCAGGGGGCAATGTCCTGTAGATATATATATCAGAGCTCAGAACAGAGCTTCACTTCCTTCATCCTGTGAAAGCTGAGGCCTGGTGAAGCAGTTTCTCCTTGGACTGTAAATATTTGTATATATTGCAACTGTTTGAGTTTGAAGATAAACAAAAGCGCCTCTGGCTTATTTGGACATCAAACACTCTGTGTTTGAGTATTCTTGGGAGCAAGTTGCTACTAAGTCTACAGAGACAGTTTTTGGCTTATGCTGGGGATTGCGTGTCCTATCATTCCCTGACAAGGAACTGTGAAATTTCGGGAGCCATATATGTATATGTATATTGAAATACACATATTCTAAAATGCAAAAATAAAAATAAAAATAAAAATCCAAACTATGAAACACTTCTAGTGCAAAGCATTTTGGATAAGGGATACTCAACCTGCAGTATCCTGCACACAGAGATCAGAAAACTAACCAGGTAAGCAGTAGACAAGAGACTAAACAGATCTTTTCTTTAATATCACCACTACCCCAAGACTGTTAGTAGAAATTGTCAGGTTTTATGAAGCCAGAGCACCAACAAAGATTTTACATGAGAGAAAGGAACCTATTTATTCCTTCCATGCCACTTGATACGGGCTGGGGGAGCACATAACTGGAAGAATGTGGGGTGGAGAAAAGAAACCAAGTTCTGATAGGTGAAAGGAAAAAGTTCACCCTGCATCCTACTGAGACAGGAAGGGGGGATGGACCCCTTTCCACCTAGGGTTGCCATATTCCAGCTTCCCAAATCTGAATACCCTAACTTGTGAATCTGTAATATGCAGATTAAGCTCATAGTTCACATTTTCTCATTATGAAAATTACACACATTAATTCCTACCTGGTTTTAGTTTTGTACCTAGCCTTGACACCATTTGTACAGTAAGCATGGCTCTCAGGGAGCCAGCATTGTGTAACAGAGTGCTAGATTTAGCACAGGGAAACCCAAGTTCAACTTTATGTTCAGTCCCAAACTTTACAGCATGACCTTGGGCCAGTCACTATGCCTTAGCTAGACTTACTTTACAAGGGTTTTGTGGGGATAGACAGTGATTGGTCCAAGTAAAGCAGCCATGTAAAGGGACCATGTAGACTGCAGATGTAGCTAATACTACTACTACCACTACTACCACTACTACTACTAATATTAGCAGCAACAATAATAATTTGTTATACCTAAGTTTCTAGTGGCATCATTTTAGTTACATACATATTTATGAGAACACTTAACATATTTATGAGAACACCACAGATGGCATATTGTCATCTGATTCACAGGGAAAAATGCAGAGTAAAGTGAGAACAAACTGCAGGAGTCACAGAGGAAGAACAAGGTGTTATTTTGCTGAGATACAGATTATTTAAAAAAATTCTCTAGAAAATATTCTACTTGAAGTTTAACTTTCTTTGTCCTATTTGATTTTCACCACAATAAATCTATTAATCAGCTTATCTATGACAAGATATCTATGCTACCCCCCAACTACTGCTTGTTAATGATCACATTTAGATTATTCTGCATTAAAGTTCCCTCCCAGATCACTGATTATACGTTCCCACCCAAGCAAATATATAAGAATCTGCTAAGTGAAGTAACACTGTGCATTTGATGAAGTGGGCATTTGTTTATGTACAGGGATGGTCCTAGTATTAGGCAGACTGAGGCCTGGGGAACTCTTCTACTCCCAATACCCAATGAGAAGACCTCACCACTACTTTTTCAATGTACTGGGATACTTCAGTTAATAAAGCAGAAATGTTCCTGAGCTTTACTTCTTTAACAGAAATTTTGGTACCAGAGGTAGAGATAACATGGAAAGAAGAGGGAGAGTTTCCTACACCACAAAAAAAAACAAAACAAACAAACAAAAAAAAAAACCAAAAAACAAAAAAAACCCAAGAGAGCAATTCAACATATTTCAGTGAAGTTTTTATTTAAAACTAACATTATGCACATATGAAATAAAACAAACCAGGTCAGGTAAGCCTCGCAAAAGTAAGGAAAAATATTTTGAATCTTCTAGTGACCACTTGAAAGCTTCTTCCAAAATGCATCCCAGGATTATTTTTTTCTTTCTTTCAATAGCCTCCACATTCCTTATGATTTTGATTTTGGTGGCAAAACTTATGGAGATCTGTGCTTTTCCAACATGCCAGGGTAGCTGGTGAGGCAGGCTAATCTGCTTTCCCCCTTTCTTTCTGTTTTCCTCTTCACATATGCTCAGTAAGTGATTCTGGAGGCAGCTGGTTATCTTGCCTGTTGTACAGAGCCACACATAGCAACAGTAGGATCACCTAGAGTAGAACCTCATTCTTTCCCAGGTCAACCTTTATTGCATTGTTTACTGCAGACACACTGCTACAATCCACCAGTCCTTCTCCAGCCTAACTTCACCATCTTCCCAATGTAAATGCCTTCCAGCTCAATAGAATGCAAGAGAAGGAGGGGCTGGGCTCTTGTAAAAAGACTTTGTAAAAAAGAGCTTCTTTGTCAGAGGCTCCGTTAACTGAGGTATGCCTGTACTCCCTTTCCAGGCTGCCATGCCTCATCTTGCCACTGCATCCCACCACTACTCCTCCATCTCCTAGGCTCCTATTTCCTGCCGATGCCCGCAATGCTTCTCTTCCTTGCTCTCCCACCTGCTGCCCTTCCATCATTCTTTGGCTTTCCATATCCTGTCATGGTAGCTGCTGTTGCTCCTTTCTTTTCTGCACACTGCCTGCCATAGCTGTCATGCCTGCCCAAGGGGCTTTCATTTCCTTCTCACTTGCACAGCAGTGCAACCACTGCTCCTTCTCTTTGCTGCTGTGCCTGACTTATACCCTCTTCTTCTCCACATTCCATCTGTTATGGGACAGAAATGGCTTTGGCCGTCTTTGGTAGAGGATATTCACCAGGAACTAGAAGGGGGAATGTGCCTCTGTTGGTTCTGCTAGATGTCTCAGCCTCTCCCTGTATGAGCCAAGTAGAGCTTTAAGATCATCTGGAGAAGCCCTTCTCTCTGCCTCACCACCTTCTCAAGCACGTTTGGTGGGAACGAGGGTGAGGACTTTCTTGGTGGCTGCTCCCAGACTGTGGAATTGCCTCCCCAGAGAGGCCAGGATGGCCCCATCTTTACTCTCCTTCTGGTGGCAGGTTAAGATATTTTTATGCTGCTAGGTTTTTATGAACCAACAAGGACTGAGCTAGTGAGGCTGTATGATGTGGTTTCAATTTTTAAAGGGTTTTTAAAAAGGCATTTTAATTTTTATTGTAATATTTTTAACTTGTAAATTGTTTGATTATTTTTTAAGTTTTAGATTTTTAATGTGATTTTAACTTTGTACTTTTTTTTAGCTAGTATTGTTTTTATAATGATATTGTTAGCTGCCTTGAGTCTCATTGGTGGGAGAAAGGTGGGATAGACATGAATAATAACAACAACAACAACCAATTTTAATACCATCAACTTCAGAAGGAGGAAGTGGGAGTCTTCTGATGCAATCCTTGGCCATTGGGGTTCTATTTTGTTCCCCATGCTGTTTAACATACATATGAAACCACTGGGGGTAGTTGTCTTATGTTTTCAGCTTTAGTCTCATCAGTATGCTGATGACTTCCAACTCCATCTCACCTTTTGACCTCAATCCAAGGAAGCTGTTTCATTTCTAAACTACTTCCTGTCAACAGTTAAGGACTGGGTGAAGGCAAACATATTGAAGCTTTATTCAGACAAGACAAAGGTGCTCCTGTTCATTTGTAAGGCAGATCAAGAAATAAGGATTCAACTTGTAGTGGTTGGGGTTACATTCCCTCTAAAAACACAGGTTCAAATTTCACATGTGCTCCTAGATTCACCCCTGAACCTGGATGCTCAGGTTTCAGCAGTGGCTAGAAATGTATGTTCACCATTACAATTCATGGGACAACTGTGCCCATTTTTAAGACCATCTAACTTTGCCAGTGGGACACATGCCTTGGCTACATTACTGTAACACACTCTACATGGGGTTATTCTTGAAGAATGTTCAGAAATTTCAGTTGGTCCAAAGACCAGCAGACACACTGTAAATGGGGTGGTGGTGGCGGCGGCGGCGGCGGCGGCTACAACGTCTCTGTCGCAACAGCTCCACTCACTGCTAGTCTATTTCTGAGCACTTTCAACATGTTGATTATGACCTGTAAAGCCCGATATGGTTCATGTCCAGGTTACCTGAAGGATTACACTCTCCCACATGAGCCTCCCGCTGTTTTAAGATGTTTGGGGGAGGTGCTTCTCTTGATCTCACCATCTTCACAGGTACATTTAGTGTGAATGTAGGAGAGCGCCTCCTCCATGGCTGCTACCAGAGTCTGGAACCTCTTTGCTAGGGAGGCTTGGTTGGCTCCCTTCTTGCTGTTCTTTTATCAGCAGACCTTAAATCAGACCTTATAGACTTTTAAATCTATACCTAGTTTAATTGTATTTTACAATATTTTAGTAACAAGTGGTTTTTTTAAAAAAAAAAAAATAATAATCCCATAAGCTGTGGGGGGGAAGTGGAGAATAAATAAAGTGATATGATTTCCCATAATATTGTCACAAAACAACCTCTTTAATGCTAATAATTTACTTATGGTTATGATATTTTGGTCTGCTTTCTCCTGGCACTTTGTTCAGTTGCATCACCAAACCATTCCTTTGGTTTATATTTCTATGCACTGTTTGTAGGCAAATCCATGAAAAACAGATCTGAGGTCTTTACAAACAGATTAGGCTTTCCCCCAAAAGTGCACCATTTGCTCAAATAACTGGGAGAAGCTGACTTATATAATTTAAACCTCTACAGAATATACTGTGATTGTGAGAGTACACTCATTGGTTAGTTACTAAAAGGCAGTAGCAGGCTTGCTTCTCACAAAACAATGTCACTGTACATTTTGCCTTGTATCCTGGTTCCCAGAAATGCTACTTTTTTTTTCAAATGAAAGTTTAGAATCTGGGCCCAATAAATGGGTACACTGTGGCATGCTAGAATCTGGGTAAGATTTGACCAACCAGATAATATGGCAACCCTATTCAGATGCCCTCAATCACTATTGAAGCCTCAGGAAAGGAAAAAATGGTTTCCTTTTAATTTCTCCCCTTCTCTCAAAAATAAAGGAACAAAGATACATGGAACCATCCATTCTCTTTCCTGGTAACCATCAATTCTCCTGGTAAGTGGGTGGTCAAAGTGGATCAAATAAACTGTGGAAACATGATTGAAAGAGTAAAACTAGTACAACAGTATGAGGAGTCCCTGAGAGGCTCAGAGCCACCTCAAACCTGGCAGGAGTATTGGACAGAGAGATACTCACAACCTTAGTAAAGATGTAGGCCAGAATTCTGCTGAACAGTTATGAATATGTAACTTAGAGTTATACACTAATGACTGTTTCATATTCATTATCCCTCTCTATCCCCTAGTTTAGTTTATCCCCTAGTTTAGGGGATACATCGGGACCATGAAAGTCCCCCAGTCCCCAATTATTGGGCAGCAGCCACTACAATTGATGGAGGTCTGTCCCCCTGTCGACCGAGAAGCAGCTGACTGATCCATGTCCCTTCATGCAGGCAGTCTCTTGCATGAGGGGACCATGGCAGGGACCCACTTCTTCCTATTGCAATGGAGATTGCTCACAGGAGGGAGTTGCTATCCATTAAGTAAGGACTGGTGGGACAGAGATGGGATTCATTGTATAGAACCATTGCTGATAAGAGATACAAGTGCAGGAATGTATTTATGTAAATGAAGTAGGCTTCTGGTTTCCAGATTGCTTTGAAGAACTGGCATTCCATTATCATTAACATCTATATCTATATCATCAATAACATCTATATCATTAACACAGAGAGAGACAGACAGACAGAGCTCTTTCTGGATATAAATACAAACTAGAAAGCCCAGAAATGAAAGGAACATACAAGAAAGGAATCTAAAAAAACTAAATTACATCAACTGATTTCTCCTTTTTTTCAAAATCGTCAAAGCCTTTTATGTGAAAGGAAAGGATCCTGTGTTCATGTTTGTACCTGGCCTAGCAAAAATTATGCATTGGCACTGAATATCCAATAGGTAGAATGACTAGCAGCTACTTTGCAGCCTGACAGCACAAAAATAGAAGAATATATTGAAATACATTACAAGTGCCAGTCTATATAATGTTTTGCAAATGAGTGAGGTATAGATTAGCTAAAGTGACCCTCAGTAAGAAACAGTCCTATCCATCAAGGTTCAGAACACAGGTTAATCCATTAATGAGAAAACATTACCTTGCATTTTCTTTGACCCTCACATAATATTTATTTTTTCAACATAAAATAGGATAAATTTAGGCATACAAATGAAATGCTGTCACCTTTGGGTTGTTTGGCCATCTAGCTTCATTGATAAAATTTAAGAGGCAATAATTAATATGGATAGTTGCCTTATTATCTGTTCTTTAACATATCTACTTAGAAGTTACTTTCATGGATTTTGGTGGGTCTTCCACAAAGGATCTTTAGGTTTTCAGCCTTCCTGTTATAAATTAAGGCACGGACCAAGCAAAACTAAGGGGAATTATATACACTTTTACAAATAAGTCAGTTCAGTCAAACTGAAAGGGGCTTACTCTTAGGTAAGCTTATATAGAATTGCAGCCTTACATTTTAATCATTTTCACTCTAGGGAAAAATTATGCATGCAGATTTGTGAGGAAAACACAGGTCTGAAAACCAACTAGAGAAACATGGCTGGAGAGACTGTTTTTGGGAGATAGTTTTCTGGATGGAGAAAACAATAGCTATTCTTTTTGAAACCAGTTTTGCCCTGAAAATTGTCATAGAATCATAGAATCATAGAATTGTAGTTGGAAGAGACCATGAGGGCCATCCAGTCCAACCCCCTGCCATGCAGGAAATCACAATCAAAGCAGCCCTGACAGATGGCCATCCAGCCTCTGTTTAAAGACCTCCAAGGAAGGAGACTCCACCACACTCCGAGAGAATGTGTTCCACTTTGTGTTGTGTGGTCCTTTGTTCATGAAGACTATAGGAAAGCATCCACTAGACATAGGGTAATGTAATGCATCATCATGTTTCATTGCATGATCGAAAGAAAATTTTCCCAATCTAAATTTTACCTATCTACTCTGCTCATAAAAATTTGGGTATAAAGAACGGTGTCTCCCCAAATATTTCCAGTGGCCACTTTGAATGTAAGAAGATGATCAGCTACAGATCTTCAGCAACTGACAGCAGTGATTTAATAGTATGCCATTGCCCCACAAAATTGTGTCAAAGCAAGTGAGAAACATATCAGATGAACAGCAATGAATGCAATATTTAAAAACCTTGGGAGGGATAATTAGAATTAAACACAGTATCAATATGAAGTTACAATAGCTATCAATTTGTGCAATTGTGCATAAAACAACACAAATTGATTTTATACAGTGTTTTAAAACTAAACTGGTTTAGTGTCAGTCTTAAGGAGCATCTCAACTTGCCATAGTCCAAATGAGATATTATCATTCCTAACTGTAGTCATGATCTTTCAGTCTAGGATAATCCACAGTCATAATGGTGCTTCCTGCAATCAAATCCATCTGCACCTCTGAAAACAGGACTGCATCTAATACTACACCCAGGCTGCAAACTTGAACTTTGGAGGCAAAAACATGCCAAAAAATGCATTGCCATCTTGTGAGGACTGAGCTTAGTTTCGCCATCTAGGCAATCTTAATGGCCTCAACTTATTCTTTTCTAGAAAATGTAATTACAGAAAATGTGACTTCTTCCAGAAAATGCAACTTCTTTCCATTCACATACAGCATATATATGGGCTTTTATGGTCAAAAGTTGAGCATTTGTTTTCATTTTCTTGCATGAATACATACCTAAGTTTCGGAATTTGACAGACAAATATTTGAGTTGTTTGTTGGTTGGTTTAAGAGCATTTTAATGTAACGTTAACTATTCTAATTAGTCAAAAGTAATAGCTTTGTGCAGAAGACATGGGCTGCCCTCATTTGACTCATTTTCATCAAAAATTGTAGTTATTCAGAAACACATAATTAGCTTTTTTAATCTTATCATTTTCAGAGGCACACTACAGTAATTGGCTTTCTTTCCTATCCTTTTTAGTCAGAAGTTTGCAAAAGGATCAATGGAAAATACATTTTTCTCTTCTGTGGCATCAATTACTGTGACCCTGGGTGCAAATTTATTGATTTTTCTTATTAGAACATTATCACTAGTTATTCACAGCATGATGTTTATTAATTAGTAAGGAAAATAAAGATTCAGTTCTGACATATCCCCTTTTAAGTTTTCTACCAAGTATATGCACAGCTTTATGCGATCTGCCAGTGCCATTCCCCTTTATGAAGTATCACACAACTATTTTCATGTTCTTTTCTTTGGGATATTCTATGTGCAATAAATTTAGCCTTCTTGTGGTTTGCTAAGTTTGCCATCAAGTTTAGATTTATGCCTCTGAGGAACCACATGTTTGACAGACAGATGGTGAAAAGTCTGCACACCAAATAGAACATGCAAAGAATCTTGTTGAAGATGTACATTGGAATTTATGATGATGGCCATTATAGGAATATGTTGCAAGAAATGTTATTTTATTTTAGTTAAATTTATTTTATTTTGCTACCTGTGCAGGACTCATAGGCAGATGAAATCCATTTTAGGAACTGATGATTGGAGGGGGTTTATAATGCACCCCTTTCCTTTCCTTTCCAAAATGTTGCTAATCTTATTTAAATAACTCTGGCTTAAAATAAAATTTTGTTGGATGTCTCATCTCAGATACAAACTTCCTTTTTCCTTGTGTCTTTGCTTTGGTGAAAACCTAATACAAATGTGTTAAAGCTTCTTGAGCAGTTTTGTTAGTCTTCCTGAAACACTTTTGGGATTCACTCACTATGAATTTTGCTATTGTGAAAATTTTTGGTGACAAATCTAAGAGGAAAAGAAATCAACCTGGGTACTTGGGCAACAAGATAATCTATTTTAATAGAAGTTGTAATGCAATGTAGACTTAAATAAATAGCTGTTGAAATGCTTAAATTGCTTTCTCTCCTGAACCAGCAAGATCACATAGTGACTACCTGTGCTTGGTCAGGCAACTGCAACTGAAGGTATTTAGCATGCGGGCACATAACATGGCAGTTGAAATCTTAGGTTATCCACAGGATAAAAATATTATGTTATAGTCCTATATTTATTTATCTTGTAGTAAATCTCATTGCCACACGACTCAGGGAATAAAGAGACCAGACACAAGATGTATGGGTGAAATAAAGGGTCTTTATTGAACCCTACCTATTTAAGCCCTCTAGGATCTTCATGGGGGGGAGGCAACCAAGTGAGGGAGCAGCTGAGGCAATAGGTCTAACTGAGAACTTACCCCCCAGCTTCCCTGGGTGAGCACCTGAGCCCTCAAAAGGAACCCCAGCACTGGGGTTGCTCTCAAGCCGGCCCGCATCTGGAAGACCAACCCAAAAGTCCCCCACTCAAGCCGCACGGATTAGGGTGGGGGCTTATCCCTCGGGCCAGCCCCAAGGTGAGTCTCCTTCCCTTCCGCTAAGTCCCATGACTTTATTGGTCATTCCAGAGACCCTCCCTTCACTCAAATAGGTGCCAAGGTGCATACCGAATCTGCACCTACATGGCAGTTGAAATCTTAGGTTATCCACAGGATAAAAATATTATGTTATAGTCCTCTATTTATTTATCTTGTAGTATATCTCATTGAAGGCAATAGGGCTTACTTCTGTACAGATGTTTACAGGATAATATTGCACATTGCTAATTATTTCTGAAATCTCTACACTCCAATGTGTTGTAAAGACTGAGGACTTTATCAAATGAGGGGAAAAAACAGTGAGGTCAGGAGGACGGCACTGTCTCTCTTACAGTGCTCCATTCTGGATGACTCCACCCTCCTCCCAACCTTCCCCTGTGCTTCCTCCATGCTGGGGGAGCAATAAACATGCCACTTTTTATTGATGGGGGTTCACCATTAATAAAAGTGGTGCATTTCTCACACCTGCAGCATGGAGGAGGCACAGGTGAAGGTCAGGAGGAGGACGGTGTTGTCCAAAATGGAGTGATGTAAGTGAGACAGCGCCATCTTTCTCCTGACCTCTGTGGGTTTTTTTCCCATTTGAAAAAGTCCTTAATCAATTTTAAAATAGGAAGAGCATAACAAAAGCAGTCAGTGAAGTTATTAACCAGAACCACAAAAGATCAAGGACTGGTGGCCTGCCATCTCAAGTTCATATTTGCTTTGGAAGTTTTAAATAAGTTTCCATCAATGAAAAGTCATGCCTTTCTTGTCCCTCCAGCATGGAGAAAGCATGGACGAAGGATGGGAGGAATAAAGCATCATGCAAAATCAATCACTGGAAGCAGCACGGCATCGTCCTCCTCCTGAGCAATGTTTTTTTTTTTAAGCCTGTCTGAAAAAGTCCCTTTACAGAGTATGCATCAACAGCAAAACAGAGAGAAAAGGAGAGAGCAGATAAGTCTTGCTCACCAGCTGCCTGCAGGTTGTTATAAAATATAGATCTGTAAGTGTGGCAACCAAAATGGAAATGATAAGAAAAGTAGAATAATAAAATAATAAAAGTGGAGGCTAGTGAAAGAAAAGGTCATCGCTGGATGCATTTTGGAAGAAGCCTTCAGGTGGTCTGTGGAAGTTTCAAAATGTATTTCTGCAAGCCTTACCTGACCTGATTGTTTCTTTTCACATGTACACACTGTTCTGAATAAAACACTTGCTGAAGTGTGCTGAACTGCTCTTATTTTTTGTGGGTGGTGTGGGATAGGTGTGCCTATTCCCATTGTGTCCATGTTATTTCTGCCTCTGGTACCAAATTTTCTGTTAAAGAAGGAATGTCGAGGAACATATGTACTTTGCTAACATCAGCACACCCATGTTGATATTGGGCTGGCAAAAACCTATTAATAATTACCATGTAAAACAAAGTATGCTCAACCTTCTGGGTCTTGTCTACTCTGGCCAGAAAACTTTGCCTTCCTGAAGGGGTATTCTGCTACTGGAGGTGGCTTGGATCCCCCTGTTACTGTGGCAAAACAGACAGAAGTCCACATGCACACACTGGCCTGTACTGATGAGTGTTTGTCCCCTGTCATGTGTCACACTCCCTGAAGCTGGGAAGGACACCCTCAGCATGTCATTGAGGCTGGTCATTTGCAGGGGGTCTTGATCACATGCTGGAGGCCTCCTTCCTAGCTTCAGAGTGACATCAGGGTGGCTGGAGACATAGCCCAGTATGCCAGTGTAGATTCCTGAGTTCCCATGCTAGATCCATCTGGGTTTTCCCATTTGATGTGGGGTTTCTTGGCATTATTTAAAAATGTATTAAATAGGTTTCCCCTCAGCTTCACTTCAGACATCAGCAGGACTGTCTGGCAGTAAATTGGGGCAAGAGCCCTGTGTCGTTTTGACTTCAGGGCTCCAATAAAGGTGGGGGGGGCAGGGGAAATTGCCCATCCAGACAAGCCCCTGGATATAAGATGCCTTGCAGAAATATTCACTCCTCCCTGCCCTTTGACTTTTAAAGATTTTGTTGTATCATGACTTGGGATAGAGATTAATTTAACTGGTATTGTTATATCTTGATAGACACGATATACTTAACAGTGTAAAAGTGTAAAATATTTTCATTTTGGCATAAATATTAAGTTAGCAAAAGTAAATGGCATTTGTTGGTTGCATAAGCATTCATTCCCCTTCACCAATCTTTGGTAGAAAAGGCTTTGGCAGCAATTACAGTTGTGTCATCACTTTTCCTCACTGAGATCTTGCCATTTTTGCTCATTCTTCATGACAAAATTGCTCAAGATCTGTTATAAAACAGCCACTTATCAAGACTTGTCATAGATTCTCAAATGAACTGAAATCTGGACTTTGATTAGGCTATTCTATTTTATGCTGCCTGGGACCTGTTTAGGTTCCCAGTGTGCTCTATATCACCTGACAAGTTATGGGCCCAGGCTACACCACGCTGCACCAGTCTACACCAATCTGACAAGTAACACCAGCCTGCACCAGTCCACAGTGACCTGTGGAAACCTGTGAGCTGTCATGAGCTGTCTGGAAGTTCCTGGCTGAGATTGCTGATCTGTTTGTGAGAAGCAAGGCTGTGAGAGGGGCTTGATAGCTTGCTGAAGTGCTAAGATGGCACCTGCACATGATAAGAGTGGACTACCTTTTGAAAGGCTAAATGAATGCAACTATTTAGACTAGAGCTTGAAAATTCAGATGTTTTTGAGAAGAGAGGGGTTTGGGGACCAAGCCTCCACACTGCTGTAGCTCCTGTAGTTCCTGAAGGGGAGACAGAAGAAAAGGCACATGCATCAATTACACAAATTTACATATCCTCCCCAACAGGGGTTCACAGCATATAAATTCCACACAAATCCCTACCCAACCATTCTCTGAGGATGCCAGCCACAGATGCAGGTGAAATGTCAGAAAGAAACTATTCCAGAACATGGCCTCACAGCCCAGAAAAAAACCAAGGGAATCAATCTGCTGCAACTTTTAAAATATAGGCTTTCCTTGACCTCCCAGAGGACTTTTTCAGCCATTGCTCCCAGATTATGGAACAGCCTGCCGGATGTCAAATTACCACACTAAATTGCTTTTTAAAAGCTCTTAAGATAGATCTCTTCCATCAGGCCTTTCCTGAATAGATACCTGGCCATCAGCGAAAAAAAATCTTATTAGTCCGATCCGTATCCAGTTATTTTATTGTGTTGTTTTTTAGTATTTATTATTTTTTAAATTGTTTGATTATTTAATTGTATTTCAAGGGGGGGTTAGAAGGAGGGTTTTGTATGTATATTTTAAATACTGTAAGCCACCATGATTGCCTTTTGTAGAGAGGAGGGATACAAATAAATATGTTAATAATTTAATAAATAACATTAAATTATGTTAATGATTTGAACACAGCCAAGGAATGCTGGGATGCTTTACGAGCTGTTTATGTGTGTGAGACAGCAGGATCCTCACAAGAAAGCTCTACAAGGCACAGCTGAAACCGGGCAAAGATGTAAGTCAACACCTGGCCTATCTTCATTCTCTATTTGGGAACCTGCTTTTAGGAGGGCTGAATTATGAAGAACCAGGGAAGGTCTACATAATTTTGAGTAGCCTTGATTCCAGTTTTGATGCACTAATAAACACCATGGAAGCAATTCCTGAGAAGGAGCTGTCAGTGAATTACATCAGCAGCCGTCTGCTTAAGGAAGAAGAGACACAAACAGAGAAGGGAGGAGGAAATACACTTCAAGCCAACAATGAAGCCTGATGATCCCAACAGCCATTGAATGGCGGTGAATGGCGAAAGGACAGAGACTGCATTTGCAGTGAAGAAATGCTGGACCTGTGGTTCTGCTAAGCATTTTGCAAGACAGTGTCCTAATAAACAGAAAAAGAACAGTGGTTTCAAATCCAAGGCAAAAAAGGAAGAAGAGCCATGTTGCACAGTGGCCATGTCTGCAGTGGTGAGAAAAGACAGTCCATCTGATCAAACTTTGTGGGTTCTGGACAGTGGCTGCAGTGTGCATGTAGCCAATTATAACTCTGAATTTGTAGAGATGTCTAAATCCAGAATTCAACATGTGAGATTTGCTGATGGCCAGAGATCTGTTGTGAAGTGAAAGAGAAAATGTTTTATTCCATGTTTAGGTCAAATATTGACAAAGTGGTTTATGTGCCCTCACTTGACATTTCTTTACTCTCTGTAAGTTCACTAGCAGAAGGGGGTATGAGATTACCTTTACTGGCATGAAATGTTTTATTTTAAAGGATGGAAATGTTTATGCAGAGGGGGAATTGAAAAATCAGATGGATTATATGCACCCCAAAGCTGGTTTAGCCCTGGCTGTAATGACTAACACCCAAGTGCATAATGACTGCATTCATTTGATGCACAGAAGATGGGTCATCCTAGTTATAAGGTTTTGAAACAAATGCCTGATGTGTGTTATGATTTATGAACAACTGCAATGTGTTCTTAGATTGTTCAGTTTGCAAGCAGAGGAAATCAAAGGTATTGCCAAATTCCTAAGTTCAGTGATAGGAGATCTAAGAGAATTATTGAATTGGTACACACTGGTTTAACTGGTCCTTTTTCTTCATCTTTGGGAGGGTCCAAATGTGCTATGGTAATAGCTGATGATTTTTCAAGGTTTGGATTTTGTTATTTATTGAAGACTAAGTCTGAAGCCTTTGAGACATTCCAAAGCTGGTGTAATTATGTTGATTTTTTGGATATGGTGTCTGGCATAGTTGCTGCACAAATTCCTACCTGGGGCATATCCAACAGTTAATGGCCTACCTGATGATTAGTGAACAAAATGCAGATTCAGACCAATTTAGAAGAGAATGCCAGGAAGGCTGCCCATGATGAGGGATCCCATGATCCAGATGTTTACCTACAGACCCTTGCCCCACTGTCAACCCCAGAGGATAAAAAGATCAGGCAGACTGTAGTCCTTCCCTGCATGTCGCAGTCCACCCCTGATATCCAGAAGAAGTTGCAGAAGACTGATGGGTTTGAACATATATCCCTGGTCCCAACTGAAAGCTATAACATATAAGGTTTACCTCGATAGAGAAGTTAAAGACAGACAAGAGGCCATCAAGCAGATGAAAGAAAAGGCCAATCTGCTGGCTGCAGCTTTACAGCAAGAAACCCAGTGTGATGCATAAATAACACACTCATGTTAACTCAACAAGTTTCCTTTATTGAACAAGACACTGCATTCTGGTAACATGCAAAAAAGCCAGAACTAAAGCTCCCACAACCACAGCCAACAGATAAACCCTCTAGTATAAGAACGATATGCAGGGGGAGGAAGGAGATAGATGCACCCAGGTGGCACTCGACCTTGAAGCCCCCAAAAGAAAAAAAACATTCCCAGACTAGAAGGCGGGCTGGCTGAATTCCAGGAACTGAGAGGCCCAGTTCCTGCAGGGGAACCAGGCCAGGAACCTGATGTCAGGGTCTACCATGAATTCTACTCTAATACCCAGAACTCAGGATAGGGCCTGACACCTGGCAACAACAGCAACTTCCCCAACCCCAACAACAACAGCCACATCAACATCCTGGGTTTGCCACTGATTCTTACCACCAGTCCCTGTTGGGACATAACCAAGGTGCTTACTGCAATCAAGAAGGCCACTGGAAGGATCAATGTCCTGAAAAGCAACCGCCCCTGACAGCTTTTGTGGAAGAGGATGAGAGGGTTTCCAAGGACACAGATGTGGACAGGCCCGGGAAGCCGGACCCTTCCCGCCTGGACTGGGAACCTTCCCCCAAGGACACCATTCAACCAGCAGGCGCAGCATTTCAACCTGACCAGATGTTTCAACCTGCCCAGACTGCTCAAGCCATGGCCTTGCAGGAGCATGAAGACATCAGAGAGACCAAGGTTCAATATGAATTCATTTTCTTGCCCTCCTTTCCCTGACTGGAAGAGACCTCCTGTGCAAAGTGTGTATCACCTTGTCTTTTCCTCCTTTTTAAATTTTTTTTATTTAGTTAGTTAGTTATACCCCACTCTTCAGCCACAAGGCTATCAGAGCAGCTTACAAATTGTTTTAAGCAATAGCTATTTACATATCTACACTGCATTAAACAGTTTCCAATGTGTGTTAGCTAATTGCCCCCACAAGCTGGCTGCTACTTCTGGGAATCAGCTCTTGACCTTTACCTCTCCTGGAGAAAAATCCTGTACAAGAAGCCTGGAGAATCAGCCCTGATCTGGGGCTCTGTGTCCCTTGTTGGTTCAACACTCTCCTGAATCCTAAAGCCTCACAAATCATTGAGTAAGTTCCTGGTGTGTGGTCTGAAGATAATCCTGGAGGCTTGACATATAATGTTGAACCTCTCTGAATTCAACTAAAGCCTGAAGTCTGTTTAGACATGTGAACCAATCCCAGTATCCCATCATAGCAGTTGCTAGAGCCTCAATGCAGACACACATTGACAAACTGATTTAGCTGAAGATCCTTATATCCACTGTCTCCCCATGAAATACACCTCTGCTGCCTGTAAAGAAACCTAGTTTTCATTTGAATCATCAACCTGTAACAAGCCTTTAGACAGTTAAAACAAGCCTTGACAAGTTCACCAGCCTTGGGACTGCCAGACACCCTCCAGTTGTTCGTAGATGACAGCTGAAGAATGGCGATTAGAGTCCTGACCCAGAAAATTGGAACATGGATCCTGTGAGCCGAGGATAGCCTGGTTGCTTGTGAAATATGGCTACTGCCTCCTTGCTGTTGAAAAAAGCTACTAAACTTACATATGGCCAGAATATCAAAGTCACTGCTTTCTATTCTATTCAGACATTATCAGAGACTCAAGGCCCAAGTGAATAGCAAATTCCAGACTAATAAAATACAGAACTCAATTGTGTGAAAATCCCAGTGTCCTCCTGAAAGAATTACCTTAAATCCTGCTATTTTTATGCCTGTTCTGCTCTTCTACATGACTGAAAAAAAATCATGGTAACTGTCCCCTCAGCATGACCTGATTTAAGAGATGTGCCCATTCATGGAAGAATCATACTGTTCACTGATGGCAAAAGTTTTGTCAGCAAACGCCAAGCAAGCTATGTTGTTGTTACTGAAGATAAAGTTCTGATGACCAAACTCCTACCAGTAGAAACCTCAGCCCAGAAAGCAGACTTAATTGCGCTAATTAAAGCCCTGCAATAGAACAAAGAAAAAAGCCACCATTTGTATTGTTTCCAGATATGCCTTTCTAACTGTGCAAGTACATAAAGCCCTGTACAAGAAATGTGGGTTCCTGACTGCAGAAAAAGAAAAAGAGATAGCACATATCCAAGAAATCCAACTGCTGCTACATGAGATCTGAAACCCAAGAAAATAGCTATCATCCATTGTTCAGCCACTGTTCAGCCCACACTGGAAAGTCAAACTCTATTGCCTGACAAAAAAGTCTGCACTGACAGAGCCGCTAAAGGAACAGCTCAACAGTCTCTACCTGAACCTGAAACCCTGATGTTGTACCTGTACCTGATTACATTAATTCTAAATATTCCTGGAACAAACCTGAAAAAATAACTTGTCAGGGCTATTGCAAGCACTATGGGTGATGTATTCTTCCAGACGACTGTATATGGATTCCTGTAGCTCTGAGACTTTCTGTGATACAACACATGCCTGACCAATACAATACATGCCTGACTTAGACAAAGAAGCCCAAGACACCTGATAGAGAAAACTTTCTATGTCAATAAGTTGTCCTCCCTGTATAAAGAAGTGTCCCAAATCTGTGTTACCTGTGCCCGATCCAACCCCAGAAAGAGACTGACTTCCCACATCAGATCAATGCAGATAATAAAACAGCTTTTACTGCAGAAGCCACTGCCAGATTGTGCCCTGGGTTTGGACTGAGTTCAAATGAACTCACCCAACCAGAAGACAACCCTCACCCTAGAACTCTGTACCCTGGTTATGTCCCTGGCTAGCTCAGTCAGTAGAACATGAGGCTCTCACCACTGTCCTGTATAATATTGTGTGCTGTGGGCTACTTGGGAGTCCCAGTCCTATGATCCTGGTTGGCCCAATAAATCAGTTACTGGTCAGACTGCCACCCTGACCAAAGTTCCTGTTTCCTCTACATGTACAGCAAACATGACATGGGCCTTAATTTGGTATTGATATCAACGGCAGGGGCAGTGATCCCCTAGGGTTGTTTTACCTTAAAATTGTTAGGTACACTGAAGAAGGCCACACATTCCAACACACTGTCTTTTCTGAATCATAGACAAAAATGTCAACACCCTTTCATGTTCCTGAGGTTTACAAGAAATCTGTTTGTTACATTTGCTGAAAAGATAGCTGAATCTCTGAATATTAATAACTGTTATATCTGTGTGACACCTAAATTGGAGACCAATGGCCCTGAGAGGCAGCTGAGTTAAATGTCAGTGAATTTTACAAAAACAAAATAGATGTTGTTTCACCCCATACTCAGTAGACACTCAAAACCACTATTGTCAACAGAAGGTGTGTCCAGAAAATTAACCCGTCTGCCCCAGAAATAGGACAGGTCCATTCTGATATCATGACTGTCCTGAATCAGATAAATCTCAGGTTTGCTCAGCCAAGCTAGCCTAACTAATCCTGTAATCCTGTAACCTGTGGCCAGATGCTGTAGTTAAACCTGAGTACCAGTAATAATCAGTCATGACATATACCTGAACCTGATGGGCTGTACTGAATTTGTCCTTTTTCTTGATTCCCCTGACAGACGGTGAATGTTTAGGACATCTAGTTCACAACTGAAAGAATAGAGCATCTATCAGAATTGGGGACTGGAAAAACCACTGACAAAATAGTTAAACTGACACATGAAAAGGTCTGAGATTTTGTTTACATCTGATGACACTGTATATTTAATCTGAGTTCATGCGACACTGGAATTACACACCGCTGGACACTATTTAGTTCCTTTTGTGACCTGTGGAGGCAGTGGGTTGCACCAGAGCTTCCTGAAGTGTGCCTTAGCAAACAGGGTGTATATTTGTGCAACCAACAAATGCCAGTTTATTTTTGTTTACTACTACTACTACTAATAATAATAATAATAAATAAATAAAATTTTATTTCTATCCCGCCCCTCTGCAACGCAATACTTAATGTTTGTGCTACAATAAAAACTAAATTATTCCTTCACAGTGTTTAGTATGGCAACAATGCCAAATAAATCCACTTCACTTGTAGGTTGTAACACAATAAAATTGTGTTAAAATTTAAATGGAGGTGAATATTTCTGCAAGATTCTATAAAATAGCAACAGTTGCTTTCAGCAACATATAAACAGCAGTGTTGCCTTTTATACATGGAAACCAGGAATCAGGCATTGCAGCAATGTCTCAGATATTACTTCTGTGTGTAAAGTTTCTGTAGTAAATCACTGGAGTGTGCAAAATGGATCCTACTTACTGCAAGTCTATGAGAAATTATTGCCATTAAATGTAAAACACTTAAACTTCTTTTTTTCATAAACTGTGCATAGAAACAATATTTAAATAGGGGACTGATAGACAACATTAAAGAATAAGTGATTGTGCAGATATTAAACCAAATACTTGGTCTCATATGCTATTAAAGCTCAGTGATGGATATGATGGTCCATTAGGAGACCTTGTGTAAGATATGATAACTTGTCTTAGAAATCTCTATTGAAGTCAAGAGTACTGGCAAACCAATTCTTGAACAGGTTTATTTGGAAGTCCCAGTACCATTTGGAAGTGCACAAACGCCTTCAGTTACTCCTACTTCCAACTATGTCTGTGTTTATGAATGGAACTATCAATGCTGGCTTAACCTTAAGCTTATTTTCTGTTCACCTACCTATCTTTGTCCAATTACCATGTTCATAATTTCCTCTCCTCTCCATTGACGCCCCCTTGTCATGGGAGAGAGGCTTACGTACCCTAATGATGTTTTGAGCTACTCTGGCGGTGGCACAATAGCCACCGGTAGGGTCTCCCATGCCAGACAGGTCAAAACTGAAGGGTTTGACAAAGAGCGTCAAAGGGCAGGATGGGCTCTCTAGCCTTATGGCAACCATCCTAGGAGAAGGAAAATTCTAATCCCAAACCTGGGCAGATGGTGCTCGTCCAACCCTGTAAGGCCAACCATCTAAGAGACTGAAACTCTAATCAAACCTATGGCCCAAGGACCTCACAGCTACCGTCCACAAGGACTCCCTGAAACAACACCTCAGGCTCGGCCGAATTGATCACCAACAATGGTCCGTCCTGCCCTCACCATCGGGAGGCATGGAGACACACTATCCACAATGCTGCAGTCTTATTTGAGAACTCACGCCGAACAAGTCTTGAAGAGAAATGACAACGCAGAAAAAATCACAACCCAGAAACATCACCCAAGGAAACCTTCTGCTGTGCTTTCTGCAACCGGACTTGTCTATCTCGGATTGGCCTTTTTAGTCATCAGCACACTTGCAGAAAGCGTGGGATGAGTCCTTCCTGAATCTTCGTTTGCGAAGAGAAGCCAGAGAGAGAGAGAGAGAGAGAGAGAGAGAGAGAGGAATTTCCTCTTCTTTTGGATTAGATGGACCTTGGTACAGTCTGCAGCAGACAACTCTTTCAAACACTTCCTCACATAATTAGGGATACTTTTAAAAGAATACAAGGATGAAAAGAAATGAACAAAACAACTATAATGGTAAGTAAAGTGTTAATATATTGTGATGAAAATTGATGGGAGATTTGCTTTGCATTTGGATGGGGTTTGTGCTCAAAGCACCCTGGTAAATGGGCACATCATTTCTTTGCTCATAGTACAAAGCACATAGGAATAACTGAATGCAAAGCACATAGGAATAACTGAATGATAGATTTCTCATTTCACAGACAAGTTATTTTCACTTTCCATCTCTCTGAACTCTCTTCATTTCCAGGCCTGCCTTGTTTGAATTGTTTCTGCCTCTCACAGTTGCTTGCAGCTTTTCCTTTCCTTAAACAGCTCCTTTGGCTTCACAACAAACCAAAGCAAATGTTTAAAGTAGACTACATACTCACCCTCAGAGGGAAACAACAAAGGGAAGAATGACAATAATGGCAACACAAAGGAGAGAAAAAACATTTTATGAATGCATGGACGTAAGTGGTTTCCTTTTGCTAAGTAAATTTCACAATATTTAAATGTGCCTTTCAGCACTAGCAGTAGACTAATTCCATTATCATAATTTATTAACCATCTCTTTTGTTCTACGTAGTAATACATTGTGTTTCCATGCTGTGTATTTTTTTCCCCATGACCTAATTTGCTTAAAAGGAAACTCTTATAACTCCCTTGTTGTAATGAATGAAATGTTAATGAAGAACTACAGAGAAATCCCCTTCGCATTAGTTCCCTATTCCCAGGAACATCATCATAAATTTGTTTGCCTGGTTCTGACAATAGTAGAGATGTTCAAACAGTGGCGAAGACTAGTAACACTAAGTGGTTCTGATGGGAAAGTTAAAGATATTCAAGGCACTGTCATTGGGGATGGGCTCTGGGAAGTTTTGTTTTGGAAGATGAACTTGATGGGTTTGGCCTCTGTCCATTTTTGTTTAAAAAAACCCAAACATTTATTATCTGCACTGATAACAACAACATAGGATTGCTTTTTCATAAAATGTAAATTTATGAAGAAGAAGAGGAGGAGGAGGAGGAGGAGAAGGAGGAAGAAGAAGAAGAGAAAGAAAGAGGAGTCTTTCCCTCCCCATCACTGCAGCTAGTGAAGATTGCATAGTAATGATACACTTTCACTGGTTTTGTTGCAACATGCAGAAAGAAGAGCATGACATTTAATGAAGCTAAAATGTTTGCATGCACTGTATAACTGGTTGATAACTAGAATGCTTGGGTCCTTTGTGGTATGAGTAATTGCTGACACCTGTGAACTGAGACCATTTGCTATACAAACACTCTCATATTAAGTGATGTTATACTCTTTAAATAATGCAGCATTTACTGAGAAACAAATCACACATCAATTAGAGGGTGAATTCCAACCCTTGCGTGAATGTTTACGAAGAACCTGGAAAATATAAATGGGGTGAATTCCCAAGGGACACCTGTGTCTTTGGTGGGTAAACAACAACAAAATTGCAGTCCTATACAGAATTAAACATGCCTACGTCCATTCATTCCAGAGTGCTTAGTATGCCTAAATCTCCATAATACTAGATTAAAAAAGTCCCCTCCTTACAGTCTCTTAAAAGTTAAGAATTTTTTTGTGTGTACTAACTGTTTACATGCAAGAGGCTACACCCTTCCTGTCCTCAGATGGGTGAGGTGAATGCTAGAAGTAATCATTTACAAACAATGTGCTTCAAAAATACAACTAAATTGCCATGAGAAATGAACTAATTATAAATAAAAATAAAGTCTGTGAGTTGAAAATACCCATCCTCGGATGTTTACAGTATGGCACACTTTTAATGGTCATAGGGTCTGCCCGCTCCCTATGTCATAACTAATGGCCAATTGCTCCTTTGGAACAACTTCTCTTATTACATGACATACTTGATTTCAGAACTAAGATTTGATCTGAATCATTTACTTCTGTAACTTGACTGCCATCTGACTTGAATCTCCAGATATGGACAATTTGGCCAGGCTTCTAACCTGGGGCTATATTTAGCTCATTCAGTTGCTTCAGTTCAGAGACACAACAGGAGGCATGTCCAGATCAAAGGCTCATACAGAAACACAAGGGCCAGTGGTGCCCTCAAGGGAGCTTAGGGACAGAAGTTGAGGGCCCACTCAACAGAATGGGCAGGAGGCATCTAGATGAAGCAAACAGCCTTGTCACATTTTGAAATAAGTGTTGTAGTACACATTGCCATTTAAAAAGATGGTTGCAAGACCACTACTGTAAGTTTAGAGCCTAAAATAATGTACCATAAAGAGGGAGTAGACATCTGTGAGAACTGGGAAAATGGAGGGTTTTTTTGTGTTTTGTTTTGCTGTTGTTGTTCTTGTATTGCTGTTTCATACTCTAAATATAAATGTTTTGGGTGGTAAGAGTGAATTCTGCTTCTGGTATTTCTGGTTTGTTAAGTGAAATTAAAAGATGAGGGAACATATCCTGAAAGCAGAGATAGCATACATGAGTCAATCAATTGAAGTTAATGAGTTTGAATTAGTAGAAGAGGGTCAAATTGAGGTGTTACTCTTCACTGAGTTGTTAAATTGAGGTGTTATTCCTCATTATGAGTTAGGAGAACTCCCATTATGTGAACCTCATTTATCTGGATTCATAACCCTCCAATGTGTCCAAATTTTTGATCAGCCAAATGTTCTCTTCTTTGTTTTAGAGGCTGTTGGGACAAATACACACAAACACACACACACAGCATGATTGTTTTCTTGTTGTGGAATGTTGTTTTGAAGCTGAATACTGTGAATTTTTTTGGAAAACTATGACTTTTTGACTATTTTTCTAATTACATGAGAAGAATTCTGATGTATTCTTTAAATGTTTATGGAACATTGATTGGAAAAAAGTCCTGTAAAATTATTTAATAGGGCAGAATACTAGGGTATTCAGAGTGACAAAATGGCATTTTAAGTGTTTTAAACTGCTTTCAATCATTAAACATTAAAATAGTGCTGTTATTTAATTCTTTTTAAACTTTTGTAATTTAATGTTTTACCTTGGGAGACAGCTGAGATATAAATTCAATAAATAAGAAATGTATTGAGCTGTAAGCTCTGATGAGTGCCTTCATCAGTTGCAGTGGTCCAAATGAGGCAGTGGTCCCTGAAAGCCTATCTTTTTAATATATTTGTTCATCTTTAAGGTATCACAAGACTCAGTTTTGGTACAACAGATTTACACAGACACACCTTTGTAAATAGTGGTACAAGAACTGAATTTCCTTTCATAGAAGATAATTGATTGCCACCTGATGCATAAAATTCATCTAAATGATGAGCTTTTTTTCATGACTAGTGGTACGTAAACTTATTCAAAGTAGTAGTAATTGACTAATCAAAGAAAAGGTGGGCTTATTAATTAAGGAAGCAGACCACACACACTCACCTAAGTTCCACTGAGTTCAATGGAATGTGTTAAAGTAAACATCCATAGGTCTGTATTGTAAAAAAAAAAAATTGATATTAGGTCCTATTTTCTTACCTTTCGAAAATTGCTAGGATGTAACAAGGAAAGATTTTGTGTAAATGCTATATTTCTGATGACGTCAAATCTAGCAAATGTTGGCACTGATGTGTGAACGTGTGCATGGTTGGTGAACACGGCTTGGATTTCCTATGCATGCCAGATGGTTAAAAATGTTTTTAAATAAGTAAAATAAATACTGACAGTCCCAGATGAACTAATTAATTGCCAAACACATATACACGTATGTTTTGAACACACATAAGTGAAAGCTAACATTCACATTTGCAATGTGATCCTATTTATGTCTACTCAACCTTAAGTCCTCTTCAGTTCAGTGAAACTTACTCACAAGTAAGTGGAAATAGGGATTGTAATCTTAGGTGACTGTCATCAATTAATCAGTTTTTTTAAAATGTTCAAAACATATTTCTACAATTTTCAACATTCTTCTGTGAAGGTGGCTTGTTTGGCATTTGCTGTAACATATCTTTTATATTTGTGAAGTTAAACAAGTACAATATATTTGTGGCAAGTTGCTTATTGGTCTGCCTCTGAGTAATTTTCTGCCTGCATGTTTTTCTTTTTAAAAATAATTTTTGAGACTTCTTTCTCCATGTAATTTTTAGCTAAAAATAAGCTGAATGATGAACATCAGGGTTTTTTTTTTTTTGTGAGTTTAAAACTTTAATTAAATGTTAAATATGATCTATTCTTTTAAAAGTGATAACTTTTCAAAAAGCTTCCTCCAGATATTAGTTTAACCTTGATACATATGCTGAGCTGGAGGCGAAAGGAAGAAAGTTCCCTTATTAAATGACTCATATTAATCAGCTTTAAATCTAATGAATAATATTTTACAACCTCTCTGACATATGGTAAAGGCTACAGCAAGTGTGGCATAATGGTTTTACTTAATAAACACCTGATTAGCATTGTTTAACAGGTTGAGATTGCATGAAAACACTAAAATGGCCCCTTTCTGTCTAGTTAATTCCTCATTAGCGAACTTAGATTCAGTGTGTTTGACAGACTGGGTACCAGTCTTGACACAAGGTGACCTCTTGCCTAGGCCTGCTCATCACCTTCACTATGTCATAAAATGAATCAGTATAAATGTCAATATAAATATGCCACCTTAAGACTTTTTTTTTTTTTAAAAAAAGAATTAGAATGCTTTGTGCATCAGGAAGGTTAATCTTTTCATCATTATCCTGTTGATGAAGCCATACTGCAAACTGGTGAAAATCTAAGAGAACCAACATCCTTAAGGCTGCAACTCTATGCATGCTTATTGAGAAGTATGTCCCATTGTACTTAATAGACTTTATTCTGAACAGAGAGGTGTCAGATTCTGTTGCAAGCCTAAGGATGGAGAACCAGGTTGGAACTAGAGTTGTGCTGAATTTCCATCTTCACGTTTTCAAAAGTCAAGTGTAGCTTTCATGGGCATAAAAATAAAATAGTTGTAATTTTCAACTGTACTCAGACACAATCTGTTCCTGTTAGATTGTCACCCCCCCCATCCTTCCCCACAAATGATCACAACCAATCAGAGTACATGATGGCAATGTAAAATGCCTTTGAGGACAAACAAGAACAGTCGTTTTTTCTTTCCTTGAAGCTGGCTGTGATAAGAATTTTACTTCACCACAAATGCTGGGGCAACTAGGATGTTGCTCCCTGCCTCACCATGCTCTGCTATGGCATTTTGGCAGTTCTCATAACACAGTAAAATAGTGAGCATTGATCTGGTTGTCTCAGCAACCAATAGATTCAGCTCATTCTCCATTTGTGTGGGGAATGAGCATTCTGCATTCTGAGCAGTGAAACCATCCCAACACAGCATGACATGACAAGAAGTTATTTCCTAGTTTCCTTGGCAAATATTTCCTCTGATGAATTTATTAATGTGTCTTCAAGAATACCTAAAATGTCCATGGGAGCTATGAAAATAGTTCATGAAAATAGTCCACCATTTTAGTTCAGCTCTAACTGAAACAGAAATGGCTACAATCAGACAAATCAGCTACCCACGCCAGTATTTATATAGGGGCACATACCCTGTACAAACAGTCAAGTGTAGAAGTTTAAAATAATTTCAGACCATCCCATAAGGGAGTTAATTATCAACCTAGTCACTTAAGTTTCACTTTAGAAAAAGAATGGCATAAGCAGTACCCAAACTGCCTCTTTTCATATTGCTTCACATTTCTTATTACTCAAAGCAACAGGAAGTTCATTTAAGCCCACTTTTATGTGAACGGTTTCTGGAGCACAAGAGTCTGATGGTGCCTTTTATAATAAACTATTCACAAATGTACAGGGTGAGCAGATGGAAAGTAGATATGTATGCAGCCAGAATTTGTCCTGAAACAGCATCAGCTGTGAAAAGTAACAGCAGACCTCTACAGATCTGCTTCTTGGCCAACCAACTGCAGATAATTTGTTTCCTTTTCTTTAGGGCAGTATCACATCTATATATCATTACCTATCTAAACACAAACATGCACAAACACATGCATGAGTAGCTTAGATGGCTTAGATTGTCACTGCTTTAAAAGGTGATTCACAGAGAATGTGCCTGACATGATGCTTGAAAGCTTTGATCTGATCCCACTTATGGAACCAGTATACTCCTAAAGTACTATACTTGTTATCTGGGAAATGATTGTATGATTTCTCATTGATGCATACAGGATTTAATATACAGAGGTAAGATGCATGTTGGATGGACTGTGTCTACATGGATGGATGGGATGCCAGCCAGGAGTTGGCATGCCAACTCCAAAGTTGGAGGTTTTATTGGAGCTTTCCAATGTCTGCTGAACTAGACCAAAGGCAGTTAGTTAGTCATGACTTGAGCTTGGAAAAGCTGGACTGTGGATTATAGCAAGGCTACCAGGCCAATAACATCTTCCTCCTGAAGTTATCTTATCAGATCAGTTTACTTAAATTTAATCAAGGTGTGTTGATCTAAGTTTTACTCATAGAAGAGAAAAAGGAAGTCCCTTCATAAGATATTAATACTGCAAAATTATCCTGGATTTTGTATGTAAAGCTCCAGTCATGAAGAACAAAGATGTGTTTTGTAACTTTGAAGAGCTAACTTTCCTGTAAAGGATCTTATTTGTGTGGAAATTTATATTTCTGGCCTTCAACCCAGGCCAGCTGCAGAGAGTGTTGAGATCAGGCATCTGCCATAAACTCAGCACTCGCATAGAAACATACGATACAGAGTCACATCATTAACTCATCAAGAGCAGTATTGTTCACTATGGTTAGTAGTATCTTTCAAGGTTTCAGACAGAAATTGTCAGTCCTAACTAGAAATGTCAAGGATTGAACCTTGGACATTCTGCATACAGAGTATGTGATCTATAATTGAACTAGAGCAAAAAGTTCACTGTATCTCCAATAGTACCACCATTCTAACTTGACACAAAGGCACCAAATGGATAATGGGAACATGAGACAATTTTTCATGTGCATATCTAATCACATCTATATAAAAACAGTCCATTGAAAGTTTTTAGCATGTGGACTCCCAAACTCTTGGAACTGGCACTTGTGGGGAGCACATGATGAACTTCTGATGGAATGTTGATGAGCGAATGGGAAGAAAGCAAGAAGGAGCCAACCATGTGGCAGGAAACTGGTATGGGAGGGTTCTCTAGAGTGAAAGGAGGGGTATGACAGTTGTAAGGAGAGAGATAACAGTTGAACGGGACAGGTGAAGATATGACATGAAAGGAAGAGGACTGGAATGGCTGTATGGCTGTGAGTGGAGCTGAGGGAATGTATGTGCAGGGAAAATATGTATTAAGAGGAATAGAAGCTGATTGGAATATAGAGTGAGCAGAAGGAAAGAACCTAAACAACTTATTATTGAGTCTGGCAGGTTCTGAAATTATATGGTCACCACAGAGTGGGACTAGCAACCAGTTTGAAATTAACCAAGTTAAAGACAAAGTTCAAAGCATTTTCTGTTACACTGTTTACACAATAAATCAATCTTTAGGTTTTGTTAATCCAATCCAGACTCCTTATGAATTATTTCCCTTATTAGTATTTATTTGGCACACTAACCCTGTAATTTAACACTTCAATATAAGGACTTTCCATCAAGAGTCAAACCCAAGTCCAAGGAAGGGAAAAGGAGGAAGTTTGACATAAAGGGGATAACTGTGGAATTGCGGTCTCCATAGATTATTTATTTGGTGGCAGTGGTGGGATTCAGAAGGGTGTACGAGAAAGTACAGAAAGAGAAATAACTGATCAGGAATTGCTTCAGGAGGCTACAGTCATGGAAGTGGAACATCAGAAGAGCTTGGAGAATAAGGAAAAAGAAGGGGAGGCGTTTGAAAAGGAATCAGGGGAGGAAACGAAAGATGGAGTGGAAGAGATGGATACAAGTGAACAAGGTTGTTCTCTGATTTGAAAAGTTGGCTCTCAAGACTCCTTGATCCCAGAGCAGCTTTTGGTATCATATCCTTTGACCCCTGAACTCCCTAAACCTCCAGACCCTGGTCCCTTGGCTCCTGACTCTTCCTTTTCATCCCAACCCCCTTTCACCCCATCCTCACCTCCCTCCATCTCCAACACTTGTAAGGCTACGCCTCAGGAAAATGCTGAGGAGGTAGAGGTGATGCATTCAGAGGAACAAGAGATATAGTCACCAGAGCTGTGTTGGGAAAGAATGTGTTAAAAATGAGAGTTTTAATAAGTTGGACTGAAAACTAGGTTTCAGTTAAGTTAGACTTTAAATTAGATTTTTAGTAGAAAAAATAATTATTTCAATCGGTATGGCTTCTGTTAGTAACAGAATATACTTCTGTTAGTTTTTTGGTTATTTATAACAGAGGCCTTAATACATTTTTGGGTACATAAAAAAATGGGTTCATTAAAAATTGCCACGTGGAATGTCAGTGGCTTGCAAACTGAGGATAGGTGCAATGAGGTTTTGCCCTGCCTTGGGGGCCTGCGTTACGACATCATTGTATTGCAGGAAACTCATATCTATAACGCAGAACAGCGGAGCCGGTGTCAGAGGTTGTGGACGCAAGGACCTTCTGTATGGTCATATGGGGAGTGTGACGGCTGGGGAGTAGGGGTTCTGTTTAGGGCCAGGAACAATTTGACCATTGATTTCATGTTAGAAGTAGTTTTGGGGAGGTTGGTGGTGGTGGATTTTAGTATGGAGGAAAAGCAGAAAGATGGAAGAGTAGAAAAGAAAGCTTTCAGGCTGTGTGGGCTTTACGCTCCTGTAAAATATGCCGAACAGAAAACGTTTTGGAGGTATTTAAAAGATCAGTGTAACACTGGATGACATCTTATTATCATAGGAGATTTCAATAACAGGGCAAGGATGATGGACAGGAGTGCTTACGCAGACCAGAAAGAGTGGACAAAGTTGACCCTGCCCAAACCCCTGACAGCAGAAGAAAGAGAGTTGGAGTCTTTTCTAGAGAGGCAAGGTCTTAAGGATGCAGCTCTTGACATGGAGAATGAGTTAGAATTTTTTCCTGTTTATTGCAGAAAGACTTTTGGTTCAGATTTTCCCCCAATTGAAGGAGTTTGATTTACTCATTATCACAAAACCTCAGTCAGCAGAATAGACCGTGTGAGAACAGTGAAGGAAATGAAGGTGGAAAAGTGCACTGTTATGATCACTTCTTGGTCGGATCATGGGCTCTTGGCTGTAGAGTTCAGTATAGGTCAGGTTTACCCCAAAGAGAGACCTCTCTGGAGATTGCGCCCAAAATTTTTGGAAGATGTGGCATGTAAAGAGTGCATCGCTTCAGCACTAGCCCACAACCTAACTCTTGTGGACATGTACAAGGATGATTTGTGCAGGTGGTGGGAACGTGTGAAGTGTGCGGTTCGGGCCACTAGCTGGACTTACGAGACCAACATTAATGGGAGACAGATTCAGGAGTATCATTTTGCCATTTATCATTTTTTGAAGTGTCATTATCGATTGAACCAAGGTGTTCCTTTTTCAGAACAAGAGCTTAACTGGGTGAAGGGAGTTATAGCAAGGTTTTGCCAAAAGCAAAGACAAAACAGAAAGAGGAGAAAAAATTTCAGGATTCGAGGTGGTGTGATTGACGTGGATGAGTGGGCAGGTGCCCGGAGTACAAAGGCTCCGATCGAATTAAATGGCTTGAGGGCCTCTGAGTCAGACCCTATTGTATTTAGACCAAGTGAGATGCTGGATATCATGGAGGGATATTACAGGCAGTTATATGCTTGGAAAAACATAGATATAGAAGAGATTAAGATTTTTTTCCAAGATTTTTGAGAGGACCAGATGGGCACCATCTATAAGGGTTTGAGTCCAGAGGACAGGAAGAGGTTGGTCTCTCCTATAGAAGAACAAGAAGTGCATGAGGTCATAGTTCAGGGGAAGGGTAAGTCGGCCCCTGGCCCAGATGGCCTCAGTTGGAATTTTTATAAAGTTTACAGGAAGTGGATTGTTCCCCCTTTAACAACTTTGTTTAATTTTTTGTGGGATAATAATGAGCTCCCTGAGACATTTTATCAAGGGGTCTTGATTTTTTCCCCCAAAGGAGGGCGATCCTACCCTCCCAAAAAACTGGCGCCCCATAGCTCTGACCAACGTAGACTACTGCATGTTGGCAAAAATACTGAACAATCGTCTGGCTAAGGTGGATGATAAGATTGTGATGGAAGCACAGTCCAGTGCTGTGCCGGATAGGACTATGGTGGACTCTCTTTGTTTCGGGAAGTGTTCCAACTCAGCAAGGAGGGAGCTTGGACTGGTCAAATCCTACAGGTTGACCAGATGAAAGCTTTGGACAATATAGATCATATGTTCCTATGGGAAGCCCTCAAGTGGAAAAGAGTGCCAGAGAGATTTATTGCTTTAGTTAAATTGTTTTATTGCAGAGATAGTTTTGCAAGTCAATTGTCATAGAGGAAAGAGGATTAAGTTAAATTCTGGGGTGAGGCAAGATTGTCCCCTAAGCCCTCTCTTGTATGTTATTACTTTGGATTATGTAAGATTAGTTTAGACAAGAGCATCTCGGGGATCCAAATCCCACATCCGTTGGACAGTTCGTGGTTGGTTCAGTGTGAATCTGTTAAATTTGTTGCCCATGCTGATGATGTGTCCCTCTTGGTTAAGGACAGGATGGAAGTTAGAAAGATTAAAGATGCTTTTGAGGCCTACGGTCGAGTTTCTGGTGCTCGACTTAAGATGGAAAAGAGTTTTTTATCAGGATTTTTGCTGCAGAGGACAAGATGGCAGCTATAACTCTAAAGGACGTAGTTGGAAAAAAGGAAGGGTGGCAAGCAGAGCAAGAGGCAAAGATGGATAGGGTGAAGGTCCTGGAGCTGAATTTTGCAGTGGCTCCCGAGGGATGGAAAGAAAATTGGTATCACTGGTTGGAAAAAGTGAAGGAGAGGGTGGCCCTCTGGTGGAGATGGAAGCTGACCATTTACCAGAGAGCCGCTTTTGTAAATACCTACCTACTTCTATTGGTAGCCAACTTGGCAGCTGTTTTTCCGCCTCCAGATTTAGTGATTAAAGAAGCTGATTGGGTTCTCTTCAAGTTCCTTTGGGGAATGGCCACATCCCCCCTGGCAAGGGCAGAGGCTTATGGGCAGGTAGAACAAGGAGGCCTGGACTTCCCAGCCCTGGGACCTAAGTTCATCACCATCTTTTCTGCCCAAAACTTTGGGAAAGTTTCTCTGTTACAAAAGGGTCATATTCAACCTCAGGCTTGGCTAGGTTTTTTTGTGAGTGCTGGATGGAGACTAGATGGGGAAAGATTTGGTGGGAGGAAGGCTCATTAAGTTTTAGGTTTTCTTTGCCTGAAAAATTGAAAGCACCAGATTATTTGAGAGACTTTGTTTTTTACATAAAGAAATATAAAATTCATGCTGAAGAGTTGACGGGGGAAGACAGACCAGGTCAGAGCATCAAGAGAAGTTTGTACAGGAAAATAATGGAGGAGATTTATGTTAATTCGTGTTTGCAAAAGCGTCAGGCCAAAGTAGATTTATCAGAGTACCTAAATCACCAGACTAACCCAATTGAGTATTTCATGGACAAAAGGGTCCCCAAAAAGTTGTGGGACTTGAGGTGGAGACTCTACCATCAGGTTCATAATCTGAGGGAAAGAGACCGTGGACCGCAGAGGATGAGCAGACTTGTCCTCATCTGAAATGTAAAAAGGCTGAGATTTTGAGTGACGTGGCACAAAAGGAGATGATCAGATATTTTGTCGAGGACTGCTCCAGTTCCCGGGAAACATGGCAGGAGGTGGCCCGGGTCCTGGATTGGCCAGATTTGGCACAGCAGGCTTTGGAGACAATACTTTCAGAGTCCAAACCTCCAGAGGGTGTCAGGGGACCCCGAAAGTCAGTGGGTCAAAAGAGGAAGAGGAAGGAGTCTGGTTCCATGCCTGAGAGTTTTTGGAAAGTGTCCTGGTCCACGGTGTGCCTGGTAAACCTCTATGTGATGAAAAGGTGAAAAGTCAAAATCCGCAGGATGTAAAAGGCACTGCCTATTATGTGAAGAGCATAATTGAAAATTTAGCTCTGAGTGAAAAAGAGAAATTGCCAAACCATTGTTGGAAAAAGTTTTGGCTGTGGTTTAGTGAGACGACCCCAGCAATAACATAAAATGATATTTTAAATAAATATTTTATTATTATTTTTGTAATTTTGTATTATTTTGTATTATTATTTTTAATTAATCTTTTATTGATTTTTTTCATTTCCAAATAGGTATAATTATAATGTTTAAATATAATGTGTTTATAATGTGTTTAGATTAAGACGAAAAATACATGAGTGTTAGGATAGATAGTTTTATTTTTGTATTAGTAAGAAAAGAGGAAAACAATTAGTATTATTTTTGCGTTATTGTTACGGCCTTTTGCGGATGGGTGTATTTTTCAGTAGAATGGTCTTATTCCAATAAAAAATTCCCAATACTAAAAAAAATAAAAATAAAAATAAAAATAAAATCCCCTGTATCACAAAATTTGGTGGCAGCATAAAGTGACAATGTGGCCAGGCTGAACAGTGATGTGGATTCAGCTGGTGCACCGGTGCATCACAGCACTCCTTTAACTACTATCAGGAAAAAAGGAAGCAAGGATCTTGTAGCACCTTTGGGACTAGGGTCTTGTATAGATGGTGAAAATGCTCCTAATAGAATTCTCTGTGAATACCTTTTGTTCCAATAAGATCCCATGGTGGATTTGCCTTATTCGGAAGGAGTGGGTGAAAAACTCCATTTACTGCATGAGAAAAGCCTTTGATGACCCAAACCGTACCAACCCCACTCTCCTCCTCCAATAAGATACATATGCCAGAGGTAGTATACAAATTGTATTGAGTACATAGCAAGAGGTAGTTACACAACTTGTATGGATTACATATTCAGAAAATTGGTTAAATACAGGTTAGTAGTTAAACATTGTTGGCAATAAAATGTCCGCAACTTGCAGATGGCTGCCCAATGGTTGGCAACTAGGCATGGGTCACACCATCATTGACCCAACCCATGTTGGTCAATGGCGGCTAATCAGACCCTTCCGATTCTTATGGAGGAGAAAGGCAATGGCCAAGTCGCCCTGCCTAACACTCTCTCCTCCCCTGCAAACAAAATTGTTAATCAGGGAAGGGGGGGTCTCTGTGAACTTGAACTTGAACTTAAACTTGACGGAGACCCCCCCTTTTACCTTGATCATGACCCATGCCATCTGACTACAAATTGTGACAGTAAATACTGGAGCACCCCAAGGGAGGGTGGGCGGGTCTTTGGCTCTCCAGAGCCAAATGAAGGAGCTGTGGCGGAGCTGGGTTTTATCAGCTCCATCACAGTTCGTATTACATCATCTGGCTGCACCTGGAGCGTGGCCGGATGTCCCACCTCCTACCTGCCTGGGAATTAATCAGGTGAAGGGTGTACTCCCCAATTTGCTCCCACCTTCCCCGGCTCCTTCCAGCCCTAGGCATGCCGGGAAGAAGACGGGGAAGGCATGGCGGCCCTCATGGTGACCAGCCATGTGGTTGCCAAGATGAGAAAGGGGGGGACTGCCATGAGGATTGTGGGGGTGCTGGATGGCTGCAAATGGGCCCACCGGCCAGCGGCAAGCTCTCTTGCAGACCCAAACCGTACCAACCCCACTCTCCTTCTCTAATAAGACACATATGACAGAGGTAGTATACAAATTGTATTGAGTACATAGCAACAGGTAGTTATACAACTTGTTTTGATTACATATTCAGAAAATTGGTTAAATACAGGTTAGTAGATAAATGTTATTGGCAATAAAATGGCTGCAACTTGCAGATGGCTGCCCAATGGTTGGCAACTAGGCATGGGTATACCATCGTTGACCCAACACATGTTGGTCAATGGCTGCTAATCGGACCCCTCTGATTCTTATGGAGGAGAGAGACAATGGCCAAGCTGCCCTGCCTGACACTCTCTCCTCCCCTGCAAACAAAATCATTAATCAGGGAAGGGGGGTCTCCATGAACTTGAACTTGGACTTGAACTTAAACTTGATGGAGACCCCCCTTTACCTTGGTCATGACCCATGCCATCTGCCACAAAAGTTGCTTCCCCATCAGCTCCGTTGCAGCTCCTATTACATCATCCAGCCACACCTAGAGTGTGGCCAGATGTCCTGCCTCCTACCAGCTGGGGGGCCAATCAGGTGAAGGGTGTCACCCCCGATTGGTTCCCACTTTCCCCAGCTCCTCCCAGCCCTAGGCATGCTGGGAAGAAGACGGGGAAGGCATGGTGGCCCCCATGGCGACCGGCCATGTGGTCACCAAGGTGAGAAAGGGGGGGCTGTGAGAGTATGCTTGCATGTATGATTGTTTGTATGTATGGGTTCCTGGTGAAATAAGGCCTTAAATTGAAGAAAATGGATGCCACACAAAGCATTGCTTGAGGCGTAACTTGGAAGTCGAACCGAGAAAAGGAGAAAACTTGGAAGCTGAGATGAGGTGCTGACCAAGCATAACCAAAGACAATGGGAACTGATAACCTAGTCTGGGAGCATTCTGTAGAAATGAGGTGACTGCTGGCCAGACGTGACAGAGATAATACCAGCTATTATTTCAGTTTTGCCTGATAACAAGGAAGATGAGAATTCCTATATGACTATGAATTCTCTATAAGTATTCAATCTTAGGTTCTAGAGATCTATAATCAAAGTTTTCATCTATAACTTTATTCCTTTTGATATCTATACCATTGTTATAACCTTTTTGTTTATCATTTGGTTTTTGTTATTCCTGACAATTGAGGGATATTGATTCCTTTTTGATTCTGAAATTTTTATCACTTTATTGCCAATGATACTCAATTATAGAATTAATTAAGTATCAAGAGGGGGAATATGTGAGAGTATGCTTGCATGTATGATTGTGTGTATGTATGGGTTCCTGGTGAAACAAGGCCTTAAAATGAACCAAGAAAATGGATGCAGCGCAAAGCATTGCTTGAGGCGTAACTTGGAAGCCAGACTGAGAAAAGGAGAAAACTTGGAAGCTGAGATGAGGTGCTGACCAAGAATAACCAAAGACAATGGGAACTGATAACGTAGTCTGGGAGCGTTCTGTACAACTGAGGGGACTGCTGGCCAGGCATGACAGAGACAATACCAGCTATCGGTATGATTGAGGAAGTTCTGAGTGAACATGGAACATGCCTTGATCTGCCTAAGGAACTGTCATGAGGTCATGCCAGCTCAAAAAGGATGCAGTTCTCAAGGAAGGAGATGAAAAAGGTACAAGAGCTGGGACATTTTCGGCTTTGCTTTCATGGTTCCTGAATCCGTGGCAACGGGCCATCTGACCTTCATGAATCACTGGATTAAGGGGGTCGTATGCGAGTATGTGTGTGTGTGAATGGAAAAAGAGCTCTTGATACTTAACTGAATGTTTAATATCTTATGTCTAAATAAATGTTACATGCATAGTGACTGAAAACCAAATTTGGTCTCTCTTGTGCCTTTTTGCCTGTCACTTGTCTTGGAAAATATTAAACACTACCTGATTGAAAGGACCTCTTGTGGCCATAACAGGGCCGCCGCGAGGATCGTGGGAGCACCAGCTGGGCTGCAAATGGGCCCGCCGGCCAGCTTCAGTTGGTGCACTGGTGTGTCACAGCACTTCTTTAACTAATATCAGGGAAAAAGTATGCAAGGGGATCTTGTAGCACCTTTGAGACTAGGGGCTTGTATAGATGGTGAAAATGCTCGTAATAGAATTCGCTGTGAATACCTTTTGTTCCAACAAGATCCCATGGTGGATTTGCCTTATTCGGAAGGAGTGGGAGAAAAAACTCCATTTACTGCATGAGAAAAGCCTTTGTAGCTTTCCCCATATTTTTTTTTAAATAATTTGAGGAAATTCCCATTAGCACTTGCTAGGACAACTGATTCAATGTGTTGCAGAAATCATGGAACAGCAGACCCACAGATTGGAAAGTGAGTTTTATTACACCGGTGAGCCTGACTGGAATAACTTCCAAAGAGTCAGGGCCAAGAGCTATAGTGACAGAATACTTTTATACAGTAATGACAGTATGCAAAAAGCAATTCCCTCCTCCCTTTCTCTAGTGTCTCTGGTGTCAGCAATTTCCCTTCCTTGTGACAATTGTTGATAGTTCAGAAAGTACAAGGCAAGATAGCTTAGGAACATTTGGGTACAGTTCGACCGTTATTAGAGAAAGAATTTGTTTACATCAGCATATCATATGTTTATGGAACATAGAGTTGATTAGTAAGGAACATTGACTAGGCCTGAGAGTTAAAGGAAAAAGACTTTGCAGAGTCCCAGACTCTCATGGGCTATCTAGTCTGACCCCAAATAATGATTGTTAGGTGACAGCATTCAGCAAATAGACATTAGAGTCCAAATGGCTACTACAAATGTACTGCACATTTCCAACGGGTGGAACTGGAGATCTGATTGGTTGGATGTGTGTGTGTGTGTGGGGGGGGCCTTTCATGCTAGTGATCATGCACTTTTTTTGCCCATGAAGAGAGAAGAGAGTATCATTCAAACGTTTTAAGCAGACTGGGTTGGATGGTGGCTTGAGGCTAAGCACTTTCTCAAGAAATCTACAGTTGTGGTGAATTTGTCAATTCCCCCTAGGAGTCTCCCACTCTCCACAGCCTCAGGAAAGGTGGTGGATTAAAGGGGCTCATTGGAGATCTGAAGTTTCTTCCTCTCAATGCAGTCAGGAACAGAGGTTTCTTACAGCTGAGAGAGGGAGGTGAAGGACTGGAGAGCAGTCACGGACTCAAACCTTGCCTACATTTTTTTTTTAATACAAAGCAATGACAAGGAAGAAATTCAAGGAAAATCCACAATCTCTTAGCACATTCCCCTTTTCTACAGAAATGCTGCAGTGGTTAGGAGATCATTGGAGTCTGCTGTCTCACCTAAAATGAAGCAAAGTGAGGTGAAGCCAATAGTAAGCATTCAAATGATATCTCCTTCCCTTTTCACAGCTTGAAGGAAGCTTTAGCAATCCTGTCTGGTGAATACTTGTTTGTTACTTTGTTTCACAGATAGTTAGCTATATTTGTAGTTACTTTTGTGTGGGAACATTGGAAACAAAACTGAAATTTAAGCTAAAGGATGTGAACTTAAGAGCAAACATTTTAATGATAGTAAACATTCAAATAATACCCCCTTCCCTTTTTTGCTGAAAGATTGTGGAGACAAACAAACACTGTTGTGAATTTGCAATAATGCACTGGAATGCATTATTTCCTCTAATCTAGATGAGCCCTAACTAAGAGGAATGTTGATCAGATTTCAGTAGCTTCCTAGAAAGAATGCTACACAGTTTGCCATTGTAGTCTGTGTGGTGTGTAGTCCTTAGTGGGTTCTTCAATTGCAAGCCTTTAGAAATGATATCCTGCTGTTTATACTTGTTGAGAAAGATGATGTCCATCTTTACCTGGGTAGGTGTCTTGAAGAGGATGATGGATTTGCACTCCATCTGGCTCAATTTGGTGCTTTCCATAGGGGTCCATAGTTAGTTTCTCAGTTAGGAGGTTATCAGACGCATCAAATCTGGCATGATCACGATGCCAGAAGAAACCAAAAGGATGCCAATATCAGATGACAGCATCCTTTTGTGTCGCTGATGTTATGCAGTATGTGGTGGAGTCTCCTTCTTTGGAGGTTTTTAAACAGAGGTTGAATGGCTATTTGTCAGGAATGATTTGATTGTGTATTCCTGCATGGCAGGGGGTTGGACTGGATGGCCTTGAGGTCTCTTCCAACTCTATGATTCTATGATTTCATTTGGATGTTTTGTCAGTCCATCTGGAATTGTTCACAGATCAATCACCACTGGAATCAAAGTACTTTTCTTTTCCTAGAGGCACTGAATCTCCCACTGAATCCCCCTCCCATCTTCAGTTTTATAGTCCCCTGGGATTACCACCACTATAAACCAAAACTTTCTTTTTCTCAACCATAGTTGCATCTACAATGTTATAATTTATCAGTTGGAATCTAAATACCATATTTTTTTTAAAAAATTCACCATTTCCAACAACTTCAACTTCATTGCTGTTGTTGTCATCATTGCAAGCAGTTAAATACACATGAACAATGATTGGCAACATATGTAAAGCTACATATATTTTGTGGTCAAAGGGGAATTAATGTGTTTCCTGTATTGTCCTTATAAATTCAATTGTAATTTACAGCACAATGTGTTATTACTTTCAGCATTTCATTAAAACAGAATTCAAATACTCAGTGATATTTCTCCCCACCACTCTCCAGAACTCTGTGGTCATCCATCTTGTTAAGGAAAATGCAACATGGGACATACAGTGAAAGAAATAAAATATGTATGTGAAAGTCACAATGACTAAGCAAGAGCAATTATGGGGCTACACAGGTGAAACTGCTAATGTAATCTAGAAGGCCTGAGAGCCAAGGACAGAGGTACTGAATGCAGATTGGAAACACCTGAGAATCATTAAGTGTACAAGGTGAAATGTTGAAATACATGGGTTGGTCTTAAGCATGGATGGAACTATGTGGACCAATCTGAATGGAAGTACACACCCACTGGGTGGAAACTAATTAGTGGGTGGTGATAAACAATGGCTATAAAATTGCAATGTTTGCCAATGTATTTTGGTGGTGGAGTAGAGGTGGTGTAGTTTGGAGATATTGTAAAGTAGTGTGTAGAGATTGTGATTTGTTGACCATATAGTATATTTATATAGAAGAATAAAGTAGGTTTTATATAAAACTACTGAGTTGCCTGAGTGAATCCTAGAGACGTTCTGGAGACACCTGGAGAAGAGTGAGAAGGCTTGGAGAGTTTGTCAGGATCTTCAGCCTATTCTCTGAAACTCTGCTGCTTTGGAGAAAAGCATTAACCACTGATCTAAGCTGGTTGGCTCTGCTGCATAACAAGGTGGTGAGTTTGAGCCAGAGGTGAATAGCTACAACTCCCATCATCCCTGACAAGGGTTATGGGCCCAGTTACTAGAGCACCCAGCATCCACAGAAGCTGAAAGTTCCAGAGAGTGGAAGAAAGCTTTGTGGACAACAGATCAGAGCAAGCTGTTTGTGCTGCACTGATAAGCCTTGTGAGTAAATCATTTTGTGTTTTGCTTAAGCCCAGACGGGTCGGCTGTGCATACTCAGAAGGACTGTGTCAAATTGAGTCACTGCACAAATCAAGATGGAAATTCTAAAGTTTAGTAAATTAAATAGAAACAACTACTCTACATGGAAGATTTATGCCCAATCTCTACTAGTAAAGGAAGGTCTGTGGTCAACAGTTGAAACAGGGCTGGCAGCTGATGCTGATGAAGCCACTAAAGAGAGAGATAGTAAAGCAAAAGCCTGTCTTTATCTCATGCTTGAAGAAGACTTAATTAATGACGTCAGAGATAAAACGTCTGCCAAGGATGTGTGGGATACCTTGCAGAGATTACACACTCCTTCAACTGCTTTTGCAAAAATGCTATGGTCTAAAAGAATATACAGGCAAAAGATGGCTAAAGGGCAGTGTGTGATAGAACATTTAAAAATAATGCAAGATTTGTTTGTGCAAGCTGAACTGAGGGGAGTGCAAATTAGCAAAGAGCAGCAATGCTACATTTTAATAGAATCACTAGACTCTTCGTGGGACAACATAACGAACAGCCTGCAAAACCTGCCAGAAACTGGGCTTAATAGAGACTTAATTGTGGCCAGAATACTGGAAGAAAACCAGAGAAGAATGTCTGAGCAGGGTGACTCAGCAAGCTTAAAGACTGTGCCAAAACAACAAACAACTCCTGACTGGCGAACGCAGGAGGAAGCAGCCTCTACAAGGGAGCAACGGAGGTGCTTTTATTGTAAGAAGATTGGTCATCTGCAGAGACATTGTAAACATTTTGCAGCTGAGAGACGCAAGCAAGCAGAGAGCAGATGGCAGCCGCGGCAGTATCAAAAACAGTCCAGACCTCCATTTTTGAGGGACAGTGGTAATAAAAAGGGGGTTGCAACCATGATTAAGGAAAAACAAAATGCAAATTCTAAATGGCTAGTTGATTCAGGAGCCACATCTTCTATGTGTAATGATATAAATTTAATAAGTAATAGAAAATCAGCTAATGTAAATACTGTAGTTTTGGCTGACGGGAAAGAGCTAAGTACTGTAAATCAAATGGGTACTGTGTACATTCCAGGGCTAAAAGAGAATTTTAATGATGTCTTACATGTAAAGGAGTTAGAAAATAATTTGTTATCAGTAAGCAGATTAACAGAAAGAGACTACACAGTCATCTTTGAAAAGAACATGTGTAAGATAAAACTGAATGGGGAATTGCGTGGCATAGGTTTGAAAAAGGACAAACTTTATTATTTGGAGGACAATATTGATAGCTACAGGGCTGAAGAAGCTAATAACATAGAAAATATTCCAATCCACAAAGACTGCATACACGAGCTTCACAGAAAATTCGGCCATGCAAGCTTCAAATGTTTAAAGAATTTAATCAGTATGTGTCCAGATTTAAAAGTTGCTGAATGCAAAAACCACTTAGATTGTACGGTATGTCAACAGGTAAAGGTCAGAGCTTTTCCAGTAGCTAAGAAAACAAAAAGAATTGCTCAAAGACCATTTCAGTATGTACATGCAGATGTTGCCCAAGCTAATTGCTTGTCCTTAGGGGGAAGCAAGTATTTCCTAGTAATTGTTGATAGGTATACAAGGTTTGCATTTGTGAGAATAATGAAAAACAAATCTGACGCTGGGCAAAGTTTAAAAGCATGGGTAAGAATGGTGGAAAGACAATTTGATAGCAGAGTAGGCACCATCATAACTGATAGAGGAGGAGAATTTTTAAATAATCAATTGTTTAACTGGTTTCAAAAGGTGGGAATAAGGCATGAAACTACAAACCCTGCTTGTCCTAGTGAGGATGGGTTAGCAGAGAAGAAAATACAAGATATAAAAAGAATTACTGCTTGTATGATGGCAGATGCAGGGGTGAAAGATAGTTTTTGGGCAGAAGCAACTTTGACTGCAATACATATCAGTAACAGATTGTATCATTCAGAAATTGAAGACATTCCCTACAGGGTATTGTATGGGAGAATGCCAAATTACAAGTACTTAAGGGTTTTTGGACAATTTGCTCATGTTTACACACCTGCTTGTTTCAGGAGGAAAGGAGAACCCAAAAGCAAAAGGCTTAGGTTTTTGGGGTATTCTGGAAATAGCTACAAGTTTCATTTGGGAGGAAAACAAGTGCAGTATTCTAGGTCTGCAAATTTTGAGAGACATGCTGGTTGGGACAAACTGCATGCCAATAAAGAAGTGTTTTTGAGGTTAGGGAGTTCAAATGAGCCAGAAGCACAAACTGAACCAACCTCAGGAAACGGAGGGGTTTCAGTTAAGCAGGAAGCATCACCTAGCAGCAGTGGTAGTTCTGATGATGATGAGATAGCATCTAGGCCTACTACTACTCGAATGACTGAAGACAAGAGATTTAGCCATAGAACTACAACTCCCAGTAGAGAAAGTGAGGATGAAAGAGACAGAACAGCAGATTTTATTCCCAGGCGTAGTCATAGAGTTAGAAAGCCTCCAGATAGGTTTGTTGTGACAAAGGCAAGAGCTTGTTTAGCAGTAGAAGAGCCTGAAAGTTTTGAAGAGTTGGAAAGTTATTCTAGTGAAGAACAGGAAAGATGGTTTGATGCAATGGATAATGAGTTTGGTTGCCTGGTAAATAAAGATGTTTTTGAAATTGTTGACAGACCCAAAGACAAGAAAGTAATTGGTTGTAAATGGGTATACAAAAGGAAAGAAATGCCAGATGGAAGTATCAAATATAAAGCTAGGTTAGTGGCTAAGGGTTTTGCACAACAGCAGTATGAGAACTATGACAAGACATATTCTCCAACTGCAAAGCCAGAAAGTCTGAGAATGGTTCTAGCTGTAGCAGTAAAAAGGAATTTAGTTGTAGAGCATTTTGATTTTGAGACAGCTTACTTGAATGCGGTTTTGAATGAAGAAATTTTTATGGAACAGCCACAAGGTTTCGAAGAAAATGGTAGTCAGAGAGTATATAAATTAAAGAAAGCGTTGTATGGTTTAAAACAAAGTGCCAGAGCGTGGAATCTGTGCATCAATGATGAGCTAGTTAAGCTAGGTTACAAGAGGAGCATTGCAGATGCTTGTGTTTATACAAAAGGAGACATAGTATTAGTGATTTATGTAGATGATTTGTGCGTAGCAGCAAAGTCAAAACAGGAAATTGAGTCAGTAAAAAGAGAATTGTCTAAGAAATTTGTTTTGAAGGACTTAGGTGTATTGAAGTCTTATTTAGGTATTTGCGTTGAATGGACAGAAGAAGGACATTGTTTGTTAAGTCAGAGAAATAAAATTGAAAGATTGATTGAAAAGTGTGGATTACAGAATGCAAAAATAGTAAGAGCTCCAATGACAACTGGTTTTGTGTCTGAGAAAACAACTAGAGCGTTTGAGGACAAGACTTTCTTCAGAAGTATAATAGGATCTTTACAATTCATATCTTGCCATACCAGACCAGACATTTCTTATGCTGTAAATGTATTGTCTAGAAGGGTTAATGATCCAAAAATTGAAGACTGGACAGCGGTAAAACATATATTGAGATATTTGAAAGGAACCTTAGATAGGAAATTGATAATAAGAAACAATAGTTCAGATCTAGATTGTTATGTAGACAGTTCATTTGCATCAGAATTAGGAGACAAGAAGTCAGTTACAGGAATGATAATTAAATATAGTGAAAGTCCAATAGTTTGGAGAAGTAGAAAACAAACTAATGTAGCGTTAAGCACAACGGAAGCAGAATTCGCTGCTTTGAATGAGATAGTAAATGAGGTACAGTGGATTAAGCAATTGCTAAATGATTTAAATGAAAGTTACAAGATACCAGTGGAAATTCTGGAAGATTCACAGTCATGCATAGCGATGGCTGAAACTGAAAGTTTGAAGAACAGAACAAAATATGTTGGTGTAAGATATCAAAATGTGCGAGACATGGTTCAGAAGGGTGAAATAGAATTGAGATATATAGAAACACAACACAACATAGCAGATTTGTTCACAAAAGCATTGACAGCAGAAAAACATGAAAGGCTGACACAAATGGTTGGAATGACATTGTAAGACACATACAATATTTTATTTCGGAGGGGATTGTTAAGGAAAATGCAACATGGGACATACAGTGAAAGAAATAAAATATGTATGTGAAAGTCACAATGACTAAGCAAGAGCAATTATGGGGCTACACAGGTGAAACTGCTAATGTAATCTAGAAGGCCTGAGAGCCAAGGACAGAGGTACTGAATGCAGATTGGAAACACCTGAGAATCATTAAGTGTACAAGGTGAAATGTTGAAATACATGGGTTGGTCTTAAGCATGGATGGAACTATGTGGACCAATCTGAATGGAAGTACACACCCACTGGGTGGAAACTAATTAGTGGGTGGTGATAAACAATGGCTATAAAATTGCAATGTTTGCCAATGTATTTTGGTGGTGGAGTAGAGGTGGTGTAGTTTGGAGATATTGTAAAGTAGTGTGTAGAGATTGTGATTTGTTGACCATATAGTATATTTATATAGAAGAATAAAGTAGGTTTTATATAAAACTACTGAGTTGCCTGAGTGAATCCTAGAGACGTTCTGGAGACACCTGGAGAAGAGTGAGAAGGCTTGGAGAGTTTGTCAGGATCTTCAGCCTATTCTCTGAAACTCTGCTGCTTTGGAGAAAAGCATTAACCACTGATCTAAGCTGGTTGGCTCTGCTGCATAACAAGGTGGTGAGTTTGAGCCAGAGGTGAATAGCTACAACTCCCATCATCCCTGACAAAATACACATGAACAATGATTGGCAACATATGTAAAGCTACATATATTTTGTGGTCAAAGGGGAATTAATGTGTTTCCTGTATTGTCCTTATAAATTCAATTGTAATTTACAGCACAATGTGTTATTACTTTCAGCATTTCATTAAAACAGAATTCAAATACTCAGTGATATTTCTCCCCACCACTCTCCAGAACTCTGTGGTCATCCATCTTGAACCCAAAGCATGTAGGAAGACATAGGTAGAAGTATATTAAATCTGACAAATGACCTCCCATGTGCAAAGGAGGAAATAAAGATTCATTCTCCGTGTTTGTGAGATCATTTTGATGAAGGGAAGGCTAATTGGGGATGACATATATTCTAAATCTAATTCAAATCAGCATTTTTACATGAAGACTCATCACATTTCCAATGGTGGGCTCTACCATAAAACAGCTTAGTAAAGACATCCTAAATTTGATTCTGGGAATTTTTTTAAATGCTTCATCAGAAGTGACATTTTTAGTGGTAATGAGTTTCCAATCTTGGTATTAGCACAAACTGGATACCTGTAGTGTGAGGTAGTGTTTTGTTTTGTTTTTTAAAAAGAGATCTTTTATATGAAGAAGCATGCCTCCTTTGCATAATTAGTCTCATGTTTCAAAGAAAATTGCAACTAATATGTGATTATGCATAGGAAACATGAGGGAGGAAATGCAAACACAGGGGTTTCAAAATGTTAAAGCAAATCACCTTGAAATCTTTATAATGTTAAATATAAAGTTCTGTGTCAATATGAAAGTATATTAGCAACTCAGGAACAAATATGCTTATTTTTTAAAAAAGTATGGCACATTATTTCTCTAAAAAACTCTTCTTCCTCTCTTGTTAAATGCTACAAGCTCATTATTGTTTTATTAACACATATACAAGAGAATGGCTTTGTAACATAGAAGACATGTTGCCCAAATTCAAAAGTGCACCTATTCTGCTGAGAATTATTATTTCTCAAATTGTGATAATACTTGCTGGACTGAACCCCGCCCCCCAAGAACAACTATCAAATTTTTTTGTGTGTTTTAGACAATCAGCTGCTTCAGCCATTTTACATATTAAAAGGGCTCCATTCATACAGTGGGAAGAAGAAGCATGCTACAGGTTCCAAAGTTTCATAATTCCCTGTCCTGATTGCCCAGTGTCTGGGCATTACAGGTGGATGCCTAACTAAGGGAAGCCGGTTTGTGGAAAAGTTACTTGTTGGACTACAATTTCCAGAATCTTGCAGCCACTATCAATGTTGGCTGGGAGTTTCTGAGAGCTGTAGTCCAACAAAGTTACTTTTCCAAGCTCTGATCCAATCAAAAGCTCCATCTAGTTCAATAATCTATTTCCTAAGGGGTCCATGCAGATACTTGGATAAGTAGGGTATGGAGGCAACAGAATTTCCATACTGAGAAATGGGGCATTTGTTGGTACTCAATAACACACTTCTTCTGAATATGATAATTCTAAAAAGATTCCTTGGTCAGAGGTTGAAAAACATTTTTGGACTACAACTCCCAGAATCCTCTAGTCAGTATGGGCAGTCAGATCTGGGAATAGATTAAAAGCATCCCTTTCCCAAGCTGTGAACATGGTCAGTCCAATAGCCTTCGGACTAGTTCAAAAGATACAGTACGGACCCTGTATCTGCAGGACCAGTACTTGCAGTTTCATTTACCCATATCTGAAAAAATATATTTTCTCTAGGCATTTTCTAGGTCCTCCAGCATGATTCTATGGTATGCTTCAATGGAAGTTGACCACAGTGTCACACTGGAGGACCTAGAAAATGCTAGGAATATCTAGGTTCTTCAGCACGACTCTACAGTAAATTTGGACTGGAAGTCGTTCATTTTGATAGGGTACACTATTATCCATGGGTTTGCATTTCCACATATCCCCTGGGATATGGGAGTACTGTACTTGCAATGCCATGTTGAAGTGGCCATGTTGGCTGGGAGATTCAGGGAGCTGTTGTCCAAAATATTTAACTTTTTCATGCTCCAAGTGAAGCCTATGCACAAAGACCTCTTCTGTATAGGCTTTTGTGCAAACTGGAACCTTGAACCAACTGCACAAGTGCCACCATAAAAACATTTTTGCACTTTCTCAGTGTTGAGTATGTTCTGTACATCAAGTGGTAACAATGCCAATCCATTTCAGTTTCAGCTTCTAACACAAGACAATGTAGAAATGTCAAAAGTGGAGGTGACTACTTCTGTGTAGGCACTGTAGTTGGCACTGTGTCTGGTCAACCTTAGTCCTTTGGCGATCCTGCCCTCTGACCCACAGTCCCAACAGCCACCACCTGCACCTGACTATGAGACAAAAATAAGTAGGAAGCTGTTTAGAACACAACTGAAGAACAAGCTGCTGCTCAACTCAGACACTGGGTCACTTGAGGTGCAAAGTGGTAACCTTAAATACATCCTTATACATAAGAAAGGAAAAGGATGTATTCAAGGTTATAAATGAATGGTTTTTATTTTACGATTAAAAAAAAGTATATCCTGTACTTGGGGACACTGGTGTGGTAGGTGCAAAAACTACACCTTGGATTCAATATTGGGTAGCAATGTCAGCTCCTGCAGCTTAAGACAATAAGTGAGCAGCAACTGGGGTGGAGGGAAAGCAAAGCCTCCCCTTTCTTGTGTGATGGTAATGGATGGAGGAGGTGACCACAGCAGCATGGTGCACATGTACGAGGACAGTCTATTAAATAACAAGACTTATACAATAACCAATCTTTATTTATATGTATTACAGTTCTAATGCTTATCCCCTTCAAAAATACTCCTCATTCACACTCACACACTGATGCAGTCTTGTTTTCCACTGGCTGAAGGTGTGAAGCATATTAGTTTCTGTCAGCTGTGTCAACACATCTGCCATTTTCTTTCTACTGCATCAATTGACTCAAAACGTGTTCCTTTAAGCACCGATTTCACTTTAGGGAAACAAAAATAAGTTGCATGGTGCCAAATCTGATGAATATGGAGGATGTTTAAGTGTAATAATGTGTTTATCAGCCAAAAACTAATTCACAGAAAGTGCTATGTGAGCAAGTGCACTGTCCTGATAAAGAATGAAGCCATTACCCCCCAGTTCTGGCTCCCCCCCAACTCTTTCTCTCAGCTTTGTCAAAACTTCCTTATAATAATGCTGGTTCACTGTTCTGCCTTCTGGAACCTGTTCTGCCAAAATTACACCCTTGGTGTCAAAAACAACAATGAGCATGGCTTTGAATGTGGACTTGCTTTGATATGTTTTTTTTTTTCCATTCTTGGTGATGATGTTTTTTTCCCAGTGCATTGACATACAACAGACAACACAGCTGCTTTAAATGATGACTGGCATTTACCCAAACTACCAAGAGTGTTGATGTTAGTCCTTCAGGTCAGACATGTTCAAGGTCACCACTCAAGCATTCACAATCAGTTCTCCCTGATTTGTCTGAAAGGTAGAAACACAGTCTCGTTATTTAATAGACAGACCTTGTATAGCTGCAGAATGGCCTGGTGTGTATGTGTGTGTCTGTAATGCTGCATTGACTCTCCTGCCCTTAATTTTCACTCAGGCACCAACCTCCTCTGTCCATTTTTTAAGGCAGTAATAATAAGCCATAAGGCAGCTTTCAGTTTACTTCCAGCGTATCCTTGGCCTATAACAGCCTGGGAAGATATTAAAATGGCCCTCATGTCTCCTAAGTGGTGTGGTGCTTTTTTGGTACATTTTTTAATTTTTTTTTCAAATAAAAACAAAGAGGTTATGGGAGGGTATATGAAATGAATTGCTGTGTGTAGGATACCTTTTATTCCAGTTTTAAAATGTAACTGCTGCCTCCATTCCTAGAAGAAATGCAAATATACTCTTTCCCATGCGATGTGAATTCACTCCCAGAAAATGAAATCAAAACCACATAATTATTTTTATTGTGATTAATGTAGCATAATAAAAGATACAACTGAGTTCTCCCATGCAGAGAGAATGATATGGAAGGAATGAGTTTTAGTGGTGGGTAAGTGTTATTACAGTTCAAATATGTGTATTTTGAATCACTGGACTTTGGGGTTCCCTGCTGCTGTTACACATCACCAAGCCATTTAATCTCCCTCATCATTCTTTTAATCACTCTCAGTTGTAGTATATTCTCCCCTTTGTCCATTTGGTTGCTTACTATTTAGACGCTGCACTTTACACTTTATTCATGATCCTTTCTCAATTTTTTTTAAAAAATCTTCCTTTCACCATTTTTAAAAAGTTTCTCATGAATGGAAAGAATGGCACCATCAAAGGTCTGCAGGTGTGAATGTATTAGTCTGCAGTCTGTTGTGGGTGGATCATTATCTTTTGAATGGTGCCCTGGTGGCACAGTGGTTAAATGCCAGTACTGCAGCCACAAGGTTATGAGTTCTATCCCAGAGGGCTCTGAGTTTGACTCAGCCTTCCATCCTTCCATGGGTCAGTAAAGTGAGTACCCAGCTTGTTGGGGGCAATTAGCTAACACAATGTAAACTACTTTGGGAGTGCTTTGCACTGATAAGTGATACAGATATATAAATGCTATTGCTATTGCTATTACTATTGCTAGCATGAGCGAGGAAGCTCAGGTCCTGGAGCTAAATCTGGCCCTCCCTAGATGACCACATCCCTTTCCCAATATAACTAACTCTTGGCAACTTTTTGTACACTTTCTCCTTCTAAAAGCTTGAAATGCCTCTCTTAAATCTTAGGGCTTTATAAGACCACCCTCCAGAAAAGTTTTTTGCCAGCATATTTTGAAATGTTTTTTTATGCCAGCAAACCACCACCACCACCAGACCTACTTTAACCAGCATCAGAAAGGCAGTCCCAGCAGCAATGGGCATGAATGGACCTCCGTTTACTTTCATGTTCCAAATCTTGCTGATTCTCTCAAGAATACACTAGCATGGCAAATTCAAAAATAAAAGCAAAATCAAGACACAAAAAGTACACACAAGCACAGAAACACACATTAAAAGTCCCAAGTACACCGGCGGGGGGGGTCATAAAAAGAGCGTATCCTACCTGGCTGTCACAGTCTCTCCTGGAAGTGCTCTGTTATTGATGCTGCATCCAGGTGAGCACAATGGTGTGAAGTTTCAAATGCCAGTAATGCTGGCAACAAAGCACCAAGGGAGATATATTGATAGCTTGGGCTGTCAATAAAAAATAATGGCTTTTGGACTTTACATGATCACGAAAGAACTACATCATCTGGGATGCATGCTCTTTCATGTTCATTAGGTGTTGTTGTGAAGCCATATTTGCTGCATCTGATAAAGTCCTTAGTTACCTTATCATCAGGCTAAAGGTTTTCATGCTTTTTCTAAAAACTGTGGCCAGGATCTTATACTTCATTTGCAACTATGTAAATGTAAGCATATCCTTGCCCACCCTGGAGCTGCAATACAATGAGAAGAAGCCATGTCATCCTGAAGTGCCCCTCTCACCTATGCCACAGACCTCCATCTCTCAGAGCATATCCCTCAAGTTTTAAGATGGGTATATCTTCACCCAGGAAGGGGCATTTATGATTACAGCAATAGTGCCACAATTGTGAATATGTGGCATATCTGAATAAAGTTACAAATCCACAACTGCAATGCAGGATGCCAACCTCTTTTTTAAATGGCTGGTTGTCTGTGCAGATATGGGAGAGCATGTAAGTGCCAGGGTGGGAGATACCATATGTCACATAGCCAAATATAGCACTTGTGGAGTTTTGGCTCCTATATCATTGGAAAGCTCACCCTGAACCCTATAGGTATGTATAATCCCAGCCATCAGGGCCAGATATTCCAGGCCCTGGAAGGCAAAATGTTCACCCTTCATTAGAACTGTGTAAGACTTCTTTCCACTGAAGAAGGTTATGTGGCTGAGTTTAAAAAAGAAGCAGCCTTCATCATCCCACCCTCTATTGTCAATAAGTTATCTTCCTCAGTCCTATCCTAGTCACATCTATTGAAGTACGAGAATACAGAATATAAACCCTCTACATGAAATTGCTACCCTTAAAAACCCCAAACACAATTGCACACTTGTGTCTTTTAAAGCCTATGATGAAGGACTCACAGGTAATTCTATCTGCATGGTAAATTTCAAAATATATTCCCCATAATGAATAAAGCACTATCTGATATCAAAGGTCTATAGTCCAATTTTACTACTATACTGCACATGGTACAGATTGAGTATCTCTTATTGGTAATTCCAAAATCTGAAATACTCCAAATTGTCCACATGGGTGGTTGAGATAGTGACACCTTTGTTTTCAGATGGTTCCATGTACACAACCTTTGTTTCATGCATAAAATTATTAAAAATATTGTGTATAAAATTACCTTCAGGCTATGTGTATAAGATGCATATAAAACATAAATGAATTTCATGTTTAGACCTGGGTCCCATCACCAACATATCTCATTATGTATATGCAAGTATTCCAATACCTGAAAAAAAATCCAAAATATGTAACACTTCTGGTCCCAAGCATTTCGGATAAGGGATACTCAACCTGTAATGCTACCGGTATATATGTGTGATTAAACAGAAATTGTATCACAGGAAAACTGCAATATAAAAATGTGTCAGGAGTGTTGATTATCTCCTTCTCCAACAACCTTTTCTTTTCATATACTTCTTTAGTTGTATTTAACTTTTTAAAAGTTGATTGCTTAGATTCTGAACGTTCAAGTATTCTGGATGTTTGGAAAGTTCAAAGAATAAATGATAAACATGAATGATTTTTCCTGACTAGTTTACTAGTCCATCACATCTTTCAGATTTCTGGGTAAAATTAGTGGCATTTCTTAGTTGAATGAACCTACTAAGCCTGATTACCTTTGAAGACAGTTGAAAGGTCTATATTGTGTTGACTTTAGCCTTCACCAAGGGGTCGTTTACACGGCAAAATAAATCCTCAAAGAATGTGACAAGAAGCCTGATAGTTCCCACGCATCTCGAAGCAACAGCGCCCTTTTCAGAAGGAGGGGGTGCAAAAAACCCATAAGTTGTGCAGTATCAGCTTTTGCTAGTTTTCCGCACGTTTTTGATTAAGTTCGCGAAAATGCGCATAATTTATCGTGGGAACTAATGATCGTGTAAACTGGCATCTGCCTTTTTGAATTACTGTGAGCAGAGCTGAATCCTGATTGGTTGGAGTGACCATTCTGCTTTATCCGAAAAGACTGAGGGGTTGGAGAGAAGAAATTCACCCTCCTTCTGCTTGCAACCCACTTTGGAAAACGGAGCCCTTCCTGTCTATCTTTTGGGGGGTGGGTGGGTGGGAAGATGCTTCGCTGCTTCGCTGGTGTGTGGGTGTGGGTGTGTGCTGGAAAACAGCCGATTGCATGTTCGTTCTTTTGTTTGTTTGTACTTCCATTCACTTGCCTTTATTCAAGGCTTCGGAGGGAGGGAAAACAAATGAGGCAAGCCCTAGTTCTGTGGTGTGTATTTGTGTGTGCATGCATGAAGGGAATCTGCTCCACCATGCTTTTGCTTGTTCGTGCTTTCATTGACTCCTTTCGTTATAGAAGCCTTTCGGGGCTGGGGAAGACGGGGGAGTTTGGCAGATCGCTCTTTTGTTTGTTTGTCCTTTTTCTTTCCTCTCATTATTTATGGTCTTCATAGCCCCCTCCTTGCTCCCTCCCCACCTCCTGCCTGACTTTAATCATCTGGAGGCGATCCCCCCCCCACCTTTGCCTGTGTGAATTAAGCAAAACAGAAAGTGTCTGGATCTGTCTTCATCATTCGAAAATGCCAGGCATCGTGTGATTTATGCACTCCCAATGCGAAAGGACGGTAATCCGGAATCTGGCGAACTTTTTCCTGTCATGGAACCGGCCCCCAAGTATTATGAAAACCAAGCTGAGTCTTTGCTGTTGTCCCCCCCAAATCTTTTCCATTGTGCAATGACAACAAGACTTTCATGTAAAAATTAGTTCTGAGCTGCATAATACAAACCACGATACATAAAAATGGGGTGCAGATATATTTTATAAGCCCCTTTCAGTCATTTTCTTCCACATATTTAAACAACCTGAGGAGTGGGAGTAGGGCAGAGCTTGGAAAAGCTATTTCTGGGGTCCTATAGCTTCAAGAATCCTTTAGACAGAATGACAATGTAGTCCAAAATGTAACTATTCCAAGTTCTGGAATGGACCTGTATGAGCCGTTCCCTCTCCTAACATCCCTATTGCTACTGACTTTAGGTTCAACCTTCATGCACTGAGACCAAGGATATTATCACACAAGTGTGTATAAATGCTATAATCCTGCAATTGAAGAAACCAGAAACATAGTGGCATGATTATATTCATTTTAACACTTTGTCGCAATCACACAACACTACAACTAATGGAATATCACATGAATATCTACCAGTGGTTAAAGAATGGTATTGAAGCTTGTGCTTTTGTAACACTTGTTTTCGCATTGTGTTGGAATAGTGCTGCATTGCTGCTTTGAGATGGCCCACACATGGACCTTTAAAAAAATGTCTCTGCCTTCCACAATTTTGCAAGAATGTGGTTTTAGCCGTTATCATGAAAAGATGACACTTCAATTAAACAAAAACATTAACAAATTAACAATTAAACAAACAAACAAAAAATACCAAGAAAAGGTGATGGTTCATTAAAAGGGCATCATGGAGGTCCTCTTCATGCTCTCCACTGGAAGTTGAATTACATGTTCTTCTTGGGAATGGGGAGGGAAAAAGAGGAAGGAATGCCTACTCACACCATAATATTGGAACTGCAGTGGGACTGAATTGTCTTGTGCTCATCAATACCAGGAAAATAGTGATATTCACAGTTACTCATAGGTTTTGCCCATGAATGCAAAGGCACATCATAGTATCGGTTGGAGCGCTCACTAACCATGGTATAAAGACAACATCAAGCGATAACGGGAAGCCATTACTATCCAGCATAATTCCATTATTTCAGCTTCATGTGATAAAGTCCCAAAAATCTGGTGGGAGATTTTTCATACATTTGACTGCATTTAAAATCCTCCAAGCAATCAGGAACCATGATCACGAAGGATTCCTCATCATGTGGATGCCCCTAAGTGTGTTCAGCTAAATACATAAAGCATCTTCCTTCAGACTTTTGGTGTCAACATATGATGGTCAGGGGTGCAGTCAGTGGGAACTTGACACTCATCACTGGGCTTACATGTTGGAATTCTATAAGTGCAAAACATTAAATGGTAAGAAACAAAAGCATATCATTTTATGGGTTTTCTGGTTTCAAGTGGATCATTCTATGTGCAATCTTTCATACAATCTGTACTTTTTGTAACTTGTGAATCATGGACAGTGCAGCATGACCTCTTCTCACACCACAGCTGCCCACAGGTGACCCTGGATTTCTGATCTTTACTAAGAAACACAGTCTTTTCAAACTTTTGAAATCCAATGTATTTCATTTCCATTTCCAGGAAAGATACTCCTTTGGATTTGGGGAGTTGCAGTAAAAAAAAAGTATTTTACCCCAAGATCTGACCAATTCAGTATAGGGAATATAGCCTGTTTATTTGGAAGTGTAGAAAACAAACCTTTAAAAACTAAAACCTGCAGTCATTTAATACACTGAATGCACCTATCCAAATATTAAGATATTCCCAGGGAGTTATCTATGACAGAGTTATCTGTCATAGAGGGAACAAGGCAAACAGCACAAGGACCCAACAGTGGGAGGCAAAAAATAAAATTAAAAAAATTTGCACAGGCAGCAAGTAAAGGGAACACATGGTCTTAGATGTCTCTACACAAATGCACAGAGCATGGGAAATAAGCAAGATGAACTTGAACTCCTAGCACTACAAAGCAAGTATGATATAATAGGCATTACTGAAACCTGGTGGGATGAGTCTCATGACTGGAATGTAGGAATAGAGGGGTATAACCTTTATAAGAGAAACAGGCCAAACAGGAAAGGAGGAGGAATAGCATCATATGTCAGGGATATATACACCAGTGAAGAGCTCCATGACATCAATACTGGAAGCCAGGTGGAGAGCATCTGGATAAAAATTAAAGGGGAGGGAAACAACAGGGATGTTATTGTGGGACTCTACTACAGACCCCCAAGTCAGACAGAGGAATTGGATGATGCCTTTCTAGAACAGATGAATACACACGCAGAAAGGAGAGATGTAGTAGTGATGGGTGACTTCAAATATCCTGATATTTGCTGGAAATCTAACTCAACCAAAACTTCAAGGTCTAGCAAATTCCTTACTTGCCTGGAAGACAATTTCATGGTCCAAAAGGTAGAAGAGGCAAAAAGGGGGTCAGCTATTTTAGATCTGACCCTAACCAACAGGGATGACCTGGTTAATGGGGTGCAAGTGGTGGGATCCTTAGGTGAGTGTGATCATGTTCTCCTGGAGTTTGTTATACAATGGAAAGGAGAAGCCAGGCATAGTCAGACACGTGTTCTTGACTTTAGGAGAGCTGATTTCAATAAACTCAGGGAAATACTGGGGTGATCCCATGGTCAGGATTACTAAAAGAGAAGGGACCTCAAGACGGATGGGGCTTTCTCAAAAGGGAAATACTGAAGGCACAATTTCAAACAGTACCATTGAGGAAGAAAAATGGGAGGTGTCTCAAGAAACCAGGATGGATGACTAAAGAACTTTCAACAGAGTTAAGTTTTAAACGGAACATGTATAGGAAATGGAAAAAGGGGGAAATCAACAAAGAAGAATTCAAACAGATAGTGAACACATGTAGGAGTAAAGTCAGAAAAGCTAAAGTGCAGAATGAGCTCAGGCTTGCTAGAGAAGTTAAGAACAATAAAAAGGGCTGTTTGGGTATGTCTGCAGCAAAAGGAGGAAGAAGGAAATGGTAGGGCCACTACGCAGAGAAGATGGTAAAATGGTAACAGGGGACAGAGAAAAGGCAGAATTACTCAACACCTTCTTTGCCCCAGTGTTTTCGGAAAAGGAAAAGGGTGACCAACCTGAGGAAAAAGGAACAGAGGACACAATAGGGGAAATCCAGCACAGAATAAGCAAAGAGGTAGTACAGGAATACCTTCTTAAACTAAATGAATTTAAATCTCAGGACCAGATGAACTACATCCAAGAGTATTAAAAGAGCTGGCAAATATAATCTCAGAGCCATTGGCAATAATCTTTGAGAACTCCTGGAGAACAGGAGAAGTCCCAGCTGACTGGAGGAGGCCAAACGTTGTCTCCATCTTCAAAAAGGGGAAAAAAGATGATCCCAACAATTATCGTCCAGTTAGTCTGACATCAATACCAGGGAAGATTCTAGAGCAGATCATTAAACAGAGAGTCTGTGAACATTTAGAAGGGAATGCCATAATCACAAAAATTCAACATGGGTTTCAGAGAAACAAGTCATGCCAGACTAATTTGATCTCTCTCTCTCTCTCTCTCTTTTTTTTTTTTTTGGATAAAATTACCAGCTTGGTAGATGAAGGGAACACTGTGGACATCACATACGTTGATTTCAGTAAGGCCTTTGACAAGGTTCCCCATTACATTCTTGCAACCAAGCTTGTAAAATGTGGGCTAGACAAGTTAACTGTTGAATGGATTTGTAATTGGTTGACCGGCCGAACCCAAAGGGTGCTCAGCAGTGGCTCCTCTTCCTCTTGGAAAGATGTAACCATTGGGGTGCCACAAGTTTCAGCCCTGGGCCCAGTGCTATTCAACATCTTTATCAATGACTTGGATGAGGGAATTAGGGGCATACTTATCAAATTTGCAGATTACACCAAATTAGGAGGAGTAGCTAATACCTTAGAGGACAGGATCAAAATTCAAAATGACCTGGATAAAATGTAGAGCTCGGCCAAAGCTAACAAAATGCAATTCAATATGGAGAAATGTAAGGTACTGCACTTAGGGCAAAAGAAATGAAATGCATAGATATAGGATGGGGGAGACCTGGCTGAATGAGACTACATGCGAAAGGGATCTAGGAGTCCTAGTAGACCACAATTTGAACATGAGTCAACAGTTTGATGCGGCAGCTAAAAAGACCAATGCAATTTTGGGCTGCATCAATAGAAGTATAGTGTCCAGATCAAGGGAAGTAATAGTGCCGCTCTATTCTGCCTTGGTCAGACCTCATCTAGAATACTGTGTCCAGTTCTGGGCACCACAATTCAAAAAGGATATGGACAAATTGGAGCATGTCCAAAAAAGGGCGACTAAAATGGTGAAAGGTCTGCAAACGATGCCTTATGAGGAGAGACTTAGGGAGCTGGGTATGTTTAGCCTGGAAAAAAGAAAGTTAAGAGGTGATATGATAGCCCTGTTTAAGTATTTGAAGGGGTGTCACGTTGAGGATGGAGCAGGGTTGTTTTCTGCTGCTCCAGAGACTGGAACACGGAGCAATGGATGCAAGCTCCAGGAACAGAGATTCCACCTCAACATTAGGAGGAACTTTTTGACAGTAAGAGCTGTTCGGCAATGGAACACACTCCCTCGGAGCGTGGTGCGGTCTCCTTCCTTGGAGGTCTTTAAACAGAGGCTGCATGGCCATCTGTCAGGGATCCCTTCCTAGAGAAGTTAGGCTGCAATCCTCTTTTTCCAGCCAAGTTAAGACTTTTCTGTTTAGACAGGTGTTTGATGATTGATGATGTAAAAGGCCCATCTCACCTAAACAAAATGCTGGGTCTTGCTAATTTGTGTGTTGGTGTGTGTGCATGCATGCATGTTTGATGATGTATGTTTAAATCTGGCTTGAGAGTTTTTGATTGTTGAATCACATTTTAAATTTTGTATCTTGTGAATTTTTAACAATATGTTTTTCAATTTGTTAAAAACCACTTTGAGTCCTGAACTGGGAAAATAATGGGCTAGAAACAACAACAACAACAACGCCCCTTTGTCATGTTCCACATAATGTATCACTGCCAGCAGTAGGGCACAGAATCATAGAATTATAGAATCATAGAATTGCAGAGTTGGAAGAGACCACAAGGGCCATCCAGTCCAACCCCCTGCCATGCAGGAAATCACAATCAAAGCATCCCTGACAGATAGCCATCCAGCCTCTATTTAAAGACCTCCAAGGAAGGAGACTCCACCACTCTCTGAGGGAGAATGTTCCACTGCTGAACAGCTCTTACTGTCAGAAAGTTCCACCTAATGTTGAGGTGGAATCTCTGTTCCTGGAGCTTGCATCCATTGCTCCTTGTTCTAGTCTCTGGAGCAGCAGAAACAAGCTTGCTCCATCCTCAACGTGACACCCCTTCAAATACTTAAACAGGGTTATCATATCACCCCTTAACCATCTTTTTTCATTCAGGAGCCTGGGGACAGCCACTGAGAAGGCCCTCTCCCATGTTCCCAGTAAATGCGCCTGTGAAGGTGATGGGACAGAGAGAAGAGCCTGTAGAATGGCTTCTCTTTGGAGGCTTCATAGGCACCAACACTCACCTCATTTGAATTCACATTAAGAATAAGGTTTTGGGTCTTCTTGACTATAACAAAGTTCTGACTTATCACTGATTTTGTTCTGGATTGTAGATTATAGTTTTATAGTTTCATGCCAACTTGTTTTTATATATTACAGTATATCCTGAGACCCATTGATATAAGGGTGGAATAGGCATATTTTAATCAACAAACAAATCAATGCATAAATTATTAGAAGTATTCCTGAATTTTGAGTTAATATTCATGAGACTGTTTTCTGTTTTTTTTTTAAATAAATAAATACATTACAGGTTAAAGATTATTACATATGTTCAGAATATATACCAAGGACCTATCAGTTTTGACTCATACAGCCCTCAAAGGTTTGAGCCAAGAGACCATTGTCACCTCTAAAGTGTTTGACTTCAAAGGACAACATCATTCCTGTACCTTCTAATGTGCTGTAGAATTCTAGGAGTTGTGCCATTCCATACCTGTTGCCAAAATGCGCACCTGCAAAGATTCACTCTTCTGCGTTATTGCAAAAAGGTACAGGAATCTTTTATGTCATGCAGCAACCTCTTTTTAACAAAATGTGTTAAAATATATACTGTATTTTGATTAAGCACACTCTATGATAGATTTTTGCATTAAAGTAATTGCTACAGTTTATTCCTTTCTGTTCATTTCTCTTCCTTTGTTCTTTGTTCTTTTTAAAATTCTCATTTATCTTTAAATAAATAGAGAAATAATAGGTACATTATCATCAAGGACATTCTTTCTCCAAATATTTCTTCTATGATCTACCATTTAGGAAGCTTGCATGGTCAGTCTTGAGTCTGATATATTACTACTAGCGGTTAGATAATCATGTTCAATGATGAGGATCAGGATGATGGTGTTTTTTTTTTTGGTAGCTGCTGTCATAATAATACTGCTACATTCAATTATTGTTATCAAAAGGGAGCCTATGTGGTCTAGTGGTCTGGGCATCAGACTAGGGGCTTTGTCTACATAGGCAATTTACCCTGTCTTACCCCCATCCTTGGAGCACTGCTTTCCAGACAACACAGGGCTTTTGCCTCATTTTGCCCCTGTGCAGTCCTCATGAACCCTGGGACAAAGACAAGGCTGCTCACATGTAGGGGACCTTGCTCATGTGCTGTGGGTCTCCTGCCTGGATCCAGGACACAGGAGGAAGCAGCAGCTGCAGGGATGAGCCACTGTGTTCATCTGGACTTCCTTCTTTTTTATGGAGGTAACAGAGGGAGGAACAGGCCTGATCCGTCGGCAGGATATGGTGACATGGAGCTGGCATATCCTGGCCCATGTAGATGAGCCCTAGGACTCTGAGAGACCAGGGTTTGATTCCTCATGCAGTCACGGTATCCCACTGGCAAGTCAGACTTTCTCAGGCTCAGAGGAAGGCAATGACAAACCCATTGTGAACAAAACTTGCCAAGAAAACCTTGTGATAGCTTTGCCTTAGGGTGGCCATAAGTCAGAAATAACCTGAAGGTACACAACAACAACAACAACAACACTGCCAGCAGCAGAAGCAGCAACAATAACAACATTGCTGTGATAATATAATTACAATTGCCAAAATCTATTAATCTCAAGAAGAACAGAGTCACTAAATTAACGGGGATTTGATATTTCAACATTTAGGTAAGTCCTATTTAATTCAATGGGCCTATTCTACTTGGGAGAGATACTGGTCCACTGTTCTCCACCCCCTCTCCCAAAGTTGCTTTCACTTGTCTTTTTAATACTACAGCAAGCTGCTGTCTGTTGATTGGGTTATGGGCTGATTCCCTGTAAACTCAGGAAATCAGAACACTTAGTTTTATGTCAGCATTAAATCGAAGCATCTATCAGCTGCAGCTGACCCTGGTTGCTTCCAGGTCAGCTGGGGGGCAGGCAGCTGCAAGCATGTTGGCTTTAGGAGTATGTGGGCCATTTGGCCATGTGTGCTTTTGGTTGTATGTATATTTTGGCCATCTGTTTCTGGATTTTTTGTACTGCTCTGTATAATAGCTGGGGTGGAATATAATATTCCCCAACAACAACAAGAAAAAAATTGTTCAAAGACACATGGAAAATTGAATAAAAAGTGTTCAGTGGCTAAGCATTGGTGTGTTTGGGAAAGCTGGTGGAACAGCTAACTGGCAGTGCTCTCTATGAGATGTCTTTGGGGATTGGATACTTAAATCTTAATTACAAAAAACAATCATAATCAGGCATTAAAACTCTATAGGGAAATTGAAAGATTCAGAGAAGGAAGTCCCAACTGTGGAGGTTTGCTCTGTGCAAATTTAATTGACTCATATTACACAAATAAACCCAATAAATTGGAAAACCTGTATCTGTGTTCAGTATTGCTGGGTGATTCATTTGTAGAACAGATGCTGCATAGGAGGTTGAGAGAATAATACTGACCCAGGGAAAGGCGTGATTAAATGCTCAAGAGTTCTGCAGAGTAGCTGTGAAAAAGAGAGAGAGAAAGCTTTCCATTACTCCTGCTTTGTGTTTGGAGCATGCAGAAACATGAACCTCCTACACAAATCAACACCTGAAATGACTGAAAACCAAGTACTTTATCAGTTGGAGAGAAAAGGGAAAACAAAGATAGCATACGGCAAAGAGACCAAATCCAGGCACTGGTCAGAAAGTCAAGCTGAGCCATCAGTGCACTGCTTTCATGGCAGCTGTACAGGCAAAGTCAATTTGGAGGAAATTATTTCCTCAATAAAGAGAGAACAATTTTAGTCTTTTAGCAACAATAAAATAGTCCTGTCACAAAAGACTGGAAGGATAAGTAACACTGACAGTTCTGCCTTTTATAGCTGCTGTGCCATACATGAGTGATCCAGGGCTAAAATAGGCTGGAGATCCCACCAGACCAAATTTATTAATTCTCAGAGTATTGAATAATGGAAATTAGCCTATGTGATTTCTTAAAAAAAAAAAAAAAAACTATGGGGGAACAACTGAACCATAAGTTTATGTAATTAATAGTAAAATTTTCAGTTGATACCTCTCTGTCCTTTTAACAGGGGCATGCATAAAAATAAAAATAAAAAACGAACCACCACAGGAGCTCTAAAAACATCCTCAGATTGTGTGATGAGTTACACTAGTCTATCCTGTGGTCTGATGTTGGGCTAATTTACCTCATTCTTTACTTCCAATAAGCAGCCTTGTGGATCTCTGCACTCTCTAACTGTGTATGTGAGGTGGTGACATCTTTCCCTCTCTATATCTCTGTTCTCATTCTGTGGATTCCTTGATGCAGCCTATACTGTGTTCATTAGCATGGAACACTTGCAGACTTTTCATGAGAGGAATTGGTCTTTATTCAGTTGTAGGTGAGCTCAAGAGGTTTGCTCTTGGAAAACTACAATTATGAGAGAAGTGTCCCCACTGACTTCCTGTCCCATCATTTCTTGTTCCCTTACAAGAATGTGACTCTCTCCTCTATGTTCCATTGCCCATGCTATACACATGCTGAGTGATAGGGAATGGAGACGTATTACCCAGACAGCATGGTCCCAAATTGATAGGGGCAAAGCAGAAGGGGTTTGGAAGGGGGAAATTGATTCATGTTTTAATAAATGGCACATTCTCACCTCATTAGACAAATGTTGACAACTTCTTGTGGTTGGTACATACATTGGCCCCTCTGGAACCCAATGTCCAGGCACTTCTGAGAAATCTGTCAACGGTGCCATTTCTGATCCTGTCAAAATAAAGTGATTTATTTTGAGAAACATGGTGTACAAGGACCATAGATGTGTTTCCCAGTAGAACTGAGGTTCCAGCAGAAAACTGGAATACGATTCTGCTAGGAAGTGTGGTGTGTGCTGCCCACGTGCTCGTCACAATTCAAAGTGCTGGTTATGTTCTATATAGCTCAGGTCCAGGTTAACAGAAGGACTGTGTTCTTCCATATGAACCTGCCTATGTTCTGAGATCTACTGAAGAGGCATTTCTGTATACTCTACTATCCTTATAGGTGTATATTATGGGTTTATAGGGGAAGTCCTTCTCCATGATTATTCCCAGGTCTTGGAACTCTCTTCCTATGGGTTTAGGCTGGCACCCTCCTTGGGCTTGTCTACACTGGCAGAATATGCCACCTTCTGGCTGGCATAGCTTAGCCCTGAAGCTAGCCTGGATTCCCCCCCTGTTACCATGAGGAAACAGACAGAAGTCTGCATGCACATGCTGGCTGATATTGGCAGGTACCTCTGACATTTATGTGTGTCACACTCTCTGAAGCCAAGAAGGAGGTCCTTAGCATGTGATCAAGACTGGTCACATGCAGAGGGCCTTGATCACATGCTGCGGGGCCTCCTTCCCAGATGCAGAGTGGCACCAGTGGTGGCAACCAGCAATACAGGCCAGTGTGCAAGTAGGGGTCCTTCATTCTGTGGATGAACATCCAGGTTTTCCCACATGACATGGGTTTTCCTGGGGGTACTTTTAAGACATTTTAAATCGGTTTACCCCAACTCCTCTTCCCCCAGCTTCATCTCAGACATTATTAGGACTGTCCAGAGGTGAATTGGGGCAAGAGCCCTGTGTCGTTTGGACTGCAGGGCTCCCACATGGGGGGAAGCTGGGGTAAATTGTCCATCTAGACAAGACCCTTGTTACCTTTCTCTAGGCAAATAAGACCTTTTTGTTTCAGAAGGCCTTTGAGGCCTGATTACTCAGGAAGAAAAGACCTTCAGAATGTACTATATTGGTTATATGTGTTTTTCTTTTTAATGGCAATGCTTTTTAATTTTATTGACAGTTTAGTTAAATTTTTCACTTCACAATGTGATTTTTTCAGCTGTGTCTGGTTAACCTCTTGTAGCTGTAGTAGTAACAGCAACAACAATGACAACAGCAATTTCTTTCCTACCTCTCCATATGGCATATAAGCTGCCTTGTGTCCCTGACTGGGAAAAAAATAAGACATAATGATAATGATAATGATATGACAGGCCATATTTATTTGGTATAACCACAGGGTCTTGGTAGCAGAAGTATTAATGGCAGCCGGGAGATGTGAAATCCCATAGAAATGGGAAGGAGCTCTCAGGCAGCCAACAGTCTATATGTTACCTACTGTAAATATGAAATTGATTTCACACCAAGCAAATTCAATATATTAGGAAATATATAGCTGATGTTTCAGGCCTGGAGCCAAACATTTTAAATGTTTTTCCCACCATGAAGTATATTACAGACACAAATATTCTCAAGCATTCCTTTTCATGCTTTAGCATTCTTGTTTATTTAAGTTAGCACAAGTCAATTGAGATTAACCTTTTCAAAATAGCCGGTTTGATTGTCAGTTGACCCACAGTTGCAGAATACACGTTAGACTTGATCAGGAACATGTGTGGGCATGCACATGTATGTGCATGCACACACACACACACACACACACACATGCAGAGCACATTACTATATTTGAATGCTTATGACCCCAAGTTTCACACCTGGCATTTGCAGTTAAAGTTTTTAGGTTCAGAGCTAGTGAGGTCATTCAATACCAGCCTGAGTGGAGCAATTCTCTGACTTAGCATAAATCAGCTTGACATGTTTGGGTAAACTAAAGTGTGCAAGAAACAGTGGTTTCAAATAAATTGAGTTCCTGTTATGGGCTCTCAAAATTAGACAATCATGTTCTGTGGCTAAATTTTGCTTCTTTAAAGGATACCACAGAGAGCAAAGATGTAGACAATGCTCTTCTCATCATTAGCAAAGCTACCAGTACTAGGAGATGATTTTTATGATTTGAATGATTCTCATGAGATCCTGGAAAAAGTGGCAGTGGTATAGTTAGGGTAGGATTTAGAATAAAAGTCTAGTGTCTCACTCAGTGGAATGATCAAGCACGTTCCAACTCAGCTGGATTATTTTACCACATTTTGTAGAAGTAAAGAAACACATTATTTTTAAAAGATGGGTATTTCCCTGAGACAAATAAATCCAGACTCTTATTACCTAACTGCAGTACTTTGAAATGGACTTTAATCCACTTATCTGATATTTTCTCTAGATTTAATGATTGTTTGACTAGTTCAGAGAATGAACCGAAACATGTATTTCTTCATGTTTCATTGAAAAAACAATGGATTATGTGAAGGATTGTGGAAAAAACAATGGATTATGTCCTCAACCTTAGTCAGGGTGTGGTGGCTGAATCAGGAATCACAATTTTACTTTCAAAAGGACAGCAAATGATCATTGTTATTGCATATTTTTTTTACTGCCACTGGTGAGAAGTTCTGAATATGGAAAACAGCACTACACATTCTTTGACTGGCATTTATTAAATCTTCTGGAACAAAGTGCAATGTCTGACTTTAAATAATATAATAACTTAACAGTACTAGCCCCAGTTAATTGTCCTGGCATCTGAGAAGAAGATGCAAGCCCAAATTGCTCCAACTAGATTCTGCACCAAACCAGAAATCATTCCATTAAAACTGAAAGTACCCTGAAAATACCAGATCAATTCTAACTTCAGAAGCTAAGCAGTGCCAATACTTGGAAGGGAGGTTGTCAGAAGATACCAGGTGCTATGTGCAATATTCAGAGGAAAGCAATGACAGAATAAATCATGCCAAGAAAACCCTATGATAGGATTTCCATGACTGTACATAACAACAAGAGAAAGGGGTTGCTAGTTATGAAACCTTATGGGCATAACCTTCATGAGGTGCTTATACGATATTATGTCACAGGTGTCACTTGGACGAGTAGAGGTGGGACATCTTGGGAGAAAGGAGGGATATAAATCCAATAAACAAACAAACAAATAAATAAATAAAATAATTTGCTGCTGTACATCAGGAAGCAAAACGTTTCAAGCTGACCCTGATCTATGATTCATTTATCTAAAGACAGTGAGGATTCTTTAGGGGCATTATCTGAAAGAAAAAAAAAAGCTTTATTCTGGAGCATTTTCCTAGGCTGAAATCCTTTAACACAGACTGGAGAACAGTACCAATGCAATAACGACTGGCATCCATAGATTTTCCTTGGTTTTTTTCCGGGCTGTGAGGCCGTGTTCTGGAATAGTTTCTTTCTGATGTTTCACCTTTCTGATATTTCTCTGAGGATGCCAGCCACAGATGCAGGCAAAATGTCAGAAAGAAGCTATTCCAGAACACAGCCTCACAGCCCAGAAAAAAAAAACCCAAGGAAAATCTAAGTACCAATGCAGTTTACTTATGAGTAAACTGTAAGTTTATTTTTGTAGTCTGCTACAAATACTTAATTTAATACTTAAATTATCAATACTTCAACAGGTAATGATAGAATTCATATTCTATGCTGCACCATATCTTTTACACTTATGCAGGGAGAAGAGTGAAATGGAAATTTCACAGTGGGTTTATGTCTGAATTTTATATGAGCTATCTAAGATGCTGAACCTATTTGGGGCCTAAGGTCTGTCATAGGAATATATAATAGGTATATGACAGATAGCTGTAACAGAGGATTTGGCTTAGCTATAGCTACCTCAAAGTTAGGATTAAAGCCAAGAGTAGATTCACCTTGGCCCAGGGCCTTGGCACAAGTCTCAGGGAAGGGCTTTTTCCAGACTATCTGCCTAAGCTAGTTCTTTACTGAAGGGTAGGTATGGGAAAAATATTCAAACATATTCAAAATAAGATTGGAAAGTGTGCTTCTTGAACGCCAAGAGACCATGAGGAGAAGAATCCTGGAGTGATCTTAAAGTTTGCGACCTACTCTACATAAATTTTGCAGATGGTAGTTTTGTACAGAAGACAACATTTTTGTGTGTGCTGGGAACAGTATTTTCTTACAGAGAAAATGCTGTTTTTCTGCTCAAAAATAGTATGTATGAATTTTGCACAGAATATGTCTCAAACTACAAATAGTGGGAAGGAAATAGCTAAAATTACTCATTACTTCCTTCAACAAGAAAATTGGTGAAGAATTACACCTCTATTGAAGGGATGCAGAAAATTGCATCTGATGTGGCATCCCCCCACTTTTTTGATAAGAACTTCCCAAATTTGCAAATTGCTTTGTCAATTGGATGACAGAGAAATCAAAATAAGCAGATTCAGCCATTGAGGATTTGCGTGCATAGCTCTTAAAAGTCTGGCTTTAAATTTCCATGTATTCAGCAATGCATTCAATTGTGCCAGGGTGATTAGGGTTTCAACCATTTTGTTTGTCTGTCAGCTTCTCAACTTTCATATCTACACAGCAGGCAGGCACAACATGACCTTCTCTTTGTTGGGATAAGCTATACCTATTAAATTTGCTTAGTGCACATGTTTCAGAATTTTGTCCAGTCTTTTGAAAATTCACACATTTCAGAAAATGCAAAGAAAAAAAAAGCAAATGCAAAAAAGCAAATGCAAAAAAGCAAAAAAAAAAGGTTAAAAATAAATTAGAAAGGAGACATGAGCTATATCTCTTGAATATGGTAAACTTAAAAGATAACACATAAAAAATATAGAAATCTAATTAGTTATTTAGTTACAGCTGCAAGATTGGTCTACACAAGGAAATGGAAAACCAATTAATTACCGACAAACATGGAATGGATTAAAAAAAGTGATGGAGTTAGCAACATTAGATAAACTTTTTAATTTAATGAAAAATAAACCAAATGAGATTTATATAAAGAATTGGGAATCATTCATAGAATATATCAGACAAAAAGTGGGGATATTAGTACTATGGATTTTGTTGTATAGTTATTGGAAATGTATTATACAATGAGATTTGAGAGAAATGTTTATGATTTTTGATAATATATAAAGAGTGACAGAGTTAACAAGTTGTTGGAAAAGGGGAGGAGCTATTAATCTAATTTATATCGAAAAACAATAAGAGAGAAGCGGGAAGTCAGTTTTTTAGGGATGGGGAGGAGGGTTGGAATAATGTTGATATGTTCTTGGTGTTATTTGTCTTTCTTGAGGGTGGGTTTTCTGTTCTCTCCCCCCCCCCATTATGTAATGTTTCTTTATATCTATGTCTTTTATGTTTGATTATCTTATTTGTTTTATGAACTATACTGAATAAAGATTATTTTAGAGAGTGAAATTCACACAGTTCTTCATAAAATCAGCAGGAAGAACATAAAGTTTTAAAATCTGAATGTGGGAGAAAACAAACCTGTTGGATTTGTTCACCTCACCTAAAGATGTTGGAGGTTGAACCAGGAACTTTCTGCATGTGAAGCATGTGGTCTATCGCTGAACTGTGTGCCCATAATCATGCTGCATGTGCTGCCACACTTTTGATAGAGCCCACATGGTTGTCCCCCTTGTGTATGCATACCTGGTTACCAAAAATAAAGCAAAACAAACCTAAAGCCAGAATCTGTCTTTAAATAAGTAGGTAAATAAAGCACCACCAACATGTAGTGATACGAGACAAGTTAAACTTAAGTATATTCCTCATTTATATTTAAAGGGAAATCTAAAAACCCAGATCTGAAATGATGCCCAGTACCACAGGGACTTGGCACAGATGATGAAAAAAGGTCAAACCAATTTGCACCAGAAACATAGTGAGCAAATAGAAAATGATATTCAAAAATACAAAACTAAATGTTCCCCTTGAAGTATGAGCTTAGAACATCGCAATCATTAAAAAGGCCACCCACTGATGTAAATCCAAAATAAAATTAAGAATTCAGTTCTTCAGGAAAAAAAAATTCCCCTCCAAGAACATATTGCAGATATTCTGGGGCTCAAACCCCATACTGCCTCTGAAGAAATACACAGAGACAAACCTATCAATAGGAAACTATGTTTTGAAGGACTAAAAAGATTCAAAGACCCTACTGGATAGGAATCATCTTGTTTGTCTGTAATGCAAATGCATTCCTGTTTTGCCTTAATTAGTTTGCACGAGCTTTATAATATATTAGTAGGCTGTTGTGCAAAGCATATTTAATTAGTTGCTTATTTTGGGCCATGCTGTACTCAGCTTTAAGGTAAAATCACATTTTAGTCTGAAATTGTAGGCTTCTGTAGTTTGAGACCTGGATATTATTTATTTTCCAAGAAGATAATAACAACATTGTACTGGTCAAGCATTTCTGTTATTTTCCCCCGCTCTGTAAATGCATTTAGCTTCACCTTTTGGCATCTCATTGCTTATTGTTTCCCCTTAAAACAACAACACCTTCCTCATAAAGATCTTATGCAGATCTCATTCTGATTTCAGTCCTGGTTTGAGCATGGCTTTCCTTACCTTGCCAGATTAACTACAGCAGAAATTAGTCAGGAGGAGCATGGCTTCTGGCGGACCTTGTGGTGACATTCAGTACTTTCAGTCACAGTATCCTTCCAGACTCTGTGACTGATATGAGAGTTGGGAGCAGGGTTTTGTGGTGAGTGGTGGTTCTGGTTCCCAAAAGGTAGTGCTGGGGAATTTTTTTTAACCACATGGTCATTAGCTTATGGCAGTCATGAGCAAAGTACAATCCATGGACCATAGACAGCCCACAAATTTGCCAGCCCACAACCCCCACCACCTCCCCAACCCCTGAAAAATATCATTCTAAAATGCCAAAAAACCTTGGGGCAAGTGATTTAAAGTTTCATTTTTTTATTATTCCAGCCTATTTCAGGCCTGAAATAGCCTTTTGAAGAATCCAGAGCTCTTTTCTGCCTTAAAACAGGACCAGGAGAATAAGAAATAAGATTTAAATGTAAAATCATAGCATCCCAGCTTCTGAGTATGTGTGCAATTTGATCTTTTTTTAGTGTGGGGATTGAGGATCCAAGGGACAAAGGGGGTATATTGCCCACCAAAGTTAGAGGAAAGTAAAAGAAATTCCCAGGCTGTCAGAAATTGCCCACCCTGGTTTATAGGTATCCTTGTGTCTCAAAGCTATCTTCTGTGCTTTTAAGGATTCATGAAATTGCTCAGGAAGGTCATCCAGAGCTTTGGGATTGGTTTCACATTAAACTAAAGATACTCAGCTCTCTCTTTCTAAGCTGTTTCTAAGGAGGGTGTGGAGATATTGAATTGGTACCTAGATGCAGTAAGGGACTTGATGCAGGTGAACAAACTAAGGACTTTTTCAGATGGGGGAAAACCCCCCAAAAAAAGGTTGGGAGAAGAACAGGGCTGTTTCGCTTACAGAGCCCCTTTTCAGACAGCCTCCTCCTCCTCCTCCTCCTCCTCCTCCATCTCCTGACCTTACCCAGTTCTCCATCAATAAAAAGCAATGCCAGCAGCACGGGGGAAGGTCAGGAGAAGGTCAGGAGGAGGACAGAGGAGAAAGGGGCTGTCTGAAAGGGGGCTCTGTAAGCGAAACAGCCCCGTTCTTCCCCTGACCTCCTTGGGGTTTTTTCCCTCTGTCTGAAAAAGTCCTAAGATTCACTCCAGACCAAACAGAAGTTCTATTGGCTTGAAGGAAAGATAACCTGAAATTCAGGTTACATCCCTATTTTGGATGGCATTTCACTCCCTCTGATGGACTAGGCCCTATTTTGGATGGCATTTCACTCCCCCTGATAGACTAGGGGATGCTCTAGGACCAAACATTGTTCCCCAGGGCTGCTGTGGCCAGGGTGTCTTTACCCACTCCATTCAGACTTCTGTGACATTTTCTATGTGTGATTGCCCTTGAAAAGGGTTTGTAATCTATAGCTACTGTAAAATGACAATGTCTAGCATCCATTTAAAAAACCACCTATTATCATTCTTGAGCTATTTGTTGTAGTTGTTGTGTGCCTTTAAGTTGTTTCTTACTTATGTTGACCCTAAGGCAAATGTATCACAGGATTTTCTTGGCAAGATCTTTTTTTCAGAGAGGGTTTGCCATTGCCTTCCTATAAGGCTGAGTGTGACTTGCCTAAGGCCACCCACTGGGTTTTCATAGATTCAAATCCTGAGTCATAGTCCAATGCTCAAACCACTACACTAACTATGTTGGCTTGCAATTTGTTTCTGAAGTCACTTCAAAGGGCAGATTTTGACCATAATGCCTAAACAGCCTGGGACCAGGATATTTGAAAGAAAACCTTCTTGTATATTAGCCTGCTCCTAAACTGATATCTTCATGGAGGCCTTGCCACGTTACATGATCAGAATAGGCATGTCTCACCAAATGCAACAGCACCTTAATTATGGATCTCACTCTTGAGAGAATTCATGCTGCCTCCATCCTAAGTGAGTTTTAGACAGGCAGTCTGAACTGTATTATTTTAACTCTTAAAAGTGTTTGTAGTTTGTTTTTAAAGAAGGTTTGGGAATTTTTAAAAAACACTATTGACCAGACATTAGTTTGGGAGCCCTGGTAGGCAGAAAAGTGATTGATAAATGACTTGAATTAAAAAAAAAAAACAATAAAAATTTGAAAGGTTATATAGTAAGTCCTGCTGAGCTACTAATTAATCAGATGGGTAGACTCTTTCCTTTTCTTCTCCTGCCTCCATTAGGATAACTAGCTCATAAAAACCTTTGTCATTTTTGTCTAATCAGCACTTAGTCACACCATATTTTTGTTTCAATTAAGATGGAGGAGAATGCTTTCTGGGCTTGAATGTGAAGGCTACATAGGAAGGCATTCTCATGTATTGATCAACAATTGTTCCTTATTCTATGTTTGTTAACATCTGAGCTTGCTCCCCGCTCCCTGGAAACAGCTACTACTTGGTTTCAGCTTTTGACTGCTATTCAACAGCTAGGATTAAGATGATGTGAAGTAAATGGGAAATTAACTGGGTATCCCCCAGCCCCTAATATTTATTTATCTTAACTAGCACTGTATAGTCCAAGCCACTGGAAAGAGAGAATGGAAACTAAGGAAAATAAGTTAAGATATAAATAGCTACACATGCTTCACCTTGAAATCAATATGGCTTAAATTCACCAAACTTTGTACTGTACTATGGCCAGCTGTTGTTGGTGGTGGTGGCTGTGCACCTTAAAGACATTTCCAACTTATGGTAACCCTAAGGTGAAGCTATCACACAGTTTTATTGACAAGATTTGTTCAGAAGGAGTATTCCTTTGCCTTTCTCTGGGGCTGAGACAGTGTGACTTCCCCAAGGTGGGTTTTCATGGATGAGTGAGAGATTCGATCCCTTGTCTCCAGAGTTGTAGTCCAACACTCGAAACATTACACTACGCTGGCTCTCACTGGTCAGCTACTGGTCATTATATCATCATGCTACTGCTTAGCATCAGGCTTCTGCCAATATCAGTCAGTGGAAAAGAAAGTGGGAGAAACTGTTATTGTGAACTTCAGGCGTGCCATTGTGGGAAGCAGGATGCCAGACTAGGCCTTCAAACTGATTCAATAGTACTTCCCTTTGCTCTTATGGCCAGTGGAAAAAAACCATTGATTTTAGTGACTCAGAAGAGGACTACATCATTTCATTAAAAATTAAATCGTTTTACTCAAAATAATATATAGTGAATTATAGAATGATAGAGTTGGATGATACCACAGGGACCATCTAGTCCAACTCCTTGCCATGCAGGAATACCCAAAGCACTCCCAACAGATGGCAATCCAGCCTCTGTTTAAAATCCTCCAAAGAAGGAGACTCCACCACACTCTGAGGCAGTGCATTCCACTGCTGAAAAGCTCTTACTATCAGGAAGTTCTTCCTAAAGTGTAGGTAGAATCTCTTTTCCTGTAGTTTGAAACCCATTGCTCTGTGTCCTTGTCTCTGGAGCAGCAGAAAACAAGCTTGTTCCATCCTCAGTATGACATCCCTTCAAATATTTAAACATGGCTATCATGTCCCCACTTAACCTTCTCTTCCCCAGGCTAAACATACCCAGCTCCCTAAAATGCTCTTCATAGGGCATGTCTTCCAGACCTCCCACCATCCCACTCCAGCTTGTCACTACTACTTATACCTTTACTATAAGTTTAAAGAATATCACTCATCAGTTTAAGGCCTTCATGTATTCAATAAAATTGATGTTTTCTTAAATATATTTTTCTTAACTTCACTCAGCAGGAGACAATCACATGTGTGGTTTCATTTTTTAAAAAGCTCTTATCAATTAACATGCTGATTTAATAAAAATGCAACAAAATAATGGACAGAATAGAAAACCTTTGATTACAGGTGAACAGTTGAGTATAGAAATAAATGGCAGACAAAACATCACAGAAATCTTCCACTGAAAAAACTCAGAGGGTTAAATTAAAAATGCACACTAATTCATGCTAATGTTTTAAAGAGCATCCTAAGATTTATTAAGCCTTTTAACATTAGTGCAAGCTAGAAACAGAAATAGTTTTAAAAAATCAGGAGAAATGTAACTTAATGAGTTCACCCCCTGTAGTATTCTGAGCCAAATGTAATGGAGATGGAATTAGTGACAGGTGACATATTAGATGACAATCGAGTCAAAACTGACATAATAGCATAACTCACCTTAACCTTGTAATTGGCAGGTACAATCTGACCAGACTTTATGTACCTAAGAGGTACCCAAAGAGTTTATCTTTCTCCTTTGTTTCTTTCAAATCATCCCTGGTTGCTTTAAAGTATTTTTTTAAACATTCTCACACTCAAAGGCCTTGAAGGTTAGATCAGGCTCTTCCAAACTGCATTCTAGAAAAATTAATGAGAATCTTATCATGGTGTTCTCAATGAGAATCTCAGAAATGGCAAGGATGGAATGTAACATGTTCAAGACCAGATTAAGGTTGTTGGAGGCCTGAAGGAATTCCAGAAACAGAGCTCCCTTTACACACATGTGCCAGCTATTCTAGGAGTGGTGGCATAAAAATGAAATAAGTAAATAATTAAATGTTAAATAAAATAAAAAGCACAATGGACAGTGGTACAAAAATCTTCCTGTGTGAACCCACCTTTAGCTCTGTTTCCTCAGTGAGATTAATAGCCTGGTCATGTGCATATTTATTCAATTATTTATACCTCCCCTCATTTTTTTATTTATTATTTATTTTTTATTTTTTTGATAATAGAAACACTGTGAGAAGTGACTAGGGAAGAAAAGGAACTGAAGTACACTTGTTCTCTTCAGCACTAGGGCCCTTGCCTATGATGGGCCTGAAGCAATTTACCAACTGAACCATAAAAACTCTGGCCCTGAGCATGTCCTGTCTTCTCCTGCACTGTGGAGGCACAAATGAGTTCTGGATCTTTTTACTCTCCACACTTGGAGCAACCAAGCAGATTCTACGTGGTCAGGGTTAGGAAAGTAAATATGAAGACTGCAGTGACAGGTTTAGGAAATAAACATGTCCTTCTCATGTATGTTGTGTGAGCATGTCATCTGTTACTGGGTCAACTAACTAGATAAATGATGGTGAACCTCTTTAATCCCAATGTCAAATTCAATTTCAGAGAATTTCTGAGGTGCTGCATGCCAATGGCTGATGAGGCAAAAAGAAAAAATACAAGCATATTTTAGATAAAAGGTCTTACTGTCAGTAACTAAGCCTCAGGAGAGGCATTTTAACCTTTTAGAATGTGGGAGAAACTCGTGTGAAAGCTTAGAAACACACAAACAGTAGTGTCCTTGGACACAGAGCATTATATTTTGAGGGAGGGATGGAGATGGTTTCAGACCTGAGGAGGGCAGATTTGGACCCAGGACCTGAGGTTTCCCACTCCTGGACTAAATCATCCCACAAATATCTTTTGCTATAAATGATTAAATGTCTCTCCTGTTCCCTCTGGCATCTGAAATGATTACCATTCTGTAAAGCTGAAATACTGAACATAATCACCTCTTGCTGAGACAACTGACAGGTGAAAATATTTTGTCTGTCTGTCCTTCTAACTAGAATTCCATTTCTGGGAGAAAAGTGGGATATAAATCTGACAATAAACAATAATAGAATATATCCTGACTTTTTTATCCCATCTTTGCTATCTGATTTCACCTTTCTTAGCATGATCTTTCATTTTATGTTAATGCCCCAAAATTTTTGGACCGAAATGGCCAAAGGGCATTGGTTGTGCAGGCCTGTTTTAGCCCCAACTGTGGAGGCCCTTTTCAAGAACAGAAGTGACCAGACAACCACAATGAGGACCCTGGTGGCAATCATTTTGCCCAGATTGGTAGCAATTATTTTGCCCACCCTTCATTCATCGAAAGTAGTTTAGGAGCAGACAAATCTATTGGTTTCACTTTAATTCACTTTTCATTTATTTATTTATTTAGATTCCAAGTTCTTGTAAATTCCAATTTTGAAACGTTCTTTCACAAAGAAACCAAATGAAATTCCCAACAGTTTGCAATGGCGAAATTTAATAGGTACAGCTGTTCCCATTATAGGAAGAATCATATACAAGCTTGGTAGATCGGGGGAGTGCTGTGAATGTATTATATCTTGATTTCAGTAAGGCTTTTCACAAGGTATGATATTGTTCAAAGCTGGCTGGTGAACTGTGGTCTAGACAGTGCTACTGTTAGGTGGATTCATAACTGGTTAACCAGCTGGACCCAAAGAATACTCATCAATGGTTGATCTTCATCCTGAAGAGAAGTGACTAGAGAAGTGTGTCAGGGTTCTGTCTGGGCCCTATGTTGTTCAACATATTTATAAAAGACTTTGATGATGGAATAGAAGGCATGCTTATCAAATTTGCAGATGTCAGTGGGATGACCTTGACAGATTAGAGATATGGGTCAACTCAGAAGTTCAGCCAGGATAAATGAAAGGTACTATATCAAGGCAGGAAAAATGAAACACATAAATTTAGGATGAGTGATACTTGGCTTGAAAGGGCCACACGTGAAAAGGATGGGCATCTTTCAGGAGTGCTCTAGTTGTGTGTTGTTGCATAACTGGAGGAACCTTGTGACCCCTTCCAAATTTAAGATTTTATTAATCTGTGTGGCTCCTAGCTGACATGCAGCTTGTAAAGTGAGAAACTTGCCAGGAAAAAAAAGAGAGAAATATATGAATTTGGGGATGTTCATATAAAAATATGAATAAAATTCTCAGCCACAGAGACTGGTGCTTCATCTTTTACGGTACCATTTTTTAACAATTATACTGATTATTGAAGGCAGAGAGGAAAGACTGTCAGACATGGGGAAATGTAGCAAAAAATGTGTCCTAAACTGTGTCAGAAGAAGGCAACAATAACAGAAAGGGTGACATTATCAGACACCCATGTCCCCAGCTGTTCCCAGGGATTAGTGCTGACATGCACAAGGCTTTACATTTTTATTGATGGGGCTAAGCCATCAATAAAAAGGGAGTCTTATTCATGCCCACACTATGCCCCCAGAACACTGAAGGACATTGTCGTCTGATAATGTTGCCCATTTCTGTTATCATCGTAGTCTGACTTTGTTTTTGCCATATCTGATAATCTCCGAAGAGATGCATTTCCTGATTTCTGAGAGATTTTGGCATAATTGACCAAATTATCTAGTTGTCCTTCTGGGTTCAGCACTTACTTCATGGTTTCCCAGATGTTAAACTTCTGAGAAGTGATTGCAGATGTATGTCATGCAGATGCTTATAATACCACTTCTTTCCAAGGACCTGTAGTTGGCATCAGGTGAAGACAGTGTGGTGTTCAGCTCTGTTGAAGAGGTGGAGTTATTGCTGTGTCAGATATCTGTACCCTAGTTTACTGAAGGTTTTCTTCAACTCATGGAGGAGTTTTCCTGATTTCTGCCTTGTTCTCAGAATTTCTGTTACCATATGTGCTCGGGGGTCTTAAGGACCCTCAATATATCTATATTAATTTGGGGAATTAATATATTCAGCTTGGCTATGTGAGAGGGGGCAACAGATAGCAGAATCTTTTAATAATAATAATAATAATAATAATAATAATATTTATTTTTGTCTTGCCCCTCTGTTAAAACAATCGGGGCGGCTTACAAAAATTAAAATACCAATACAATTTAAAATCCCCAAACACTACCCACCCCCACCCTCCCCCATAAAAAGAAATTAAACCAAATACATTAAAACAACTGATATAAAATCACATTAAAATAATAAATAATAAATAGCCAGCAGACTAAAAAGAGCCAGGAGCCCCTGAGGCCAGGAACTAATCAGGAAAGGCCTGCCGAAAGAGATCCGTCTTTAGTGCTTTTTTAAAGTTACTCAGGCTCATGATCTGATGGATCTCGTTTGGCAGGCCATTCCACAATTTGGGGGGTGATTACCGAAAAGGTCCTCTGGGAGGTTGCAGACAGCCTAGATATTTGTGGCTGAAGCAAATTCCTCCCAGAAGACCGGAGTGCACGGGGAGGATTGTATGGGAGGAGGCGGTTCCGAAGATAAGTTGGACCCAAGCCATTTAGGGCTTTAAAGGTAATAACCAACACCTTATACTGGGCCTGGAAACTGATAGGCAGCCAGTGGAGAGATTTTAATACTGGAGTTATATGGTCTCTCAAAGATGTTCCCGAGACCACTCTGGGTGCCATATTTTGTACCAACGGAAGTTTCCGGACCAAGCATGAGGGTAGCCCCATGTAGAGCGCATTGCAGAAATCTAGACAAGAGGTTACCAGCGCATGCACCACAGTCTCAAGGTCCCTTACTTCCAGGAAATGGCGCAGCCGAAGCTGATAACAGGCGCTCCTGACTGTTGCATTCACCTGACTAGTCATCTGAAGTGATGAATCAAGGAGCACCCCTAGATTGCGAACACCATTACCAACCATTAACCCCTCCAAGGCTTTCTTGAATTCTATTGGTTCCATTAGCCTTTGAGGGCAGACCATTCTAATGGGTCCACCACCCCTGGTGGGGCAGGAAGAGACTCTTAGTTCAGTCTTGACCAGGAAATGATCCGTCCATGACAATGCGGTGGTTTTAATAACTGCCACCCATTGATATTCCTGTTCCGTACTGAAGACTGCATCAAGGGTATGACCTGCACAATGTGTGGGCCTGATGACCATTTGGGATAGGCCCATGTTTGTCATGGTTTCCATGAACTCCCGAGCTGCACCAGTCAGATTTGTCAAGCTGGTCTCGAGTGGAATGTTGAAGTCGCCCAAAACTAAAAGTCTGGGCGACTCCAACAGCAACTCTGAGACCAGCTGTGTCAGCTCGGTTAGGGAGTCTGCTAGACAACGGGGTGGTCAGTATACTAGCAGAATCCCCAAACTATCCCTGGTCTTCAGGCTAAGGTACATACACTCAAAGTGGACTGTGTTTCGGATAGGTATCCTGGTCAAGGTCAGATTGTTCTTATAAACCAGAGCCACTCCGCCCCCCTGCCCACTTCCCTTCACCTGCTCACTGACAGAATACCCGGCTAGGAGGGCCTGCACCCATGTGACTGTGCTATCCTCTCCCAGCCAGGTTTCTGTGAAGGACGCCAGGTCAGCACCCTCATCCAAAAGAAGATCGTAAATAATGTGAGTTTTATTCTTAACCGACCTGGCATTGCAGAGGAGCAAAGTAAGGTTCAGTGGAATGGTAGGTATGCTCTCCAATCCATTCCAGGAAACAGGGTGAACTGAAGGTGGGATAGCTAACAAACAGTGATCCTGCCTTCTTTGGTAACATCTGTTCACTCTGCTCTGACCATACCTCCCTTTCCTCAGCACAACTCCAATTTTCACCCCCATTCCATTCCCGGTCTCATCTGACTCGAATTGCAAGTTTAGGTCTTCCTGGCTGGCTGGCTGGTGTTCGTGGGGTGTGTGGGAGTGGCTTAAAATGCCCGTCACTCCTGGCCACTCCCCCTCTCACTGCTGTTCAATGATGATGGTGAAGGTGGGGCCTTTATAGTTTCCCCTCTGGCTCTTCCTCTTACTGCAGCTTTTGACCTATGTTTACTAGTACTAAGGAGATGTTAAGCTAGATAGTACAATAATTGATCTTTATTTGAGAAAAACAATAATAGCAACATTCATGCACACATTCAGGCTTCAAGCATTCATGCAAGGCTAGTGAAATAAGTAAGAAATATTAGGATAGAGGAATAGAGGAGGGAGTTGTTTGTGGGAGATACAAAACATGTCCTGTAGAGATGAGGTCATGGGAGATACCAGCACAGTAGGAGTCCCAATCAGGAATGGCTACACAGTCTGACATGGCATCTAGAAGCAGGGAAACTGTGTGTGCTTGAGTGAAATTTTGGAAGGGTTTGTATAGTCAATAATTGCCTTCTGGGGGTGGAATTTAGACTGGAAGACCATGTTTCTCGGAATTGCTCAAGGTGAGACAAGGGCACTCTGGATATGTCAATGACATCTTAATGTGTATATTCTTTGTGATTGAATGGAGGAAGCAACTTCCTTTCTTTGTGGGAAGGACAAAGGTATGAGGATTGTTACAGGTAACTGATAGGAAAAGGCAGGTGTTTGGACCTTCAGCTGCTTTGCAAATTAACATTTCTTTGGAATTTGGGCTAGACTCTTCTTAAGTGCATACTTGACTGAGTCTGAATGCTAGTCTGTGGGTTTTGTTGGAATTTTCCAGCTTTAATGGTCACACTGCATGGAAGGCCACATTTGGCCTAATTATTAAATATTGCCAATTTATTAGCTATGGGGCAGAGGTTGTCAGGGTAGGTAAAATTCCTTAGAATTTATTTTGGAGGCTGATTTTTTAAAGATACTTTATTATTGTGAACTTGTGAGATAACACAAGATAAAACAGGATAAACACCACACTTCTTGATTACCTGATAGCTATGTTAATCACAAGAACCCCACACCTCACCCATGAGAATTTCTCTGAAAAGGTCTTCCCTGGTGTATATTTTTTAGGGAACACATTTAATTTTCTATCAAATTGAGTGAGAGTGGAAAAAATGTGGAAGAAAATTTTGACACAAATCTATCTGAACCAACTCATGAAAGTCTATGGAAGAACAATCTTTAACTCCTCATCTCTGTTAAATAGGAAGAAATTCATGTGTGTGGGGGGAGGGGAGTCAGGAAAAGGAGTATTGCTAGGCCAAATGGATTGGTTTAAATATTTTTGACACATGCCACAAGTTCATATACATGGCCTCAGGCAGCAAAAAACTTGAAAGCTAGTTTGATAGAGAAGTTTTTTTTTCTTTTTAACAAATATTCTTTGAATTTTATGGCTTGTCTCCCACATGAGGCGTAATAGTTTCAATGTTCTAATTAGTACTTGTGTATATTGCCATTACTTTGTCTCTTTAATCACATTATTAAGTCTGTTATGGAGATTCCTTATAGAATCACACTTTATAATAGTGGTTCTAATTTGAATATGTCCTTTTTTATGTTGTCTGAATCTGAAACATCATAAACTCTTTTTATGGGCCCTTTGATAGTAGACACTTTCCTGCTTTATGCTTGATTAGAACATACAGTACTAAGTAATAAAGAAACTTCCTGAAGCTTTGGAATTTTACTGCTAGAAAATATCTTAGCTTCCTCAGGCTTTGCCTTCCCCTTTGACACAATGACATTCATTCAGGGAAACATAAGCACCCTTTCTTCAGAAATTGTTCTGCAGAAAATTTAAACCAAGTCCCTCCTTCTTTTTCTTACTCTTAATGGGTCTGGTCTGCATTCTTTGTGACTCTCCTAATTAACAGAGCCTTGTATAGTGGCCTAAAGGTTTCGTCAACCTCTCAGGTTTTTCATATGCCTAGGGCTGCTGCCACACTGCAGAAATAATGCTGTTTGACATGGCTTTAATTATCATGGCTCCATCCTATGGAATCCTGAGATTTGTCATTTGTTGTGGCACCAGAGCTCTCTGACAGAGAAGGCTAAATATCTCAGAAAACTACAAATCCCAGAATTCCATAGCTTTGAGCCATGCAGTTAAAGTGTTGTCAAACTGCATTAGTTCTGTAGTGTGTCAACAGCCTAAGACTACAAAAGGAAGGGCTGAATCTAGGTCTTGGCAGATCATAGTACATGTGGGACTACCTCTAGATATGTCACTGAGTTTGGGAGCAGGTACTTTAGGGATAAACTGTATATGTGGGACTACCTCTAGACAGAGTTTGGGAGCAGGTAATTTGAGCAATTTTTAGTGTTTAGCTAAACATTAAAATAAAGGCCCACCTACAATTTCCCCTCTAGCTCAGACCTCATGTGAGGATAGCTGCTGAAATTGAGAGCCCATCATGGCAATTAAAACAAATGGGTTGTTTCCAAACAAAGTCAGTTGCTAATAGTTCCCACTGAAATCAATGGGGCTTGAATCATGACTAACTTCTCTGATTGATTAAATGTGAAATCCAATAAGCATAGCTTGTATCCAATCCACTGTGTCTAAGGACTGCTAAACATTTATCTCCTTGAGTCTGAACAACAGCTTCTCCAGTCTGTAGCCATTGTCCCTCTAAGTGCTTGTTCAAGTGTCTATAACCTATGCAGATTGAATATACTCCAGGAATTAACTGCAGTGTCTTATAAAGTACAATTTTATTTACGTCTGCTCAGAAGTAAGTTTTGTAGTGTGTGATGGCATTTAATCCCAGGAAGTGTAGATAAGAGTGCAGCCTTTTAGGTGGAAACATGTATGCTACTTACAGGATGAGAAAGATATCACTTAGCTAACTGGAATATTAAAAGTCTTCTCTTGGTACTCAGTGGACTATAATAGTTCAGTGTGTCAAAATCCAATACAGTTCTAGCCCAAGTTCCAACCTGGACAAGCAGCATTGAAACACTCTGCTAGATCTAATTCCTACTGTTCAGGTTTGCATTGGACCAGTTTCAAGAAAACATATCTGTTTGCATTGACATGAAACATTAATTTGAAACTCCCTTTCTATTTATCTATGTTAGTATCTATATCCATATATCTATAGTAAGGTATATTTTCAACATTTTAAACAGTTTGGGACTCTTACACTTATTCAGCAAAGCAAACGTATTAGTTGTTATATTATGGAGATTATCAGACGTGTTAAAAGTGGCATTATATGAATGCCAGGAGATCGCAAAAGGGCTTCCTTTTCAGACAACGTCATTCCCCCCTCGTTATATACCTGTTCTGCTGCCGTTCCACTGGCACTGCTTTTTATTGATGGGAGAAGCTGGCAATAGATCCCCTGTCCCATTTCTGTCATGAATGTTCCTGCAAGCAAAAAGATGCCCCGTTATGCTGGTGAGATCCCAGCGTCAATGGGAAGTCCCTGCCAGAACACTTCTGGGTGAGATCAGGACATCCAGGTCACTTCTACCTTTTAAAGCGTGTTTTTGTGCTTGGTGTAACTTTTTTGTGTTATGTGACTTTATTTTTTATTTCCACATGCTTGTGCCTTCTCATGAGAATCTGTGGATTTTGATCCAGGAAGTGAAGGGAGCTCGGTTAGATCTCTGTTTACTCCTGGGCTGCCAGAAGGATGGGAGAGGAGATAAGTGCGGTGGGGAGGGTGATTGTGGCTTGACAGGGATGGGATGGGGTGGGAGTAGAGATTGTGGGACAGGAACCCTTTTTTCATTCCTGTCTGATAATCTCCTATGACTCTGGAAACAGGAGGGAAAACAAATGGAAGAGAAAACACAGAAAGTAGAAAATGATTATAGTAGTCCATGGTTTCTTAGACATATGCATCTTTCATTTTTCAAATTTGCCACAAATTATACTATTCCTCATTGTCTTTGCAAAGGTATCCAACTCCTAGGCTGGACACAGAGAAACAATGTCTTCTTTATCAAACTGTTCTGCAAAGCCAAGAATATAAAAGTGACTTTTGGAGAATTTCTCATCATGTGTTGTTTTTAAAACCATCCAATTAACAATTTTAAAGCTGAGAAAGTTATTTTCCAAGATATGTCCTACCTACTCTTAGTTACTTCAGTGATTTAAGGGGAATAGATAAATCCCAATGACAGCTTTGTGGGTTTGGTTTTTTAAAAAGATTTTTCTTCCTGCGTTGTTTTTTGGAAACAAAATACTTAAAGGATTAGCATTTCTTTCTACAGCCACTTTGTGGACCCAGACCGTACAGCCCATCTGCCCTCCTGGATAATACACACATTATTTTTTATAATAATTGTATTGATTACATCTTCAGAAAACATGGTTAAATAGAGGTTAGTAAAGACATTGAATGGCAATAAATGGCCACAACTTGCAAGCTAAATGGTTGGCGGCAATGCATGGGTCATGATCTACTCATTGATCCCCACCATGTGGGTCAGTGGCTATATGTCAGTCAATCCCAACTCCCCCTGGAGGAGAGAGACAATGGCCAAGCCATCAACCGGACTCTCTCTCCTCTCCTGTAAACAAGTGTTGGTTAGCAACTAGAGGAGGGATCTCCCTTGAACTTGAACTTGCGCTTAAACTTGTGCTTGAACTTGCACTTGACAGAGACCCCTTGACCTCATGCCCTATCATGACCCATGACATCCACCACCAAGGCATTCCCCCATGGGAACTGCCTTCCGCCAACCATTATCCACATCAACAGGCAGCCCTAAAGACACACACAGGTCCCATGCTGTACCGTCAACATTCTTCTGGGCCGAATATATGTTGCAAAGGCCCCGGACCGCCAACGGCCCAACTTCATGATGGCTTCCGATGACAGGCCCCCTTGTGCCACCATGGTAATGGACCCTATCCAGAAAGAATGGCTGCCAAACTCTTCTGCTGCAGCCCCATCTGGCCCAAAGCCATCCTCAGCATGCTCACAAATTGATACCTGATGAGCAGGATCCCATCCCGATGCCTGAACAGGGGGCCCTGTGTGTCGCCTCTCACAATTATGAAATCCTGCATGCAAGTCACCGGGCATGGGGAGAAGCCCTTCACCTTCCACAAATGCAGTGTGGCCCCAAGGTTGCACTGGTTGACCTTCAAGCGCCTTATGCACAGTGTCAGGTCCTTGTCTGTGACAGTCATGTTACATGTCTGCAGAGCCCTGCCAGACATGTATTTTTTGGAGGAACAGACAACTTCTCCAACCCGCAGGGCCCAAAGAAGGCGGTAGTGTACGCCGTGCTGAAGAACAAGGCCTCATAGCTGGAATGATGTATGGACAGCAGCAGCCCCACCAATTGTGCCATCATCGCGTATGACACCGGCCGCCTCGAATCTGCAACCTTCGGCATCACCTGTCTCCAACCTTCCATTGCTTTCCTTACCATGAAGGTGTCACAGGGGTCACCATGACCAGACGCTTTGTTGAAGAAGGAAATACCAGCAGCCTGTCAAGTGATGGTCCTTGACACCAAGCACCTCTCTTTCAAGGAAGCTAGGTAGTGCAGTACCTCTCTTTCAGATGCTACCATGCTGTCCCCTAGCCGTGCTGCTGCCTGAATGCCAGAAACCGGGATGCCACTCTCTTGTAGCTGGCCTGCATCGAAGGCACCAAGGAGTCCGCCACACCCTGGATCACAATTCATTCACAAGGTTCCAGAGGTCTGCTGGGAAGGGGACCACCTTCTTGTCGGCTTCCGGGGCCAGCGAGCAGAACTGGTCGTCCTGAAAGTGAGACAAGGTGTCCGCAATCTCATTATTAATGCCTGCAATATGATGGGGAGAAATGGTGGCCCCCAGAGCGCACCCACATGGTTGCCTGTTCTCTCCCCCCCCCCCATCAGAGGGCTATCAAAGGTGGTAGCCTGCTGGGCTGCAAAATGGCTTGCTGGCAAGCGGCAAACCCCCTTTTTTCTTTAAACAGATGGGCTTGGTCTACCAGAAATTTCTCCTGAAGAAACGCAACTGGGATCAGATCTGTACAGTCATGAGCATTGGGCTGATCAAGTATTTGGCATTTTTAACCTGTGTTTTAGATGCAGATAGGATTTAAAGCTACATGTGTGATTGTCAGAATGCCATCGCTTCATCACACTCATCAGTTGGGCAACCAATTTTACAAGCTGCACTTTAGACACAGAAAACTGGCCTGAACAAAGGTACATAGTAATTAACTTGATGAAGTAATTTGCTTTCTGGTATTACACAGAAATTGAAATTTATTCTATTTCTTCAACTTTTATGCTATCTTTCTCTCAAAGCTATTTCAAAATAATTGGCTATTTGCTTCCATATCAGAACCTCTGTTGGTCTTCCTTAAGACCTTTCACTGTGCTCCTAACATTGCTGAACTACCAAGAGCAGAGCAGAGACTTCAAAAAATACAGATAACAAATTCCAGGTGTTCCTTTCCTGAAGCCTTTCTAGAAGCAGAGTCTTTCATGGGTATCTTTACTGTGAAAAGCATACCTTGACATAAAGGACTTATTTATTATAGATCTTGCTTGTGTATACACTTTATTGAACATGTAAAACACCATATTAGTCCATAAAGAGGCTAAAGTATTAGAGCAGGAACTAGCCACTGAGGTTAATGAAAATATAATTAGTGCTGCTCAAGCTACATGCTGTTGAAATGGTGGGTCATAAATCCCATTAATCCCTTCTTCATTCAAAAATTATTGACCTGATGGGCCTCAGTGGGTTGGTCCATAATATCCATAGAGTTGAAGGGTCTCCTTCCTTCCATGCTCTCTTAGTCTTTTCCTTATACCCACTGAATCACATCAAAATCTTTTCGAGTCAAAAAGAAAGAAAGAAATAAGAGAAAGGAGCAATTCTGAATGACTGAAGAATATAGATCATGGAGAAACAAATATATTTACAAGTAATGTAATGTGTTAAATATAATCAGCCTTTAGAGATGGAGAGTATATTTGAAAATACTCCAGCTCCCAACACAAAATGGGTTTCTCAGCTCACAGAAACCCTGATGACAATTTGCCTGCAATGAGAATCTTCACAGTTCTGGGCTATTCTTGAGCATTCGCCTGCAGAAAATGCAGCTTTCTGCACAAACTCCTACTTTTTTGTGCAGAATAAGTCCTGAACTACAAATAGTCCTCAATAAACATTTTTGCGGCAGGGGGAAAAAATAGCAAAAAAATTTCATTTTTGAATGTGGGAAATAAATTTATGTAGATTTAAATCCCTATGTTGTGATACTTTTAAAATCTTCAAAAGCTTGCACCATGTGTTTTGCATTTTGTTGGCTAATAAAGGTATATTCTTTTTTTTGTGTGTGTGGATTTTTGATTTTGTCTTGCTTCATGACCAACACGGTTACCCCTGAATGTGTTTCCTAGATTTGAAGATACCTCATTTTGTTGCAACAAGGGGAATTCTAAATAAGAGGGAAATATGGACTCAGACTAAGGAGATTATCAGATGCAGGGAAATACGGACTGAGGTACTGTGCCACTCTACATGAAAACAGGGGGTGGAAATAGCGTGGAGAGCAAATCACATCTCCCACAATCAAAAGCGAGCACTTCATCACATTAAAAAAAAAAAATTGACCCTGCACACAAATAGCAGAGGTTCTCATTTATTCTCTAAGTGATTATATTCTTCACACCAAAACAACATGTTTTCCAGCAAATCTTGTTTCCATTTGGTATACTTGTCCTTGCAGAACTGGTATATAAAACAGACTCTTCTGTTCTTAAATTTGGGTAAAGTAACATATACAGAAAATGGCTGCCATATTAGAGAGAGAAAGTGAGCATTTTTGAAATAGCTAAAGAATCACACAGAATAAGGCATAAGAATGCCTTATTCTCAATACATAATTGCAAAAGCACAATGTTGTCTAGTATTGGTGCTCCAGATAAAGTTTATCTGGAGTAACTGAAGCTCATTTTTACTGTTTGTTTTCTTTGTAAGATATGTAATACATATTACAAACATGTAATATAAAGATAACATATAGTGATTTTGCAAGCAAAATAGAATATTAAAGTCTTAAATCTGCTTTCCAGACTTGCAGCAAAATTAAATGAAACATCACATGATTACCCAACATTTTAACATGTCTCAGGAATTCACCATAGACCTGTTCTGATATTTGCCTGAATATGGGTGGGCTAAATGTGTGCTGGGAAAGAGGGGTGCATGACCACCCAACCTGTAGCATCCAAGAGCCTTTTCACTGCACAACTATAGTGCTAGGTTTCCACTTGAATGGTCATGGCTACATCCTATGGAATCCAGGAGTTTACATTTTATTGAGTATTGAGGAATCCTGTGGCTGAGAATTCTCTATAGCTTCACCAAACTAAAGACCTCAGGGTTCCATAAGATGTAGCCATTATAGTTAAAGGGATTTATAGTGCTGCAATATTTCTCTATCTATCTATTTATTTAGTGTAAAAGGGTCCTTTGTTATACAGGACTTTGCATTCATGCAATCTGTGACCCTGGTAAGGAAAAACCTGCATATGGGTCTCATACATAACAACCTAGAGTGGTAGTGGTGGGTTATAATGATAGGTTCCTACACGTGTTTGTTTCTACATCTGTACATGCATAAACTCATTTCAAATGTACACAGGCTGAGATTAGGACCTGCCATCAGGACTTGCCCCCCTGCCATGTTTGTCAACCATCCATGCAATGAGCATCTAAAAGGAGCTAAAATGAGTTCCTATTGAACATATAAACTGTATTTATTTATTGCAATTCTTTTGCTCCTAGCATATATTTTAGAAGATGGTCTACATATAATCTTAGACCTTGCTCTTCATAGGAGTTGGCCATTGGGAAGTAGCTTCCCAACATCACCAGTTTGTTGATGCTACTCAACTCTATCTCTCATTTCAATCTAGTTACAAGGATGCTTTTTTAGTATTAAACCAGTGTCTTCTGTCAGTAATAGTATGGATGGGAGTGTACAAAGTGAAACTTAATCTGGATAAAACAAAGATGGTCCTGTACAGTCAAGAAGCAGATCAAGGAATAGGGATTCTGCCTCTGCTGGGTGTTCCTCCACTACCCCTGAAATCTCAGGTTTGCAACTTGGACACAGTTCTGGATTTGGATCTGAGCCTGGATACCCAGGCTTCAGAAGTGGCCAGAGGGTGTTTGCACCAGGGATGTAACTCTTTGCTAATTTCATTCTTGAGAGAAGCAACAAGTAATAGCAGTTTTCATCCCACTGTGATAAAGTCTTCATGACTGTAGTTTTGGAAGACTATTTGTAGCTTGGGACCCATTCTGTGCTAAATTTGCATGGGTGTTTCTTGCAGCCCCCATCTCAGAATTTCCTGAGTAGGAAACAAAATTTTTCTGTGCCAGAAATGCTGTCTTCTGTTTGTTTGTTTGTTTGTTTGTTTGTTTTTTAAGTGTGATTTTGGACAGAATAAATTCCAAACTGTAAAGCTTCTCATCAGTCCAGGCTTCCCTCATCAGGGTTTTAAGAAACATGTTTTGTTTTGTTTTGTTTACCATGTTTGTATATTTTGAAAAACTTTTCCATCCATAGTTTACGCAGCAAAAGCTAGTGAGTCTGTTCTGCTTGTTTGTGGAGTGGTCATTCATATATATATATATATATATATATATATATATATATATATATATAATTACATTCTGTTTGGTTTGCTGTAATGCATTTTCCCTGTGGCTGTTTTTGGAAACTGTTCAAAAACTTCAGTGGGTCCAAAATGCTGCAGCCAGAGTGTTGAAGTGTGGCTGGCTACAGGAAATAACATAACTCAGTTGTTACAAAAGTTTCACTGGACTCTTTTTCTGGGCAAGATGCAAAGTGGTGGTTATGACCCATGACTTTATCAGATAAAGAAGCCCTGGTGGCGCAGTTGTTAAATGCTAGTACTGCAAGTCACCACATTGCAAGTTCGATTCCAGAGGGCTCCAAGGTTCACTCAGCCTTCCATCCTTTCGTAGGTCAGTAAAATGAGTACCTGGCTTGTGGGGGCAATTAGCTAACACACATTGGAAACTGCTTAATGCAGTGTAGATATGTAAATTGCTATTGCTTAAAACAATTTGTAAGCTGCTCTGATAGCCTTGTGGCTGAAGAGCAGGATATAAATAAATAAATAAAATAAAACAAAATAAATAAAAGAGAAGCCTCTAAAAACATTCTTTTGGCACTGTATTTTACACCATTTTCCAGTCGGCAAAAGAACCCCAAATATCAAACATTGCCTTGATCATATTAAAAGTAGCCTCATACTTCCCTGTTTGTTGTGGAGTGTGATCTTGGTGGTTCTCATGAGCAGATGTGAGTGCTCTTAAAAGTGTAAAAAACAGCTAAATTAAAAAGAAAAAACCAAAATGTACACACAAGCATTGAAACACTTAAAAACTTAAAAGAATGCCTTATTCTCAATACATAATTGCAAAAGCACAATGTGGTCTAGTATTGGTGCTCTTTCACATTCATTAGGTGTCGTTATGATAACGTATTTGCCACATCTGATTAAGTCCCTAGAAAGCCCTATACAGCTTGGGGTCAGGCTATCTTTATTTCCCTATATGAGCCTGCCCAAGATATTTGGGCTTTTTCTCAGTCCCACCACTATCCCAGGCACATTTATGAGGACACGTGGAAGAGCCTTCTCTGTGGCTGCTCCCACACTGTGAAATTCCCCTCTGCTGGAGGCTAGGCTGGCCTACTTTCTGTTTTCTTTTCATTGGCAAGCAAAGACTTTTTAAAATGTAGACAGGCCATTGGCTGTTAGCTGGTTGTGGCAGAAGGGTCTTTTAATGGGGTGTACTGTACTTTTATCTTTTTCACTATGTTTTAAATATGTTTTATACTGTTTTAAATGAGTGTTTTAATAAGACTCCTTATTTAATTGTGTTTTTTAAAACTTTTTTTCAAATTATGTGCCTATGTTGTAAGTTGCCTTGGGTCCCATGCCAGTAGGAAGGATGTATATTACATGCATACATACATACTCATGTACGTGAATGAATGAATGAATGAATGAATAACTAAATAAATTTAGGAGATTATCACATGGGTCCAAAAAAACCCATTCCTGTCTCGCTTTCTAATTCCCACTCTGCTACCATCCCTGTTGCAGTTTAATTTTTTTTCCCAGACACTTACCTTTTTCTGGAAACAGAAACTGCTTCCCCTGCACCCCAGGCTCCAGTAGCCCAGGCGTGAATAGAGCTCTCACAGAGCTCAATTCACTTCCTGGAGAGCAAATCCCATGAGAGGATGATCACGCAGGAAAAAAAATAAATAAAAATAAAACCAAATGTCAAAAACTTAAAACAAGTACATAGACACACTTTTTAAAAAAAAGTAAACAGGGGAGGGTAAAGAAAAGGCTGTCACTTACCTTGGATGTCCTGATCGGCACCACAAGTTTTCTTTATGCACCTTTCAGGACCTTATAGGGAGCCCAGAGCTCACGGAAAATTTAAAAAAATAAATAAAACTAAATGTCAAAAAATTAAACCAAGGACCCAAACACCCTTAAAAAAAAGAGTAAACAGGTGAGGGTACAAAAAATGCTGTCACTTACCTGGATGTCCTGATCATCATTGGAAGTGTTCTTTATGCACCTTTCAGGACCTTACAGGGAGCCCGGATTGCTCAGAAAATTTAAAAATAAAAATAAAACCAAATGTCAAAAATTAAACCTAAACAAATAACCCGGGGGGGGGGTACAGAAAAGGCTGTTGCTTACCTGGATGTCCTGGTCATACTCAGAACTGTTCAGTAATGACATCCCAGATCACGCCAGCATAACAGGGCACCGGTTTGCACACCCGTGATTCCATTACAGAAACGGAATGGGTGATCTATTAATGAATTTCACCCGTCAATTAAAAAAAGCGAGGACTGAACAGAGGCAGCATGGAGGCAGCATGGGACAGGGACGCTATCATCTGAAAGGGAAATCCTTTCGTGATCCTGTGGCGTTCCTGTCCCGGGGTATTAAGCACATCTGATAATCTCCTTACTTTAAGTGATTTACTGCAGTACATCGAACAAGATGACCTTTGAATGAAAGGAAGCTTTTTTCATGTCCCTGATGTCAAACTATCTTGTGCAATCTATATTCCCTCTGGATGACTCATATGTATTTGCCTGACAACTTATGGTGACCCCATGAAATACTCACAGGTGTTTTTGCCAGTTCATTCCTCTGAAATATAGCCTGCAGCACCTGGAAATAATTAGTGGTCTCCCATCCAAGTACTAACCAGAGCTGACCCTGCTTAACTTCCAAGATCAGATGGGATCTGGTGCTTTTAGAGTATTTAGGCAGACTGGATGATTCATAGCTAGTTTAAATGTGTGACACATAAATGATAATAATCTCAAGAATTTAGATAATAATAATAATAACCATAATCATAAAGACCAAAGTAAACTGTTTCATCAGGAGCTGTGTAACTCTTCCTTATTTGCTCCCACTGCTTCTTTGCTCAAAACTGCCTTCTTCAATATTTCTTTCTCTCACAGCCAAAAAAAAAAGCACAAACCTTTTGCATTCACCTTCAGAGTTAGGAAAACAGCTTAGAAGAGGGATGGGTGGGTGTGATATTGATCCCTAAAGTGTCAGGAAGGGAAAGGGTCAAGTAACATCTGGCTGTTCCCCTCAAGATCTGTCCTTTAAAAAATGGACACAGCAAGGAACCACAGCTAATTTTTTTTTCAGGTGACTCCAATGCCAACCTTAGATCTGTGTTGTTTAGGGTTCACAGTATCCTGTTTTGTTTATATTTACTGGCCACTGCAAATGATAGGCTCCTGCCTTTTCCTTTGTACAGTATTCTCAAGAACTGTAGCTTCATGGTTTTCGGAGCAATTCTGCAATTCTTGTCTATTTACTCAGCAGTTTGATCCACTGTATTCACTGGGATTTCATACCAGAGAAATGTAGCTACAATTCTGGCCTAGAACTAGAACTGTTATTTCAAGTTTTGATAATCAGTGGAGTTTAACAATGGTACTGAACAAATCTTGAAAATTTATGCAGAGGGGAAAACAAGACAGAATTCTGTTGCGAAACCCTTTCCCCTCTAATTTGTGCTTTGTAGCATTGATCTCATACCTATTCTGCACTCTTTTACTCCTTTGGAATAACAAGTCCACATTCCTGGCTGAATTTCTAACATTACCTGGCAGACACATAAGCCTTAGAGAAACCTGATACTGGATTATGTGTGGGTGATGCAAAATTCCAATCCAGAGTTGCTGCAAGGTCATTGAGGGCTGTTCCTCAATCTGCCTAATGAGCTGCTCACCGTTTCACATTCAAATGTGTGGTTGCTGACAAAGGTCTCCTGGATCATGGTTTGTCACAATTGCTATTCTCACCTGACATGAAGTGTTCCAGCCATCTGTGTTCATTTCTTAACTCAACATCCTTCTTGAATTATAGTTTTCATACATTTATGAATTTCCTCACTGCCTAGCACTTCTTGCTACTGTGACAAAGCACACCACCTGAATTTACATGGCCCTAATTTCAATACCTAAAAACTGTGTACATACACACACATTGAAGCAACTAAACAGCACTATCTTCCGGCAGAAAAATACTATTAAAAGATACCACAAAACTAAACTAGATATAATAAAATCATAGAAAATGTTTTCTATCAATAAAGCACCAGACATTTTGGCTTCCACCTTCTTCAGTGATGACAGTTGGAAAGTTACAGATTTCCAGTGTTAGTCTAAGCATGGAATTCAGGAGATGGTTCTGGAGATAAGAGTGATATTGTTCTCTAAACTAGGGCTGTATGGTGTTAAGGTCTTGAGTCTGTAGATCTAGAGGCCTTTACTTTTTTTCAGACATAGATGGATCAAAGGGTTTCTTTACAGATATCTTTATCTCCATGCATCCACAAGACTTCAGAATTAGGAAATGACATTAAAACATGATATCTTGGTGTCATTAAATACTCCTGCATTGGGCTTGCTGCTCACAAAAGTTGAAGTGCACCAGCAGGTCTGCATCCCTTTTCCTCTATGGTTGAACAGGCTCTTTGTGTACAGTGGGGGGATCTCTCTCTGGCTTTTCTTCACAAACGAAGATTCAGGAAGGACTCATCCCACACTTTCTGCAAGCGCGCTGATGACTAAAAAGGCCAATCCAAGATAAACAAGTCTGGTTGCAGAAAGCACAGCAGAAGGTCTCCTTGGGTGATGTTTCAGGGTTGTGATTCTTTCTGCATTGTCGTTTCTCTTCAAGACTTGTTCAGTGTGAGTTCTCAAATAAGGCTGCAGCATTGTGCATAGTGCGTCTCCATGCCTCTCGGTGTGAGTCCAGGGCAGACCATTGTTGGTGATCAATTTGGCCCAGCCTGAGATGTTGTTTCAGGGAGTCCTGGTATCGCTTTTTTGGAGCACCACTCTTACGCTGACCCGTGGTGAGTTCACCATAGAGTACTCTTTTTGGGAGGCGATGGTCCTCCATCCTAGAAATGTGCCCTGCCCAGCGCAGCTGTGTTCTCAATATCATGGCCTCAATGCTGGTGATCCGTCCTTGCTCAAAGACAGCAACATTCATCACATAGTCCAGTGTATATTTAGGATTGTGCGTATACAGTGCTGATGAAAGCATTCGAGGAGTCATAAGTGTTGGCGATAGGTGACCCATGTTTCAGACCCGTAAAGGAGAATAGACAGTACAATGGCTCTATACACACTGTTTTTTGGCTTCACCTCAGGTGTTTGTTACTCCAGACTCTTTTGGGAAGTCTTCCAAATGCGCTATATGCCTTTGCTAATCTGTGATCAATCTGTTTGTCAATCTTGGCATCTGAGGAGATGATGCTTCCCAGGTAGGTAAACTGCTGAATGGACTTAAGCACAGATTTGCCAATGGGAAATGATGGTGTTCATTCTGTGGTACAGGCTGGTAAAGAACTTCCATTTTCTTAAAGTTGACTTCCAGCCCAAACAGCTCTGCAGCTGTTGCGAAGCAGGATGTTAGGCACTGCAGAGCTGCTTCTGTGTGGGCAACAAGGGCAGCATCATCAGCAAAGAGCAGTTCATGAACTAGATAGTTTAGAGTCTTAGTGCAAGCCCTCAGACGGCTCAAGTTTAAAAAGCTACCATCAATACGGTAATGTATATAGATGCCGTCTTCTTAAGTGGGGCGTCTATATACAGTGGGGTTGTACACACAGAACATTTTGAAAGCACTGCATGATTCTGAAAGGATCAGGTCCAGGTACTCAAGTAGAGATCCTTGTGGGCAACACAGAACCAAAGAACAGGATGAAAAGGACAGATTGATTTGTCCCCCGAATTGTCTTTGATTGTGTTTCAAGCTGCACCCTTTTGTGATTCACTGATCTAACCTTATTTGGCACAATTAAAATGGTTATTTGAATGTAAAGCATAGAATTTATGTACAAACTGAGGTAGGTTTGCAGGATCCTTAGTGTGACCCCTATGCTGTTGAGTTCCCATTGTGCCATGAGTCAGGCAGTGATGAGTCCCCTCTTTCTTTCTTTCTTTCTTTCTTTCTTTCTTTCTTTCTTTCTTTCTTTCTTTGTCTGGTTAAAATATTTTCTCAAGGGACAGATAAGTGGACTGCCCTGCAAACAATAACAAGAAGGAAGAGGAGGTAGCAGTGGCATAGGAATATATGAAGAAACAGAACAATGGGATGTGCAGGAAATTTTGAACCCATCAAGGGTTCATTCAACAAGGCTGCCACCTCAAAATTTCCTGCCCATACCATTGTTCTGTTTCCTCCCATGCCATTGTTCTATCTATGATGGTTCCATGATGCTGCCAGGCCTCTATCTGAGAACATCCCCATTGTATAATTTTGTGTTTACTTCATAAGGATAAATCTGGAACAGCTCCATATCAATGCATCTTACAACAGCCTCTTTCTATTTCAGTAGAAAATAATATTAGCTAGAGGGAATAATTTAATCTAATGTAAGCACAACACTGAGGAGGAATAGAAAGAGAAAGAAGTCTTCACACTCACAAAGCAGATTTATAAGCACATCTTGAGTCATTGGAATTTGATGAGTATTGATGTGTGACTGAAGAAAGCCTGCAACTTTATTTTGATGGTTTTTTGGGGAAAAATAGTGCAGTCCTGTGATCCTAAGGGTCATAAGGTTTTTAGGATCTTGATTTCTGAGTCTGGAGTTAGAGCTCTGGCCTTGGAGGAAACTGATCTTTTAATTTGCCCTCATGGGAAGATTGTATACTCTTAACTCCTTGACACTGAAGCTCTGACATGGGTTGAGTAAATAGTGAAGAGATGAGGAGACTGACATGATCAAGGGAAGGGTCTGTGAAATATCCTAGGCTCCCCTTCCACCCCAGCATATGGAATACTTAGATTAGCCCTGGATAAATGAGAAGGAAATAAGTTTGAAAAAGAAAAGTATGGTATGGTTAGCACCTTCTCTCTTTCCTCAGCAAGAGGAGTCCTATGGATGTCAGACCTCACAATTTTCCAAGTTCAAAAATGGATTTTTGTCAAGAAGATTTTATCAGTTCCCAAGTGGCATGTGTTAGCTAGCCAGCTGGAGTGATTGATCAATTGATAGATAATCTATTCCCCACAACTCAACTGGTTATGAAATTGTGATAGGGGAGTCAAGAAATGGATAGACTAGCCACCAGCTGCCACCAAGCATTCTGTAGTATCTGCTGATAGAACAACTGAAATATATTTGAATTCATAACGTTGTAATGGACATCTTACTACACATTTTTCTACCACATGTTGGAACATTTGTGGGCAAAAAAATGGAGAAAGAAATGAAATTCCATCTTTATGTTTGAAATTTATGGGAACACAATTAAAATGAGAGGGGTCCAAAGGTATCAAGATAATTACATTTTTCTAATCTTACTAAACAAGATAAATTACCTGCAGGCCCTCTTATAAAAGATGAAATCTTCATAATAAGTGAATTAATCAAGCAGCAGCTTGCTACTGCACATGCATTTATAACGGGAATGATTCAAAGAGTTATTTTATGGGGAAATTAATGGAAACCGGCTTTTCATTCTTCTGCACCAATTGAAAACCTCAGCAGCCAGCTGCCCACTTGTCAAGAAAACAGAAAGAAGCTGGAAACAAAGATAAATAAAAACACCTTTTCCCTGGCACTTTTGAAGAGAAAAAACAGCTCTCATTTACAGCAGCCATCTGTTTGTTATTTAATATGGGTGAATTACATGCTGTAATGAGTTTGTTTCTGCATCACTCAGTGCAATGGAACACAAGTTCACTCTCATAATGTGCAGCAGTTTTTAAAAGCTAATCATTTAATTGGACACAATAGTCAATGACAAATGGAGATGTAAAAACTCAGCCAGCTGTAGAGTGAATATGTAATCATTGTGAAATCATATTATTTTACATGCATGAAAAATCCTTAATAGTAGCTGAAGTTGGCCTCCACAACAGAAACCAGGAGAACCACAGAAGCATGATGGAAAGCAGCAGTCTGAGGGGAAAAATAAATAAAACAAAGCCCTGGCCTTAAATATAATCGGACCATATTTTGGAACTAGGCTGAATATCCCATTAGGTGAAGGTAACTTAAATAATCTCAAACCCATTTTCACCACCTTTCTCAATTGCTGTTTACATTTGTTTTTAACATTCATCATTCAGTAGGTATGATCCACTGCTTGCAGAATTGGAAATGATCTTATCTGTTTTGCTGCAAAATGATGTGTGATTTCTACGAGTGATCTGATGCTACACAGAGGCTGTGCATTGCCAAAGAAGCATTTTTCATCTTAGACCTAAAGAACCTGGCAATCTGCTTCACACACTATGCCTAACTTTTTAGAAGTTTACAATTAAAGGTTTGTACCACATGGAAATTAAGTATTTTGGAGAAGCTACCTCAAACAGAACCAACACACTTAAGTTCTCTACTTTTCCTTCATCAGGACTTCTGAAATTTATCTCTCCTTTTCTTCCTAGTAGAACTCAATTATATGGACTACAGTCAGAAAAATTCATAGTGTGAAGAAGTCAGCCATTCTCAGCATGGAAACGACCTTGTTCTACTTGCCTGCCATGTATCTGTTAAAATAAGGAATCTGTCATGGGGGCGAAATGTCTAATTCAGAACAGGATCTAATTCAGAACAGGATCAAAGCCAGCCCTTTATGAGGTAAGCACTCAGAGACCTCTGCCTAGATGTACAAACTTGACAGTTTCACTTTTGCCCACTTTTAAAATCTTCATCGAGCATATTTGCAGAAATCTTGACATTTGGGGCAGTTTTTATATAACAATGAAGTGAACAAACTTGTCACTCCAGATTGATAATCTCTCTTCCTCTCTTTTGTATGGTTACTGCAGTTTTGGACTTGTAAAGGCAATGGAAGAAAGACTGCCATTGATGTCAGTGTGCCTGCCAAAGCCCAGAAAAGGTTTAAAGCAGTCCATCCCACATGCCAGGGTCTTGGTACAATTAATCTCTGAAGCCAGATGTTTGTTAGAGAAAAATCAACCACACAAGGGCGAAAACATACATATGGCCAACTTCAAATCTACTTTATTCCTCCCTTGGAAAGGCCCTCTCCAAATTATACCCAACCATAATGCTAATGTAACTGCTATGAATTATTAGTTTGGCCCAATGAGTGGGAAAACCCTAAGGAAGGGGCTAAACTTACTAGATGAGCTCAGAAAGAAAGGGAGAGCTATAGAGAAGCTACAGTTGCCAGGGCTAAGAAGCAAGCCCTTTTCACCTTGAGTAAGTTAGTGGGTTCACCATAGTACTAACTTTCTACTGTGGTGAGATTGTATGCTCCTGTGAAGCAAGAGGCTATCCTAATGGCAGCATTGCTGCTATCAGGGTCTCCTTTGTCAGATAGGCTGAGGAGTTAGACTGAATATTGTAGTGTGTGGAGAAATAATCATTGTAATGGAAAAGCAATCTTGTGTACCTCATTCACATCCTAAGATAAGTCTAGGGTTTTTCCCTGCATGCTTTTGTTCTCCCAAGTTTCCTTTCTCTTGTTTCACTGGGCACTTCCATCCAACTGGAGTGCTGGGTCATTCCACACATGACCTAATTTAAATTTTATTGCTGTGTGTAAGTTCTCTTTTAAGTTTGAGTCTCCATGAGGCTGTAGCCATCTTACTCCATCTTAAGCCATCTTAAGCTATACCATCTTTCCTGCAACAATGCCATGATGTTTACCATGCAGCCTGTAGGCTGCGTGAGTTTTTTCCTACCCTAAATACCATTAGTTAGTTAGGAACCTCTTTTTAAAGTTTGTTTTAGTATGTAGATTGAGACTGATATACCTTCAGTAAACTTTGATTTGCATTTTAAACTGACTCCTTTGTTTTGTAATGACTCTAATTTAACTGGGTGATCCCAGACCTCTGAATACACTTTTCTTTTAAATGTTAATTGAGCTTTCAGTCTTAGCATTCCTTGGCTGGGCTGGGTGAGTTCCTGCTGGGGAGCCACGCCCCTTGCTTCCACCCTGAAGCTACAAGAACAGCTTGCCTGCTAGAGTTGAGACCTTGGCTGGGCTGGGTGAGTTTCTGCTGGGGAGCCACGCCCCTTGCTTCCACCCTGAAGCCACAAGAGCTGCTTATAAGCTGAGGGTCAAGACCTGGCTGGGGTGGATGAGCTTTCGCCTGGGAGCCACGCCCACTTTTTCCACCACGAAGCTACAAGAACTGCTTACACGGATTACTTATCAATACCACCATATAATGGAGCCGGGAGTGGTCTAGGCACAGGAATTGAGGTTGTGTGGGGGAAGGGAAGGTATGGCGGTAACAGAGTGAAGAAATGTTACAAAAGAAGAAGGGATCGATGCTTAATATCTATCCCTTCTTCAGTTCACTCTGTTTCCCAGAATAATTTGGAGAGCGTACCATCCTTTCCACAGCCCCTTACTCTGCTCCTTTGCAATGCCAGGTCGGTTAAAAATAAGACTCATATTATACATGACCTCTTAGTGGATGAGGCCGCCGATCTGGCATGCTTTACCGAGACCTGGCTGGGAGATGCCAGCACTGCAACATGGGCACGGGCTCTCCCGGTCGGGTATACAGTCAGCGAGCCGATAAGGGAAAGTGGGCGGGGGTGCAGTGTGGCCTTGGTTCATAGAAACAACTTAAACTTGATCAGGAAGCCTATCCGGAAAACAGCTTGCATCGAGTGCATGTACCGTAGCCTGAAAACCAGGGATAGTTTGGGGATTCTGTTGGTATACCGGCCACCCCGTTGCTTAACAGACTGAGCTGACCCAGCTGATTTCTGAGTTGTTGTTGGAGTCGCCCAGACTTTTGGTTTTGGGCGATTTCAACATTCCACTAGAGACCAGCGTATCGAATCTAACCGGTGCGGCTCGGGAGTTCATGGAAACCATGACAAACATGGGCCTATCCCAGTTGGTTGACGGGCCCACACATTGTGCAGGTCATACCCTCAATGCAATCTTCAGTACGGAACAGGAATATCCGTGGGCGGAGGTAACAAAAACCTCCGCATTGTCATGGACGGATCACTTCCTGGTCAAGATGGAACTAAGAGCCACTGTCTGCCCCTCCAGGGGTGGTGGACCCATTAGAACGGTCCGCCCTCGAAGGCTAATGGAACCAATTGGCTTCCAGAAAGCCCTAGAGGGTTTAATGGTTGGTAACGCCGGTGATTCTGTAGAGGCTTTGGTCAGCATCTGGAACACTGATCTTACCAAGGCTATCAACACAATCGCTCCCAAGCATCCTTTCCAGCCCGCCTCTAATCGTAAGCCCTGGTACACAGAGGAGCTTAGGAGGATGAAGCGAACTGGACAATGGCTAGAATGCAAGTGGCGGAAGACTCGACTCTTATCCGACAGAACTCTCCATAGGAAGCATCTTGATTCCTATCGGGAGGCAATACGTGCAGCACAGAGATCCTTCTGCTCTGTACGTATTGCATCTGCAGAGTCCCGTCCAGCAGAGTTGTTTAAGGTGGTGGGGGAGCTAACGCAGGTTCCTCCTGCGCCAAATCCCCTACTTAACCCGACAACAGCATGCTGTGATGCATTTAATATCCACTTTGCAGATAAAATCTCTCGGATAAGAGCCGACTTGGATGCCAATGTTCTGTCAGAATCCATAGATAAGGCATCCAACAACTCCATTGATGGCACTTTACTGGATCAGTTTCAATCGGTGAGTACCAATGACGTGGACAAGCTCCTTGGAAGAGTGAGGAAGATGACTTGCCCTCTTGATCCCTGTCCATCTTGGCTGGTCGTCCGGGGGGGGGAACGCATTGAGGGTATTCCTACAGGACACAATCAATGCATCCTTCAGGGAAGGTATTGTACCATCTTGTTTAAAGGAGGCGGCGGTTAAGCCACTCCTGAAAAAACCCTCCCTGGACCCCCTGGACAAGAACAATTACAGACCAGTGTCCTTGCTACATTTTTTAAGCAAGGTGATCGAGAGGGCAGTTGCTTCCCAACTCCAAGCCATCTTGGATGAAACCGATTATCTTGATCCATTTCAAACCGGCTTCAGGACAGGATATGGAGTAGAGACTGCCATGGTCACTCTAACCGATGACCTCCGCCTGAGCATCGACAGGGGTAATGTGACCCTGCTGGTGCTCTTGGACCTCTCAGCAGCCTTTGACACTATAGATCATTCCATCCTCTTGGACCGCCTGAGAGAGTTAGGAATTGGAGGCACTGCTCTGCGATGGTTCCATTCCTTTCTCTCGGGCAGATCCCAGAGGGTGAGGCTCGGGGACAGCTGCTCTTCCAGAACTGAGCTTAATTGTGGCGTCCCTCAGGGTGCCATTCTGTCTCCGATGCTATTTAACATTTATATGAAGCCGCTGGGAGAGGTCATCCGGAGGCATGGAGCTCAGTGTCATTAGTACTCTGATGACACTCAGATATATTTCTCCATGACCAGACCGTCGGCTCAGACTTCAGATGGTGTCTCTCCTCTCAATGACTGTCTTAGAGCGGTAATGGATTGGATGAGGAAAAACAGATTGAGACTAAATCCAGACAAAACGGAGGTACTGACAGTCACAGGCCCGAAACCAGGTCTGGGAATACAACTTCCAGTCCTGGATGGACTGACACTCTCCTCTAAGGACTGTGTTTGCAGTTTGGGGGTACTCCTGGATTCGTCGCTTCACATGACTAGTCAGGTGAATGCGACGGCCAGAAGTGCCTGTTATCAGCTTCGGCTGATACGCCAACTGCGCCCTTACCTGGATACAAGGGATCTGGAAACTGTGGTACATGCTTTGGTAACCTCACGTTTGGATTACTGTAATGCACTCTACATGGGGCTACCCTTGTGCCTAACCCGGAAACTTCAACTGGTACAAAATATGGCAGCCAGGTTAATTACGGGTACATCTAGGAGACAGCATATAACACCTGTGCTTAAATCTCTCCACTGGCTGCCGATTAGTTTCCGGGCACAGTACAAGATGTTGGTTTTAACCTTTAAAGCCCTACATGGCTTGGGTCCATCTTATCTCTGGGACCGCCTCATCCCATATGATCCCCCCCCGCACACTTTGGTCCTCTGGGAGGAACCTGCTGCAGCCTATGAAAACTAGGCTGTCGCAGACCTCCCAGAGGGCCTTCTCTTCTACGGCTCCCAGACTTTGGAATGGCCTGCTGGATGAGATTCGTCTTATCGCTACTCTTGATAGCTTCAAGAAAGCGCTAAAGATGGATCTCTTCCGGCAGGCCTTCCCGGAATAACTTCCCGGTTCAAGTGGACTGAGTGCTACCCACCCCCTCGCCGTCGTTGCTTTTATTTATTTATTTATTTATTTATTGTATTTTATCTTTGTTTTAACTCTCTATTTGTTTAATTTAGTTTTAAGGGGTGGGAGGGTAGGATGGGGAAGGACTGTTTAAACTTGATGTTGTTTTAATCTTGCTGTAAGCCGCCCCGGTTGCCGAGCAGAGGGGCGGGTTAAAAATAAAAATTTATTATTTATTATTATTATTGCACTCTGCGTGAAGTTAAAAGTAAATGAATGATTTTTAACTCTCTTTTTTAAAGGAGATAATTCTTGTTGTTTTTAAAAAGGACTAGATCCTGGAATTTTTAATACAATTTTATTTAGACTCATTACTCCTACAAATGTGCCAAACAGCTACTGGTGGAGGATCACTCAGAGACAACAGCAATGGCACTATAGCTAAGACTTATTAGTATTGTGTAGGAGGAGGTATTGTAAATTCCTCTTGAATGTCTTTTACCATGAAAACCCTATGATGAGACAACTCAAAATGAAATAAGATTACACTGCAGAAGATTAGACTCCAAGGTCAGAAGGTACTCAATGAACTACTGGGATACAGCGTAGGACAACTACAAGTAGTGCTGTGGCTAATGACAAAACTGGACTGAAGCAGAAATAATGTTCATCTGGTGATGAGCTCAGAGTGAAAGGAAAGTCCAAAGCTGCATAACACATATTATAAGAACATGGAATGTGAGAAGCATTAATCAGGAGAAGCTAGACATTGTAAAACAAGAAATGTAAATAAAAAGGACAGGAATGTGACATTTTATGTCAGATATTTACAGTATTTTACCCAGGAAATGAAATGGGATGGACTTTCTAATAGTGAGGAGAGATGTAGCAACAGCAGTCAAAGGATATAATGCAAAGTCTGAACGAATCATATTGATAAGATTCATCAAGGAAAACCCACCAAAATAACCATAGTCCAAGTTTATGCTCCAACTACAGAGGCAGAAGAAGAAGAAGAAGAAGAAGAAGATTGTATAATTCTGTGTGCCGGAGCCCAGGAAGAAATTAATCACACACCAAAACAGAACTTCTTGTTAATCATAGGCAATTGGAATGCAAAAGTAGGAAGCAGAAATGTATCAAAGATTATAGGAAAATTTGGCCTAGGATCAAGAAATGAAGCAGGACAAGAACTGATTAAATTTTGTGAGGCTAAGGGTGCAATCATAAAAAAATCCGTATGGGGGGGGACAAAAAATACGAACAGCCTGTCGTTCGTATGCATACGAACCGGCTATACGATTTTTAAGACCCCTAAGCTCCGTATGACTCCCTCTTCCCGAAGCTGGCTGGAGTGAGCAAGCCAAGCGGCAGTTTTAAATCTCCCGCTGCTTTATTTTTTTTTTTTAAAAAAAGGTTCCTGGTTTGCGGACATTCGGTTTTCCGTATTTACAATATATATATATATAAAATAAACATATAAATTCACGGACTTACCGGACGCTCGCTAGCTGGGAAACCAACATGGCAGATGCCCCAATTCCCCTCTGTGCTAGCCCCGCCCCCTCTACTTGGCCAGCCAATCAGATTACCCTGCCTGTTCGTATGTTTCCGAACGGACCGTACAGACCCGTCAGCCATCCGAACGGCGTACGGATTGCTCTTCACGATCTGCTTTTCCTCCTGAATGCCGCGTGTGCGTATTTCAGGGTGGAAAACCGCCCCCCCTCTTTTGCATTCGTGTGCATCCGAACGGCCGTTTGTACCGAAGTGTGAACTTTCACATGCTGTACGTATTATTTAGATTGTGTAGACGGGACCTAACAGTTTGTTCATCATAAACACATTCTTTGAGCAACCAAGGAGGTGATTCTATATAAGTTCATCATCTGATGGTTAATATAGAAATCATGTAAACTACATAATTGGAAACAGAAGCTGGAGAAGCTCCATTCTCTCAGTAAGAACAAGACCAGAAGCAGATTGTGGCACAGACCATGAACTGCTGATATCAAAAATTAGAGTAAACCTAACCATTGTGCCAAAAGACAACCTGAAGAACATCCCATAGAATTTAAAGATTTAAAAATAGATTTGTACTATTAAGTCTAATTGACTGCTAGCCAGAAGAACTTTGGACTGAAGCCAAGGAGATTGTCAGGGAGGAATGCAAAAAAGTACTATCTGTGCTAAAAAGAAAGAGACATTTCAATGGATGTCTGATGAATCTCTTCCAGTAGTTAAGGAAAGATGAGAAGTAAAAGTGAAAGGTGCCAGAAATAGGGTCTATACCCTGAATGCGAGTGTTCAGCAACTTGTGTGCAGGGACAAGGAGAACTTCTGTAATAATCAGTACAGAGAAATCGAAGATGATAACAAAAGGAAGAAAAAGAGACCTTGTCCACAAGATCCAAGAAATCAAAGGAAAATTTTAACCCAAAGTGGGGATGCTATACAGTACAACCACCAGGGAAATACATTACATGTCCAAGTACAAATGAGAAGATGATGAGAATAATACACTGAATAACTATATAAAAGAGATGAAAAGATGATAAATTCATTCAAGGAAGAACTATTTGAAGATGAACCTTCACTTTTAGAAAGTGAAGTGGAAGCTGCACTCAATTCACTTGGAGAAATAAAACACCAATAGAGATAGAATAGATAGAATACCAATAGATCTGTTACAAGCTACAGAGACAGATTCTACTCTAGTTCTAACTAAAATTTGTCAACAAATTATGGAAAACAAAAGAATGACCCATAGATTAGAAACAATATACATCTCAATCCCCAAGAAAGCAGATTGCAGTGACCATAGGACCATTGCATTAATTTCCCATACAAGCAAAGTGATGCACACAATTCAACAACAAAATCTTTTACCATATCTGGAGGGAGAAATACCAGGTGTCCAAACTGGGTTCAGGAAAAGAAGAAGTACTAGAGAGCATAGATTTTTCTTGGTTTTTTTCTACTTCACACTAGAGAGCATATTACAAACATGTGTTGGATAATGGAGCACACCATAGAATGTCAGAAGAAAACCAGCCTGTGCTTTATAGACTTTGTATAGATCATGGAAAAACTTTGGCTTGCTTTTAAATAAATGTGGATGTGCCACAAATGTGGGTGTGCCACAACATTTGATTGTTTTGATGCATAACCTATATTCAGGACAAGAGGCTACTGTCAGGACAGAAAATGAGAAATTGAATGATTTCCAACTGGCAAGGCTGCATCTTATCACCCTATCTGTTTAACTTTTATGCTGAACATATATGTAAAGCAGGATTAGACTTTGAGGGAGGAGGCATGAAAATTGGAGGAGGGAACATCAACAATTTGAGTTATGTAGATGAAACCATACTACTAGCAGAAAATAGCAAAGCCATGGAACAATTACTGAAGAAAGTCAAGAAAGAAAGTGCAGAGGCAGGTTTGCAGTTGAACATTAAGAAAACAAAAATTATGCCCACAAGTAATTTACATAATTTAAACTAGATGATGAAGGCATTGAAATAATTCAAGATTTTCCACACCTTGGCTCAGACATTTATCTGAAAGGAGATTGCAGTCAAGAAATCAGAATAAGACTAGGACATAGAAGGGCAGCTATGAAGGAACTAGGCAATATCCTGAAGTGTCAAGATATATAATTGAATATTAAAGTTAGGATGGTCCATGCTATCATATTTCTATGTACAGTGGGCCCTTTTGGATCTGTGGGGGTTTGGTTCCAGGACTCTGTGTGGATACCAAAAAATGCAGATGATCACATCCCATATTGTTAAATGGCAGCAATATGAATGCAGCTCAAGTCCAGGTTATTTGAAGGACCACGTTCTTCCTTACGGACCTGTCCATGCCTTGAGATCTACTTGGGAGGCCCTTTTCTTTGTCCCATCACCTTCACATGTACATCTGGTAGGAACATGGATGAGGGTCTTCTCGGTGTCTGGCCCCAGGCTCTGGAACTCCCTTCCCAGAGAGTCTGGCACCCTTCCTAGTTTCTTTTTGCAGACAAGACTTTTCTGTTTCAACAGGTATTTGGTAATTGATTGTATAAGGGCCATTCCACCTAAACAATGCACTGGAATTTCTTTTTAATTATGCTAGTGTGTACATGTGTGCTTAATGTTTTATTTGTTAATTGGTTTTAATTTTTTAAATTAATTTTTAAACTTTAGTACAGTTGTCCCTTCACATTTGCTGGGGTTTGGTTCCAGGACCTCCCATGAATACCCAAATCCGTGAATACTCAAGTACCATTATACTCAATGGCATAGCAAAATGGTTTCCCTTATATAAGAAGGCAAAATCAAGGTTTGCTTTTTGGATTATTATTTTTTTAAGGATATTTTCAAACCGTAGATACTTAAATCCATAAATGCCAAATCCGTGAATATGGACGGACAACTGTACTCTGTTGTGATCCATGTTGAATCTTTAAGAAAAAGGTGGGATAACAACAACAACAACAATGACTCTGGGTTACTCACTGTCCCACAGCTTGATCTGTCTCAGAAGGCACAAGTTTATAGTTACAAAGTGAGAAAGAGGAATGTTCAGATATTGATATCACACATGGTGCCATATTAAGGCTATATACACATCTATACATATCTATACTTACACACCGTGTAAGTATAGATATGTATATATTAAGGCTATATACACATCTATACATATCTATACTTACACACCGTGGGGATATGCAGATATATTGATGGAATCAGTGATGGAGGAAGGTGTTAAAGCCTTCCCCCCCCCACCAGACCTAGTAGGACTCCTTGGCCATCTAATGCCATATTAGCAGTGTGTTTCTGAGTGTGTTGCCCATTGATTTATGACAACCCCATGAATTTCATAGAGTTTTCTTAGGCAACGAATACTCAGAGATGGTTTTGCCAATTCCACAAAGCCCACCATCCTGTTGTCCCAAGTAATAATACAGCCACAAACAGGATCTCATGTATGTTAAATTTGCACCATATGGTAAAAAAAAACCCCAAACTAAACACCCTCTTATTGCTATCAAAGACACTATTGATTTCTTACACCAAATTTGGTCTTCAAATCAACAGTTTCAATTTGATAATGACAATATATTAGTTACACTGGATGCTTTATCTCTCTACACCAACATACCATATGCTGATGGGATTAATTTTTACACGAATTCCTTAAAACTAGGAAATCTAATCATCCTCCAACAGAAGTTACGGCCACGTTAGTTAGGCAAGTCTTCAGTTTCAATAAGTTTGCATTCAATAATGATCACCACATCCAGCTATAGGGTATAATCTGGGTACCTGCACGGCTCTTTCTTATGCAGATCTGTTCATGGGAAAATTAGAAATAACACCTTTAAAGAGGCAAGTGATAAACCTCTCATATGGTGGCACTCCATTAATGTTATCTTTATGGTCTGGATGAAGAGAAAATAATACTTAGAAAAATTTGTATCCCTCCAACAATCAAGCTTATCATCATAACTGATCATCTAGATATCCCCTTCCTTCGTGTTCTCCTCACCATTGAAAATCACAAAATTGTTGCCAGTCTTCACAAGAAGACCACTGATGCCCATATTTACCTGGACTGGAGGGCATGTTTAAAAAAATATTATCTACAGCTTGGCTCTAAGAATCAGATGCATCTGTAACACTGAAGAATGCTACTATAAAAGGACCAACAAATGTCATAACTGATGACAATATCAGTATCGCAAACATCATTTTGAGAGAAAATCTCTGCAAAATGTCTGTCTATCTATCTATCTATCTATCTATCTATCAAACAACAACAACAACATTTATTTATAATGCCCTTTCATCAAAGGGCGGAACATCAAACATACATAAGCAAAATAAGGCAATAAAACACAAGATTATAAAATACTAAAAGAATATACTAATATAAAAATAAAACAAAATCCTCATCAGTCACTACCCATCTTAGCCACCTTAGGCATACTCAGCAGCTTAATCTGGCAAATCAAAGAGGATGGTCTTCAGCCCTTTACAAAAGTGAGTAAGATCCTTCTCCAGCTGGAGGTGCAAAGGAAGACCATTCCACAAATGCGGAACCAGATCCTGACAGGCTGGCAGCCTTGACAGAGCCATGTGTGTTGTTGGAACTGTCAATAATCCTTTGTCTTCATACCATGCTAATTGAGCTGCCAGATATTGGGGGAGGTTAAAGCTTGTAGTGAACCCTAGCCCAGGATGGTAACCTGTGGAGGAAGCTAAGAAGGGAGGAGACATCTGAATATTTAGGGAGATTTAAAACAACCCAGACAGCACCATTCTGGATTAAGACCAAAGGAGTGAGAGAGCAGGAAGACAAACCTGCCAGTAGGGTATTACAATAGTCCAGGTATGAAATAACCAATGCCTGGTCAAGTAAATGGACAGTCAACCGTCAAAAACCTACAGATTCTACAGATGTTCAAAAGATGGAATTTACATGCCTTTGCAGTTCCCCTGATAAAGGGGCATAGGGACAAACAACCATCCAGCAGGACTCCAAGGTTCCTGGAAACCAGGACAGGGGCCAGTGTATAACCCTGTAAGCACAATGGCACATGAAAGTGGGGCTACTGGGCAATCAGGTTGGAACACCAGGATCTCTGTTTTATCCATGTTCAGCTTAAGACGGTGAGTGGTCATCCATGTAGAAACACTCAACAGACAGTCTGTCACAGACTTCCGTACAGTAGTATAAATTAAAACAGAACTCTGAAAGAGCTGAGTGTCATCTGCACAGATATGATATTGGAAACTCACCTCTGAAATAAGAGATCCAAGGGGAAGCATATATAATAAAAAAGAAGAGGACCGAACACTTATCCTTGAGGGACTCCTACAGTTACAGGGAAAGTTGTTAATAAAGCTCCATGAAATGAAACAAGTGGAGGAATGCTCAAACAAACAGACTTAAACCAGGACAGAACATTCCCTGTTATTCCCAATGATGCCAACCGTAGTAGTAAGATCTGATGCTCCAAAGTATCAAAAGCTTCAGAGATCTAATAGGATCAACATTGATGGTTAACGCCAAGCCTTTGCCTCTAAAAATTCATTTACTACATGGGTCAAAGCTGTTTCTGTGGAATGACCTGTCTGAAACCCAGACTGAAATAAATCCAAAAGAAAATCATGTGTGGTCAAATAAGGCATCCATTGAGAAAGGACTGCTCTCTCAAATTTTTTTTAGAGAGAAATAGGAGAAGAAACACAGGACATAATTAACACATAGTGGCATAGTGGATCCAGGGATGGTTTCTTTAATAGTTTCAGGACAGCATGCTTAAAGTAGCCTAGAAAAATACTCTTAGAAAAGGAGCAGTTCACCAAGTGGGTTATATAAGGTAAAAACAAAGGCAGAAGGATTGGATACAGAAAAGAAGGGAAAAAGTCAGAGGAGCAGGAAGTAGGGGAAGAAGACAACACAATCTGACCCACAACAGCCTCTATAATAGGGGAGAATTCTGCCTTTGGTGAAGAGGACATAGCCTGAGCCAAAGGCTATGGTAGATCAGCTGATGGCAATGGCAGAAGAGATCCATCCACAAAAAAATGATTTAACAATTGAGGCCACCTTTTCATCTTGGACTGCAGGACCTTTGTTACAGCTGGCCACTGGGCTTAATAAGATGTTAAAGCATGTTAGAGCATGTATTCATCAATTGACCCATGTATACTATTACCAGTTGACACTGTGCACTTGAACACATTCTGCAGTACACTAGAAGACCGAGGATCTAAACTCAATTAGTTGCACTTAGTTCACATTACAGTCTGTAGGACCTAACTTGTGATTGACTTTTCTCATTAATTTTAATGTGGACTAACTGCAACCAACTTAAATTGGATTCAACAGCATGCATCAAGAAGGGGCAATACAGAAAATCCTCTATTGATGTTCTCAAATTTGTGCAAACTGTCTGTTGTGAGAATCTGTGATGTTCATACACATTCTCCACTGAATCTGCACCTGTTTGTTGTTTGTTGACCTTCCATAACTAACTTGTTGAGACTGGAAAATTTATAATTTTCTAATAAAGTCAGAGAGCTACATCAGTGGAAAGCAGGGGGGATTGCCTTTCTTGATTAATTTTTTTTTACAGAAACAGTAAACATATTGGAATGATTTGGTATTCTGTGGAACTGAAAAACATCCAGGTGTTTACCTGTAAGGAGACATACTGAAAGCAATTTATACTAGAAAAAATGCATTTGAGAAAGGATTTATACATGCAGTGAGAGCAGCTCGGACATGCCAGACTGCCATCCAGGAAAGAAGATAAAGAAAAATACACTGTAAATTAAGAAAACATTCCAAACATACTTCACAAGTACAATCTGTGGGAAACAAATTGTTCTGTGTATTTCCAGCAGCTGATTAACTGCAAACTAAGCTAAGTAAATCATCTGATGCTCACCTCTAGAATCACTAAAAATTAACTAGAGAACAGAAACACAAAAACAAATAGGGATGCTGACAATACACATAAAATACAGGATCTGTAAAACAAGATGTAATAAATATGCAGTTAAAAGACAGAGTTTGAGCAATATAAAAGTTAGACACTCATTTATGCTCGTAGAGACAGTTAAAACATTTGGATAAGCTTAATAAAAAATTTGTTGTTTCCATAAATTCATACTGGTGCGTGGGGAAGAAAATTAGGCCCTTTTAAATGAGCTTGGAGAATTAAGAGAGAATGAATAAATTATTTTTGTTAATTATTATATTAATTATATGTAAAAAGCATTTTACCTTCTAGCTGCTGAATGTGGGTTATGCATCCCCCCCATTCTATCTTCACAGCAATGCAGAGAGAGAAGTGATTAGCTCAAGGCGTCCCAGTGAGCTTCATGGATGAGGGAGGATTTGAAGTTGATTCTTCACATCCTAGTTTGACACTTTAATCACTCCTTCACAGTGGTTTAGGTATTGTTCCACATGATTCATACAATACATAGGCATATATAATAGGCATAGTTACTGCAACCTATGTTAGTGCCAGTTCATACAAGACTATTTATTTTGTGGCTCTTGGTGAAATATCAAGTGATGACTATCAAGTCTCAAAGGACCACCAGCATTAGAACCATATTAGGAGTGTGTTCATATCACTTGCGGACCCAGACCATACGACCCCCGTGCCCCTCCTCTAAAGAAGACACATACACTCAAGTTTGAATAACAAATTGTATTGAGTACAAAATAAGGAAAATTGGTTAAGTACAGGTTAGTAGATAATATTGGCAATAAAAAGGCCACAACTTGCAGATGGCTGCAAATGGTTGGCGCTCATGCATGGGGCATGATCTTATCATTGCCAACCCAATGTTGGTCAATGGCTCTCGTTGGACACTTCCGACTGACCTGGAGGAGAGAGCTGTTGACCAAGCCTTCCTGCCTGTCACTCTCTCCTCCCCTGCAAACAAGCTGTTAAACAATAAGAAAAAGGGGGGATCTCTGTGAACTTGAACCTCAAATTAAACTTGACGGAGACCCCCCTTTCCCCCCTCTTACCCATATCAGGACCCATGCCATCCACCCTGCAAATTGCAATTGCAACAGAGGACTGAAAACAAGATAATATAAAGGGAGGGTGGGAGGGTCTTCGGCTCCAAATGAGCCAACTGAGGAGGCCTGCTCTGTAACCAGCTTATATACCGGCTCTGTCACAGGCCCCCTCATCATCCGTCCACACCAGAAAGTGTGGCCAGATGACCCACCTTCTCCTTAGCAGGAGCCAATCAAGGCAGGGCAGGCCCACCCTGATTGGTCCACTCTTTCCTGCCCTTCCCAGCTGCAAGCCAGGCTGGGAAGGATACAGCCAACAATGGGGACCCCCATGTCAGCTGGCCACTTAGCTGGCGGGTGCAGCAGGAGACGGATCACTGGGAGGAACGCCGTTCAGGCTGCAAATAAGCCCACCGGCAAACTGGTAAGCTCCGTTCCCAACACAGTGCTTTGAAATAATCAGTTCCATTCTAGTTTCACAGTTTATCAAGTCATCATATATAGGAAATCCCAGGAATGTATAAGCATGGATAAATCAGTCCTTGAGAACAACCAGCTGAATTCTAGGGGCCATAAGGATAGAGAGGCAGTGGCTAAGAGATGAAGGTATAAATCAGGACGAGAATTAGGAAACATTGCCTTTAAAAAAAAAAAAAAAAAAAAAAAACTAGAGTCAACCAATGGTCATGGTGGCTGGATGGGGAAAACTGGGAGTTGTAGCCCCCAAAGTAACTTTTCCAAGTTCTTATGGTTCTACTGGAAGCAAACTTTGCATCTTCCATAAATTTAGTTGGAAAGCAACAGGCAAACAACAATCCTTTCTGTCCATCACATATCTGTAATATACAGATAACATTTTTATACTTTCCAGAGTTGCTATGAAGAGTACAAGATAAACCCTTTCTACCCACTATTAAGGGGGGGGGATGCTTTACCTGGGGGAATGTAGTAGAATAGAAGACAGCAAAAAGCTTCAGTGAAGAGGCTTGTTAGGCCTCTCCTTGGATGGGAAATGAAGCCTCTCTCAGCATCTTTCCATGCTGGAAACAATGGGAATAGATGCCCATACAGTGCATCCCATCCCTGTGCCCCCTGCCTGATAAACCACCCCTATTAGATGAGAGTTTCCTCTCTCTTTGCAGGACAAGTTGAAGATCGCAATGGTGTTTGGATTGGAGCAGGAACAAGGTTTGATATTGCTTTGTGTAGGCATCTTCCCAGTTGAGTTGTAATTGAAATATGAGTGCTTACAGAGTGGAGCCTCACTGCTTCTAATTATTGTTCCATCCCTAAGATTCTTTGAACACTCTCAGAATTTTGCATAAAAATGTAGGACTTGGTCTAGTGAGTGACCATGGCATGGGTCCAGACACATGTAGCACTGAAGCATTGTGGGTGAGCAATAAATTTTCATTGTATCTGACTAACATTGTGAAGTTTCCTGATTGTCCAGATATGCATATATGCTAAAATTTAGACTCCTCCTGTTACTTGGTCAACAAATCTGTACCTTCTGTTCCTGGACTTCAGCTGCAACTTCAGCAAATGACCTCTCACATCCTAAAACAGAGAACAAAGGCCCTGCTATTTGATTAAGAAATAGTTGTAAGAAAAAAACTCAGGAAGTTTACAACCAGGAAGTAAACTGTAAGCAAATTTATGGTTTCCTTAATCAAGGTTTTAAAAAGACCCCATTTGAGGCTAAGATAGTTCTGCTAGAAGCAATGAAGTGCATTTTTAGGGAGGGAACTAAAAAAATATTCAAAATAAGCCCCCCTGCAAAAAATGTGGGTGTACCTTGAGGGCCTCATATTTACCCATATCGGCTGTAAATGAAGACTTATTGTTAAAAGTACATGTAATACTTCTCATATCTCTTCTCAGGTGAGGTTGTCAATTTTGTCCATTCTCCAACCATTCTCTGAAGATGCCAGCCACAGATGCAGGTGAAACGTCAGAAAGAAACTATTCCAGAACATGGCCTCACAGCCCGGAAAAAAAACCAAGGAAAATCTATAACTTCTCATTGCAAGCCCAGGAGGCACTGAGGTCAGGTCTGTGGTAGGGATAAGTGAGGGGTTCTTCTCCACATTCTGGAATTCACACAAAAGAATGTTAACATCTCAGCCTAGTTTGAGACCTGTCTACACACCCAAGTGATAGGAGGAGCCCACATTCATTCTCTCTCTCTCTCTCTCTCTCTCTCTCTCTCTCTCTCTGTGTGTGTGTGTGTGTGTGTAAAGGGTGAGATTAGTGCCACTACTCATCAACAGTACATGGCCTGGGCTAGCAGTTTATTGGCCACAAGTCAGACTGCCTGATAACTAAATTGGAAATATTCAGGGAATGTGCTCCAGTGGATGTTTTCAGACTTTGCCTGGCCTGCACCCTCTGATCAGTCCATGGGCTGGACACAATTTATTATTTGGAATCTACACACTGGTGGATGGCTATGGATGTGTCACATTTGAAAAGTATGGCTAGAAAAATGTACATATTTCAAATGTGCATAAAGCAATGCTTTGTCATGATTTTGTCTTCAAGCAATGTATACAATGTAGCCAACATGGTGTAGTGGTTTGAGCATTGGACTAGGACTCTGAGAGGCCAGGGCTTGAATCCCTGTTCAGCCCTGGAAACCCTTGGGCAAGTCGCATTCTCTCAACCTCAGAGGAAGGCAAAGGCAACCCCCCGTGACCAAATCTTGCCAAGAAAATCCCAAGAAAAGATTTGCTTTAGGGTCTCCATAAGCTGGAAACAACTTGAAGGCATATGCAAGAACAACAATGTAAACAAGTGGAACATATGCACAAAAATGCACAAGTTGGCGAAACAAGCAAAGAAAGAAAAGGAGAGAAAGAATAAGTAGAGTCTGCTCCATAAAAATGAAAGAGAAATGGAAAACAGAACGCAGAGTGGACTTTCGGGTGTCCATATACCTAGACAGGATCCTTGCTCTATACTCTATAAATAAATTTTTGTGTCCATTTGTAACCTACATCAGCTTGTGTGTAGTTGTTTCTCCCATGCTCCACCCCACTCTATGCTGCTGGAGTTAAAGATCTCCCTAAAGATTAATATACACTGGTTAAACAGGGTAACATTTCCACCTCTGCTGGAAGTATTACTCATTTTTTTGAAACCCATCACGTTCACAAGAACACAAAGAAAACAAAATTCTATATTTTTCCCTTATAGATATAGTGATGCCAACAGCCAGACTGGTACAAAATCAATACTGGTTCTGATTTGCTAAGTTTTATGATTGATGTTGAAAAGTCTGAGCTGAATTCCAGCCATTTCATATGTCCCTAGCTATAATGAAGTAATGATATAGACTCCAGTAACTTACATGGTTTCTCGTATATTTGAACATCCCATAACTTACTAGCTCCAGAGGCCATCATGAGTTATATCACACTTCTGTCCTATAGTCTCCAGAATCTGTAACTCACTATCAGCTTCAAGCAATTTCATTTATTTAATGTTTTTGTAGTCTTTTGTAGACTTTTCAATTTTTTATACTTTCAGTGTCCCTCTTCTCTATGTCAGATGCACACACACACACACACACACACACTAGTTTCCTAATGGCATACAAAAAGTGAAAGGCAGAAAGAAATAGTTTGTATTAAATGGGCAACATCTGGCCAAAACATGATCTGTACATGTTTCTACAACACAAATTTGATCTGGAACAATTAGTTTCCAACTTCTTACAGGGGGTCCCTCCAACATTAAACTAGGGTGCAGCAAGTTTGTTCCAGCACTGCTTCAGCAGTTCTCACAAAATCTAGGTGGCCCAAGTAGATATACAGGGAAATAAGCTTTAAAATACAATCTTTTCAGTTTGTTTTTTTAACCATAGTGTTTGGCCTGTAGCCCAGACAGTGTATTTTTACTTCCCTGCTCCAGTCTTGTCCTGGTAAAAGTGTAACTGTTATTCTCTATCATCCCTCCTCCATGCTTACCCCCACTTAAAACATCCACATGCTGTAAAAGATCTTTTTGCACTCCCATATATGAGATCTTAGAGTTGCTTATTGTGGCTTTTAATTTTTGTTTGTTCGTTTAAATCATTTTTACCCCACTATTTGACCAACAGAGGAGTCAGAACAGTTGCCTAGAGTCCCAGTTAGAGGCAGGATATAAGTAAAGCTGACACAATACCACTTAATTCTTAGAGAGTCCCTATCCTCAGATTTATAATCTAAGAGACCTGGAAAAAAAGGAAAAGGAACTGGGAGGGATGAGGAAACACAAGGAAATGTGAGCACCAGTCCGTTGCTTTTCTTGTTATGTACCTTCAAGTCAAAGCTGACTTATGGGGACCCTATTCTAGGGCTTTCTTGGCAAGATTTACTTAGAAGAGATTTTTTCATTGCTTTCCTTTTTGGGTAAGAGAGTGTGACTCCCAGTAGGTTTCTGTGGCTTTGTTGGGATTCAGACACTGGCCTCCTGGAGTATTAGTCCAACAGTCAAACCACAACACAACATTGGCTTCCAATTCTTTGTTACAAAGTTTTCATAAATGTTCCTTGTAGCATGGAAGAGTAATGCAAGCTTTCAGCCACTATTCCTTGTCTGGCCAATGGAAAGGGCCATCTTGGTCACCCCAATACCATGATATTCTTTTCTTGAAGACAGAGATTCACATTTCCACTGCTCCTTCATCTCTTGACTGGTGGATAGTACCCAAGAGCATCATCTTTCAGCTCTTGAATCAGGACAAGTTTCTGCTGGACCTGAGAACATTTGGCACAATAGCAGTTCCCAGTGTGTGGTGGTGTCAAGGCAGCAGCTTTTAAGCTGCAGCATGAGCATGGGCTGGATAGCTAGAAGCAAATTTGTTTCCCCCGCCTCTGCTTTGCTTCCATTCGGAGGCATGGAGTGCGGTGTCATCAGTATGCTGATGACACCCAGATATATTTCTCCATGTCTCGGTTGTCAGCTTCGACTTCAGATGGTGTCTCTCCTCTCAGTGATTGTCTTAGGGTAGTAATGGACTGGATGAGGAAAAACAAATTGAGACTGAATCCAGACAAAATGGAGGTACTAACAGTTATGGGCCCAAAACCAGGTCTGGGAATACAACTTCCAATCCTGGATGGAATCACACTCTCCTCCAAGGACTGTGTCCGCAGTCTGGGGGTGCTCCTGGACCCGTTGCTCCAGATGTCTAATCAGGTAAATGTGACAGTCAGGAGTGCCTGTTATCAACTTCGGCTGATACGTCAGCTGCACCCTTTCCTGGAAATCAGGGAACTCGAAACTGTGGTACATGTGCTGGTAACCTCTCGTCTCGACTTCTGTAATGCGCTCTACATGGGGCTACCCTTGTGCTTGACTCAGAAACTTCAACTAGTTCAGAACATGGCAGCCAGGTTGATTTCTGGTGTTTCTAGAAGAGAGCATATAACACCTGTGTTAAAAGCTCTCCGCTGGCTACCTATTAGTTTCCAGCACAGTACAAGGTGTTGGTTATGACCTTACATGGCTTGGGTCCAACTTACCTCCGGGACCACCTCCTCCCGTACGATCCTCCCCGCGCACTTAGGTCCTCTGGGAGGAATCTGTTACAACCTATGAAAACAAGGCTGTTGGTGACCTCCCCCAGAGGGTCTTCTCTGCTACCGCTCCAGATTATGGAATGGCCTGCCAGACGAGATCCATCTTATTATCACCTTAGACAGCTTCAAAAAAGCTGTCAAGATGGACCTTTTCCAGCAGGCCTTTCCCGAATAGCTATCCTGGCCTGAAGATTCAGCTATCTTTTCCCTTAAGCTGCCATTGAGTTATTCCATTTTTTCTCTTTTTAATTATTGTATGTTTTTAATCTTTTTAATTTAATATTGTTTTAAGGAGTGGGTGGGTTAGGGTACTGATGTAATTATGGAATTTTTATGCTGTAAGCCACCCTGATTGCATTGCAGAAGGGCGGGATAGAAATAATAATAATAATAATAATGATAATGATAATTATCATCATCCCAAACTAGGCTGGTTTGCTATCGTATTTTCCCCCTTCCCCTGCAGTGGTAGCAGAAGAACCCCCTTTTTTCTTTCTTAGTTGGTCTTGGCCAGTTAAATACCAGCTGCTGTGGAATGTGGAAAGAGAAATACTGGTGTCTTGAATTTGTGGTTGTGTTGATGTTGAAGATAATGATGTAAGAGAGTAAGAAAAGATTGTGAGAAGTCTTCTTCCTGCTTGCATCCTTTTATAATAGTTCAAAGAAAATGAAAACTGGTCAAAGCAGCTTTTGTTCATTAACAGTTGAACACATTGACACATTTCTGTATCTATTTGATTATTTATTTATTATTTATTTAAATTTTATCCCACCTTTCTTGGTGGTGATACAGAAATCATGGAACAGCAGACCCACGGATTGGAAAGTGAGTTTTATTACACCGGTGGGCCTGACTGGAATATCTTCCAAAGAGTCGGAACCCAGAGTTACAGTGGCTTGTAAGAAATTAAAACAAAGTACAGCTAAAATCTTATTAGATTAAGTTTAGAAAACAATTGAATAGTGCTATTAAAGGCCCAGCTGCCCCTCCTCTTCCTCTCCCCAGCATCACATTAAAAAAAAATATGCCACATGAGCTAAGAGCCAAAGGCATGCCTAAATAAAAATTTGGTTGCTAATGGAAATAGACCAGAGAAGGGTCAACTGAGCCTCCCATGGGAGGGAATTCCACAGCCTCGGAGCAGTCACTGAGAAGACTCTCCCTCATGTTCTTACCAAACATGCCTGTCATTAACAAAGCTTTGAAATACCAAATTTAATGATAATATCCCCCCCCCCGACTTAGGTAGTTTGGAAGCAGTATGTATGGTCTTAAATTACCTTTACTGTTCTAAGTACTGTTCTTTTAAATGTCCATCCCACCCTGCAAACTTATTGGAAAGGAAATATTTGGTCTTCCTTTAAAGGAAACAATTTCCATAGTGAACTTGAAATGGTCACTAGCTATTTGAACTTGCCTTACTTCATATTATAATAACCTTGAAAGAAAAGATTACATTGCTTTAACTCTCAAATTCATTGTGGGATTCAGTAATAGATTTTTTCCCTGGACAGAAAGTGTATGAAATTTTGCTAGGTGAGCAAATTTGCATTTTCTCTCTCTTTTCCTGTTAATAAAAGCTTGCCAAATCTGTGAACCATGATGGAAGATATTAATTAAAGTCCATGCACAAATTAAGACTGAGGGGAGGGGGGAATCAAAGCACCAAGAAATAAATTAAGAAAATCTGTATTGTAACAGCAGCCCAGAAGGCTCTGGAGTAGAGAGGGACTTTATAAGCACACAAAGATGACCATCACACAGAAGTGAACAGACAAGTGGGCTCTAAATGAAGACTGTTCAGAATGGTGGTCTCTAGCTCAGCTCAAGTTCTTTCCTGGATTGGGTGAAAGTTACATTCATCAAACCTTGTTGTAGGTGTGTGTGTATGTAGTGAGAAGGTAACTGTGCTTCCTTTTGAGCTTGTCTCTATGAGAAAGGGGGAAAGAACTGCAGTCATTAAAAACAGAGAGGCAGATAATCACCCTCAGAGCTCAGATACTGTTATTCTAAAGATCTGGAATGGATGGAGCATAGGTTACATTCTCTCTAGAAAAGCCTTCCCAGCCCAGCACCTGGCAGTTTGTCAAACTAAAGCTTCTATAATTCTCTGCAATTGTCCATGCTGGCTGGGAGTAGTGGGAGTTATACTTTATTGCAGGTAAAAGAAATTCTGATAGGTTTTCAGCAACTGAATATTCCAAGGAAAGGGCATTTAATAGATTCGTGCTATACTGTGTTTATTTCTTTTTTTTAAAAAAAAATTCAGTACGTTTTAGATTGTTTTTAATTCATTCGTGGCTTAAATACATAGTTAAATTGCTTTATAACAATACCATTTTTGTATTTTTTCCTATAATTGATCCCCCCTCACTATCTGTTGTAATTTTGTAAACTGTCCTGAGTCCCAGTTGAAAGAAAGAAAGAAAGACTCCAATATATCTGGAGGGCACTAGTTTGGAGAAGTTGGCTCTAGATCAAAAATGGCAATTTCATGTTTTCCCTCCAGAATATAATCTGTTTACTAGACAGTTGTTGTTCATGGGCCAAGAACATAATTTGTTGTGGGGGGTGCCGTCCTCAGAATAGTCAATCTTCAAAAATCCAGTCTCTGCCAATTCTGATATGCATTGCTCTCATATACACCTCCATTCTTTGTAAAATGGATTTACCTGAGCCATACCTCTGAAACAAAAATGGAAACAGATCAAGTTTACAGTTGGAAATGTATATGTTGCTTTTCAATGTTGGGGAAATTTTCAAAGATTTAAATGTTCACCCCAAATTATCCCCACTTGGCTTCTGTGTGTCCAGCAGGGGTATTCCAAGATTGCACATGTATCAGACTTAAGGTTTGTCAGTAAAATACAGAGCTGCTTATAAATTTTAATTATAGGATTTAAAGATTTTTTTCATTTGATTATTTAACCTTAGTAGCTCAAACACCAAAAATTATTTTCACTGAAGTGAATAATTCCTTAGATATTCAAATCATCACTGTTGTTAAATGAATGTCTCCACATTTTGTACACCATAGAGTTATTTATGCACATTAGATACGATTTTCAGTGAGAACCAGGAATACACTACAAAGGTGCATGTTTTTAATGCTTTGAGTTATGCTCAAAACATAAGAATAGTGTGTATTGCTTTAGTCTAATCAGACTCATTTTTATGTGACTGCTGAAAGCCCTTTTACATTCCTTTCTATGTCTGGAGGTCTGTGTATAAAACTGATGTGGCGGGGGGAGCAAAGTGAAGACACCTGCTGGCTTATAACACAAATACTAAAATATCTTAGAGCCTGCTGAAAGGCGAATTGGAACAATATGTCATTACTGAAGGCTCACTTGCAAGTTCTAATGTATTATAATGAAAACAGTATGACAAACCTAATGAGACAGTGAAGATTTGGGTAATTGTTCCTACAATGTATGGTAACTTTTCCAGCCATTATTGGCAAACATAAAACCTAATGAGATTTTATTAATTTAAATGCACTACATCTGCAAAACATTTCTTTAGGTTCATTCTCCTCTGATAATTGTCCTTTCCACATATACTTGATCCTTTCAAGTTAATTGTTCCCTGTCATATATTTTATCTAAACAAAATGAGCAAGAAGACCCACTACAAATACACATTAAGCTCAATGTTTCCTTTTGTTTTATCTATCTATACATATACATATATATATATATATATATATATATAGTGATTTGATCTATCATCCTTCTTTTTACAAACATTTCACATGCCATGTTAGTTTGCTATATGTATGTGTAGTGAATTGAGAAAAAGAGACCTTTTTCTAGAAGCGATGCCAAAATGGTGGTGATGATAATGATATATTACCAGTCCATGCCATTTTTACATGTGTTCACTCATAAGTCTCTTCCATTTCTGCAGTAATCTGCAATCTTTAAAGAATATGTTCAACATCCCCCTAAATATGTTATTAAATGAGGAATAGCTCACAAAAATATATTGCTGCATAAAAACACAGAAAGAGAAGGCAGAATGTAGTTCAGATAGTTTAGATGAAACAGGCAGGCTGAGCTGCAGGTGTTTACAGCGATGGTGCTACCATGCCCTACATCCCTCCCTATAATATTGAAGCATTAATGCTTCAAGGGGTCTAGTAGGCTGGGGTAGACCAAAATATGAGGTTAAACGGAGGTAACAAAGGATCTGGGAAAGTGTTGTGGAAAAATACTAGTAGACACACCCAAGACAGGATTAAGTAAAGCCCCTAGTTAGTAAACAACCATTAGAGGTCTGTGCTAATCACCTCTTGGGCACCCTTGGCAATGAGTCACACATCACAAACAAACAAGTGACCAAAACAACCCCTAGCCCCAGGAAATATTCCTTGACACCCTTCCTGTACTACAATTTGAGGTTGTCATAAACCCATTAATTCCTATCTCTCAGCCATTAACGGCAATTAGCAGAGTTTTGGTTTCCTTTTTTTATTCTGCGGGGAAGCCGTCTAAGCTTTGTTCTAACCCCAAATACCTCTTCAGGACATGAAATACAGTATAAATATTAGTTCCAAACAATAGCAAGGTATGCCACTGTGGATGAAACCCTGCCAGTCTCTCTGTTGGCAACCCCACCGCCGGATCAAAGCCACCAGCGCCACCATCAGACTTCCATCTGAGTTCTCCTCTACTGTCAAGACTGGTAACTATTGCCCTATCTCCCAAATCTGTTCCTTTATCCAACCTTTTCTGCCATAACTGCCATAACTCTTCATTGGCCTTATGTGGTTATTGTGAGTGTGTGTTGCATGTGTGAGTGCTTTCTGTGATATTTTCCAATAAAAGCCATTTATTTTATTTTAACCTGGTGTTCTCTGCAGTGAGTACTGGTATACACAGGTGAGAAGGTCCCAAATTTACCTGCCTCTTGTAGCATTCCATTTGAGCTATAGTAATCCCCCTAGCTAATAATCAATCATGGGTGGGCTCCCCATGGACCCCCCAGCTATTCAGTTAACAATGGCATCATCATCATCCCTGCTAATCCGAAAGTCAATTGTTGAACCCTGTAATCCTTCCTCCATTACATCACTGGTGACATCAATATTATGCTTAAAATAAATATCAGGAGAAACTTGTCTTCCTGCGCAATATAAGGATATGATTCTTAAGAATCATAAAATCTCTCTTTGGCTTTTCTTTGCAAATGAAGATTCAGGAAGGACTCATCCCGCGCTTTCTGCAAGCACGCTGATGACTAAAAAGGCCAATCCGAGATAAACAAGTCCGGTTGCAAGCAGGGCACAGCAGAAGGTCTCCTTGGGTGATGTTTTTGGGTTGTGATTCTTTCTGCATTGTCGTTTCTCTTCAAGACTTGTTCGGCGTGAGTTCTCAAATAAGGCTGCAGCATTGTGGATAGTGTGTCTACATGCCTCCCGATGTGAGGCCAGGGCGGACCACTGTTGGTGATCAATTTGGCCGAGCCTGAGATGTTGTTTCAGGGAGTCTTTGTATCGCTTTTTTGGAGCACCCCTCTTACGCTGACCCATGGCGAGTTCACCGTAGAGTAGTATTTTTGGGAGGCGATGGTCCTCCATCCTAGAAACGTGCCCTGCCCAGCACAGCTGCGTTCTCAATATCATGGCCTCAATACTGGTGATCCCTGCTTGCTCAAGGACAGCAACATTCGTCACATAGTCAGTCCAGTGTATACTTAGGATTGTGCGTAGACAGCGCTGATGAAAGTGTTCGAGGAGTCGTAGGTGGTGGCGATAGGTGACCCATGTTTCATAAAATATTAAAATATGATTAGACTTAAATTTAGCTGTGGATGAGTAGACTAGTGGAAGTAGATTTCACCACATGTCTTTTATCACAGAAGGTACTTTATTTCTTATGCCCCTTTCATATAGCACACTAGTTGTTGTCTGGATTCTTATAATGGCATTATCTTCTCAGCCACTATCTGGATTAGGTTTTCAGATACTAGGGTTATTTGGTTACAAAGAGGCTGGAGGAGATCTTCAACATCCTTCCTCCAAACAGAGGAAAAGTGTCCTCTAAGGGTCATTGTTTAAAAAACAAGCAAGCAAATTCAGCCATTGAGTCTGGCTACTTTTTGAGGTGAGTTGCTGGTTGGTTCTGTTCTAAGCACACAATGAGCAAAATCCCCTCCCAAATCCACTTGTATGCAGGGCAGCCCCCACCCCAACACAGCAACTTCTGCATTGTTGAAGAGTAGGGAGATGAATAGGGATGTGTCTAGCTATTTCCCTGTAGCTGGACATGCTTCAAGGATGCCCTCTTCAGGGATGTTCCAATGATCCCCTGTGGTCTCCACAAATGCCTGTAGTGGCATGTCCAGCTACAGAAAAATAGCTAGACATGTCCCTGCTCATCTCCACACTCTCTAGTAACACAGAAATGGCTGTATGTGGGTGGTGTTCTGCTTATAATGTGAGGTTTTGGGGTGTAGCATCAAGAGACATAGCTATGGAAATGTAGCTATGTGATAGACATATGATTCCCAATGTGGGATTGCTGCCTGTGAATATAAAAATTAAATAACATCTTCATTAAGCCCCTGAAAACAATATCTAAGGAGAACATCTTAATCTTACCATAATTACTCTTAATTTTTTTATAGGTCTCTTCATACATTCCAGCTAACATTTTATTTGAAGGTACATTTATAAGAGCAAACTCATCCAGCTAACATTTATTTATAAGTCATTTTCTGCTGTGATATCTCCCCCCCCCCGGTCAACATGGCATAAAGGGATGACAGGAAAAACTTCGACTTTGTGAGCTTAGATGAAAGAGTATTTCTAAGTGAACTCACCCATAAGATGGCTGTTCCATGGTGCTAAAAGTAAGGGAGCTGCCATGGAGTTCAAAAATTATATTGGCTGCCCTTGCAACAAGTAGAAAGAGTTCCTATCCACTTTTCTTTCATGTTGTGCAAGCCTTATTGAATTTACTGTCTTTCTTAGAAGATTATCAGATGCATCCAAAACAGCGTTATAATGATGCCATGAGATCACAAAAGGGTTTCCTTATCTGATGACGTTGTGCCCCGTGTTATGCAAGTGTTTTGCTGCCATTATGAGGAAGTTATTTTTTATTGACGGGGGGAAGTTGAGAATTGATCTCCTATAGCGTTTGTGTTCTGGATTTCAGTGTTTGTGTGATAAGGCACCCTGTTATGCTGGCATGATTCCAGCATCAATGGGCAGTCCCACCAGAACACTTCTGGGTGTGAATGGGAAAACTAGGTACTGTGCATTCTTTTTGTGAACCTCCCCATCTTGCTTGCAACTTTCTGAATATGTATCTCTGCTTTTCTGAACATTTCCGTTTTTAATTTTGGTGCTGGGGGGATTTTTAGCATGCTTGCATCTTCTCATGAGATGAGCCAAAATCACATTCATGGCGAAATGTGGAGGTAAGAGCCATGAGCACTCGTATTGCCAGATTCTTGGGGCAATTCTGTATCATTATCACAGCAGTGGGCAAAAATGTGTGCCATTGTGCCAGAACATGAATGCTATAATATATAGTGCCATAATCACGTTTTAAGGCACACATCTGATAATCTCCTTAAACTTCAGCATACAATTCAGCCAAGTTTAAGGGCCTTCACTGTTGCATGAAAGCAAAAGAAATGGAAAAACTGAGTATAGTACTTGTTTTTATCTACTTATATAAAAAGAAGTCACGGATACAATCTTAAACACAGTGTCTCACTGAACTTAGCAGAGTTTACTTCTCAGTAGACATACAATATATGCAATTGTGTTATGCTTTGAGTTGGACTGTACCCCAATTTTGTAAAACATTTAGGCTTCAGTCCTATACACGTCTACTCAAACGTCACTCCTACTGTGTTCAATAAAACTTACTTAAAAGTAGAGGGTTGAAGGATTTCATCTAGAAAGAATGATTTAAACTTTAAGGCTGTTATTTTATGTACCAATTACAGCTTATTTATTCTTTTTTTTTTTTATTAAGCAAAGACATCCCAAAGCAGCTAACAAGCATCAGATGGCTACAAATGAATAAAACATAAAAATATATTTTATAAAACCTGACCACAACTCAGGAATAATTACGTAGACTTAAATCATTGACTTCACAAAACTTCACTGTGTTTAACTCTGCTGGATATTAATACTAATGCTAAGTAATATTAATACACAGCAGCATTGTTCCCTCTATTGCTGGTGTTTAAGGTGGGAGTTGTTCCTTCTGTAGCAATAGTATTACCCACACATGAGGGAGAGGTATGAAAAGGCTAGGGAGAACTCTAAGACTTGCTAAATAAATAAATAAATAAATAAAATCTTTAAAATAAACACAAGCAAGACTGGGGTGTGTGAGAGTGACTATCTCGAAGCTGACCAATGAGGACTAACTATACTCATTGGCCACAGGATGTTGACTGAAAAACAATGAAATAGGGAGAGAGGGAAGGAGGGGAGATTATTATTTTGCAAAACTAAAAGTGACTGAACCAAAGTGACAAAAATAGGATGCTGATCCCACAAAATTATTATTACTATTATTATTTATTTTTATTTTATTCATTTCTATCCTGCCTTTCTCCCACCAACTCAACTCAACTCAAGGCAGCTAACATCATTGTAAAAAAATACAAGCTAAAAACATACAAAGTATAAAGTTAAAATCACATTATAAATATAACATTTTTTAAAAATTAAATGATTTACAAGTTAAAAACAGTACAGTAAAAATTAAAAAATCTTTTAAAAAACCCTTAATTTTTTAAAATCCACCCCACATGGCCTCACTAGCCCAGCCCTTGTTGGTTCATAAAAAAACCTGGCAGCATAAAAATATCTTGACCTGCCACTGGAAGGAGAGCAAAGATGGGGTCATTCTGCCCTCTCTGGGGAGGGAGTTCCACAGTCTGGGAGCAGCCACTGAGAAACCCTCTCCCTTGTTCCCACCAAATGTGCCTGAGAAAGTGGTGGGACAGAAAGAAGGGCTTCTCCAGATGATCTTAAAGCTATACTTAAAGCTCATACAAAATGGGGGAAAATGTTTTAAGCTAAAAAAAGGGAGTGCATGGGAGAGAAGGAACACACTTGTGGGCTCCATTTTGACCACTCCTGCTTCAGGTATCGAGGTTATAGTACTACGATTCTACTTTAAGCAGTATAATTCTATGCTATGGAATACTGGGACTTGCAGTTGAGGAAGGGGTCTTTAGAATTCTCAGCCAGAGTGCTCCTGTAGCGCCTCTGACCGAACTGCAAACCCCAGGATTGTACTAGATATTGCCATGGTAGTTAAGGTGGAATCATAGGACTATAATGAAAGACAGGTTGAGTCTCCCTTACCTGAAATGCTTGGGACCAGAGTTGTTCTGGATTTTAGAATGTTTCAGATTTTGGAATACCTGCATATACATAATGAGATATCTTGGAGATGGGACCCATTTGTAAACATAAAATTCTTGTATGTTTCATATACCCCTCATACAATTAGCCTGAAGGTAATTTGATACACAATATTTTAAATAACTTTGTTCATGAAACAAAGTGTTGGTACATTGAACTGTGAGAAAGCAGAGGTGTCACTACCTCAGCCACCCATGTAGACTATTTTGGTTTTGGGAATATTTTGGATTTCGGAATTCTGGATACGGCAAACTCAATCTGCAGTATGAAAGGGCCCTAGGGCATAATATGCTTCTAAAAGACTCACATATACAAGTCCAAGTGTGCAGCCTGATGCAGATCAAGCAGAAGCAGCTGACAATTAAGTGTCCATACAACTGATGGTAAGGTGCTGAGCTCTTTACTTCAACAGGGATATCAATTGGGATGTTTTGCATTTCTAGCCTTGTACGATAAGTCTTGTGGATCTTATTAAGATGTCTGTGGACTACCTTTGTCAACCTGGGATCAGGTTCTAGGATGACAGCAAGGTGTATAAAAGTGCATGTAAGGCAGACTTTTTAAAAATGGGGTTCACTTCTCTGCAAAGGGGATCACCTTTGATCACTGAGCATGATCACATCATATGGAGCAATGAGACACCAAGCATAGCCACCACCTGTCTGATCAAGCAAATGCTTTTGAGTCAACAATTGATGCATCCACTGTACACTTAATTCTAATCTTTTGTTATATCAACTGATATTCGAGGCCTGATAAAATAAGATGTATAGAAATTAGAAGTGACTTCATTGTGCCTTGTTTGTGCAAGACTCCTTTTTCCTATTCAATTCATCTCTCAACTTTTGCATATTTAATTTAACCTTCCTCACTATCCATCTGTACACAGTGATTGCAGATTTGGGCACCTTAAGAGGGTCAACAAGCTACAACAATGATTTAGGGATGATTTCTCATGCTATCTGAGGTGGGAGATCAGCAATTTATCTCCCTCATGAACCAGGGATGAACACCATATTTGTGGCCTTTGGCTACAAGTGTTTTGTTCCTTCCTGGAAACTCTCAGCAGACCAACAGCCATAATCTGCAGACCAGTCCTAGTCCACAGAACACCATTTTGAGTAGCACTGTCCTAGGGGATTCCAAGGCACTTATTTAGGCAGAAGGGCCAAATACTGAAGTTAAAAGACCTTGGAAGCAGAGAATTGCAAATAGTGAGATAACCTGTGTGATGCACAGCACCTTCCTAGTGGAGCAGGGGCCTTTCTTATCCCACTATTGCCACCACTTTTGCAATGCCACGCCACTGCGTCATGGCCAAACTACATCTCCCAGTGGTATAGCACAAGTATTTATGTGTGAATGTGTTCTACTGGCTGTGCCTACTTGTCAGAGAATCACTCATGCCAGGCTGCACATCTTAAATTAATGTAAAGAACGTTTACTGGCAAAGAATAAAATTTAACTCTATAAACAAGTCATTTGGTCTCCACATACATTCCCTCTATAAGCCTCTTCCTCTCTGACTACTCCTTTCAGCACTCAGCTTAAAAACTGCCTCTCTGTCAGACTACTGCTCAAGAACTGTCATTTTCCAAGCCTCAGCTTAAAAACTCAATTTAAAAACTGATCTCTTTCTTCACTCACTCCCCCTTTTCTCCTCCAGAAGCCCCTCCTCCTTCTACCTCCTCACAGAAGATTGGCTCCTGGAGTTCACTGTCCTCCTTGGCCCCCTAGATGTCCATCATAACCTGTAATATGTTAATATTTAGGTTAATGTGTTCACAGTGATCTTCATTGTTGAAATTGAGATAACAACTAGTAATCTTGCTTTTTTATATAACAAAGTTTACTAATTACATTTTCTGATTGTGTGTTAACTGCCTTCAAGTCAACTTCGACATGGCAACCTCTTGCATGAGACATCGCCAAGACACCCTATCTTCAACAGCCCTGTTCAGGTCTTACAGACTTGTGTCTATGGTTTCCTCGACTGAGGCTACCACCTGGCCTTTTCCCCTTTTTCTGCTGCCTTCTACCTTACCTAGCATTATTGTCTTTTCTAATAAGTCATGCCTTCTCATGATATGATCAAGTATGACAGCCTCAGTTTAGTCATTTTTGCTTCTGGGGAGAGTTCAGGTAGGTTTGATTTGTTCTAGGATTCATTGATATATATATATATATATATATATATATATATATATATATCAATCAGTCCATGGTATCTGCAGAACTCTTCTCCAACACCACATCTCAAATGAGTTGATTTTCTTCCTATCAGTTTTCTTCTGTCTTGCTCTCACAACTATATATAATGATGAGAAATACAATGGCATGGACAATCTTAACTTTAGTAATCAGTGAAATATATTTACACTTAAAGATCTTGTCTAGTTCTTTCATAGATGCCCTTCCCAGTCTTAGTCTTCTTCTGATTTTTTTTTGACTCCATTCTCCATTCTGATTAATGATTGATCCAAGGTATAGAACATTTTTATTTCAATTTTCTCACTGTCTACTTTAATGTTATGTAAGCGATCCATGGTCATTATTTTTGTTTTCTTAATGTTTAACATTAGACATGCCTAGCACGTTCCTCCTCAACTTTCTTCAGTAATTGTTCCAGGTCTTTGTTATTTTCTGCTAGTAGTATGATGTCATCTGCATAGCTTAAACTGTTAATGTTTCTCATCCAATTTTCACACCTCATTCCTCTGAGTCTAATCTTGCTTTGTGTGTGATATTTTTAAACATACAAGTTGAAGAGATATGGTGACCCTCTTTCTGACTGGAAACCACTCTGTTTCTCTGTATTCTATTCTAACCATAGCCTCTTGTCCTGAATACAGGTTATGTATGCATCAGCACAATCAAATGTTGTGGCACACCTATTTATTTAAGAGCAGTCCATATCTTTTCATGATCTGTACACTCAAGGTCTTTGTATCTAATCGATAAAGCACATGTTGATTTTCTTTTGGAATTCTTTGGGGCCCTACATTATTCAATGTATGCTAGAAATTTTATCCCTAGTGCCTCTTCCTTTCCTGAATCCAGCTTGAACATTTGACATGTCTCATTCTATGTATAGTAAAAGTCTTTGCTGTAGAATTTTCAGCATGATTTTATTTGCATGAGAGATTAATGCAATGGTTCTGTGGTTGTTGCAATCTTTTGTGTCCTTCCCCTTTTTAGGATTGGGATGTATATTGAGTATTTTCAGTCTGTGGGCCATTGTTTGGTTTTCTAATATTTGTTGGCATATTTCAGTAAGAACTAGAGTGGATCATATGTCGATTGAAACAGTTCTATTGGTATCCATGTTTCTGGTGATTTATTCCTCCCAAGTGTTCTGAGTGCAGCTCTCACCTTGCTTTCTAAAACTGGAAATTCATCTTCATGAGGCTAATCTTCAAATTAATATTTCATACTTTCATTTTTTATAGTTCTTCCATGTATTGTTTCCATCGTCTTTTTATTTCATCTTGGTCTTGCATTGGGTTCCCATCCTGATTCCCACTTTGGTTTAAATTTCACTTTGATTTTTCAGATCTTGTGGAAGAGTTTGTTTTGTTTTGTTTTTTTCCCTTTTTTGTCATCTTTTTTCTCTGTATTGATCATTGAACTAACTCTCTTTATTCTTGTGTACTGCTTGAAGTGTTTTGTCTGTCCAATGAGGTTTCTCCTTCTTTCGGCTATAGATAGTGTCTTTCTACATTCCTCCTTGACTATGCCCCTGGCCTCAGTCCATAGCTCCTCTGGTTCCTGGTCAATTAGCGGTGCAAATCTATTTTGCACATTATCTTTAAAATTTGCAGTGATGTTCTTCAGGTTGTAGTTCAGCTTGATGGGTGGTTTCTTCAGCTTTACTCTAATTTTTGATATTAATAGTTCATTATCTGTACCACAATCTGCTCTTGGTCTTGTTTTTGCAGCGAGAATGTGCTGGGGTGTGTGTGTATAAAAATTAAAAAAAATTATTAAAGATTCCAGGGAGCAAGCCCTTTAGAAATATCTTCTTAAGAAAAGTTTCTTTTAAAGTAAGCAGAGTTAGCCAAGGGAAGACTGGCCAAGCTCAATTTGCATTTGTATGTGTTCTGAATGACCCAGCATTAAAGTCAAGCAGACAAAATTAAGGACAATAAAGACGTTTGCTTAAAAATACATATCAAAAGTTTACTAAAGTTATAGTAATCTTAATCTACATATTCAAAACAAATCTAGGCCCTTAAGTAACTAAGAGGATTACAGTTCAGGGTAGAAAACCCAATCTTGGGAGATTCAGATTAGGATAATCAAACCAGAAGTTTCTAAGTATTACAGAATAACATACATATTTCCTCTGAAAAAGAGGTGATTGTAGGTAAGCAAGAGCTCATCTCTCTTCTTCATGTTTAGAGGTCAGATGCATGGTAGGAAGGGGAAAAAGGGAATGAAGAAGCCTCATGGAGAAGCTGCAAAACCCCAAGGAGGGACAAAGCATCATAAAACACTTAAATTAGGAGGCCATGTGATGAATGAATCAGTTGTCATCCCATAGCTCCAAATGGCTAAGTTAGCCTGAGATGAGAAGGGGAGTATGAATTTAAGCATGCAAGGAATTTTCTAAACTTACTAAGCAGGTGTGCAAGAAGAATGTTACATTTCCCACAGAATGGAGCTTCTCCATATTCTGCTTCCAAGTATGTAATATATCTGATTTCTATATTAGTCAGCCAATGATGCCCATGTATACAGTTGTTTCTTTGGTTGCTTGAAGAATGTGCTTGTGATGAACAGACTCTTGGCCTCACAGAAATCCATCAGTCATTCTCCTGCTTCATTTCTTGTTCCTAGGCCAACATTTTCTATTCTTGACTTTGCTCTACTTCCTATTCTTGCATTCCAGTCACTTATGATTAACATGCAGTCCTCTTTTGGTATGTTATCAATTTCTTTCTGAACTCCAGCATAAAAGCTTTCAATTTTTTCTTCTTTTGCATCTGTGTTTGGTACGTAGACTTAGATTATGGTTATATTGTTGGGTTTTCCCTGAAGTCTTATTGATGTGATTCAGTCAGACTTTGCATTATATCCTTTGACCACTTTTGCTGTATCTTTCCCCACTATGAATGCCACCCCATTTCTTTGTATCTTTTCATTTCCTGAGTAGAACACTGTGTAATTATCTTACTCAAAATGTTCCATTCCTGTCCATTTAGCTCATTCACCTCAAATATTGCAATGTTTATGTGTTTTGTTTCTCATTTTACTATGTCTAGTTTCCCTTGGTTCATGCTTCTTACATTCCATGTTCCAATTACATTCCAATTTATGTTGTACAGCTTCAAACTTTCCTTTTGCATCTGAGCATACCCATAGCTTGACTTCCTTTTGGTACTGAAATGTTGTCTCGTTAGCAACATTGCTACTCATAATTGCTCCCCCTCTCTCCTATTATCTCATTGTGTGTATCCTGTCACTAACTCTTATTTTATTTTGGATTGTCTCATCATAGGGTTTCCATGGTGAAAGAATTTTCAAGTGGGGGTTTACCATTGCCTCCCTCTGCACAGTACTAACAAGTGCTAGCTATGGTGCCATTGCCATTGTCTCTATGAGATCCTCCGTCAGTGTCACCCACCACTATTGCTGCTGCCCAGTAGGTGTTTGCCCTAATGCATCTATTAAATGTTGTGTTGGACTAAAAAGAAATAGGTATTACCCGAACGTGCCCACCCCAAAGTTCATCAAATGTTGTGTACACAAAACACACCAAGACATTCTGCTCCCTGAAGTCACCAGTCTCAACAACAGTTTGTCCTAGAGTTCTCAATGCTCAGTCTTTGGGGTTGTTTGGCCTCTTTGCCCTAGTACATCCATCAAATGTTGGCCCTCTTCAGCATCTTCCTTTTCTTGCCTCCTTGGCTCCCTTGCTTCCTTGGCTCCCTAGAGGCCTGTCCAGCCCTCCTTGCCCATGGCCTAGATGGAGTCAGCCCAGTTCTCTTCATCCTGGTCTATGAAATCTGACTTCTGGTCCTGGCTGAGCCAGATTAACTCTCCTCTCTACACTCCTGTCTGTACCTCTCTGCTGATCCCTCACTGCCCTGGCTGCCTCCTCTGCCTATCTGAGCAGGCTCTGCTGGCTGTTGCCATTGCTGTCTCTGCCAGCCTCCTACGCCTTCTCTAACCCTTTCCTGTCTGCCTCCATCATGATTGGACAAGTGGCTCTGCTGGCCATTTGCCTCTGCCAGTGTCCTTTACCATGACTCTTTGAGTTATGTACATCCTCCTCTGCTCGTCAGCATGGCCTCTGTTGCCCTCACTGCTCCAGCCTCCTCCTTCATGACTTCCTGATTGGGCTGAGAACAACTCGTTGATGCCTTCCCTTCTGTGACTGCCCCCATTGCACCTCATTGGGCTTGAGCAGGTTGAGGCTGATTCCTCTCTAAAGAGCTAGGCTGGACCCTGTTCCTCTCCCCTGTCTTCACTGTGACTTCAGCTGCTGTTGGCCAGCTGTGGGGGCTCCTGTGGTTCCTGGGACCCTCCTAGCAGCACCATAGAAACCCCTTAATCTCTACAAACAGAAATGGCCACCACCATCTTGAACACATACTTTTATCTGATTATTTGTGGGCAAAAATACTTTGGGGGGGGATCACTTTGATGGAATCTCCAAAACCTTTATGCCATTTAAAAAAATCATTTAGATTTGTTCCTTTTTTTAAAAAAAATGTGTCCTACAAAAAAGAACAAAATAGAATAAAAAGCAATGAGTAATATAAGAAGACTGTAACAGGGAAAATTGAATAATAGATAACAGTTACAAATCTTTTTTAAAACTAGCTTTCTAAGTTCTGTGTAGCACTCCCTAGCACCTGTAGTTTTTCCTTCTCCAATAAAGGGGCCTGGATTCCCTTCTGAGCCCGGGATTTGTTCAAGTGTGGAAAATTCATTCCCTGCCCTGATTATGCCAAAAAGAAAGAAAAGGGGAAGGAAAGGAAAGGAAAGGAAAGGAAAGGCTAACTGAAGAATCTTTAGCTACAGATTATGTCATAGAATTTACTTTTCACCCATATATTGTAACAGTCATGCCAAACTGTGTCACATCTTTAGACTTTCTGTGAATCTCTGTGGAGACATTGAGGGACACAGATAACTCATTTATTTGCACATGAGAGTAGGTCACCTTATGGTAAAGATCAAGATCCAGAAAAACAAACTCCCCTCTTCCTCTGGAGGTTGTAGAAAGCCTTGGATAAGAAGAATCCTACTAAAGTTTCTCACAGTTTTTTCAACACCCTTCTTTGGAATAGTTATAGGACTAGCTCAAAGTGCATAAATAATGCGTGGAAGAACATTCACTTTGAAAATATTCATTCCCCCCGCCCCACTCAGTATGCTAACATAGTCCACCTATCAAAAGTCTCTTAGATGGGATAGAAAACTGTTCAAGAAATAAAAGCTGAACACCCCCTTGGAACGCCTGGTGTGATCCTTTGGGTATAAGTTATTTTGCTCAGCTAAATGGCCATGTTGATTGAGGGGAAACAGCCCATTGATTTCTATTATATAAATACCTTTAGTTAGCCACATTGTTAATCCTTACTGGTAATACACACACACACACACATATATATATTAATACTGGTTGTGTGTGTGTGTGTGTAGTCAGTATTTTCTAAACCTGTGGCCAGATTCTACAGCAATAGCTATTATATTACATCGTACATGGCCATGTTTTTTGATAGCATAATATTTGGGAATACTTATTTCCATGACCTTTATTAGAAAGTTATGTAGTTTGATGCTTAAGAGATTTAACCCACCTAAATCAAGAGCAGATGATTGCTTGCCGTAACCAAGACTTCAAAAGAGAAACAAAATTCTTTCCCCATTTACTGTGAGACCTCTCATGCCTAATCCACATGCTGTTTTTATAGTAGTGGAATAATGTGTAATAAATTCATAGATTAAACAGCACTCTATCCAAGTATAATCAATCAAAAATGACAGCTGATTGATTTCTTTTGTAAATGAGAATATACTTATTGTTTAATTGATTTCAGTGTTCTCCAAAAGGTGATTTGAAAGTCATAATTCAAATGTAGCTTAGCTGCAGTTTTAGTAAGTCTTTTTTCCATAAATAAAAATGTTACTTTTTCACAGTGTTGATACCTTGTCTCCCTTTCTTTACTTTCTTAAACTCTGTGGCAAGGACATTTGTAAGACTCATTTAGTCTAGAAACAAGAAAGGATACTATAATTTGCATGTTCATCATGAGGTTAATGTTTTAAAACTCTAGGAACATTTCCCCACTTAGGTACATTTCACTAAAGCATAACTTTGAATGAACATCTGAGTGTAAGTCGCATTGTTAGGAAAGAGATCTCCCCTGGGTCTTATGACTGTAAAATTCAGGTACCATAAAAAGAAAGAAACAGATGGCACGGTAACAGAAAAGCATTTTAAAATAAACATTAATACAAGTTGGGATACACATCTTATTAGAAATGCAGTTTTAATCATATTAACTGTTGTTGACATTGCTATTTCAACTGCTTCATGGGGCTTGATGGAGAAAAATCCCTAATTAATGTGGAATATGATGAAGGCACAAGCATTAACATATATCATTTACTTTAAAAGAGTGATCTTTTTGAAAAAAGATAGTGCTGTTTTGGTTTCAGGAAACAAACTCTAATTAATGATTGACGCATGGAATAACGAGACAAGACACAGAAGATTGGGTTGAAATACGGGCCACTTTACTGTTATGTTACCTATTCATTTCTTCATTTCTTAGGTATGTGAACTAATAGGGGGAGACCCAATGTGGGCGTAGCTGGAGCAGACGGTCACGGGTGACCTATCCTCCAGCTTCCCTGGGTGACTCACCTGAGCCCCGAAGGGGATCCCGGCACCTGGGGTTCCCTTCGGGCACCGTCTACTGGAAGGGCCGACACCAAGTCACAAATCCTCAAGTCGTGTAGCTTCTGAGGAGGATTGCAACCCGATGCTGGCCCCAAGGATAGCCTGTCTTGCTGTACCCCATCCGTTAAGATGCCAGTACAATTCATTAAGGTCCATCCTTCCACTCAATTTGAGGTTGCCATAGGTGAACGCTAGGTCCTTGTCTCCCCGCTACCTGCAAGTGACCGCCTATTTAAAGAACCACACCCTAGGCCAATTGTCCAAGTCCCAAGTGACAGTATGGGATAGGCAAAACTCCCCCATAAAAGAGTAGGTAAAAATTCCTACCCGGCCCAGAATGCAACCAGAACTCTCATACTGTGGCAGAGGCGGGTGGGTGGGTTTGATCCAGTGGAAAAGAGGAGGAGGCCAGGGGTGGAAAAGGGTAAAATAGGCCCTGCTTGAACCCCGCCCCTGCCTCCTCCTAGACAGGGCATGCCTACGCCCCGGCCAACCCCTGTGCTCGTCTCCCTGCCCATCATTAAAACACCTCCCCCGGATCTACCATTCTTCAAGATCCGGGGGGTGTCTGTTAATGATTGACACATGGAATAAAGAGACAAGACACAGAAGATTGGGTTGAAATACGGGCCATTTATTGTTATGTTACCTATTTATTTGTTTATTTCTTAGGGTATGTGAACTAATAGGGGGAGAACAAAAAAAATAATAAGAAGAACCAATGTGCGGGCAGCTGGAGCAGACGGTCATGGGTGACCTATCCCCCAGCTTCCCTGGGCGACTCACCTGAGCCCCAAAGGGGATCCCGGCACCTGGGGTTCCCTTCGGGCACCGTCTACTGGAAGGGCCAACATCAAGTCACAAATTCTCAAGCCGTGCAGCTTCTGAGGAGGATCGCAACCCAATGCTGGACCCAAGGATAGCCTGTCTTGCTGTACCCCATCCATTAAGATGCCGGTTCAGTTCAGTAAGGTCCATCCTTCCACTCAATTTGAGATTGCCATAGCTGAACGCCAGATCCTTGTCTCCCCACTACCTGCCACAGATAAGGGGCAAGTGTCTACTTAGCCCCTATCCCCCACAAGGGAGGCCAATACAGCCTTCACCCCTGTTTGCATACCCTCAAGAAATATCTGGATCCCCCTGTCAGATAAGTGGACCCCGTCAACCCTGTAAAATTCTGGGCATTTGTATGAAATACCTGGGTACTAGATGAAGCTGCCAAGGCCTTCTTCCATTGCCCGGTGAACAGCCTTGTTCACATTCTTTCTGGCTATGTCCAACTGCTTGGTGTCCCCCTCACTGGGGTAAGTCTGTCGTGGAATGATGTCTGACCAAATAAGGAAAACTCATGGCCACACCGCCTTGATCCGTCGCATATCTGCAAGTGTGTGGAGGGACAAGGCTCTGCCTTTCAACAGGCCTAGGTCATTCCCTCCCAGATGTATCACCAGAATATGCGGAGGAGGTCTACGACGCTCCTGAAACAGCAAATTGGTCAGACCATTCCACTTCAAACCCCTCTTCCCAAGCCATTCAACCATGGCAATGTCTCCGAGACCCAGCTGCGGACGCAGGTGGCTTTTTCTGGTATGTCGTGACACCCAATACACATAGCTGTGGCCACAAATCAATACTCGGAATCTCGTATCTGTAAAAGAGCACACAGACAGTCATAGACCACAACATACCCATTCAGTAGCAAATTGGTCGGACATATCCCTTATAAGAACCCGACTTACATCTCCCCAGTTTTTTAATTGCCTCCGGCCGCATACCCATCTCAGCGGCCATTGAGGCAGCCCCAATTCAGAATGAATGATAATAGAAACACACGCTGCCCAACCCCAAGTATGTCAAGGTGTTGTTAGTGATTTGCCCAGAATTCATTCCGTGTCAGGGGAGTCCCGTCAGCGTGGCAAAATAGGGGTCCGAATTGGGCAGGCCTCACTTTCAAATAGTCTTTCAGAGCAGCAACCGGGCAGAGGGTCCTGTCTTGGCACTCTCTAAGTACAATATGCACACCCTTCCCTATCTGATCAGTTTTTGATCATCGAATCAGGATGGTGACCTCCTTGGTGCCCATGCAGATGTCACCCAAACTGAGGGCCAGACCCGATTTGTCACGTTTAGATGCTACCACCAACTCGCTGATGTGAAAGGCGCCAAAGAAAGCTATAAGCGAAGCTGTGTGGAGCAATACCATCTCAAAAAGATTGGCACAAATAGCTGGCCAAATTTGGAAAATTTCAGAATTGCTGGGGAGACGGGTTGCCTATTGTCTGTTGTTTTTCCCCTCTGTCTAGCCCATTCCTCCAATGCCTTCCTAATTCAAAAATCTGATGTGGTATCCGGCAAGCCTTACGCCTTACTCCAGAAGGCCAAGGCCGCCAACCTGGACCATATGGATTGTGGGGCGAGGCCTTTGTCCCTAAGGAAAATGCAAAATTGGAGAAGGTGGGGGACGGGTACCGTCCAGGTTTGGATAGCCGCATACTGTTGTGAAATTCAAAAAATTCCTGGACGGCTCTCTTATATACCCTTCTGGTGCTAGGAGTGATGGAGAGCCTGATGGCCTTAACTATTTCGCCCGTCCAAGCTCCCACAAATCTGTTGGCATTGTGTCCGGCAGCTCGGTGGCTCCTGGTGCTAATTACCTGAAGCGATCCATCTGCATGCGGGAGAGAGCATCGGCAATGCCGTTGTCCACCCCCGCTACGTGAGTCGCGGTAAACAAAATATTATACTTCAAGCAGTGGAGTGTAAACGCTCTAACAACCGCCATAACGCTTTTAGATCTAGAGGTAAGTGAATTGACCCCCTGGACTGTGGCCATGTTATCACACCAAAAACACACTGTTGAGTTGGTGAATTTGCCTGCCCGCAACTGGACCACTACCATTATCGGAAAGAACTCCAAGAATGTTAGGTCGGAGGTGACACCAGAACTGATCCAGTTGTCTGGCCACCACTCAGCACACCACCTCCCACCGTAGAAAACTCCAAAACCCAGGGAACCAGATGCATCAGAGGACACCTTAAGGGTGTCGCACACCCACAACTCCTCCCTCCAAAAGGAAACCCCATTATACTGCTTCAGGAATATATACCATATGTCCAGGTCCAGCTTAATTTCATGGGTGACCCTGATCAAGTGGTGGGGTTGTGAAAACCCTGCGATGGCATCGCATAGGTGCCGAAGGAAGGCCCTGCCAGGCGCTACTACTTTGCAGGCAAAATTTAGACGGCCAATCAATTCGTGAAATTCCCTAAGTGTTGCTTTGTTACAACCTAGAAAGTATGCAACCCTGGCCCTAAGGTCTTCTATCTTACCCAAGGGAAGCCTACAAAATTGGTCCACTGTATCAATTTCAATGCCCAGGAAAGCCAATTGGTGACTGGGACCCTCGGTCTTTTCATGTGCAAGGGGAACACCAAATTCATCCATGAGGGCATGAAATTGCTCCAACAGGGAGCGGTATACCCCTGACCCAAACTTGCCAACAAATAGAAAGTTGTCCAAGTAGTGCACCACCCTGTTATATCCTGTCCAAAGCTTAACGGCCCATTCCGAATAGGTACTGAACTTCTCAAATGCTGCACATGAAAGGGAGAAACCCATTGGCATTGCCTGGTCCATGTAATAAAAATCATCAAATGAGAAGCCCAATAGCTCAAAATTATCGGGATGAACTGGCAGGAGGTGAAACGCAGATTTGATATCGCACTTAGCCAGCTCAGCACCAGGGCCATGCTGTTTGACTACTTTAACTACTGCATCGAAGGAGGTGTACTGAACAGTGCACAGCTCATGTGGGATAAAGTCATTGACCGACTGACCCCTTGGGTAAGATAAATGATGAATTAAACGAAATTCGCCCGGTGTCTTTTTAGGGACAATACCTAATGGCGAGACCCTCAATCTGGGGGAAGGTGGGTCAGTGAATGGGCCAAAGACCCTGCCCTTGTTGATTTCTTTTTGAAGTTCTGCCTGACTATATGCTCTAAACCCCGTACCTATTTTAGATTAGGTGCCGTGTAAGGCTTGCACATCCCTCAAGAAAACCATCCCATAAGTACTGGGCTGCCAACTGGTCTGGGTAAACATTCAGCCAGGCAGTGATAACCTCCAACTTAATTGGACTGGGGCCCTTTACCCTGAGAAGCATGGGTGTTAGGGCCCTTTTTCCACCTTGCTGTTCCCTACTAAACTACCCTTTTCCCTTGGTACAGTTCTGGAATGAGTGCCCCCTGCCACAGACAGAGCATTCATGACGAAAAAAGCAGGGGTGGCAGGAACAAGTCCCTTTGGAATCAAACTCCCAGCATAAGAGCTGGTGATTTTGAATTGCTGGCTGGGCCAACTGGGTTGACTGGCATGAAGCACCACCAGATCTAGCATTTTAAACTAGGTGTCCACTCTGTGCCCTCTCCCCCAGTATGGGCTGGCTTGGGGACATGACTTGCAAACACAAATGTGAGTTAATGAAGTCTCACCTCAAAGTTGGGTAGGAAGCAGCCATTAACCTGAAAGACTTGTCATATTGGAGCCAAGCCGGGCCAGAGAAATCCACGTATGACCTATAGATGATGTCAAGGTACCTAAAGAGGGCATAAGATTTGCGAGGCTGTTTCTAAGATACTACCCCAGCATATATGAGGAAACCCACCAGCCTATCCTATCCACCATCCTATCAATGTGTCTCCTTTTTATCTTCTCCTTCTCCCTGTCATCCACTTCCTCTTTCTCCTTCTTGTCCAGCTCTCGGTAGAGAAGGGAGAATATGTCCACATAATCCCCTTTCAAAATCTTATCTTTTGTAGCTGGGGCCAGATGCTCACCCAAAGCAGGGGCCTGCTCCAGGCCTAAAGGACTATGGGGTGGCATGATTGGTGCTTGACCACCAAGGGGCGGTGAGCTAAGGTGGCTGAACATTATTGGACCCGGATACCAACCCTACATGGCATTGGCTGGGCTCCCTGGGGGGTGGCGTTTCCCTGTGTGTTTGATTCATTGCTAGAGTCGGGCTGGCTCCAAGGCCACACCAGCATGTTGGTAGTGTCATTTTGTAACTCACTCTGAACTGGGGGAGCAGGCGGCTGGGTCCTGCTGGGTCCCTCTCCAGGTGATTCTTCCTCATCCAATGCTTCACGGTTTGCAGCTTCCCCTTGCTCTTCCAGTGCCTGAATGCGGGCGAGAAGTTGGTTAGCCACATCATTGTTCAACCCCCCCCCCGCATTAACCCTTGATGGGTGCTTTGGTGGCCTTGGCAGACGTCCCTCCTCCAAAGCCTGCAGGCGATCAAAAATTTGCTGTAAGACACCCTCAAATGGATTGTGAGGGTGAGTGGATTCAGTGGGCTGCTTTCCCTAACCCCCTTTCTTGCCCTTTCTGGGGGCCATTTATCAGTAACTAAAAGGCAAGTCCAAAAGTAATTCCAATGATAACTAAGAAGTAATTCTTTAAAGTAATTCCAAAAGTTACTACAATAAGTAACTAAAAGGCAATTCCAAAAGTAATTCTCACCATAATTCCAAAAGTTACAAAGTAACTTATAGGAATTGAATAATTCCCCCAAAATTAACCAAAAATTCTCAAAAGTAACTTATAGAATTGAATAAGTAATTCCCAATGTAATTCCTGAATGTAATTCCTAAATGTAATTCCAGAAGTAGCTAAAGAGTAACTAAAAGTAGTTTTAAAGTAACTACAAAGCAATCTAAAAGCAACTGTAAAGTAACGTAAAATTAATTCCAGAAGTAACTTAAATTAATTATAAAAGTAACTTAACAAGTAATTCTAAAAGTAACTACAAAATAACTTAACAAGTAATTCTAAACTTAACTATAAAGTAACTAAAGTAACTTAACAAATAATTCTAAAAATATCTAAAATAACTAAAAAGTAACTAAAGTAACTGAACAATCCATAAACAGCTAAATAATGTAAAAGTAACTCAGAAATGAGGCTGCACCCGTGCCACCCCCCACGCCGAGGCAGCAGCAGTACCAGGCAAAGGTGGCTGCCAATGGACTAAGGGAAGCTGTTGTCTAAGTGAGGCCATTGACAGCACATGGAGGCCACATGGAGGCCGCAAATGGTTGCAGTGGATCAGGAGCAACTGTGAAGGGGGGCATGTAGGAGGGGTGCCAAACCGGGGGCGAGCGGCAGCTACAGCAAAAGGCTGTGGAGGCCAGAGGCCATGGGAGAGAATGGCCGGGTGCAGGGCTGGAAAGGCCTAGTGGGAGACCGGAGGGAGGGGGCATGGGGCTGGAGAGGTCAAGCAGGCAGAGCAAGGCCCCAGAGACCAAGGCCACAGAGGGCTGAGAGGAGAGTGAGGAGAATGCAGAGAGGCCAGAGCAGGGGGAGGGGAGTGATCTCAGGCCAGGCACGGAGCTGGACAAGGATCAAGGGCGTGGCGAGCAGCAAGGAAAATGGCCACATGGCTGGGACAAAGGTGGAGGCCAGAGCAAGGCCCGGAGGCCGAAGGGGGGAGCAACTGCAGGCCGGGCATGGGGGCTGGCAATTATGAAAGCGGCCACACGGCAGGACAAGGTGGAGGGCTTGGGGTGGTGGGGATCAAGGAAAGTGGCCACACAGCCGAAACAAAGGCAGAGCAAGGCCGCAGAGACCGAGGCCGCAGAGGCCACAGGGAGGGTCAAGAGGAGAGAGGAAAGGCCAGAACCAGGCCACAGAGGTGGGGGCAGGGGGCAGAGAGTGGGAGGAGTGACCGCAGGCTAGGCATGGGTGATGTTCAAAGTACACAGCTGGTACAAAGGCGGAGGCCGAAGTCGCAAGGCCAAAATGCCGCAGAGGCTGAACCCCAAATAGACCACGTGGGGCGAGGAATGAATGAGGGAGGCCCTTAAACTTTTTAATAAACTCTATAATAAACTCTACAAACTCTATGAATTCAATATTCCAATTAATTAATTCAATTCAGTTAAATCTAAATCAATCTAGTTAATTAAATCAGTTAAATCCAATTAATCTTAATTAAATTTTAAGCCAAATTAAAAAAAAAAAACCAACACAATCCAAAGCAAACCCAAATAATCCAATTAATTTTCAAATTAAGTAGTTGGAGCAAATTAAGTAACAATCAATTCCAACACACACAATCCCACAATCACACTGCTGGGCTGCCCAATCATACAGCCATGCAAGCACAGCCCAGCTAACTTAGCCCTCCCTCGTGGCTAAAGAGGTTCCAGGTGATAGATGTTCTCCCCTCTTCGATCCAGTGGAAAAGAGGAGGAGGCCAGGGGCAGCAAAGGGTAAAATAGGCCCTGCTTAAACCCCACCCCTGCCTCCTCCTAGCCAGGGCGTGCCTACGCCTTGGCCAACCCCTGCACTTGTCTCCCTGCCCATCATTAAAACACCTCCCCCGGATCTACCATTCTTCAAGGTCCTGGGGGGTGTCTGTTCCTCTCCTATTTTCACTTTGCTTATTATATCCTCCTCCCGCACCACCATTCCTTATAACATCAATAAGAGAAAACTGTGACCCTTTAAATTTTGTTGGACTCCAGATTTCATTGCCCTCAGCCACCATAGCCAATGGTCAGGGATGATGGCAAATTCTCCCTTCCCCTGGCTCAGCAGCACTGATTCTGCCCACTCTCTGCTTGCCTGTCACTTGCATCAAGCAACTCCATCACTTCTTTCAAGTGCCTTATCCTGCAACAGGCAAGTGGGAGAGCAGATGGAGATTAACGCTGCTGAGCCAGGGGAAGGGAGAAAACCTCTTCCTTCTGCTGGGAACTTGACTAATGAGCTTTGAAATAGTTGTGGTGATGGTGGCAGCAGCACTGGCGGCAGCGGACAAAATACAGGGACAGTCAGGTAGTGAAGACAAATACCTGATGTCCCTGTGGAGAGCAATTACTGCGCACAGCTTTGGGACAGATGCGGGGGCACGAGGGGCAGGACTCCATTCTGAGTTTTTGCCCCAGATGTAGAAACGCCAACTGTCTTTCCCATGGACGAATCTCGTGAAATCAGCACTATGGACACTGTCTTCTAGGGAGATTCAGGGCTCACACTTAGGTCTACAGAGCCTTTGTAGCTCTCCTTTGACTGAAAGGGGTTAACGTATGTGTTCATTCATTAATCTTATGCCATGACAGAGCCATTCATGGAAAAATGGTTTCCGCACATTTTAGGGAACATACATCTCTCTGTAACTCCCTTCCCAGAGTGGCTACACAGTGCCTTCTTGCAATCCTTCATGGGTGGCTGAAGATTTTTTTTCTGCAGGCCTTTGAGGGCTGATTGTTTAGGGGGAAGCAGCTTTTAATAATCTAATGTGTTGTTTAGCCTGTGAAAGCTATTGTGGTATAGTGGTGTGAGTGCCGGAATAGGAATCAGGAAGACCAGGGTTTCAGTCTCTGCTGTGACATGGGAACCCACTGGGTGATCTTGGGAAAATCAGTCTCTAAGCCTCAGAGGAAGACAAATCTTCCTGAGAATACCCTATAATAGGTTTTCTTAGGGTCATCATAAGCTGGAAATGAACTGAAGGCAAATAACAGCTTCTTTTCTTTTTAAATGGGTATGCTTTTAAATTACTTTTAGTTCTGTCAATAGTTTAATTATATTTTAACTTTGTAAACTTTTCACTTACCTGCTTAACTTTTGTAAGCAGCCTTCATTCCCAGGGCTGGGGAAAAGGCAGGATATGAATAGATTAAATAAATAAGTACATGAATACAAAGGAATCCTCATTCTCCATAAGATGTTGAATACCTTTGCTTTCTCTCCTTCTCTCTCTGGAGATTTTTACACTACACTGTTATAGTGTTACTATTCCACTTTATTTGCTATGACTGCCTCTTGTGGAATCCTGGGATTTGCAGTTTAGGGAGGGGCATTTACAACTCTCAGCCAGAGAGCTCTTAGGCCTCACTAAACTACAAACCCCAGAATTCCACAGGAGGCAGCCAGATCAGTTAAAGTGGAATAGTAACACTATAACAGTATAGTGTGAAAATCTCTTCTCTCTCTCACACACACAACTATATCATTACAGGGCATCATGTCCATGACAGACACATGCATAAGCTCTCCTACAGAAATGGTTGAATATTTTTGTCAGATGAGGAAAGTCCTTATTCAGAGTCATCCATGTAGCGCCATTGCATATGGCCACACATTGGACATTGCTGCACAATATGTACTTGGTTGTGAGTGATGAACCCAGTCAAACTTTAATCACTCGAACAACAGAAATGAGTTCAAATGCTTTATTGCAAGGAACCAAAGTGAACTGCATCAAGTTATTGACCGATCTGAGGCAAGCACACCAAAAACACAGCACTAATATCTAACTTAGGTTTTATTCTCCCCAATCCACCTGGCTAATTGGAGTCTGTATGTACCAAGCTGTAACTCCCTAATTCCTTTCCCAGGCTCAAAGTGTCCTTGAGCTGTCTTAGCCATCACATTCCAGCCCCAAAGAACCTTTCCTACAATCCACTCATGTCCAGACTCTGGCTAACAAGCAGGCATAACAATATCTAACTAATACGATAGCAGAAAATACCTAACTATATAGCTAATAGCCAGAGTCCTGACATTGTGCAGCATCACAATTTTTTTAAAATGAGGCAGCATTGTACAATTGTTGCATAACTCCCTGACTGTAAAGTTGAGCTCTAACTCATTGCTATAGGATTTTGCTCATATGTGTCCCCCTCACCCAATAGTTAAATATTTAGTATTAACTTTGCCACAATGCATTCAGAGTTGCCATTGGTCAACACCATGTTAATATTTTTGTCACTAATAACTTTCCTTTTATTCACAGAAAAGGTGTTCTATGAGATATAAATGAGATGAGATGACACTCATGATGCTTTGCAGCGAATCACTGAGGAAGCAGAGCTTTGAATTTAGTGTATCAGAACTGGAAGATAGGTATACTTGCAATCTATTTCCCCAAGCTGCAACAAGATTAAGATTACAATTTCGATGAAATATTGATGCCATTATAGAGACATTTTTGGACAATTCAGAGTTAAAAATGAGCATGTTATTTGCATTAAAAACATCTGTATACATCTTGGAGTGACAGATGTGCTTATGCACTGCAGAAATGTGCCTCTGAGTGACAGGGGCCTTGAAACGTTGTTTATGTGTTTAGCTTCCAGAATCAAGGACATGATTTAGTAGGAAGCTCTCATGTTAACACCATTAATAGCATCTTTGCCAACATTTATAATCCCATCTTGAAGAGGATCATTTCCCTCTTTTATGCAGAGAGCACAAGGTCCCCATATTCTATGCACATGACTTTCTGCTCATGCGATCAAAAGTTAAAAGGTATCTAGTTAAAAGAGTCATTCACAAGTTAAAGAAAGGGATTAATTGATGAGAAATTCTTCATTGCAAACATGAAGGAGTAGGGTTTTTTTTTGTTTTTTTTTGCAGTTGTCGTTGTTGCAAAATCCTGCTTGCACTTTTCTATTATTAAAATGAATGTCAACATGCAGAAAGGTATGTTCATGCTGTCATGGGATGTACACCCAGACTGCATCTGAACTTTGTTTTGCAGGGAGAAGCATTCAATGATTTGATCACCTGTCAGAATCATCTCTGTGAAATGTCTTGTAGAGCCTTCACTTCTTTTTCTGCTACCATCTGTGAAGCAAAAGAACAAAGCTCCTCCCTTTCCCAGGAAAATATGCTGGAGTAGAAGAATTCAGCAGACATCCAGTTGCACCTTGGTTAGAAATCCAGACACTCAGTTGGGCAACTGCTGTCCATGTGGTAATTTTCTACTAGCTGTCCTCCCACCTGGTACTATTATGTTTTAAATCTCTGAGTTGAACTAATGCAGGTTTTCAATGTTTTATCTTATTTCTTATTTCTTTCTCATCCTTTTTAGAGATGTGTGATGTCCTTTTCACTAAACCAATTGCCTGCCTATCGGTCTGGGACATATTTAAGTAATTAACAACAATCATTTTTTTTTTAACTAAGGTGATGAAGATAGGGTTCCCAGCACAGTAATGGCTGCGCTGTAGGAACCCCTTTTGAGGGAGTGCAGAATGGAGGCCTGTAACTTTGCCTCAGCCCCTTGGCTGTCACCAGGAGAGCAGACAGTGGGGATAGAAGGGATTAGGCTCAACCACTAGGCCTCCTCCTTTTTGTCACTTTGATTGGCCCACCCTCCCGCTGCTGAATCAGTGTGATTTAATTGGTTGCTTTCGCGCTGAGTAGGAATTTTTGCCCTTTTACCTGGGGTCTTTTTGTATACCCAACACTGTGAATGTGGACTTGATAACTGGCTTAGGGTGGTGTCTTCAATAGGCAGTCACTTGGCAGGTAGAGGGGGAGATTTTGGTAGTTCGGTGTGCACCTTTGGCAACTCCTCTTTTTGGAGGTGAAGGGGGAGCTGGAACTGCCCCTTTAGTTTCTGCAAACTGAGGGGGGGGAGTGACCTTCTTTGGGGCTGGCCTGAGGGGTAAACCCCCTCTTTAAGTCGTGAGACTTGGAGGAGGGACTTTTGGGTTTGCCTTCCAGATATGGACTGACTGGGGAGCAACCAAGGGAAGTTGGGGAGGGTTTGGGGGAGTTGACCTCCTGCCCCAACAGTTCCCATGCTAGGTTGCTCCCCCATTGCAGATCTCTCAAGAAGGGGTTAAATAGGTTATAGCTAAATAAAAAGAAGTGTCACCAGTTCTCTTAATTATATATGGTGGCTGGTTGAGGTTACCTCTACTTTAAAACAAGGGTTTCATGCCACTCTGAGGAGCATATGGCCTTGTCTATGGCTGACCATACTGAATTGCCCCTTAAATACAGTTGTTCTGGAGGAGAGCAGAATGACACAATGCTATAGGCACTCCTAGTGTGGAGTGGTTTATTGCTCCAAGGAACAACTATGGTAATTGAATACCATTATGAGAAATGCAGCATGCCATACCTGGTAATGTTACGAACGAGTTATCTTTTTGGCTTGTAATGAGTAACAGTAATCTTGGTGGAGAAGGCTTGTGATGGAAAGAGCAAAATCCCCTCCCAGTCTGGGAGAGGCTTTCAGTTCCTACTTAATTTCTATATCCTGGACTAATATGTGTACTGGAACACAGTCATCTTCAAAACTGCAATCTTTGAATTTTGAGATACAATTTTCTGTTAAAAAATTGTACACAAAAATACATATATTAAGGAGTGCTGATACAAAAAGGCATATAATAGTGGGGGGAACTGCATATATTATAGGAAATCAATACAAAAAGTGTGTATTAGTGGAAACTATACATTAAAATAAGTGTACATAGTTGTGATTTTTTTAACAGGGGAAATTGGATGGAACGAATGTATGACTGAAGATATAATCTGCCTAAGAAAACCCATTCACATAGAGTTCAATGTCCATAGGCTTATCCAATACATGGACATCAGGTGTGAGGCCAACTGGCTTGTTTGGGGCTGAGGCAGAGCCTTGAGGTGTGGCCTCGTTTCCCATCCAGTGCATGGTCCTTGTCTAGGGAAGGATTTTGTTCAGTTTGCATTTTTAAGCACATCAAACTGATTCTGACATAGGTGGGACACAATTCTCCTTTAGTTTTTATCCTTCAGATTTTACAGTATAATCCACAACTCAAAAGGCGTTTCAAAATGAATAGAAAAGCCATATTGAAAGTAAAATGCATGATAATGCATATGTTACAGAAAATGCATTAAAAAAATGATGTTTTAATTTTATTTTTTAAAAATCACACATCAAGGTGGGTATGGAACTGAATGGACTCAAGAATTAACATACATTAAAGTGACAGAGATCAGGAATTGATTTCACATTACAAGCACATGAAGGTGGATAATGGAGGCATTCAGTAGGTGGCAGGAAAGCCAGATAACATTCAACTAATGATACAGTATTGCTGTTTGAATAGCATGGAAACCACTTTGCTGGGGGACATTTCAATATCAGTTGTACAGCACAAAAAGTATTGCCTAAAAAACTTGCATTCAAACTGGTTCCAAACTCATGTCCAAAACCCATAGAAGTGAACAATGAAGAGTAGGGAATGTCTAAGGTAATAATACCACACCAGTCATTTCTATTTATACCCATTATGGGAAAGGGAGGGGAACAAGGCAGGGGGTGTTATTTTGACTTGTATTTTTAGTAAGATGAAGCTTCACCTAAACTTTAAAATGATTGATAAGCAGGTAGATTTCTGTTTTGTGTGCTATTCTCTTTAGACTATAGTCAAATATGGCAGTAGGTAGATTACCAAGAAATTTGTTCACTGAAAAAGCACTTACCAAATGCCTGTTCTGTGCATAGGCAGCCATCTTTCAGATTTCTAAATGTGAAATCAACATTCAAATAGGATTCTCTTTATTTAAATTAGACTTATTAGAAATTTAAAGCAGATGAAGACACTTTCAATAAAATGAATAAATAATTAAGGCAAATCTGTATACTTGTCAGAAGTTCCATATTAAGAATTAGGAGAAGAGAGACAGCTTCCTGACAGTTCTGTCCCATTTTTTTTAAATAAAGAAAGGTAAATTTAAAAGAGAGGGAGAGGGAGAAAAGCTTGATGTTCTTTTCAAGTTTACTTGATCAAACCCCAAACCCCAAACTGGTGCCAAATAACTTCGCTGATAATAATCACAGCCTTTAATCACAGATAAAAAAAGAAAGAAAGATGTGATACCACTTTATTTATTTATTTATTTATTTGGTTATATATTTATTTTAAAAGGTGAAGGTGCGGGGGGAGAGACTTTATGCTTCACGCAGTTTTAAACATTGATCTGGTTTGTGAAATACAATAACAGATTGCATGTTAGAAACTGGTCAGTAGGCAATGCATTGTCAGCAAACTTAGACAATAATCCTTTGAGTGTTGTAGCACTGCAGCCGTTAATAACAGAGCTTGTTAGCTAAAAGCTGGCAAAGCTTCAAGTATTTAAGAGGATTACTGCTATAAACCATATATATATATATATATATATATATAGTCTCCAACCTCCTCTTTAACATTCAGTGCCATTGTTACATTGTGACAAAGCCTTCATTTTAAAAAAAAAACTTTCAATTTTTGTAAGTACTAATAGCTCTGATTTTGTAAAAGGACATTTTCAGGGGATTATTTTTGGTTTAAATGCAATTGCTAGTCCCAGTTAGAGTAGACACATTAAATTAATATCATTTACTTAGCATTCTATAAATGAGTGTCAATGGATCTGTTCTAGTGGAGACTAGCAACTGGATTTAGGTCTTTGTTTTTAAAGAAGTGAGGCACCTGGGTCTCTTTGAATGCCAATGGAAAAGAGAGCTAAATCACTTTGACAAGAACTGATCGCTAATTTCAGGGTTTGTTTGTTGCTGATTCAAACTGTTTATACATCATAGTCTACCGGTTACTCTGGTATATTTAAATGCATGAGAACATCAATATTTGAATATATGTAACCCAGGTTCATTATATGTCATCCCAGAAGCATGGAATATACAAAACATGGTGACTATAAACAGCAAGGCTTCACAACCTTTCTTCATTGAGAAAAAAAAAAGTTATGGGATGGAAGACACTTCTGAATCCAGGGGCTCATCTACATGGGCCAGAATATGCCTGCTCCCCACCAACATATTCCACCGGTGGATCTGGCCCGTTCTTCCCCCATTACTGGCATGATATGAGCTGGAGTTCAGATGAGTATGCTGGCCTGCCCCTGCTGCATCCATGTCACACTCTTTGACATCAGGAACCAAGCCCACAGCACATCAGCAGGATCCCTGCATGTGACCAGCCTTGGTCACATGCTGTGCCCTCCCCTTCCTGGCTATGGAAGACTGAGGCAGAGGGAAGTTGCAGTGATGAGCCAGCATGCCAGAATGAGCTCCAATGGTCACGCAGAGCATAATCTATCTTTTGCCAGCTGGAATGGATTTTCCTGGGTATTTTTTTAAAAATGCTGTAACAGGCCCTACCCCATCTTCCCCCTGTCTGAGTCCCATTTTTGCCCCAGTTCATGAGGACTGCCAGGGGACAAAACAGGGCAAAAGCCCTGCATTGTCAGGACTTCAGGGCTCCAAGATGGGGGCATGATAGGATAAATTGCCAATGTAGACAAGCCCCAGGTCTCTACAGGTTGAAATTTCCTGCCTTCAGTGTAAGGTAGTCATTTTGAATTCTGGGAAATCCATGGAACTTGTTAGATTCTTTAATGAAGGCAGCTTGCATGCCATTGTCAAGTCTTCTATGACCCAGAGATTGTGTGCTCTACTCTCAGTACACATAGCAGGATGGCAAGTCCAAAAAGGCTCAACCAGTTACTGATACCGCACAGGGATTCATTGTATGGCACAGTCCTACACAGAAGTCCTGGCCTCTCTGGGTAGAACTGGGAAAACTTCCAGTTTGAAATTCTAGAGACCAGCTAGCATACAGTGTAGACCAGGGGTGGGAAACTTCTCGGGATGAGGATGCCAGTGTGAGAGATAATCTCATTGGAGGCTGCACCCTAACCCCTTTGCTACCTCTAACAATTCTACTGACATGTCACAATATTTTGCCAGCATTTTGGCCAAATGAATTGCATTTATTCTGCTAAAGCAGAAGTGGGCATAGTGTGGTCCATGAGCTACATGCAGCCCTTGAAGCACCCCCCGCCACACAGAGCCTCCAGATCCCTCAAAGCTGAACAGAAATAAGACTGTTTGCTTCCCCCAAAAAAACTGAAGAAAGAAAAATAAATCAGCTGATAATGTCCAAAATGGCAGCCATGGCAACCAAAAGTGACATCACATCACTTCCAGGGTGCTGAATCAAGCTGGTGCAACCTGGCAGGGGAGCAAAGGGAGGGTGGAATGGCCCCACAATTCCCCATTCCTGCATTAAACCAAGGTCTGTATAAAGTAGTTCTCTGGTTTTTAAGCAGAACCTTGTTTCTAGGAGGCTTTCTGACATGTGATTGGGTCTGAAAACAAGGTGTGTGCATCCCACACATCTTGTTTTAAAAGATAAAACAAGGGGGGGGGTTTCTGTTCCATTCAGACTTCTGAGATGTTGATGATGACAGCAATGATGATGATGATGACGACAAAGATGACTAAAAGCTTTATATCCTGCTTCCCTTTCCTTTGATAGCTGAGACCCAAAGTGGTTTGCAAATCAAACCAATTACAACATAGCTAAAGTATGCCAAAGGTTAGCATTAAAATATAATTAAGCTGTACAGAATGTTAAGAACAATTTAAAGCACACAATTATAAACAGTGAAAAATAGTTCAAACAGAATGCAGTTAAAAGAAGTACAACAATGTATTAAAAGCCATTTCTCTTTTAAAAATGCAGTCCCCAGAAGCCTTAGGGAATGCACAATTCTTTGTATATTATCAGGCACAGCAGAAACCATGTCAGAAGATTGTGATGAGAACAGGAACAGGATATTATCAGATGACGATGTCCTTCAGAGTCCTGGAGGAATAGCGTGGGCATGAGTAAGGCATCCCTTTTTATTGGTGGCTTATCCTCATCAATGAAAAAGGGAAGCCTTGTTCGCAGCAGCACTATACCCCAGGAACAACTGAGCATGTGGATATCTGATAATGTCACCCTTTCTGTTCTCCTCCCGTTCTTTTGATGTGGTGTTTTGCCACATTTCCCCATGTCTGATAATCTCCTTTGACAGAAGGAAAGCAAGTAAGCCACTCTAGCTTGCCTAGTGAGTTCCTGAGCCTAGGAGCAGACACCACAAAGGTCCTGCCTTGCCTCTCTCACCACATGTGCTTGAGATTAGACATAATAAACAAATTATTCTTGCAGTTTTGGGAGTTGGACTATATATTGTTCTTCTTATAGTCTAATCTGACCATCTAGCTGTTGCCACCATGTTTGTTTTATGCTCTTGGCAAGATTCATTACACACCTGCAAATACTGGTATATAGCTCCTAAATGATCACTACTGAATGAAAGCATGTTGGGAACAAGCAATCAGATATTATGCTTGAATACTGCCTCTTCTGTTGACCATTATGTACCTGGAGAACAATGCTCTACTGATTGTGAAAATCAATTTGGGCCCAGTGATCTTCTCAACATTAGTCTTTTTTGTTAGTCAAAGTATGGTTATAATGTCTTCCAGCTCACTGAGGTGGGGTTGTCTAAATGGCAAAATACTCCTCACAGAATGTGAGGAGAATGCCACCTATCTTAATGGGATTCCACATCATTCCACTGTATTTGGAAGGAGGCAGGCCAAAAATACCTAAAAGTACACTGGAAAAGCCTTCACGGATTTTCCTGAAGTTTTTTTTTTAAAAAAAAAAACAGCAGAAGAATGCACATTCCTGCTCACTGGGACAAGCGACCAATTTGATTTGCTTTCCCCATACGAGCAAAAGTTGAAAGCTGATTGGTCAGACTTGTGTGTGGGTTGGAGCCTGCTAACAAGGCAAGCATCTGGAGCTGCCATGTTGGATTTTCACCTTAGTGAGTGAGCACTCAGTCCATAAAGTAGTTCTGTTTGTTTGTTTGTTTTGTTAAACAAAAGGTTGCTCTTTCCCACCTTGGACAGGGTTTTTAAAAAACACTGTCTGGTTGCAGCAATTTGAGGTAAGTAAAAATGTGAGTAATTCACTCGCAGCTGCAATCTTGATTCACAGGCATGTCCGTGGATAATTTTGCTCACCTCCTATCTTCCCCAAAGACATTAAGACAAATAGCAGCTGCTGTGAATTGCAATCCACATTTTTTTTGCCTTGTATGGACGAGGCCTGTATTTTCTTCTTTTGTACCTTCTCAACACACTGACAAAAAAATGTTGTTGAGGCAAGAGTCTCCTCAGTAGGAGCAAGGTGAGAAGGATGGCATGCAAAATGTAGAGTTCACACCACAAATAATGCCAAAGGTTCTGGAATACAGCAACGACAATGTTTAGGGGTTTAGGTCTGCTTCTTGTTACTATCCCCACAAGAAATCCGTTTGCTCTTCCTATTTCTATGGGAAGCTCTGGTTTCTGTTAATTATATTTGATTTCTTGTGTGTCCAATAAAATTCAGTTGTTGAATAGATCTGTGTGAATCTGGGTTATTGAGATCAATCAGTCTAGATGCACTCCCTGTTAAAGTTCAACAACATTTGGTCCTGACTGGCTATGGAGAGCCATGTGCTGATAGTTTTGGAGTGATGCAGCCCCTTGGGGTATGGGTGCTGGATTTGCTGTTCTTCATTCTCTACTACCTGGGGTGAGTATCTCACCATGCCTAATGGGAGAGCCCATCTTGGATTTGAATTGTTTTAATGGGGAATAATTTTGATTGCTTTTTAATGTAAATCACCTTGGGTGCTATTATGACTGAAAGGTGGTTGATACATACAGTTAATTTTAGGTAGATAGGTAGGTACGTAGATATTTGTTTCAAAGCCACATCTTGATACATCTCAGTAGCCACAGTTTATGAGCCTCAGTTTAACTACATTCAGCAAGGGGAAATATTTAAACCTTCTTCAAGATGAGTAATTATCTTTGCCTCTGAATTAGCATAATCATAAAGATATTAAAACCCAGCTCTTGTTAATGCCTACAATACCTCTGGAAAAGGACACAGTAAAAGATGAAGCTTCGTATTATGAATATGATTGCGTCGCCAGACATTTCATGCCTTCCCCAGCTCCATTGGCTCTGCTCTTGCACTGAAACAATGCCACTGGCAGCCAGGATAATTTTCAGTTTACTCTTCATGAAAAATGGGAGAGTAGAACAGCAGTGAGACACCTTTGTGCAAGTACTAAAATAGATTGTGAAAGACTCGCCTCCCTTCTCTCTGAACAAGAAATGTAATGTTTATGTAAAGCTGCAACTTGAAATGAATCTTCATTAAGAGCACTGAAATAGAAAGAGACATAAAGGTTTTTTTTTCCCCTTTTCACCTGCAGAAATGAAATCTACCAGAATGTATTGACAGATATACCTAGATATACAATTCAAATGCATCTGGATTCCCCCAACATCTGTTTTGAGAAGTTATTGATTGCTTAATTGAAAGTAATAGTGAAATTCATCTAAAATATGAAAGAATGAAGAAAGTAATGGTTCAGTATAGTGGATTAATAATGTGACCTTCCACTTTTAGACGGAGGTCAAAACTGATTTATCCATAAGTTTGAATAAGACAAATAGCTCAATTTCATCTAAAATGTTAATTGCTCAATGTGTTTACAAAAACAGAATCCCCAACCCTGCACAGACATTGAAACAGGGTAGAGATGAATGGGAGGAGGGGGAAGCAGGTGGAGGAATACGATCCCAGGTCTCCACTACAAATACCATGTATTGATTAAGTCTTGAACACAAGGACAAATACTCTGAGCATGGCCTTATTTAGAACAGTTACCATGTAATCTAGCAATGTTCTTTCATTCTTCTTCACCACATAGTGGTTGCTGCTGAGATCAGGCCTACCTAGGAAGAACTGAATTCTAAACCCTGAGCACTTTAACCATGGCCACTTGAGTACTTACCAATTATAAGGGATAAGAGAATAATTATCTGTGTTTGGCCATACATTCTGTCAAACTTTTTAAAGTCCCCCCCCCCGGGTTTTTCTTCCTTCCACACTTTAACTTCTCCACATTGAGTCAAATATAAAAATGTTCCCTACACTCATACAACTATAAACATGTAGTGCTGTTACCTGCCCTGACACCCCATCCTTCCAATAATTCATCAATTGGCTATATTTCATAATTTTGCTTATTTTTGGACTTCCACATGGTTGGTAGTAGACCAGGGCTTCCCAAATGCAAAGACTCAAGGTGTGCTCAGAAAACGTAAGGAAGAGACCATTCCAAATTCCTAAAAGACAAGCCCGGGTAGTAATTATGCAGACCCCTCCCCTTGGACTGGTAGTTACGGTGGAAAGGTGCTAATTATTCTGGATGTACCTGGAAGTGAGTCACACACTAATTCAGTCAAAGTGGCTGGATTCACTTTCCTCTGCAAAACTGTTTTTCCTTCTCACCTCTTTCCTCAGCGATAGAAGGTTGCCTGATGTCCATCAGTCTTAATGTCTCACCCATTAGCAATCATTAACATAGCAGAAGCTTCCACTGTCTAACTGTGGGACACTTTAGTGAACATTGTATTCCACTCCAATCACCCCCTTTAGGGGGAGTATCAAATATGAATATCATCCCAAATTACCATCAAAGTGTTTCAGTTTCCCAGATGCCATCACTCTGTTGGTTTGCTGTGTCACCCAGTGTGCCATACTTCTTCTGCATGAATCTCTGCTCTTTTGTATAGTATAGCTCATCACCCCAAACTCTATTCCTCTATCCCAATACTTCCTCCTATTCTTTGCTAACCTTGTGTGATTGCTTGAAGCCTCAGTGTTAGTGTGAATACTTCTGAGATTATTTTTCAATACAAACCATTTTTATTTTATTTCCTGACTGTGATCTCATCAGTTAGAACTGATATACATAGGTCAAAAGATCCCGTAGTTACCCGGCCTCTCACAGCCATATTGAGTTAATTTAAATTCCCCATATTAATATTGTCCAGAAAGCAACTAGTTACCAGCAAAGTATAAACAGCACTAGTCTGGGAAGGTAGCCAACTGTTAATTAGCTCATAGGAATGCAGACACAGTCAAAGATTTAGTCCAGTAACACAGTCCAAAAGGTCAAAGGCTTATGGTAGTCAATCTGAGTGGTCCAAAACAGTCCATGGGTCAATAGGAGCAGGCTGCAGAGTAGTCAGGGACAGTCTAAGGTCTAAGCATGAGTCAAGGTAACAGAAGTCAAGATAACCAGAATCCAGGCACTGAAGTCAGCAGGAAGCTTTCACCAGGAAGATCAGTTGATCTCTGACAAAGCCTCCATCATAGCTCTCCCAGGTCCCTAGGGCCATTCCCTGCCATGTCCTCCTCCTTCTCTGACTTTATACCCTCATCAGGCTCACAGGGCATGACAAATATCTGATGTGAGTGGCATTCCCACAAAGCCCCTATCATACAGGTAACATCCCCTGCACTCATGACACAATCCTTGGCTGTACATAGTGGTGCAAAGCACATACTACTGTATGCATCTGTACATATATGTAGCTGGTGTAAATATCCATCATTTCCCCTTTTGCAAGTATAGACGTTGTGCTCTGGCTTAATTGCAAATCATTTCCCATTCAAAAACAGTATATAATGCTGCCTTTGGGACTGAACCTTAAGTGTGTAACTGCACTGGGACTTGTGCAATGAGCTCAGAACTAATTTTTTTCTATGCATTTATCAGCAATATCAGAAAACAAGAAGCTTTTTAAAGAGATTTTTTCTGTAATGGCAAAAATGTGTGTGTGTGTGTGATTTGAGTGTGTGTGTGTTTTTTCTTTTTGCTTCAGGAGCAAAAGTCTTTAGTCTGTGCCTCCTGTTGTGATTTCATCCTCCTTTTTCCTTCCACCTTCTAGTATCAGAGACATTCAACATTTCTTTATAATTAGTGAGCCTTGTCAAGCTGGTGCAAAGTAGCAGATCAGTTGGCAGGCAGCCTAAGAGCAGAAGCAAGAATAGCAAATTCTTGGAAGGAGAGACTGGAGCAGAAGTTAAACCATGAGACAAATCCCTTACAGTTGGCTCACTCTCAACTTGGCAAACCTGAAATGCACACAGAGGGAGAAAAATTAAAAAGAAAAAGGAGGTGGCAAGGACAGGATGTTAGTGGGAGATCTCAAATAATAAACACACAAATGAAGTAAACTCTTGAAAGCTTTTAATGTATATTAATGACAACAAGGAGTATTTTCCTCCTTGAGCTTCAAAATGACATTTGTTTTCTAGAACTACTCTTCTCATTGAAGCAGTGTTACAGAGGACAGCAAGGGACTCATCCTCACATGTCTTCTACATTTTAAACAATAAGAAGACATTTTCCCCTATCTTCTAGCAAGAGTTCTAGTCTCAGAATATTTTCCATGTGCAATAAAATCAGTCAGAGCCATGCCAGATGGTCTCCTGAAACACAGCATTACACCTATGTTTATTTCCCTAATTACAGGCCTTCTGGGTTGAGGAAGGAGCTTAGCACATAAGGAAAGGTCCTTCTTCCCTTCTTCCATGCAATCAAGCTAATTCCACACCACCTTTGCTGCCCCACTAAGTTAGTCTCCTTATTGTCAATGTGCATGACATATCCCTATGAACCTCCCCCCACAACAATGTATTAGCTATATAAATATCCTCACAAGTAAGGACAAATAATTTCAACAGCTTTCTCCCCACTGCAGAGAAAACAAATATTTTTCTACAGTTTTTGCCTATTGTTCACATATCCCATAGTATTTCAAGAAATTAGTCTGTGCAGAAATAAAGAATAATTGCATAAGAATCATGGGAGCTCTTCCTTAAAAACACGGTTTCCAGGAAGTGATGTGTGTTGGTCTTTGTGCAAGGTTGCTGTTTTCTGTGCAAAATCTAGCAATCTCCCACAAACAGATATTGTGCAGAAGCTCCATGAAGCTATTTTTTGGTTGTGTGAGATTTCTGGGTTTGTACATAAAATCTTGCACCAAAATAAATAAATAAATAAATACAATTAAAAATGTAGATTTTTTAAAATGTGAGATTGCTGTTTTATGTACAAGATGTGTGTGTGTGTGTGTACAAGGTTGCCAGGCTTTTCTGCAAACATTTTTTTTTTTGCATGAAAAATGATTATTTTTGCACAAAGGACCCATGTGTATTTCTGTGCAGAATAATTTTGGGGAAAATCCACTTTGGGATGGGTGAATACTGGGTACAAACTATGCAAAATTCTCTCCATTGTGTTTTTCTTCCCATTGGGTTTTTGAGTGCCATTTTGCAACCAGGAAACAAATAATGGCAAATATTCTTTCCATCCCTGCCGAGTACATACCTGTAATTGGGTAAGTGCAACCTGATGTATGCTTCATAGCAGGAGGATGCCTACTTTGGCCATATACCCTCAGCCTTATTCCCTGAAATGAAACACTTTGGCTGTATCACTTCAAACTACAGGTGCGAATTCACCTGACATAATCCTCTTCTTCTGTACAGACTAATTCCCTGCATAAAGCAGGCATGTAAGGGAAATAACTAGGCTAGAACCCTTCTTAACATGTTGGCTTTCTGTTTAAAGGCATATGGTGTGTGTGTGTGTGTGTGCGTGCGTGCGTGCGTATAGATATATGGAGGAGTGTCCAATGATAACACCCACTATTTGCAAACTGAAATGGTGTGAGAACTATGCCAAAGCTGCTACTTTCAACTGTTTTGTTTTCCTTCATCTTCACCACAGAAGAAAGCAATAACAACACTGTATTTCTCTTAAAGGCACACAAATATTGTCATCTAACTGCTTCACCTTCCAATCCTCACAATGTGAATGGGGGTAAAAAAATCACACCAGGCAATACATATATATATATATCTCCAATCAGGGCTTTTTGGAGTGTCTGCTTGCACTACATGCATCTTAGTGGATCGATGGTTGATCTGTCCTGTTGTTTCATGTTTTTCTGGATGAAATAAATGAAGGGAAGTCCATTATAGGTACAGTGAGCAATCAATTGTGCATTTGCAGGTTTTTCATCCTTGCTTTTGCCAACAGTGTGTGCTGTACCTGAATTCGTTCTGTGTTATTCTTTTAAAAATAATGACCACATAGAAAGAAATCTGAAGGACTGTTTTGGGTAATGTGTGGCAGCTGCTGTCTTTGAAGGCCCTTTTTATGGCCCAGCTAGGACAATGAAATGCAGTTTGTAACCAGTATTTATTACAATAAATTTCAACATAAATTCAAACTGCTGTTAACAGCTACAAACAGATCTCCATAGGCAAAAAAGCACGTGCTGTTCTTCCTATTACCATTTTCAAAAACATACTCACAGCCTGTGAAGCCACCTCTGTAAATCATATTTCTTATGTATATCAGCTGTGCTTGGAATTGGCAGTCAACAGGTGTATTTATATTTAGCAAATATATAAAAAACAAAGAACTGGAGAAAGTAATAAGCTTTCTATTCAGCCAGCAGTCCCTGTTTAAAACGGATCTGATGTTACTCCATTTTAAACTCTCTGATTATATTTACATATTTTAATTAGAAATCTATGACTGTGATCCATAGGATTCCAAGTGGTTTATTCTAATATAATATGTACTATCTGAAGAAACCTGGGCTAAATTTTAAATGGACAATTCCCAACTTTATATAGTAGAATATTTCTATACCTAGAAACAACTCTTACGTTTAAAAATCAAAGCATAGGCATAACATCTTCATTTCTTTCACCAAATTCCTGAAGTGGGTCTAATAATTTACTCAGTATTTCAAACTTTGTTCCATGTGGCTTTGACAACAGAAGTCTGCTCTAAGCTGAGTTGAGTGGCAGTGATCTGAATCAAACAGAACTTGTCTTTGGGGGCACATGACCACTGAGGGCCCTATTCTGCCCTGTAGTTTGTCGCTGTTTGGCTACTCCTGCGTTTAGTTTGTTCCCAGTCGGTTCCAGTCACCTCTCAATTAGCCTATACTGAGTGGACAGTGGGTTATGGGCCCAGTACAGGCCAGTACATCTCAGTACAGAGTGGTGTTCCACCATTGGAGTGGAGCTCTGATGAACTTTCTGGCTGAGTTTTTGGACTCTTTGTTTTTGAAGAAGGCAGTCAATCACTAGCACTTGGCTTGTTATTGTTTCACTTTTGCCTGACTCCGTATTCTTTGACTGAAGACTCAAGGACCTTCAGCGTTTTGTTTTTGTTTCTCTTGCTCTGTTTAAATGTGCCTGCAGATATGGCCAGCAACACAGGCTTGTTGAGCTTTAAGAAACTAAACAGCTCCAATTATCACCTCTGGTCCATAATGATGAAAAGTTTCCTCATTAGGGAGAATTTGTGGTACTATGTACACAACCCTCCTGCCCAGCCTTGGAATGCCAAGAAGCAATGGGCTGATAAGAAGGCTACAGCAACAATTATTTTGTCTCTAGAGCCTAGCCAGCTAATGTATGTGCATAATTCTGCCACTGCTGAAGACTGCTGGAAGCCTTTGCAAGATGTGTATGAGAGACACACATGTACTTCCAAAATGCTATTGACTAAGAGACTGTATAATACCAAACTCAGAGAGGTTGATGGCATCAAGCTTCATCTAGAGAAGATAAGGACTCTCTTTGTTGAACTGGAAAACAGAGTAATGTTTTTTGCAGAGTCACAAAAAGTCTACATTGTTTTTGGAAGCCTCAATGAAAACTCAGACTATCTGTTGTACAGACTACAGAGTTTGCCTGAGAGAGATTTAATTCTGAATTTAGTCTCAGCTTGCATCTTGGATGAACAGGAGTGGAGAGACTTTGAGACTCACTACAGTAAACATGTACCACATGCAGGTGGCAGAGATAAGAGTCACACCTCTACAACATCCCAGAGAGAGGAGAAGGTGTCATGCAGCCATGTGAGGTGTTGTTATGCTTGTGGAAAGGCGGGGCATCTGAGGAAACACTGTCCTGCCTCCAGAAAGCTCCAAAAAGAGGCAGCAACAGAAAAGGTCTGCCAGAGAAGCCTCTAAGGCAAATGTGTCCAGAAAAAAATGTTTTGCAGTGACAGCCAACAGTGTGGAATTAGCAGACATCTGGCTTTTGGACAGTGGAGCAATGCATCATGTTGTCAGCCATGAGGAGTTGCTTCAGGATGCAAAGTCAGCATCAGTGACCACAATAAAACTGGCTGATGGAGCTCCTAGCAGAGTGGAGAAGATGGGAACTGCTTTCATTCCCTGCATAGGGGAAACCTTACCAAATGTACTGTGTGCACCTGATATGGCTAACTGTTTATTAAGTGTATCTGCTCTAACTAATGATAAGTAAAAGGTAGAGTTTGAAGTCAGTGCATGGAGATTTGGCCGGTCCAATTAAGACTAGTGAGGTAGGAGGCAAATACATGGTTGTATTGGTAGACCATTGCACCCACTTTGGTTTTGTTTATCTGTTAAAAACCAAAGATTAAGCATTTGCCAAATTTAAGGAATGGGTTGCGATGGTGGAAAGGAAGTATCCCTACAAGGTGGTTTCTTTTATTTCAGATGGAGGTGGGGAATTCTTGAGTAATGTGTTCAAACAGTCGTTAAAGAAAAAGGGTATAATACATAAAACTACAAATCCCCATAGTCCAGCAGAACAGTTTGGCAGAATGCAGAGTAGGCATTTTAGAGTCTATGAAGGATTGTATGCTGGTAGATGCACAAGCACCTGCAAACTTGTGGGAAGAGGTAGTACTATGTGTTAATCTTGTACTGAATAGAATATGGAGTTTTAGCATGAACCAAGCACCCTACTATAACTTGTACAGCAGGAAGCCAGGGAGAGTTAGCAGGAGGGGATGCAGCCCCACAAAAAAACTGCCACCCAGGGAGAAACACCCACTGCCCTCCCGCCCTCCCTCCCTCCCTCCCACCCATCCTTGCTATGCCAGTCTGTTGGGCTGGGCTGCTTGAAGCAGCAGAGCCTGGATTCCTCCAGCTCTGGAGGGAAGAGAAACTCTCTTCCCTCCAAAGCTGGAGAAATCTGGGCTCTGCTGCTTTGAGCAGCCCAGCCAGATGGGACAATTTTTACTCCCTTTAATCTGGGATTATCTTGGATTTTTGGGATGTATAGCAAACCTAAGTGTAGCAAAGTTAAAAATTACTATTTTACAATGTTCATAAACCATTATAGTTAAAAGAAGTCCATATAACATACAATGTAATATGGAATGGGTTTAAGGAGCAAAGCATCAGTAGGAATTTCAAGGGATTTTAAACAGATTTTTAGTAAACTTTGAAAAAATGTATTTCAATTGAATCATGCTTATTGTACACAACACCCCTACCAGTAAATGAGGAAGCAGCACAGTTGTGAATTTTCTACATGTTTAGAAAAGGCAAATTAAAATTAACAGGAGAAAATCAGAATCAGATTTGCATTTTTCCTTTTCAGCTCCCAAGAGCCCTGTAGGCTGTGGCTTTGATTTTACAGTTTATTAGTTCAGGACCAAAAGTGACGTCCATGATTCTCATCTCTGTTGAGGAACAGCAAAAGGGTTGGCCATCAATCTGAGCTATTATTCTGATGTGATATATTGCTTTTGTCAAGAAACGAACACCCATTTTGAAATGCTCTTGTCAGGAGGGGGGGGGAATCCTTACGAAGCTCACATCTATGGCTACTTTGTGTTTTCATCAGTTTCAAATTAATTAGTGAGGGACTGCTTCAAAAGCCTTAATCTGGGCTAGTGTATTAAGACACATGCATTAGCAGTTTCCTGTTTTCATTTCAACATTGCATGGTTTAAAGAGTTCTTTTTTACATTCATTGAGTAGTATTGAGGGCCTTAATGCACAATATTGACAGAGTAATAAAAATAGCAAATTACATTGCAGGCTTTGTGCCAACTTCATTAAAATCCCAGTCATACAACTATATATAGAGAAAGTGAGGGGATGGGGGAGTGAAGGAGAGCAAACAGCAGCATGACTGCATAGGTTACATTGGAAAACTGCACAAATACATAAAGTAACTCTGACCTGTTTCAGCTGCACTGAGGATGGATGAAGCCTGGCTTAGACATGCAGCTGAATAACGTAGAAGAGTGGAATATACTACTGCAGAGTGCAGGTGGAGCCTGTAGTGGATTACATTTTGAATGAGAAATGGATACATTTAATTATTTGTTCTCTCTGTCACTTTTGTGTGTTCACTCATAAACCCATTCTGTTTCATTTTCACTTTACTCTTTATTTATTTGTTTTCTGAAAATCTGCACAAAAATTTTGTCTAAATGTGCAGTTAAACACATCCATTTAAACATACTTTCCTATACATACATTTGGTATACACAGAGGCAGATTGGATTATTATGCTATAATTCACAAATTAGTCTGGGAGATATGGATCAGGCCAGTTCATATTGAAAGGCTCCCCCCTCCTCAAACTTCCTAAAGAACTTTCTCCTAGTTCACCCTCTTCTCTTTCCTGTCCCTAACATTTTTCCCCCTTTTAGGTCTACTGTGAAGAAGCTGCCTTAAAAATCTGGTTATAAATTTCTACTTGGTGACTTTCAGGATTACGCATCCCTGAGATCTTCAGAGGTCAAAAGCTGCAGTCCTACACTCACCTCCCTTGGTGTAAGTCCCAATTGAATTCAATGAGACTTGTATATGACACCAAATAGATATTTGGTGTTGTTAATTGTCATCAAATTGGCTTCCATTTATGGTGACACCATAAATGAGAGCTCTCCAAGACATCCTGTTGTTAACGGCCCTGCTCAGGTTTTGCAAATTAAGGGCTGTGGCTTCCTTGATTGAGTCTAGATATGCATACTGTAAATATTTAAGAATGGGACAGAGACATTTTGACCAGTGGTGGACTGGGTCTAAAAATATTGGTTGCCAGGAGAAAAAGGGGGGCCACCCACAACTATAAGGCTATTATATTTTCTAATGTTTAGGGGGGGGCACTTCATCAGGGGCCCACAGGGCCACTTGCCATTGGGCAAGCTGACACCCTGGCCAGTCCACCACTGATTATGACTGTTGTACACATGCATTTAGAGATAGCAGTGGGATTTCTGTGATTGCGCACTTGCATTTTCCATTTAGGACATGAGCAAGATGTTGAAGGAATGCCTTTATTAACTCCAACACTGGAGATTGCTGAGATAGCAAGATCAGTCTCCATGAAGAGAAAAGTGTCCTTTGTGTGGGGAAAGGGAAATGTCAGGGAAAGGTGGAGCTGTTAGAAAGGCTGGAGCTTGTTGTGAGGGCCAGCTAGTTATATCCACTCATCTGCCAGTCTTGCCACTTAAGCCAAATCAACCCTGAGAATGAATCCACTTCCTCATTCCTGCCTTAAAAACACACACAAACATGCACCCTTCTCCAGACAGTAAATTCTACTGAAAGCTGAAGCTACTCAGTACACCAAATGTTCCCGAATAAGATTAAACATTCTATTAAATTTCATTCATAAATTCATTAATTCATTCTCTTGACTTTCTCTTGGGATGGGACCAAGGCAGCTCACAGTATCTTAAAAAAATAAAATAAATACTTAGGGGCAGAATAAGTACCACATTCCATTTTTTAAGATCTGGTGCAGAATGGGCTATTAGAGAATGAATGAAGGCCAAGAATAGTGATATGAAATTGTGTTATGTGTGGCATAGGGGTCCCTTCTGTGAAATGAAGTCTGTTAGAAGATTGTATCTCTGTTATTTTCATCTGTGAAGTGCTGAAGGTCAGTGGGTACACACTACTCAGTTCTTGTACCGGTGACAATTCCCTTTGCTTGCAATGGTGGCTTGAATGTTCTTCCAGGGCAGTTGACTGTTTTCGCCAGCTCCCACCTGCTAATTTGGCTTTACAGCTAGGAGGTAGCCGTAGCACATTTAGTTGAGGCAGTGACCCATAAACACCATTACAGGATTTTAATACTGAATCTGTTGTGCATAGTAAACCATGCAACCTCAAAGAAAAAGTTTGACTTATTCCATCTAAAGAGCATTATCTAAGTGTAAAAGTATTAGACAGCTAAGCAAAAAATAAATCTTTCAAATAGTGCACTTAGTATAGGAGAAATACATCAGAATGAGAGAAACTGTTGGGGTAATATTTAGGTATCAATAACGACTGCAGACCAAATGGATTCCTCTGGTAATGGCTGCAACTATTAGAAGAACAAAACAATATCATATTTAATAGCCATAAAACCCAGGAAAATAACTAGTTTAGCATTAAGACTGTAAGGACTATATAAATGATAAACCTGCAGGCTAAAGATATGTCTCCCAGCTATAAACAAAACTCGCTTCCTTTCTTTTAACCCACTATCTAAATTTAACATTCTAATATATGTTTTAGTCCATGAAACAGGATGAAATGAAGTAACTAAACAAAGAGAAGGATGTACTTACAAAATAATGGCACAATCCAGTCAGACTTGAGTGCCTTTTAAGTCCAATTGATTTTAACCTGAGATTTAAGCTTTTGGCTAACATTCCCACTGAAGTCAGTCGGACTTTAAAAAACAACAACGTTTCACTGAATTATGTTCCCATGCTTAGAATTTCTGCCCTAGACTATTTGTAATTGTTTTCCAGTTTAAACTGTGAATGATGTTATCAAATTAGGATGAAAGAATAGCATTGAGAAAATATGTTTGAGAAAGTACTTTTCACAGAGTGGATGCAGATGTGTTTTAAAGGCAAGTTAATTATTTGATTTATGAAAATAAGTTCTCTGATACAGTTAGTAGGTGTCCTGGGTATGAAGAAGGAAGTTTATATGCATTTAATCCTTGGACTGGATTAGGCAACTGTGGTGGTTCTGGGACATAGTTCCACCCGTGGACCACCACCCCCTTGGGCTCCATATTAATGGTAAATTGCATCGCCAAATGTCTGTGGAAAAACTGCTCTCAATTTTGACAGTAAGCATTCATTGACAAACTGCAACATGTTCTTTAAAGCAAACAAAATGTTTGTTTTAACTTGGGGGTTCCCCAGTTGCTGGAAAGAGTTGGCAGCATGGATTTAGGGGTGGTTTAGTTTTCTCCTACCCCAAACACACACAAAAATTGACCTTTTCAAGATGAAGGGGATGATTCATATAAAACAAAATGTTTGCAAAATTTGTTTTGAATAAATTTTTAGGACTCTATGCTTGGAGCCTTATCTGAAATTGATAACAGTACCAGTCAGCTCTTGGGAGAAAGAGCTGCAGAGACTGTACTTAGCACTTTTAGATGGCCTCAGTTGTGCCATGTAGCAAGATGAAATTACAGCACTTACTTCAGGAACAACTAGGAACAGTTGATAACTTCCATACCAGTGAAGTGGTGAATTCACTCTGGGTTTTAGTATGACATTTAAATGAGGTAGCCAAGGTGCAGAACCTAGTTTTAGGTAGGTTTTAGCATCCTGAATAGTCCCCAAATCCCATAGTGGATTCACTGCCCCAATGGGTGGAACTCTTAAGATGGGGGAGAGGGAGAGAAGAAGGAAAGCCAGGCTTTGCATTTGAACAGTGCAATGAGACTTCTAGAAGTTGGAAATTTCCACAGTGGAGTCCATGAGGGGTTTGTTTCAGGCAGAAAAATGATTTGGACCAGCACTGCTTTCACTGCTTCCCTGTTTGCCAAACAGCTGACCAGATCAATTGTCCTCTGGAAAGGCTCTGCTTTTAAAACCTGAGCTGCTATAAGTGCACAGTAATCCAGATGGCTCATTCCACCAACTTGTCATGCAAGATACTGGAATAGAAGCCAAATTAAGACCAATGCAAATATGAATTCCCTAATGGGATGTTGTTTCCACACAGAATGTCACCACCACAGATTTTGCAGGGGGAATATCTTATTCAAAAGGTACCCAGATAAAGATTACATCAGAAGTGAGAAGCTATATCTTGGGTCCACCATCAAATAGCCTTCAGGCTCTATCAGCTGGCCAGCTCCAAGTACTATCCAGGGGATCTTGTAGCACCTTTGAAAGAAAGAAATTGTAGCATAAGCTTTTGTAGACTTGGTCTACTTCCTCAGATGCATGGGGTGAACTGGTGCCTAAGAACAGACCTTATAAGCAGGCTGTTGAATAGTCATAGAAAACTAGTGGGTGTGATGATAAAGTGACAAGTTCAGTTTAACAATGTTTGTTAAAGAACAAAGGCAGGAGGAAAGATATTGCCTAAGGCCAGGGTGGGTGGGTGACCATTTAAATGGTGGAGGGAGTTTTGGAATGTAGCGTGGTGCTGGTTGGGAACCAGAAAGAAGATGTGATAAAATGGCCATGAGCGCTCTCAGGAGACTAGGGTGTTAACTAATGTTATGATATGTGTAGTGTGCCAGGAAACCATTGTCTCCGTTCAACCCATTGTTGATGGACTGAAATTTGTGGATATATTCAAATTTAGCTGTTTCTCTTCCCAATCTTCTCTAGTTTTTTGTTCAAATACAGCTATCATGAGGTCAGAGATGGGATGTTCAGGGAGACTGAAGTATTCTGCAACTGTTTTTTGTGTAATCCTATTCCTAATGTCTGATTCATGTTCGTTATCCTCTGGTGTAGAGATTGGCTTGTTTGCCCAATGTAAGTGCTGAAGCGCATTGTTGACAGAGGATGGCATATATCACATTAGAGGATAAATAACTGAAAGTACCTCTAATATTGTGGGTGATGTGATTAGGTCTTGTGATGACATTACCTGAGTAGATGTGTGGGCAGAGTTGGCATCTGGGTTTGTGGCAAAATCCTGTACCCATTTCCTCATCTGTGCTATGTTTCTTCCTGCAGGTAGGTAACTGTTTGAGACTAGGTGGCTGTCTGTAGGCAGGTACAGGCGTGCTGCCAAGAGCCGTTGAATGGGCGGCATTATTGTCCAAGATAGGTTGTAGTTCAGTGATGGTACACCTCAGTTGAGAATGGTCTCAAGTGAGAGTTGTATGTGACCACGAGTGGGTTCTGTCATTTCCTGTCTTTAGTCTGTTCTATAATAGTTTAGTCCTGGAGATGGTATCTAACACTTGTAAGATTGAACCAAATAGATAAAAAATATTCAGCACAGTGTTGGAGGGGATGTCAAGAATTGAGGACGTATATTCATATGTGGTGGCATTGTAAATACATGCAGAGTTTTTGGCAAATGGTAATGAAGGAGATAAATGAGATAATGGAGATGTCCTGAAATACCGTTATTATCACACTATGACAAAATACAAGAGTCCAAAGTTACTAAGGATTTATTAACAAATTTGTTGACAGCAGCAAGGTTAATAATAGCATGGAAGTGGAAAGTACAAGGCAACTATCAAATAGAAGAATGGTACAGTGAAGTATGGGATATAGCTATAAATGAAAAATTAACAAACAGTATTAAAGAAGAAAAGGGAATTTTCAATAAGAAAGATTTTGGAGAGAAATGGAGCAAGTTTTTAGAAGTTGTATTAATAAATGGAAGAGGAAACAAACCAGCATTGGAAACAATGGAAATTTGGAAAGAGGGATGAATGTAAGGTTAAGGTTCCAGGATGGTGGCAATCACGTATATGTTAATAAGTATAATTGTTGTATGAGTTGGGTTTATAATTAGTATGTTTTTAAAAATAAATAAAAATTATTATACCCCCCCAAAAAAAATAGTTTAGTCCTAGGTACATGTCTTGTCTTCTCAATTTGTTTTTGTTTTGTTTTGTTTTTTACTTCATACGGTGGGTACTGTAGCTTCTAAATCTTTGCTAGAACATTTACTGAAGACAGTTAGGAAAGTTAAGGAAGAAAGTGCAAAGGCAGGTTTACAGCAGAACTTTAAGAAAACATAAATAATGATCACAGATGATTTACATAACTTTAAAGTAGACAGTGAAGATATTTTAAATACCGTATATTCCGGCATATAAGATGACCCGGCGTATAAGACGACCCCCCCAATTTTTAAGGTAAAATGCAGAGTTTGTGATATATTCGCCCTATAAGACGATCCCCCTCTTCCAACGCATAGCCCCCGCATGCCCCTCTTGCACTCCCTTCCAGGAGGGAGCGCAGGAGGAGGATGCGGAGGCTGTGCGCCCAAAAGGGGCACATTTGCCCCATCTCCCCACCTTCCTGGAAGGTGGGGAGAAGGGGTGAATTGCGGGTTTGGCTGCATAGCCTCCGCATGCCCCTCCTGCGCTCCCTTCCAGGAGGGAGCGCAGGAGGGGGATCCACAGGCTGTGCGGCCAAACGGGGCACGTTCACCCCTTCTCCCCACCTTCCTGGAAGGTGGGGAGAAGGGGCGAATTGCGGGTTTGGCTGCATAGCCTCCGCATGCCCCTCCTGCGCTCCCTTCCAGGAGGGAGCGCAGGAGGGGGATCCACAGACTGTGCGGCCAAATGGGGCACGTTCGCCCCTTCTCCCCACCTTCCTGGAAGGTGAGGAGAAGGGGCGAATTGCGGGTTCGGCTGCATAGCCTCCGCATGCCCCTCCTGCGCTCCCTTCCAGGAGGGAGCGCAGGAGGGGGATCTGCAGGCTGTGCGGCCAAACGGGGCACGTTCGCCCCTTCTCCCCACCTTCCTGGAAGGTGGGGAGAGGGGGTGAATCGCGGGTTTGCCTCGGCCGCTGCCCACTGTAGGCCCACTGTAGTCTGCCTACAGTAGGCCCACTGTAGTCTGAATAGTTCAAAGGAGGAAATATGAGTCTCTTCCACATCACTCTTGTCTAAATGCTCAAGGACTTGAAAAGTGGAAGCACTCTGGGTCAAGGATTCACCAGAGTTTACAGTACACCCAACATGTTACCTGCAAGCATGGTGGTGTGAGTGATGAAATAGACTTTACAGAATTTTGTAACACTTAAGAGAACTGATTTTTTTCAATATAGTGAAATATTCTTTCCATCACTAGTATCTTGTTTTATTCTTATTATTACATTAGAGGACAGTTGTCAATGTTACTTTTGTTGGAAAATATAGTTTGCAGTCCAATAAGTGGAAATGGTTTTGCTATTGAAGGGTTAACTGAGAAGGCATACGGGATGAGCTGATGTAACTTCCTAAAGTTTTACTATTGGGCAATCTGGGATGAAGGGGGAGTGTCTGAGTGTTTCTTCTTTGTTCCAGAAGCCATGTTATCTAACAATCCTCATGGACCTTTGAAGTGAGAGGACCCCGAAAGGGGCGTCCTGAATATAGTTTTCTAACAATGTAGTTTTTATGTATTTTGAACTAGTTTTAGTCTGTTTTGATGGTTTTTTTGTTACCTGCCAAGAATGAGCTCTCTAAACTGTGAGTAAAGAAGTTTTTGTACTTTTTAAACTAACTTTTGAGTCTTGAGTGGTTATTTTGGTAGTTAAACAACTTGGGAAAAGACAAAGGGTGTTTGGTTACTTACTAAGCAGTGTTTTTAACATGTACGCTAACATTCTAACACTAGATGCTGCTGTGTTAACTCTGAACTCTGCTAAAGTTGGCTGTATTGTCCACTAACGTGTGAAGTACAGCGTGGATGTTTAAACAGGGACAAAATACCCTGATATTTTAAACAGTGTATTTCTACACAAATCTTTTTCTTTTAACTTTTTCCTCATTTACTGCCTTTTCCCCCCACCCCCGATATTTCAGCTGTGTCACTCAGAAATCCTATGGTTGTGTGCACGGATTTCCCCCATTTTAATAGGAAGGAGAATTTTAAAAGTGAATTAACTGAAGAAGGGTATCAGGTTGTATATGCTGAAGATTCTTTCCACATCCAATCAAAAACGTGTGTGGTTGTGCCCTCAAGTTGTTTCTGACATAGGGCAACCATAAGGCTTTTTATTTTTTTTATTTTTATTTTTATTTTTTTGTGCTTTCTGCAACCGGACTTGTTTATCTTGGATTGGCCTTTTTTTTTTTAATTATTTTTTTAATTTTCATACATATAAAACATACATAAAGGTCTTTTCTTGGCAAAGATTGTTCAGAAGAGGTTTGCTATTGCCCAAGAGAATGTGACTTGTCAAGGCTACCCAGCGTGTTTCCATGACCAAGTGGGGATTTGAACCCTGGTATCAAGAGTCCTAGTCAAACCACTATGACTTGCTGGCTCTTCACTATACCACACTGGCTCTCAACAACTTACATTTATAGAAAACAAGGAAATGACACAAACACTGACCATCTAATGGTTACTGGCTCCTTGTAGCAACATCAAGCTAAGAAAACCTGAAGAGAAACAGCATCAGTCTTTTATGCAAAGGTCTGGTGCACAAAATATTCTGCCAATTGAAAATTTAAATGCATGTAACTTTAAGAATATTTGTGTTTTAGAACAAGCTTGGCCTGTCTAGAGAATGATAAATAATTAAGAGTGCCAGATAAAACCTTATTTTATGCACCCTTGGAGAATTATTTTCTAATGCATTGATTTATCTGTTCTTTTCATACAGCTTATCTTATTTTTAGAAGGTGGATTGAACATTTTTGTATGAAGAAATGGGCCTAGTTGATACGATGTACTTTGAAGTAGCTGGGGGGTTCTGGTAGTTGCAGTCCACAATAGTAAAGTGGCTGGGGGAGCCTGGGAGTGCAGTCCACAATTCCAAGGGGGCTTACTGGCCTTCGCCAGTGGGCCATTTGCAGCTCAGCCGGTGCCCCTGAGTCCCTCTAGGTGGCTCCTCCAGGAGCAGGTTGGTAGCAACCGACAGCAGTACATTGGCCAAGACACGGTTGGGCAATGAAGGGATCCAGACCCATGCCATAGTGCCAACTATTTGCAGCCATTAGCAAGTTATGGCCTTTTATTGCCAATATTCTTCATACTAATCTATACGTAATCTCTTATGTGTATCTTATACTCAGTGCAATTGGTTAAGACAGCTTGTTATTGTATGTGTCTTCATTAATGGGAAGCGAATGGGAGTGTACGGTCTGGGTCCACAAGTTCTGCCAATGGCCCTTAACATCCAACATGCAAGCATAATGGTAGAGGTTGAAGAAACAGTATTAACTGCATGCTGGCAAAATAACTTTTCTGGGGGGTGGTCTGATAAAGTCCTCAGTGGGGAGTGAATGCATACTGAGTATAGGAACTGAGTGGAGGCAAGATCTGACACCATTTGCTTTAAACATTAATATATAGTTAATACCAAATCCTGGAAATTGTTAAAGCTTGGTTATAATAAATAATATGAAGTGGTTTGTTAAACTGTGGCTCTCATTCTAAAGGCCTCATTGTACAAAAGCCATGCTAGACCTGTGAAATCGCCATATGCCCTGTGAATAATATCTAAGTACTGAAATAGGGCTGCTGCACGATGAGGATGTGCCTTGACCACTACCCCCGCGTAAATGAGAAATCCGGAAAGCCAGTTGGTCCAGTTCCTCTCTACCTTCCTCCTCTTCCATTTTTCTTTCTCTTTCTCATCCATTTCATCTTTGTCTTTTTTCTCCACTTCTCTCTAAAGTAAAGAAAATAATTCCACGCATTCTCCCTTCACTATCTTATCCCTGGTAGACTGAAGCAAATGGTCACCCAATGGGAGGGACATGTCGCCAAAGGGGATGGCTGAATAAGCCACTGCATCATAGCCAGTCCACTGAGATGTGCCAGGCAGTCCCTGCCCCTGCCCAAGAGGGCTCACCAATGATCCAGGGCCATAAGGTGACCAAGGGGCCCACTGTGGAGCGACCCAGCTCAATGCTTGCTGGTGCATTGGCCAGGAGGCATGTGCTGGTTATGTTCGTGTACCAATGTATCCCATGTGTTGCGCGATAGGACGCCATGGACCCCAGGGCCAAGCCATTCCTGTGAATGTAGTAGTTGATTCACCAGTCGACTCGCTTGAAGTCCCCGGGATCACATTCTCAGATGTAGCCGGCTCCTGAGGAGTGACAGAAGGCAGGTCCGTACCCACGTCATCTGCAAGCTTGTATCCCAAGGCTCCATCCGGGTGCATGTTCCTTTCCAAAGCATCGAGTTGGGAAAGAATGTCATCAGCAATTTCTCTCTTTTTAACCTGGTGACTAGGCTTAATTGTTTCCTCCACCTGAACACCTTGTAACCTCTCCAATTGGTGTATGCGCACAAATATGGCTTTCAATGGTATCTGGTCCTCGTCATCACTAGATGACCGAGGATTGGGTTCCACCAGGACAGGGAGTGCCTGTTTGGTAGCCTGCCCTTTACCTTTGGAACCCCTTTTTACTTTTTGGGGGGCCATGTTAACCTAATCAATCACAGATGAGGAATTAAAGTCAAGTGTTAGTAGTTGCCTTTATTATTACTACTACTACTACTACCAATATTGTCTGTCACCAACAAAATCGTAGGACACCAATTGAGAACTGCTCAACACCCAATGTAATGATAGCTACCACTGGTACTATCAATATGCAGTATTAGTATCCGTAACAATAATAGTATAGGGCAACAACCTTAAACACAATACAGTTGAATAACCATGTGGTATCAGAATCACCTGCACAGAATACCAGGCCCCAAAATGGCTGCCAAAGATGATTTTAACTAGGCCCTTAAAATGGCCTCCAAGGATACTATAACTCCTAGCCCCCTGGTGACCCGCCTAAGGAACTGCGGTGCTTATGCACCACCTCAACCAAGCCCCCTGGTGGCCTGCCAAAATGTGCAGAGTGCCAGGAAGAATCTCAGCCAGGCCTAAAACCCAGTAATGATGAACACCCCTTGGTGGCCTACCCAAAACAACAAGCACCAGGAAAAAGATGACCACCTGGATGCTCATTTTGAAAATAAAAATAGAGCACCAGCCACCCAGCCCAGAGACCTCAAACTACCGTTTCCTCCCCAGCAAAATATCTACACTACCACAGGCACCCTACCTGCCCTCACTCGGCCCACAGGCACACTACCCAACTGCCCGTAACAGCCTTCCCCTGAAACAATACTCCCTGTCCTTGAAAAAAACATTGTCTGCCAGTTGTCACTGTAGGTCCGCACGGAGCCAGCCGCCGATGGCCAGCCCATAAACTGCCAATCCAGGCAGACCCTCCCAGCCAAAGGCCCGGCTTCACAAGCCCCCAGTTGTCAGCCAACCGCTTGTGCAGAGCAGGTTGGATGAAGCCTGCCGCCAACGGCCAGCAAGCCGGCCTCAGAAGCATTGGGCGACTGTTCGAGTAAAGCAGGTCGGACAGAGCCCGCTGCCAATGGCCAGCAAGCACTACTGTTCCCAGCAGCGACACAAAGCTCCTGCAGCTGCAGCTGACCAGCTGTCAGCCAACAGCTCAGGCAAGTTGGTCGCAGCTGCAACCGAAGGACAAACTGGGGTAAAAGCTGCCAAAACGGCCCAAATCCACCCTCTTCAGTAAACTCTCCTCAGGAAAGCAGCCAAAACAGTCCAAATCCATTCTTTTCAGTAACCTCTCCTCAGACCCAGCGATCTCAAAGATCCCCTTAACTGCAAAGAAGGAGGTGAGGGGCAGCAGGGCTTTTATAGTCTCTGGCCCCACCCCTCATCCCCCATCGCAGGCAACACCGCCTGCAACCAAGGGAGTGGTCTCATCGCCACAGGAACGGCATCAAAGGCAGCTTCCCAGCCCGATTGGCTCTGCCGCATGGTGGGGAGCCAGAATATATAGTTAATACCCAATCCTGGAAATTGTTAAAGCTTGGTTGTAATAAATAATATGAAGTGGTTTGTTAAATTGTTCACACTGACTCAGACTGATTTTATTTAACTTGGAATAAGGGTTGGTCATGCTTACCACCAGAAGAAACACTTTTAGCATCACTTGTCTACAGCAAGGTCACCTGGAGACCCAGGCCCCAAGTCCTATGGCAAGGTGAGAGTGACAGGCAGCCAGAGCTAGGAACTGTGGGACCAGACTGCTGGGGCCATTGTCACATTTAGGAGATTATCACACAGGACCCTAGAAACTGTTCCTGTCCTGCTACCCCCCCCCACTGCTACACTCCCACCCACTCCTGTCCCCGTAACGAAAGATTTTTTTCCAAAAGCTTACCTTGCTACGTGATCTGGAGTGCTCCCCCTCCCTTCGGCAGTCCGGGTGTGAATGGAGTTGTTGCAAAACTTCATTCATATCCCAGAAAGCAAATCCCGCCCATTCTCGTGAGAGAACGGGTGGAGGGAAATTTAAAAAGCAAAAATTAAAGGAAAAGAAAACAATTGACAGCAAGCACAAAAACACACTAAACATTGTAAAAGCAACCTGGGGAGGGGGGAAGGGTGACACTTACCTGGCTTTCCTGATCGTGCCCAGAAGTGTTCTGGCACAGACCTCCTGGTGATGCTGGCATCCCAGCAGCATAACTGGTCATCTTTTCACTCACCCATCATTCTGTTTCTATAAGGGAATGGGCTTCTTATTCACAGATTTCCCCCATGAATAAGAGGAAGCGGTGGGGGAAACAGGAGCAGAAGGAGCATCACAGGGGGGGGGGGACAATTTCATCTAAAAGGAAAGCCTTTTAGCAGTCTCCTGTCATCCCTGTCCTGGGATATTTTCCCTGTCCGATTATCTCCATAGTCTCTTTGGTACAAGGTCCTTTCATGCTCCTTATTATTCCTTTGTGATCAGAAACTTAGCTACACTACTAAAAGTGGTGAGTATTCTCAGTTTTGGGGACTCAAGGTGTTTCTACATTTCCTTTCCTCTCTTTCCCTTTTCTTTTGCATTTATCACAGTGTCATGGTAAATAAACAGCTCTGTCACAAACAAGTTCATTACTAACCATGATTTTTTTCCACAATATTCTCCTCCCTACACCCAGTTCTGTATCTCTAAAAGAACATCTGCCTATTAATTAGACTGATACAATAATCCATCCTTATTTATATGTACTACAATTCTAATGCTTGTCCCCTTCAATATACTCTCCATTCACACACACACACCAATGCAGTCTTGTTTTCCACTGGTTGAAGGCACGCAGCAAATCAGTTTCTGCTAGCTGTTTAAACATATCCACTGTTTTCTTTTTTACTGTGTCAATTGAATCAAAATGTGTTCCTTTAAGCATCGATTTCACTTTAGGAAAAAGAAAAAAGTCATATGGTGCCAAATCTGGTGAATAGGGAGGACGTTCAAGTGTAGTAATGTGTTTATTGGCCAAAATCTGCTTCACAGAAAGTGCTGCTTGAGCAGGCACATTGTCTTGATGAAGAATAAAATAATGGTTCCACAGTTCTGGCCTTTTAATTCTTTTTTTAAAATAATTTTTATTAATTTTTAAAATTAAACAACATACAATTTCTACATAAAACTTAACAAACATATATAACAGAGATTCCCTCCACCGAGGGACTTCCCTTTACATTCATCCCTCTTTCCAAAAATACCATTGTTTCCAACTCAGGTTTGCTTCCTCTCCCCTTTATTAATACAAATTCTAAAAATTTACTCCATTTTTCACCAAAAACATTCTTATTTAGCCCTCCTTTTTTTTCTTTAACCATATTTGTTAATTTCTCATTTATAGCTATATTCTATACTTCATCATACTATTCTTCTATTTTGTATTCACCTTGTATTTTTCATTTCTTTGCTATTATTAACCTTGCTGCTGTCAACAGATTTGTTAGTAAATCCTTAACAATTTGAGATTCTTGTATTTTTTCACAATATGATAATAATGCTACTTCAGGCTTAAAGGTATATTTATCTCCAGTATTTCACTTATTTCCTTCATAACTATTTTCCAAAATTTGTGCACATATTTGCAATTCCACCACGTACGAATATACATTCCCAATATTTGGCATCCCCTCCAACACTGTGCTGAATACTTTTTATCTATTTGATTCAATCTTACTGGGGTTAAATACCATCTCCATATAATCTTATAGTAATTTTCTTTTATTCTTACTGATAATGTTTTCAAATGTTGCATATTCCATATTTTTTCCCACTTAGATTTGTCTATTACAGTTGCTACATCTGTTTCCCAAACATCTTTTAGATAATCTTGTACTTCTTCATTATCCATTAACATGTGATATATTTTGCTTGTAATACCTTTTATAATATTTTTCTCTTGAATAGCTTTTATAATCAATTCCTCAAATTTTGTACTTTTTCTACAACTTCCCTCCTTTAAACATTTTTTTGTCCATCGTTCTAACTGTATCAGTTTAAACCATGTAAATCCTTGCTCCTTTAATACTTTTTCCATATAATTTTTATTTTTCATTTCCCCCATCCATTCTTTCAACCTTATTATTTCTTGTCCTCCTAATTTTGCTTCCACTTCATTTCTTAAATTTGCTGGGAAACCCTCTAACAATATTACTGGCGTTAATGGAGATATTCCTGGAACTAATACTTTTTTATATTTATTCCATATATCTAATATATTTTTTAAAGAGACAGACTGTATTGTTTCCCTAAATTTCTTTTTTGGTTTACAAAAAAATATATTTCTTAATTTTAACTCTATCTCTTGTTTATTTATTTCCATCCATTCCATTTCCTTCACTTCCACAACACTATAAATAATATATCTCAATTGATTCGCTATGTAATATAGCTTTAAATTAGGTAGGCCTAAACCTTCTTTTTTGGGGGGATTTATACCATCTATTTTTATTGATTCTTGATCTTTTGCCTCCATTACAATAATTATTTATCATATTTTGCCACTTTTTTAATTCCATCTCAGATACTTTAATAGCCAGCATTCTGAATAAAAAAAATATTGTTGGTAATATTTTCATTTTAACAAGCGCTATTCTTCCAAACCATGACAATTTAATTCTCCCATATTTCTCTATTCTTTTCTCCATATACTTCCTTAACATAGTAAAAAAAAAATTCCTCTAGTTTTTCCAATTCTGCCACAATATTTATTCCTAAATATTTTATTTGCTCTTTTATTTTAATATATTTCTTTTTACTCTTCATATTTTTTTCTCTGCCTCTGTATAATTAAATATCATCATTTCTGATTTATTCCAGTTTACTTGTAAACCTGTCATCTTCCCAAATGTTTCCAAATGTTTCTCTATCTCTTGCATTTTTCCAATTGATTTTGTATTGTTATTAAAGTATCATCTGCAAACATATTCAGTTTAATCTCTTCAATATTTCCTATCCCTTTGATATCTTCATCGTTTCTAATTACATTAGCTAATATTTCTATTACCATAGCAAATATTATTGGGGAAAGTGGGCAGCCTTGTCTTGTTCACCTAGTTAAATTTATTTGTTCTGTCTTACCATCATTTACTATTACTGTAGCTTTATTTTTTTTATACAATTGGTCAATCACACCCCTAAATTTTTCTCCAAATCCAAATGTTTTCATTATATTTTTTAATGCTGGCCATTCCACACAATCAAAAGCTTTAAATATATCTATAGCTATAAAGCCTGCTTTAATTTTCTTTCTTCTAATTATTATATTAATTATTATATTAATTAATTAATTATTATATTTCTTTCTTCTAATTATTATATTTATTACTCTTCCAGTTAAAGCAGCCATCTGTCTTCCTTCTATAAATCCACATTGGTCTTTTTGTAGATATTTGTGCATAAATTTATTCATCCTTTTTGCCATTATTGCTGTTAATATTTTTGCATCTTGATTTATTAATGATATTGGTCTATATGATTCTGGATCTGTCAAATCTTTATCTGGTTTTGGAATTAATATAATCAAAGATTGTTTCCATGATGGTGGGATCTCATCTCCTTTTAAAATGTTATTATATAATTCTTTCACTCTAGATATTAATATACTTTTAAATGTTTTGTAATATTTGGCTCCCAAACCATCTTCTCCTGGGACCTTCCCTAGTTTCAATTTGTTTATAATATCTTCTATTTCCTCTTCTGTTATAGGTTTTTCCATTAATTCTTTCTCCTCCTCACTAATTATATCCTTACAATTTTCCTGTATGTATTTCTCTAAGTCTTTCAGTGGATCACCTGCTGAATATAATTTTTGATAATATTCTTGAAATATCTTTAATTTATCTTTCATCAAATTACTTTCCCCCCTTTTTCATTTTTAATAATTCCAATCAAACTTTTAGATTTCTTTGTTTCTGTGGCTCTTGCTAACATTCTAGAATTTTTATTACTGTATTCAAAAAAAATCTCTTTTCATAAATAACAGATTTCTTTTTGCTATTTCTAGATCTTCCTTTTCTAACTCATTTCTCTTTGCTTGTATTAATGCGTGTATCTGTTTATCTCTGTTTCTAAAATATTCTTTTTCTAGACCCTTAATTTCCTCTTCTAGTTGCTTCTTACTTTTCCCCATTTTTTCCACAATGTGTGTGCTTCCCTAATAAATATTCCCCTTGCTACAGCTTTCATTGAGTCCCACAATAATGCTTGATTGCTTTGTCCTACTCTATTTCCCATATTTCTTTTAATTCTACCTGTATTTTTTCTACTATGTTTTTATAACCCAAGATTTTTGTATCCAATCTCCATCTTTTTGCTTGTTTATAATCTTTTGTAATCTTTATATCTGCTGTAACTGTTGCATGGTCTGTAATTTTTATAATCCCTATATCTGTGTTTACAATTTGTGGGACCAGATTTTTTCATACAAAAATATAGTCTATTCTAGAATAGTTTTAATGTGTTGGTGAATAATAAGTGTACCTCTTTTCTTCTCCTTTCCATTATATCCATACATCTCGTAATCCTTTTCTATTTATAATTTTGTTCAAACCAGTTTCATACGTTTTCTTGTCCTCTTTAGTAGGATTGGATTTATCTTTCTGCTTATCCATTACCATATTAAAATCTCATGCCATTATTATAGATCCCTCACTTATTTCATTTGTAGGTTTAATAACTTCTTCATAAAATTCTATTTGATCTTCATTTGGTGCATACAGATTAACCAAAGTGAATTGTTCCTTACCCCTAATTCCTTGTATTATTATATATCATCCTTTTATATCTTTTTAAATTTTCTTAACAATAAAATCACATCCTTTCGACAAAATATTTGCTACTCCTCTTGATTTTGATGTTCCAAAAGCTTTTTCATACGTATTTGCCCATTTCAACTTCAATTCATTCACTCCATCTTTATTTTGGTGTGTTTCTTGAAGGAATATTATATCTGCTTTAGATTTATTTAATAAAGATTCTATTCTTTTTCTTTTTATTATGTTTCCTAACCCTTTGACATTTAAGGTCAATATTCTCAATCTGCCTTCCATATTATGTATAATAAATTTCAACTTCTATTAGTCCCCCATAGTGCACAAATACTACAATACTCAAATAAACAATAACAATAACAATAACAATCCCCCTGCACCACCCTCCACCTTCCCCCCTTCCCCCTCCTTCCTAGCCCTCCCACATACACATTTCCTCACCCCCTCCTAATCCCAGGGATTACTATCCCTGCCATAGCTACAAACTTTGAGGGGGGAGGGGGTGTCAACCATCACCGATGTCACCTTTGATCTCATCTCTCTCAGTTTTTCTTAATCCCTTGTCTTTATATCTTCATTTCTCCTTTCCTGATGTTGCTCCTTTCAGCTCCCCTTGGTCTTTTGCTGCTTCTTGTTCTTCCTCTCTCAATCCCAGCATTGTCAGCAGTTGTAATCCTTCTTCCAGTGTTTTTATTTTGTAGAATTTCCCAGCATACTTGAACTTCAAAAATATTGGGTATCCCCAATTGTAGCTAATATTGGTTTTTTTTTCAGTATATCTTTAATGGGTTTGATACCTCTCCTCCATTCCAATGTTTTCACACACAAATCATTGAAGATCATCACTGGTGTTGATTCAAAAAGTATTTGGTCACCCAGTTTCCTGATTTCATTCATAAATGTCTCTTTCTTGTAGTAATTGGCCACTTTTACCAATACATCACTGGGAGTTGTTTTCCCTGAATCCAGTTCTATGGATTCTCTCAAAATCTTCTTGCACCCACTGTAACTGGGGTGTCAGTTGCTGGAACCAGTTTATTATTTTAATTCTCAGCAGGGTTGAAGTTTCTTTTTCAAAATGTAGAACATTTTGAATCCTTATGTTTGTCCTTCTATCCCTATCTTCTTGGGCAATAATTTGTGTGCATATCTCAACAATCTCTATTTCATGTCTTGAAGGGCATGGTCCAAGAAGGGAGAGGAAAATAGCCGACGTAAACAACTGGCTCCGTAGATGGTGTCGCCGAGAACAAATTGGATTCTTGGATCATGGACTGCGCTTCCATGCGGGGGGACTTCTGGCAAGAGATGGGGTGCATCTTACAACAGTTGGAAGAAACATTTTTGCCAACAGTCTCAAGAATTTGATCAGGAGGGCTTTAAACTGAGTCAAATGGGGGAGGGAGACAGTATTCTGGAAGGCAAAAGGGCTGGAGAAAATAGTCAAACTGTCATAGAGGGAACAAGGCAAACAGCGCAAGGACCCAACAGTGGGAGGCAAAAAAACTTGCACAGGGAGCAAGTAAAGGGAACACATGGTCTCAGATGTCTCTACACTAATGCACAGAGCATGGGAAATAAGCAAGATGAACTAGAACTCCTTGCACTACAAAACAAATATGATATAATAGGCGTTACTGAAACCTGGTGGGACGAGTCTCATGATTGGAATGTAGGAATAGAGGGGTATAACCTTTATAGGAGAAACAGGCCAAACAGGAAAGGAGGAGGAATAGCATTATATGTCAGGGATATTTACACCAGTGAAGTGATCCATGACATCAATACTGGAAGCCAGGTGGAGAGCATCTGGATAAAAATTAAAGGGGAGGGAAACAACAGGGATGTTATTGTGGGACTCTACTACAGACCCCCAAATCAGACGGAGGAATTGGATGTTGCCTTTCTAGAACAGATGAACATACATGCAGAAAGGAGAGATGTAGTAGTGATGGGTGACTTCAACTATCCTGATATTTGCTGGCAATCTAACTCAGCCAAAACTACAAGGTCTAGCAAATTCCTTACATGCCTGGAAGACAATTTCATGGTCCAAAAGGTGGAAGAGGCAACAAGGGGGTCAGCTAGTTTAGATCTGATCCTAACCAACAGAGACGACCTTGTTAATGGGGTGCAAGTGGTGGGATCCTTAGGTGAGAGTGATCATGTTCTCCTGGAGTTTGTTATACAATGGAAAGGAGAAGCCAGGCATAGTCAGACACGCATTCTTGACTTTAGGAGAGCTGATTTCAATAAACTCAGGGAAATACTGGGGATGATCCCATGGTCAAGAATACTAAAAGTGAAGGGACCTCAAGACGGATGGGACTTTCTCAAAAGGGAGATACTGAAGGCACAATTTCAAACAGTACCATTGAGGAAGAAAAATGGGAGGTGTCTCAAGAAACCAGAATGGATGACTAAAGAACTTTCAAGGGAGCTAAGTTTTAAACGGAACATGTATAGGAAATGGAAAAGGGGGGAAATCACCAAAGAAGAATTCAAACAGATAGCGAACACGTGTAGGAGTAAAGTCAGAAAAGCTAAAGCGCAGAATGAGCTCAGGCTTGCTAGGGAGGTTAAGAACAATAAAAAGGGTTTTTTTGGGTATGTCCGCAGCAAAAGGAGGAAGAAGGAAATGATAGGGCCGCTACGTGGAGAAGATGGCAAAATGCTAACAGGGGACAGAGAAAAGGCAGAATTACTCAACACCTTCTTTGCCTCAGTGTTTTCAGAAAAGGAAAAGGAGGACCAACCTGAGGAGAATGGAACAGAGGGCACAATAGGGGAAATCCAGCTCAAAATAAGTAAAGAGGTAGTACAGGAATACCTTCTTAATCTAAATGAATTTAAATCTCCAGGACCAGATGAACTACATCCAAGAGTATTAAAAGAGCTGGCAAATATAATCTCAGAGCCATTGGCAATAATATTTGAGAACTCCTGGAGAACAGGAGAAGTCCCAGCAGACTGGAGGAGGGCAAGCGTTGTTCCCATCATCAAAAAGGGGAAAAAAGAGGATCCCAACAACTATCGTCCAGTTAGTCTGACATCAATACCAGGGAAGATTCTAGAACAGATCATTAAACAGAGAGTCTGTGAACATTTAGAAGGCAATGCCATAATCACAAAAAGTCAGCATGGGTTTCAGAGAAACAAGTCATGCCAGACTAATCTGATCTCTTTTTTTGATAAAGTTACCAGCTTGGTAGATGAAGGGAATGCTGTGGACATTGCATACCTTGATTTCAGTAAGGCCTTTGACAAGGTTCCCCATGACATTCTTGCAAACAAGCTTGGAGAATGTGGGCTAGACAAGTTAACTGTTCAATGGATTTGTAATTGGTTGACCGGCCGAACCCAAAGGGTGCTCAGCAGTGGCTCCTCTTCGTCTTGGAAAGATGTGACTAGTGGGGTGCCACAGGGTTCTGTCCTGGGCCCAGTGCTATTCAACATCTTTATCAATGACTTAGATGAGGGAATTAGGGGCATACTTATCAAATTTGCAGATGACACCAAATTGGGAGGAGTAGCTAATACCCTAGAGGACAGGATCAAAATTCAGAATGACCTGGATAGACTGGAGAGCTGGGCCAAAGCTAACAAAATGAAATTCAATACGGAGAAATGTAAAGTACTGCATTTAGGGCGGAAAAATGAAATGCATAAATATAGGATGGGAGAGACCTGGCTGAATGAGACTACGTGCGAAAGGGATCTAGGAGTCCTAGTAGACCACAAGTTGAACATGAGCCAACAGTGTGATGCGGCAGCTAAAAAGGCCAATGCAATTTTGGGCTGTATCAATAGAAGTATAGTGTCTAGATCAAGGGAAGTAATAGTGCCACTCTATTCTGCCTTGGTCAGACCTCACTTAGAATACTGTGTCCAGTTCTGGGCACCACAATTAAAAAAGGATATTGACAAATTGGAGCGTGTCCAGAGAAGGGCAACTAAAATGGTGAAAGGTCTGGAAACAATGCCTTATGAGGAGAGACTTAGGGAGCTGGGTATGTTTAGCCTGGAAAAAAGACGGTTTAGAGGCGATATGATAGCCCTGTTTAAGTATTTGAAGGGATGTCACGCTGAGGATGGAGCAGGCTTGTTTTCTGCTGCTCCAGAGACTGGAACACGGAGCAATGGATGCAAGCTCCAGGAACAGAGATTCCACCTCAACATGAGGAGGAACTTTTTGACAGTAAGAGCTGTTCGGCAGTGGAACGCACTCCCTCGGAGCGTGGTGGGGTCTCCTTCCTTGGAGGTCTTTAAACAGTGGCTGGATGGCCATCTGTCGGGGATGCTTTGATTGTGATTTCCTGCGTGGCAGGGGGGTTGGACTGGATGGCCCTCGTGGTCTCTTCCAACTCTGCAATTCTATGATTCTATGATTCATGTCTCTGAAGCCAATCTTTGTTCTCATTTGCCATTTTATTTACTTTTTTAATTTCTTTGCACACTCCTGCCATTTCCTGGTTAATTTGCTGCTTGGCACTTTGTAGTTGTTTAGAAACTTCCTGTATTGTTTCTTGTTTCATATTCTGAATTTCATTTCGTAGCTCAAGTGTATGAGCTTTAAAATTTTGAAGTAATTTTTCATTATTCTGTGCCAGCAAAGATTGTAAATCCTCTTGCCCTGACAGGTTTTCCTTCTGCCCATTCTTCTGCCCATTCTTTCCTCCCCCTGCTCCAGTCGCCATTTTTTAAAAAATGCTTCAGTCTGTTCTTTTCCTTTTAAGCTTTTGATCTTTTCAGTTGCTGTTAAAGTCTCAGCTGAAGCAGCCCTTTCAAGCCTTGAGATTGTTTTGTCAGAGGGTTTATTTTTAGATCTTGTCCATAAGGGAGTTTGCAAAACAAAAACAAAAAAAAACAACCCTTATCTCCCCTTTCGACTCTCGACATCAGCTTCCCTCATAAATCCCAAAGCTTTCAGCTTTTAGATAAGGCAGAGTTTACTCACAGCATTCCGACACAGGAGAACAGTTCTTTTACTTTAATTAGCTGCTTCAACAAGTTGGGGTTTTTTTATTTCAAAGATACCACATTGGAGAGAGCTGGATTCTACGGCCACATCCGGTGGTGTGTGACTCCGCCCCCCCTGGCCTTTTATTTCTGATGCTTTCTCTCAGCTTTGTCAAAACTTCCGTATAATAATACTGGTTCACTGTTCTGCCTTCTGGAACTCATTCTGCAAAAATTACACCCTTGATGTAAACACACACACCAAAGCATGGCTTTGAATGTGGACTTGCTTTGATCTGCTTTTTTCATTCTTGTTGATAAAGCTGTTTTCCAGTGCATTGACTGTCATTTTGTCTCGGGATCATACTGGAAGATCCAAGTTTCATCAAAAGTGATGATTTTTTGTAAAAGGTGTGGGTCCACCTCAAGTTGCTGCAGATTGTCAGTGCAAATTTCCTTGCGGCTCTCTTTTGGCTCTGGTGTGAGAACCCTAGGGACCATCTTGGCACAATTTTTTCTCATGTTGAGATCCTCATGCAAAATTTCCATACAATGTCTTTGTCAATGTTCATGGCTTCAGCTATCATTCGGACACTGAGTTGGTGGTCTTCTTGAACAATCTGGCTGATTTTTTTTCCACAGTTTCTTTGGTTCTTGCAGCAGAAGGTCATCCAGGGTGTTAATCATCTTCCACATTTTCATGTCCTCTGAATCTTTTGTGTTAATCAAACACATGCACATGAGACATGCAATCTTCGCCATAGCATTTAAAAAGATTCCATTGGTTTTTTGTTCAATTTTACTAAAAATGTCAAATTGACACATTACTTGACTTTTAAAATTAGTGTTTTTCTAGCACACAACAGACAACAGAGCTGCTTTAAATGATGACTGAAAATTAACTGAACAGCTGAGAGTGTTGATGTTTGTCATGCAGGTTCAGACACGTTCAAGGTCACCACTCAAGCATTCACAGTCAGTTCTCCCTGATTTGTATGAGAGGTAGAAACACAGTCCCATCATTTAATAGACTGACCTCGTAATTAGTTGATAGAATCATAGAGTTGGAAGAGACCACAAGGGCCATCCAGTCCAACACCCTGCCATGCAGGAATACACAATCAAAGCATCCCTGACAGCCATCCAGCCTCTGTTTAAAAACCTCCAAAGAAGGAGACTCTACCACACTCCAAGGCAGTATATTCCACTTCCGAACAGCTCTTACTGGCAGGAAGTTCTTCCTAATGTTTAGGTGGAATATCTTTTCCTGTAGTTTGAACCCATTGCTCCATGTCCTAGTCTCTGGAGCAGCAGAAAACAGGCTTGCTCCATCCTCAGTATGACATCCATTCAAATGTTTAAACATGGCTTTCATGTCACCTCTCAACCTTCTCTTCTCCAGACTAAACATTCCCAGCTCCCTAAGCTGCTCCTCATAGGGCAAGTCTTCCAGACCTCCTACCATTTTGGTCACCCTCCTCTCGACACGTTCCAACTTGTCCATATTCTTGTTGAATTGTGGTGTCCAGAACTGGACACAGTATTCCATGTGAGGTCTGACCAAAGCAGAATAGAGTGGCGCTGTCACTTCCCTTGATCTAGATACTATACTCCTATTAATGCAGCCTAGAATCACATTGGGTTTTTTAGCTGCTGACTCATGTTCAGCTTGTGGTCCACTACAGACTTTTCAAATGGGGTAAAAAAAAAAAACCAAAAAAAAAAAAACAAGGAGGTCGGGAGAAGAATGGGACTGTCACACTTGTAAAACCCCATTTCAGACAGCACTGTCCTCCTCCCAATCTTTCCCTGTGCTTCCCCCATGCTGCGGGCACTGCTTTTTATTGATGGAAAACCTCCGTTAAGAAAAAGCGACACGTGCAGAATGGAGGATATCAGGAGTAAGAGACTGAACTCCATAGAAAATGGCCAAGGAACTGCCAAGTCATGCTAGCCTTGAGGCCACAGCTGCACAAGAAGGTTACTGCAGGGCATTGCATCAGGATAGAGTCTGGCATGCAAAATATGATGTAATGCACCCATGTGGTTGAGGGAGCCAATGCCCTATAAATCTGTATAAAAGAAGGCTCAGTTCAGAGCATTCTTTCTCTTGAAATACCTTGATGCTTGGCAAAGCAGTTTGTCTGTCTGCTGTATATATCTGTACATATTGCAACTGCCTTGAGCTTGAAGATAAAGTGCCTCCTACTGTTTGCACGATATTCACTCTGTGTGTGAATATTTTTGGGAATGGTTTGCTGCTAATTCTGCTGAGATATTTTTGGCTTCTACCAGGGATTGAGTGTCCTATCATCCCCTAACAGAGGAAACATGGGAGAAGGTTGGGAGGTTATGGAGGAGGATGGTGGCATCTGAAATGGGGCTCCATAAGCGTGACAGCCCCATTCTTCTCCCAACCTTATCGGGTTTTTTTTTTTAACCCATTTGAAAAAGTCCTATGACTCCTAGATCGCTTTCACATGTACTGCCATCAAGCCAGGTGTCACTCATACTATATCTGTGCATTTCATTTTTACTGCCCATATGTAGTATCCTACATTTCTCCCTTTTGAAATTCATTTTGTCAGTTTTGGCCCAGCTTTCTTATCTTTTGAGGTTATTTTGGATTCTGATCCTGTCCTCTGGGGTATTGGCTACCCCTCCTAATTTGGTGTCATCTGCAAACTTGATAAAAAATACCCTCTATTCCCTCATCAAAGTCATTGATAAAGATGTTGAATAGCACTGGGCCCAGGACAGAACTCTGTGACACCCCACTAGTCACTTCTCTCCAGGATGAAGATGAGCCATTGGTGGGCACTGGGAAAAGTTTCCACCTTAGGAAGAGCTCTTATCTTCACATCTAATATCCAGAATATGTAAATTTTAATTTGTAATCAGGCTAGATAGTCACACATTGTTTTAGATAAGGAGTGGACAAAATACACCCCTCCACATGATGTTGAATGGCAGCTCTCAGAATTTCTCACCATTGAGTAGGCTGGCTAGGGCTGGTCAGAGTCAAAAAATATTGGGAGAGCTGAGTTTTGGCCATCATTGCTGCAATTTTTTCTGTGGTCTGTTCTGGAAAACAGTGGCCTGACTCCTGTCATCCACATTATGGGCAATGTTGGATCACTCCTGTGCTGAAAATAGCATAAAACATGGCTAGTTCCATTGCTGGATATGCCAGTAAATCCTAATCTGCCTGTTGTCCAGCCCTGGTCTAGATTATCCTACGAGGTCTTCTCATTTGCTCCATAACCTTCTGAGGCTAGTTTATGGCTCACTTGAAGCTTTATCAATACTGTCACTTGTCATTTGGAATGCCTTTCACATGGAGATTGGCCAGGTTCATTTACTCATTGCTTTATAAAAGTATAAATTGATAGGTTCTTTTCAAGAGAGGTCTACATTGTACCACTTACTTCTTATCAGAATTCCAACTGTTACATTAGAGATTATTAAAATAGGACATGAGATTAGATGAGGGAATATTTTACATAAGAAACTACACATCTTCCAAAGTATAGTGGTTGAAAGTATAACCCACATAACTAATCACAGGAAACATTCAGATGTAATCATATAAATGTATTTAGAGTCTGTGCCTCGTGATTTAAGGTGAGTCACAGAAAGGGGGGTATACAATTATAACCTCATCATTCTGTCAAAATGTCATCTATAACTAGAAAGCTGGCATCCATGACCTGTTTTGCCTGAGTTCAAACCAGGTATGGGAAAGAGATGCTGGACTCTGGAGATAATGGATAATTAGTTGTAGACAACAGAAGCAAAGGTTTAAAAAGCTGTCCTCCTTTGCCCCACTAGAAACCAGCTCAAAGCCTTTGGGCCAAAGGCCAAGTCTTCCTGCTTTTGAGGAGACTCTTAATTTTGAGGAGCAATCTTACTGCTGAGAAGCCTGGTGTCTTCAACTGGTGACACAGTGTGATACTGCAGGATACAGACAGGTTTAAATTAATTAAAAAATACATTAAAAATAAAATAACCCTCAAGTGCAGACCCTCAAGGTTCCCTTAATGTCCACCCTAGCTTTGAGGTGTTTAGGTTTTGTAGTCTTGGAGCTATAGTGGAGAAAGACAGAGAGGCTGATATGTCTATGCCCGTGTCTGAGTGTATTATCTCCCATTAGATCACAGTAGAATTTTATAAGCAATAGAAGAAAACAAACAACAGGGAGGCCACCTCTCTGTTTTATTTCTTCAGCAGATTATTACCATTTTATTTAGATTGGTGTTGGGCTATTAACTGGTTGTTGCAGAATGATGCTTGAATGGGATCTGTGCATTGTATTCTTATTGTATTATGTGTTATTATATTGTGTGTTGTAGTCTTATTCTCATAGTTATATTTTTAATATTCTTAAGCTCTTTTAAATTGCTGTTGTTTTTAATATCTTATTTGTTTTTAAACCCTTTTCTTATAATTATTTTTATTATTTGTTTTAGTCTGTGTTGTGAGCTGTTTTGGGTACCATAATGGGAGAAAGGAAGGATATATCTTAAAAAGAAAGAAAGCAAAGAGAGAGAGAGAGAGAGAGAGAGAGAGAGAGAGAGAGAGTAATACACATGATTAAAACAATTAAAGACTGAAAATTTATAATATAAGGGACAAACATTTGAAAGTAAGTGCAGATTGTGTATTCCTGCATGGCAGGGGGTTGGACTGGATGGTCCTTGTGGTCTCTTCCAACTTTATGATTCTATGATTCTAAGTGAGATTGTGCAAACAAATTAGGTTTGTGGTTCACACACACACACACACACACACACATTATCTTACAAATTCACTACTTAAACTTCCCAGCTTCATCTGGTTTAAAAACTCCCATTGAACCTAGCCTCACCCTGTTGCACTCTCTTTGCTTTCCTTGACCCCAATGTTTTCTTTTCTGTTGGTGTTTCTCTTTCTCTGCTCTTATAACCATTTAGACCACACCAATTTCACATGGGTACAAACCACTTTGTCCAGCTCACCCCAGTATTATTTCTCTTTTCTTCTCTTTTCCCATTCTCTTTCCCACTCTTTTTCTTTCCTTTCAGCTCTGAGGTTGATTCAGCCCTTTTATCTCATATCTTTCCTCCCCACCTTTACCATGAGTCTAGAGTTACTATATTCTAGTTCCTCTGGGGTTTGCCTTATTCAAGTCCCTCAAATCCAGTTAGGCATATTTACATATAATGCAGATTGTTTACCATTCAAGTCACTTGGTGGGTTATAAAAATATTGACCAGCATACATATGTCCTGCTAATTTTTCATTGAATAAGTACTTCTTCCAAAGTTGTGTGATAGCTAGAGAGTTTAATTTTCTTAGATTCTTTGCAGTTGTGCAAAGAATCTCCCATTACCCTTTTATTTACCATTTTTTTCTCTTGATAGAGTTCCTGTGTCTTAACAGCTGCAGCAGATACAGATATTCAAAACTTTAAATTCTGAGGAACTGAGATTTCACACTTACAGTATAAGTGGCTTACAGTAACATCATAAAAATATATGTAATACACAACAACAATAGCTGTTTTCAAATACAGTTAGAAATCAACACTTAAATAGTCACCAAAAAAGGATAAAAATATCGCTATAAAAGTATCTACAAAGATTAATCAATCAATTAATACTTCACACTGAAGCCTAGGTGGAAGGAATATCGAAAATATTTGAAAAATGTTTGAAAAATGTGTTTCTTCAGTGTCACGAAAGCTTGACCAGGAGAATCCTGGACTGACATGAACCTTCACAGTTTGGGTCTTATTCTACACAAAATTCACATGTAATTTTTATTTTGTAATATTTTCAAAATAATATCTCTGCATAGAAATATTTTCTGGGGGGAAATGCTGATTTCTATGCAACCCCCCTATGCAAATTTTCTATAGAATAAGTCCTGAACTGTGACTTGTCTTTTAAAAACTGCAGTTTTCCAAGACTATCTTGCTGCAGAAGAACAGTGCTAAAATTACATGTTGCTTCCTCAAGAATAAAATCAGTGAAGAATTACATCCTTCCTAAGATCTAATAAAAGAGAAGGGGGAGACACAGAAAGAGATCCAAATAGCAGCAACAATTTTATTTTCAAGTCATCCACGTGGTGGGTTTAGGGTATATAAAAGAGTGAAACACACACAAAAATGGCAATTATGTTTGCATCTGTGGGCAACAAAATGGTATTTGTCTCCAGTGTTAGCACAGCACCGTGCTTTATAATTCTGAACTGGCACAGTGGCTGATAAACCTTATGAGTGCCTTATGAAGAATATCTACTAAGTTCCATTTATGGTCCACTCCACTCTTGTGATGCTGAGCCAGCAGCTAGGAATGCTTTAATGTATTCTTTGAAACAACAATTTAAGCTTTATATGATTTCTCTGTTACAAGAATAATATTTCTCATGCAAAATGTTACCCTCAGACATGACAAAAGCACTTGGGATGTTTGGCTGCTCAAGAGAAAATGATTTTAAATTGCCTCGCTCTGAAACTGATAGCACAGCTACATTCAAGATGCTAAATTACTTATCCTAATCAAACCTTTCAGTCATTATCTCACACCTTGGATAATACTTTTAAAAAACATGAATGTGTTAGGTATCAGCTAGAATATTATCTTTTTTTACTGTTTCCCCATCCTTCATCTTTATTCAAGACCTCTTTCTTTTTTTCTCTCTTGATACATACATACAGACATTAGGGTGTGAGTGTGTATGCTTTAACTTGACAGAGCTTTGTCTGTATATATTTGGCACTAATGGCCGCTAAACATGACAGATTGGCTGTTTTCTCTTCATCCCAACATACTTTTGCCATTGACAAAAATATGACCAAATGGATTTAATCTGTGTAATTCTTGAAAGAGAACTCCATTATGCCAGCATGGATCTTTTTTATGGAAGATTGACAAGCCAGATATTTTAACTACTTTCACTATGGATATTACAAACTCTGCCATGGCATATATCTATAGAGGGAAGGAAGGAGGGAGGGATGGCTTTTCTCTGTCAGAGGTCACCAGGAGACAGCTTTTATTTCTCATGCACTAGGACTGTTTTTTTTTTTTTTAAGTTTGAATTGTGCATATTTTCTGGCCCCAATGAGAATTTCAGTGTATTTTGAGGTATAAAAATGATCCATGCCAAAAGTATCATATATATGTGCAGACTAAAGTATATACCATCCAAATACTCAGAACTAGAAAACAGAAGTTGAAATAAAAGTAAAACAAAATCAGGTAAAATTTGACACACACACACTTATCTGTGTGGGATTTCCTGACCCCAATTATGTCTAATGTCTCCCCAAAGGGAGTGCTTTCTCTGGTGTTCTCATGGCCCATATAAGTGGTTTCTGTCACCAAGCTAACAATCAGTTGGCTTCATGGTCTGACCATGTCAGGGGTAGGTGGCTCTGACAAGCTCTTAGGAGGCAGGAAATCACACAGTGTCCTCCACTTGTGGCAATTTCCATGCCTGTTGTTCTAGCAATATCTAGTCTAGGTGAATGATCTAGGTGAATGGGTTGCTAGTAGGCAGGCTAGTAGGCAGGCAGGCAGGTTGACTGATAAATATGTTGCTATTGGCTGGGAGGTGGGTTAATTGATGCTTGGATCCAGACCCATGTTGTGAGCCAAGCCTATTCAGCTATAGCTAATAAAGTTATGGCATTTTCCTTTCCAGCAAAATGTAGTCTGGGCTCATTTCTGCTAAAGGTAAAAGTCCACATTTGCTGTTGGATCCACCACCCCCCCCAACAAAAATAAACTTTCCCTGAATGGAACCAATCTCCTAGAGTAAAGCATTTCTGCCTCATGGTTTGCCCACAACATGGAATGGGATTTTTTTTTGGTCCCAGTATGTTACAATGATGGGGCAAAAACATAATACCACAGTAGGAAATATCTGTAGATGTTATGGGCATTTTGCTACAGCCTTTTTATAGTGGGGGAGACCCTGCATGACAAGTGGCTGAAATATAGAGAAATTGTTTATAACTATGCAGGTGACAATATTGTACAATATCCTTCAATTAGGGTCTAATTTTGTGGGTTTCTGGAACAAACTGATTCTGTGGGGACTGAAAGATCCCATTGAAGTGTGTTTTTCCTCTGGCTCTTCTGTCATTTCCCTTACCATAATATATAGATATAGATATAGATATAGATATATTAATGAGGATAAGACAGGATACAAGAAGAATTCCTTCTGGGAATAAACCCAGGAAGTTTATAGAGTTTAATATTGGTCCAATTCTTCGTCAGTTTCCTCAGAGCTTACAACAAGCCTATTGAGTCTCCAACCAGCTGCTGGCTGTTTCTGGCTACATATCCACTCCAAATGCTATCTGCTGAAACACCACTCAAGCATCTCTGATATAGCCAACCCCATCCTGCTACATTCATTAAGAAACATGTTCTAGAGTGCAAAACCAAAAGGCCCTGTGCAGGTATCATCAACAACCTCTAGCAATATAAGCTCATCATCACTTGTCATAACAAGCAAATTCCACAAATATAGTCATATCCTTGTTTCTTCTCTTCCGCGGGCATCTCACTTTCCATTTGTTATATACAAGGTTTGAATTTGTCTTCCCTGCACCCTTCTTATGTTCTTGCTTTCTTTTTGTAGCACATTTTCCGAGATATTCTGCCTTTCTGATTTTGTGTAAGCTTTCTAGGTCACTTTGTTTTGTATCTCTTCTCTGTGGTGTTCCCTACCAATTGCAGTTTGATACCATCAGCAGTTTTAATTAATGTTTTGTTTACTTCTTATTTTTCCAGATAAATTATAGATATATATTCTCAGTTCAACAGTCAAATACCATCTGCAACCTCTCTCCCCTCCTCACCCTGCTGACATATGCTTAAAGATGCCCTTCTAAGTCTCATCTGGATACCTCAGAAATGCAGAAAATAATAAAGATGAATTTATCAACACCATAGAAGCTGAATAATGTTGCATGCAAAGATAAAGGTTTACTATCCCACCTGTAGAGCAGTGTGGTGATCAGTTATGGCTCATGTAAAAAAAGGGAGGGGAGATAAGTAATATCTCGGTCATGTTACTGAAAGTCTCCAAACCCTATATACACTCATCTCAAAATAAGTCCCACTGAACTAAGTGGAGGTTGCTTCAGCATAGATATAGGGAATATACTATTGAAGCTCCTATCAAGTGACCTTTGACAAATGATGATGGTGATGATGATAACGGTGGTATTGGTGGTGGTGATTTTGAGAGCCAACATGGCAAAATAGTGTAATGTTTAAAGTGGTGAACTAGGATTGGAAAGACTAGGCCACAAAGCTCATTGAGTAATCCTTCTCAATCTAATCTACCTCACAAACAGAGAAGGAGGCCATGGAGGAAAGATGGGATGTAAATGTAAGAAATAACTCATACATGAAATAATAAACTGCTAAAAGAAAAGAGAGAGAAGGTTGTTCTGTTGGAGAAAGAAACATGACTAGAAGCTCCATTCTGAATAAGCTTTAACTATGCCCACTGTCTGTACAGTATGTCTCCACTATGAGGGTTTTACACAATTAAGCATGTTATATATGGCAGCTTTTAGGGGATTTTTTAAAAAACACAGTTTAGATTCATTCACTCATTCACTGCACTGATGAGTCACTCGTCATCAACAAAGAAGTCTTAAAACAACTTCCAAGATTTGCATTAGCCCACACCTTTATTTATTTTTTTTGCTTTACTTCCTCCCTCTGCTTTTCATACTTTTCTTTCTTTCTGCACTGAATCACATCCTGCACCTCTGCTTTGTCTTCAGCTTTCACTCAAACATGACTCCATGTATGGCCTGTTTGCCAGCACCAACTTGCTTGGCTGTCTAGCTATCTCCCCATGGATCTGAATTTTTGTGACTCAAGACACAGCAGAAACTGCATCAGAATAATGCTACAAGGACAAAAATGGGTGACAGTACCAGACGACATTGTCCTTCAGCCATTCTGGGGGCATAGCATAGGAGTGAATAATGCGTCCCTTTTTATTGATGGCTTAGCCATCAACGTTGCCCTTTCTGTCTTTGTAGTGTTCTTCTGATGTGGTTGGGGACATGGTTTTGTGCCGCATTCCCCTACATCTGATAAAGTACTCAGTATATTCTGGTTTGATTCTCCAGCACCAGGCACTGGCCTTTCCATGAATTAAATTTCAATAGTCTCATTGTACCATACTGGCCCACTGACAAATATGGAAGCAGGGATGAAACATCTACCTATATTGGAATGTGAAGAGATGGGGGGAATAGGCAAATTATTTGCTGTGTGTGGCTGCAAAGACTGATTTCTACCAAAATGGTAGAAATGATAAAAGGTGTGGAGACCACACCCTATGAGGAACAGCTTAGGGAGCTGGGTATGTTTAGCCTGGATAAGAGATGCTTAATAGGTGACATGAAAGCCATGTCTAAATATTTGAAAGGATGCCATATCAAAGAAGCAAGCTTGTCTTCTGCTGCTCCAAAGAATAGGAAATGGAGAAATAGATTCAAACTACAGAAAAAGAGATTCCACCTAAGCATTAGGAAGAACTTCCTCACAGTAAGAGCTGTTTGACAGTGGAATACACTGCCTCAGCATGTGGTGGAGTCTCTTTCTTTGGAGGTTGTAAACAGAGGCTGGATGGCCATCTGTCAGGAATACTTTGATTGTGTATTTCTGAATGGCAGGGGGTTGGATTGGATGGCCCTTGTGGTCTCTTCCAACTCTATGATTCTAGATACAGAGTAATGTACATGGGTGTGTAGATGACCTGATATATGAGTGAAGAAATGGGGCAGGTGTGTATCTACTATGTCATGTGGTAGACAATGTAATCTAGAATTTCAATATTATATGTAATAATAATGTTTTATGAATAATTTGAAAGACATCCGTTGGAAATATACACTCTTGAACCTACATATCAAGAAAGAATAGCAACTTCGCAAGCAAGGCTATTGTATTCACTTAAAATAAAGTATTGAAAGAAATACATTTTAATGATATCAAGCACAAAAACACTAAGCATGTTCACTCAAACACAAATGTTTAATCCCTTGAATTCTTTAAATCTCTGATCTCCTTTGGGAATGAAATAACTGCAGGGCTCAATTTGTACTGGTAGCTTAATGATTAAAGATGAAAAATTCTTTGCCTATGCATCTGATTTTTATATGCCTTGTTTTACTGTAAATCCTATTAAAATAAACTCTGTTGTTAGATGCTGGGAGTAATTGGATCCAATACTTTGCAGCTGGAAGAAAAAGTCAGCTCCTGTTTTGAAGCCTTTTAGCAGAAAGCAAACTGACACAAGGGAAGGAAGAAAAAGAGGCCACCATTAGAAGGAAATGACAGTATAAGAAGAAGACACTCTTAGGGGGTACTATCACCAATGAACTTTGGAATCAGATGGTAGCATGCTCCATTTTAATATTATTAGTTTCCATAGTTCACAATTTCTTTCACCCTATCCATGCTAACTATATGTGCACACACACACACACACACACACACACATGCATATATGTATGTCCTTAGAATTGATTGATAGAGAGCTGAATGAATATTTAAGAATTATTGAGACGCTGAGAAATTCTACAACATGATCTTTCTGTGAATATCTTTAGAAGAAATATGGTGAAGTGTGGTTCCATCCTCCATTACTGAGGAACTTGAGGATTGAGAAGGTCAATCAGAAGGCATAGCAGATAACAGAAAAATAGTATTGTTGTAGGTAAAAGAAGTGTTCTCTCAAGATCAGAATGGAACAGCTCATGCCTATCCAGCCCCCTTCACCTTTGGAATAAAAAGACCAGATAATCATGAAGAGAGTGAGGTTGGAGGATTTATAAAGGACAACTGTATTTTCAGGAAGTGTAAGATGGGTGCTAGAAGGTAGAAAGTGAAAGCAGAGCTCTGTTACAAGATAGTCTTCTAAGGATTTGAAAATCTCCCTATCATTTCTGAGTCCCACCTACATTTTGTTTCTGCCCTTGTCTTGTATCATCTTGCAAGACATCATTGTTGTTGTTGTTTTGACATTATTGGACTAGGTATATGTTTTTGTACACCCTTCTCCTAATAAGCATTTTATACATTTTTCTTAATTCATCTGTTGCTTTCTACTTCCCAAGGATGAGAAAAAGAATGATAAGTATACATTTTTATAAACAGCCTCACAGATCATAAATTGGCTGAATGAGGGAAGGGGAAATTGGTTAATACAAATCTTTTCCCACTGTGTAGCCTGCTCCAAGCAGGAAATCACCTGTCTGCAAACACAGGGCTGTATCCATCTAGGCCCGTTGATGGAATAACTTCCATTAACAGAATAAGGAGCGGCAGTTCCCCTTCCCACTGATATTCCCCATATGACCCCAAAAACTTTACCAGAGTGTAGGGGAGACATATTCAAGAAGGTTTTGGAGGAGTACCCAGGAATGCAGAAAGGAGGAGAGAAACGAAAACCTATCCCCAAACTTTATTGGCTACCAATGAGCTTTTCTATAAACCATCATTACCGATAGATAACCATCTCTGATATTTGGGTTGCTGTACCCCTTATTCTGAGGCTTTCCTCAGATTAAGTTAAGATGGGCAGCACTCCATCACTCACTCTCTCACTCTCTCTCTCTCAGATACACACACAGAGAAAGACACTTTCCTTTTGCAAATGACCAAACAAGAAAACAATTGATGATCTAATTTACCCTATGTGTTTTTATAGCAGATGCTATAGTGTAGCCATTCTTTGCTTATGTGAGGAATAACTGAAGTAGGAAAAGACTGTCCATTTCTAGCACTCAAGTGGAATGCTTTAAAGCCACATGTTTCAGTGACAAAAACCAACTATATAAATCTTTCTCTCTACAGATGCAATTTAGTGAAATATGTAGTTTTCTGTTTTCCATTACTGTATACAGTATAAATTCTTTCCCCTGGAAGACAGATTGTGCAAATTTGCCAACAGCATCTGTATTCACACATTTGAAACATTAATTTATCTGGCAATAAAAATTTTGATTTCCCAAAAGGAGTGCCATGTCTAAGAACAAATGCCTAGTTTGTTGGTTTTTTGTTTTAGATTTAACTGAATTTTCAGTGTTAGTTATTCTGTTATGAGTTACAATGCTTTGGTAGAAAAATATGCAATTTAACAGCAAGTACAGAGCATTAAAAGGGTCACAACAAGCATAAATCTACATGCCTACTTTATGTTTTTGTATAATTTATAATAACAGACAAAATTGTGAAAAGGCAAACTTCTCTTTGTGAAAAGCATGCTTTTATTAAAGGCACAGTTAAAATGAACAACAAATATAAGATTTACAGCATATTCTCTAATTTCCTTTACTTAAATGGTAAGTATATATTCAAAAGAGATCTGTGCTTACTTATTATAAAAGACAGGAGGTGTGTATGCATGTGTGTGTTCTTGTATTAAATATTTCAGCTCATTTGAGTAAATGTTAAATATTAGCAGAACTGGTAAAATACAGCCTATCTCTTGACCTTTTTGTAGCATCAACCATAATCTGTTTTGCAATTAACTGGGTTGATAAAACCATTGGGTCTTACTAAGGATGGATAAAAGGAGCAAAATAGAGATTTTGAAGGTTACTAGATGTGGATTATGGAGCTTGCTAGATAACTCCTGGAACCTTTGAAAATATGATTCAAAAACAGTAGATATTGTTTTATCTGTAAATAATCTTGTTATTTGTATATGGAGTCCAGATAATCAGTGGATTCATAGCCAGTTAACTGTGTGACTGTATGCTTGTCTACAAGGAAGTAAGTAAGTTCCATTAATTTCAATGAGGCTTATTCACAGATAAAAGGTATAGGAGGGTTTGTAAATGGTGCAATCTTATACATGCCTATTCAAAAGTAAGCACCATGCAGTTTTATGTAATTCAATCCTAGATAAGTTTGTATTTGCAACTTTTGCTTCTTATGTATCCTTAACCACTCAAAGAGTTTCATCTGGCATCCATTGAGACTCCTCTTTCCTTTTGGCTACAAATAGAGTCCTGTTGCATTCCTCCCTGACAATGTCCCTGCCTTCAGCCCAGACCAGAAGGAGCAACACATCACATGACCAAATAGAAATAAAACAGAGAAAGGAAACAATAAAGTGAAGAAATATATAAAAGAGATGAAAGGGTGATAGATTTGCTTGAGGAAAAACCATATGAAGATGAATTTCCACTTTTAGAAAGTGAAATAGAACTTGCATTCAGAACATTTGGGGGTTGTTTACACAGCAAAATAAATCCTCAAAGAATGCGACAAGAAGCCTGATAGTTCCCACGCATCTCGAAGCAACAGCGCCCTTTTCAGAAGGAGGGGGTGCAAAAAACCCATAAGTTGCGCAGTATCAGCTTTCGCTAGTTTTCCGCACTTTTTTTATTAAGTTCGCGAAAATGCACATAATTTATCATGGGAACTAACGATCGTATACACTGGCATCTGCCTTTTCGAATTACTGTGAGCAGAGCTGAATCCTGATTGGTTGGAGTGACCATTCTGCTTTATCCGAAAAGACTGAGGGGTTGGAGAGAAGAAATTCACCCTCCTTCTGCTTGCAACCCACTTTGGAAAACAGAGCCCTTCCTGTCTATCTTTTGGGGGGTGGGGGGGTGGGACGATGCTTCGCTGCTTCTCTGGTGTGTGTGTGTGTGTGGGTGTGTGCTGGAAAACAGCCGATCGCATGTTCGTTCTTTTGTTTGTTTGTCCTTCCATTCACTTGCCTTTATTCAAGGCTTCGGAGGGAGGGAAACCAAATGAGGCAAGCCCTAGTTCTGTGGTGTGTGTTTGTGTGTGCATGCATGAAGGGAATCTGCTCCACCATGCTTTTGCTTGTTCGTGCTTTCATTGACTCCTTTCTTTACAGAAGCCTTTCGGGGCTGGGGAAGACGGGGGAGTTTGACAGATCGCTCTTTCGATTGCTTGTTTGTTTGTCCTTTTTCTTTCCTCTCATTATTTATGGTCTCCATAACCCCCTCCTTGCTCCCTTCCCTCCTCCTGCCTGGCTTTAATCATCTGGAGGGGATCCCCCCCCCCACCTTTGCCTGTGTGAACTAAGGAAAACAGAAAGTGTCTGGATCTGTCTTCATCATTCGAAAATGCCAGGCTTCATGTGATTTATGCACGCCTCATGTGAAAGGACGGTAATCCGGAATCTGTCGAACTTTTTCCTGTCGTGGAACCGGCCCCCTGGAGAAATAAATCACCAGGAACAGATAGCATATCAATAGAGCTGCTTCAAGCTACAGAGACATAATCTACTCTAGTTGTAACTAAAATATGTCAACAAACATAGAAAACAACAGCCCATAGATTGGAAACACTCAATATACATTATAATTCCCAAGAAAGTAGACACCAGTGATTGCAGTAACCACAGGATCATTGCATTAATTTCCAATGGAAGTGAAGTGAAGCTCAAAATTCTACATCAAAGACTTTTACCATATATGGAGAGAGAAATGCCAGATGTGCCAACTGGGTTCAGGAAAGGAAGAGGTAGTAGGGATCATACTGAAAACTTACATTGGATAATGGAGCACACCAAATAATTTCAAAATAAAATCAGCCTGTGCTTTATAGAATATAGCAAAGCCTTTGATTGTGTAGATCATGAAAAACTATGGATCAGTCTTAAAGAAATGGCTGTGCCACAACATTTGATTGATCTGTGCTCAGGACAAGAGGCTACTGTTATGACAGAATACAGAAAAACAGAATGGTTTCCAATTGGTAAGGGGGTGAGGCCAGGCTACATTTTATCACCCTTTCTTTTTAACTTGTATGCTGAACATATCACATGTAAAGCAGAATTAGAGATAGGAGGCATGAAAACTGGAGGAAGGAACATCAACAATTTAAAATATTCAGATGACACCATACTACTACCAGAAAGTAGCAAAGACTTGGAGGGATTACTGAAGAACGCCAAGGAAGAAAGTGTAAAGGCAGGTTTACATTTGCAAATTAAGAAAACAAATATAATAACCGCATATGATTTTTATAACTTTAAAGCAGACGATGAAGACATTGAAATAATTCAAGAGTTTCCATAAGTTCTCTCAGTCATTCTTCAGAATGAATACTGCAGTAAAGAAATGAAAAGACGACTAGGACTTGAAAGGATAGCTATGAAGGAACTAGACAAGATCCTGAAGTGTCAACATACTTGAAACTTTGTGGTTGTCTAGATGATGAAAATAGTCCTCATAGAATTCAAGGAGAATACCTTTTGTACCAACATGCTGCAAATGAGATTTGGGGTATATGAAAGGGGGGGCAAAAACTCCATCTACTGTGTAGGAAAAGCCTTTGTGGTTTTCCATAAGGTTTTTTGAATAATGTTTGGGCTTGTGAATTATCACACATCTGGACATCCAATTCAGGATGCTGCACATTCTCAGTGATGGGGGAAGTGTTGAGTGTGGATTATTTGGATGTGTGCAGGGGCCCAGCTTGCCAGCAAGGAAGTGGCTGGAAACACCATTTTGGAGTGTTGTGTTATCGATTGTGCACTTTTTTCTGTGCTGAGGTGACCAAACAGCTTTTTAAAGCAAAAGGTCACACTTACACACCTTTGATTTGCAGGTTTTTTTAAAAAAAAAATACTATGCAGTGGTGACAAGGTGCAGAGATTAACAACATGCTGTAATTTACTTGATCACCATCTTGATTTGCAGACATAGCTGTGTGTACACTTCAAATGTGCATAACTTCGCATACAATCAATTTTGCCAAAGGACCATGGAGACAAATGAACGGTGCTGCAAATTTGCATTAACACAAAGCAATCAGCATTATATCTTCTCATCTAGACAACCCCTTTGAATACTAAAGTCAGGATTGTCCATGTCATTGCATTTTCCATTTCTATGTATGACAGTGAAAACCAGACAGTGAAGAAAGCTAACAGGAAGAAAATCAAGTCAGTTGAAATGTGGCATTGGAGAAGAGTGTTACCCTAAGAGGTAGGGTGTACGTTAGAGTCCCACTCATGATGTCAAAATATAGTTAGGGCAATTATTAGCTCAAACAGGAGGCCTGTGAGAGGAGGGTAACTTTGGAGTTAATAGGAGGGCTGCAATAGGAGGATAACTTTGAGTTTTCCCCCACCAGGTGTCCACTAGATGTGCTGAATTAAAGTTCCCATCATTCCAGCCACTAGCCTCATTGGCCATGATGGTTGGGAATGATAGGAACAGTAGTCAAAACCTTTAGGGTGCTAGGTTTTGAGAGTCTGGCATAACCCACAGATGAGAAGACTAAAGCTGAGAACCACAAAAAAAAAACTATAATGTGTGTAATGGCAAACGAAGCAGAGTAGGGATGTAAGTCCTTGTTCGTCTTGTTTTCATATGCAAGAATGAGAAAATACATATATATTTTTCTTGCCAGTGAGATGGCTAGAGACATTCCCCACACCCCTTTTAAACAAGAGTTCTCACATTTGCAAGAATGTTTGGGGGGAAGTCTGCAAAATTGTGCTATTTCAGAACATTACAACAATTATGCAAAACTACAATGAAATAAGATAACTGTGAAAAACTATAACAGTTCTACTAAATTATGATGATTCTAGTGTGGCCTGTTAACAATTAGAAATGTTGGCTAGATTGTTTGAGTTATCCTTGTCTTGTTCTTCCACTGGAGGTGAAAACTCTCACAGAGGCGAAAGATTTATACGATCTGAAGAGAAACCAGAGTTAACCAGACTTAATAAGATGAACCAAAACGTGTTAAGCAACTGTTGGAAGTGTGGGAAAAACAAAGGAACATTGATGCATATGTGGTGGCATTGTGAGAAGATAAGGAGATTTTGGACGCAGGTCCACACAATAATTAAAGAGATTTTCCAAACTGATTTTGAGCCTAGCCCTAAGATATATCTATTAAACATAATCGAAGGGTTGGAAGAGGAGAAAAGAAAGGTTCACTGGAGAACGGTGCTTTATATGATCACTGCAGCTAGATTGGTCATTGCAAAAAAATGGAACGCCCAACGATAAATGAATGGAAAAACAGATTGATAGAGATGCTAGAATTAGATATACTTACTAGAAATCTGCGTAATAGGAAAGAAGATTTATGGAGAAAAGAGTGGGAACCAGTTATTAAATACTGGAAAGACAAGGGCGAATTGCAAATGAGCTTGGATATAGGTTATTGAGTTGCCCCAGTGTAGCAAAGAAGATAAGCCATTGTAAGAATAAACAAACACAAAAATATCAAAGTCATTATGAATTTATAAATGTATAATGCTGAGAGTCTGATATTCGCCAGAATACAAATAGGAAGTCATAGACAAGCCTTGGATAGGAAACTGGGAAATTACTGTTGTTGTTGTTGTTGTTGTTTTCTCTCAACTTGCCATTATGTTTTCCTTGCTGAGAGAGGTGATGTCATATATATATATGTCATGAAAAATTTCATATATAGGTCATGAAGAATTTCCAAAAAACTTTGTATAATTTATCAAATTTATGATGTATATCATTCAAATTTATATAATGCGGGTTGCTAAAGTGAAAGTGGTTTAACTGTAACTATGCTAAAAATACAAATAAAATTTTGAAATCACAAAAAAAAAAAAACCCCTCTCACAGAGGCTGGCAGTTTCTGGGCAGGCTGTCTTTATGGGTCAAGACAGTCTTTCTCACAGAGAACAAGAACACTTGCAAATATTCTTCAGATCCTTAACGCTGGGGCCAGTCTTCGAATCTTTGCTTAATGCCATTCCTTTCACACAGATTTCAATAATGTTAGGATTGCAGTCTTTGCTTTGGAGTAGAGTACATCCCCATAAGAGTCACACACATTTTACAATGCACTCTAGAGAATGCTTGACATGATGGATGATTTATTCTGAAAACTCTCTGTAGTCATACAAATAAAAATAGTATCTCTTTTTTATGTCTTTTACAAAAAATGCAAAACTTGAAGATGTTAAAATTCAAACAGCTTTCTCTGCCAATTGAATAGTGGAGATCTAAAGCTTGCATCCATGCTGTTAGTTTAATTAAAAATGTACCCAAAGGAGAACAACATTCAACAGTATTCTCCCCAGAAGTTGTGTAGTAGATTGTTTGAGCACACCATAAGGTGTCCTGTTGTCTTGGGCTTTCATGCAGATTTCTTTTTCTGGCTGTCATACTTCTGTCCTGATTTAAATGAAATTTATGTTAGCATTTGGATAGTCTTTGTATTGCCTCCCTGAACAAAGAGTTAAAATACAACTGCATAAATCAAATGGCATGATTCTAGAAAAAGTGGGTTGAACTTTGTGGCACTCTGCAAGTTGCTGTGCAGACAACTCCTCTGGTACACTCTACTTCCCTGGACACTCAGATCAAAGATCCACCTGTGGCAGCCTAGGTTGCTCCCTCATTGCAGATTTCTCAAAAAGAGGTTAAATAGGTTATAGCTAAATAAAAGTGGCCCTTTATATCCCAGCTGTATGTGTGATGTCTTTATTTGTGTCTGGTCTCCTTATTGCTGACTCTACTATCAAATAAACCACTGTAGGTTCTAAACCACTCAGAAAAAGAGAAAGCACATAGCAGAGCTCTTCTACCATCAGCAAATGTCAAATGTTCACAAGGCCTTATTTTCAGATACTGCATGATAATGGATGTTTCATTTGCACCTCATGTCTTAAAATGTCTATCATACATTAACTAGTTTCAAAAGTGTTCCATCAACCTGCACACCATTTTGAGACAGTGATCTAAATAAGGACTGCTACATATATTGACTTACAGTAAATCCATTGTCTGGGTTTAAGAGAAAATTGTTTCTCAATTTTTCCTGCAAAAATCAAGGACTAAACTCTGAATGTCACTGGAAGCCACAGTGCATCTTCATATATGCCAGGAGAGGGAGGGAGACAGGGGAGATGATCAGACACATAAAAAAATACCTGAGAGGAATGCAAGGACAAAGTTCCTGTCCTGTGAATGGGACCCGTTTTCAGGCAGTGACGTCCTTGTTGTGTTCTCCTTCAGTGCTTCTGCAGTTAGCAAGGTGGCACTTTTCACTGATGGGAGTTCCAATCAGCATTCCACTTGCCCCCTGCAGAGTGATGCAAATTGGTTGTCCAAACAAGAAGTAATGCACATGTCCACATGTTAGCAAAGGCTTTTTCTCCCATCCTTTTAGAATTTTGGACCCCCCTCTTTCTGAATGATCTCATTCACCATAGGATCTCATTGGGACAAAAGGTATTTCCTGCAAATTGTAATGGGATTATTTTCACCATCTAGACTACCCCCTGGATTTGAATCCCATCATTCTGGAATTAAACAGTGAAACATTCATTATTTAATGTAACAGAATTATTAGAGTTGCATTATTCAGTATTATCACTTAGTGCACATCAGTGATTAATAATTGAATATTTAAATTGGGCAAGTGATATAGCTCACTCATATGCAGTCATGATGGCTGGCATTCTTCTTCCCCCTGCTGTTAGCATGTTCCCCATCACTGCCTTGAGGCTGTACTCTATTGCCATTGGAAACTGTGGCTGCAATCCAAATCCTCTCAGAATAGCATAAATATCCACAGGTGAACCTATGCTAGGCTGAGCCACACGTCCTCCACAAATTTACAGAAAAGATCCTGAAGTCATCCTGCACTGTCATTCTGTAGTTCACAGTGAGCAGAAAGGCTTGTAGAAGCATCTGGCTATGCTCTCATAGCCAGATATGAAATGATGACCTCAAAGCTAAGATTCTTCAGGGGTAATCTGGTGATGGGGACATAGCCAGACACTTTTACATCCTGTCTGCTAGCCAAGAAGCATGGGATGGCCATGTGAAGTGGCTTCAGGGGTCCTTCAGTAATTTGGGTGGGGGTGAGGAGGCTTTGTGCACTGAAGAAGGAGAAAGGGAATATTAACCCTTGCAGCACCTCAAAAAGAACACTTTTTTTTTTTTTTTTTTTTTTTTTTGCAAACTCAGATAAACTCTCCCAATGCCAAGCATGGTTAGATAAGGGAATACACACAATTAAAGATCTCTTCTCAGGAGGTAAATTGAAAACAGAATACACATTGCTTGAGGAACTAGCCTCATTGAAACCATCCTGGCTACAATTACATGAAATCATCACTTTCCCTGCCCACCTTGTGAGAGAAGGGGAAATGCCTTGCTCCCTAACACTATTTGAACACTTATGTGCAATCCCAATCTGTCAAATGCAAGGTTTGACAGCTAAAATCTATCATTGGTTTATAGAGGAGGTGTACGGGAATGGCTTAACACACAAAAGGGGCTGGGAACTAGAATTGTAAATAGACATTCCTGACTCTTCCTGGCAAGATATCTGGAATTCTCCACCCTTCCACTCTAAATCTGCCATTCTTAGGTAATGTACCTGGAAAACTATACATAAATGGTACCTAACTCCCACCCGGTTGTCCATTATTTCAAAGCATTCCTTGCCTAAATGCTGGCATGGATGTGAAAATAAAGGCACATATCTTCATATGTGGGTAGAGTATGACTATGTTAAGAAACTTTCATCAGAAGTATTGAGGGTAATCTCAAATATTACCAATCAAAAAATTACACTGTGCCCAGCTCTTTTACTCCTTTCAGTTTTTATTGGAGAGAATGAGAAGCTACATCACAAAAAGCTGATTTGCTTGTTGGTGGCAGTCTCGAGGCTTGAAATAGCTCAGCATTAGAAAATTGGACGTCTCCATATGTACAATTGGTGGCCCTGCATTTGGAACATTCTACTAATGGAAATACTGTCAGCAATGTCAGAAATGAGAAGAGATTCTACAAAGAGCAATCCTTTCATTGACAATTGGTCTCCCTTTACAAACTGTAAAGAATGACTGTTCCCAAGTCCAACTGCCCACCTCTCATCTGCACCTTTGGCAAGATGTCATACCCCTGGACCAGCACTGACAATCCACAAGAAAGAGTCTTTGGCTGTGAATATTGACATTTCATTTTATTGTTCTATACCAATATTTAGAGGTACCTTGTACTGTATGATGCTTTTAATATAATTTTAGTAATAGTTTTTTTTTAAAAGGACATCCACATGCATAATGAAAACTTACATGTGTGGATGTCCCTAACAGATGCCAGCAAAAATTGTTAAAAATATTTTCCTTTTCAGGAAATTGGTTAATGCCTGCTGGGTTTTTTTTCTTTTACATTACAGACTAAATTTCAAGTATAAATTCCAACCAATGTCAACATTAATTTGACTGACTTGGATTTGTTTGCTTGTGTGTGTACTTTGTACTCTGCTAAAAAAGTAAACAGAGAAATGAGTAAGGAATAGCTTCCAGATATTTGTGGGTGGAGAGTCACTCTTGCTTTCACTTTGAGTAAAGCTTTGATTTCCAGTTTTGTCTTTTTGAGCATCCTAAACAATAACAAATGTTTTTTGATTCACTTACAAATTATAAGAGAAGAGGCATGAAATTTTCCTAACCTTTCTTGCAGCTCTATAAATCACAAACAGACAAGAAAGTTAAGCACTGCTTCACTGGAAAACACAGCAGACAGATGTAGCACGCATTCCCCTCAAAATAATTCAGAACTAGTTTCAATTTATCAAATGCCTACTTTATCTGTCAAAACAATGTCCTTTCTCAACTAAAGGGCATTGTTTCTGCAGCAAAGGGTGGGGGGAAGTTCTGATGCATTGTTATCTACAAATGGATGGTGGAATAATGGAACAACAGGCAGTGTTTCAAAGAGGGAGATCAAAGGGCACAATGCTTTGCAAATCATGTTAAAATAAAGTTAGCCTAAAATGCTAATTTCAAATAAAGACATTTATCGTCCCGCTGTCTTCTTTCTTTACACTGATCAGGAAAATAAATAAATATAGGAAGTTTCTTTAATTTAGATATGGGGGAACATAAAGATTTGTCCATTATGATTCAGGGAAGCTGAATTGCAGAGTGAAACTAATATTAGTATGGTATCTTGCTAGGCTGCAACCTCTGTGATCTGGCAGAAGCTGGGGCACGGGGGGGGGATCTCTGTCATTTGTTCTTGTGCAATCAGAAAACTCTAATGAGTCCATGTGGCTAATGGAAGTGTCAATACTCAGAGCATTCTATTTATGTGACATGTTAATATTCCAAAGCAATTATTTTTCTTCTAGGTTTTAAGTTCTTTAAAAGAAAAAGTTGAGTGTGATCCTGACAAAGTTAAACATTTTAAAATCTAATTTATGTGGAAGAGTTCAATTAAAAATTACACATAGTGGTTTTTTTTTAAAAAAAGTTTTTAACACATGTACATACTCCTGTAAATATTGGAATAAAATGTCCTAGACAAACAATGGGGAAACTTTGGCTTCTTGATGTTTTGGAGTTCAACTATATGAGGCTCCAACAAACATGGTCAATGATGAGAGATTACAGGAATGACAGTCCAAAATACCTTGAAGGTCAAAGGTTCTCTACTCCTGTCCTAGACTCAGGACTTTATCAAACTAGTGTCTAAAAATGCTGTAATTCTGTGAATGAGAAAAGCCAAAACATAGTGGCATTATCACACGTTGCTGTAATCACACAAAAGAACTGCTATGGAAGTATTGTGCAACCACCACTAGCACTTAAATGGCTGAGATTTCGACGGTTCTCACGGGAAGACGCAAGTGCCTTTAAAAACACAAAAAATCTCTTAATCTGCAAAGTAAACAAACACTTAAACAAACCTTTAAAAGTACAAACAATCCAGGCCAGTTCAAAAAAGAGTGTCCTGTGGATAGTTTTCATGTTCTCATCCAGAAGCTTTGATGGCTGATTGTGGGAATAATGAGACAACACACGAAAATGGGGTGAAATAAAGTATTTTATTTAATGTGAAGTTGAAGTCTTTCACGGCCAGCATCCATAGATTTTCCTTGGTTTTTTTCTGGGCTGTGAGGCCGTATTCTGGAATAGTTTCTTTCTGAAGTTTTGCCTGCATCTGTGGCTGGCATCTTCAGAGAATGGTTGAGTAGGAGCGTGTATGGGGTTTATATGCTGTGAACCCCTGTAGGGGAGTATATGTAAATTTGTGTAATTGAATGGTTAGTTTCTGTACTAACAAAACAAAAGGGGAAGACAACAGGTTAATAACTGAGTGGATGAACATAGCGCCGATAGGAGGAGGACCTCCACTGACCAATTCTCTGGATTGCTGTCGCCGGCATTCCTAATGAAGAGGTCATAGAGGCGGCTCCTATACAAAAGGAATGGGTTGTAAAGTGTAGCCCATGAAGGCCCAATTTACCTAAGGCCCTGGCTTTCAATGTCTAAAATTGGTACTTGGTCAAATGAGATAAGTTAGCATGCACAAAAAGCGGGCCTGGCCATGACCCCCGAACTCCCAAGGCCCTTATTAGACATAACTCTGGGTCACTACACGGTAACAACTGGCATTGCTTGCCCCTCCCTCACTGATCTGTTTTGGAAAAACACAGGGTCAAAACAACCTGGTGATCCTCCCTGCATACATCCCTCAGCTCCAACGCTCTGTTGGAAGCATCCATCTTGGATGCCTGTACCAACTCACTGATCTGTAAGGTGCCAAAGAAGGCCGTGAGCACTGCAGTGTGAAAGAGCAGCACCTTGTAAGGTGACATACAAATGTCTGCCCAAACCTTGGCCAATCTCTTCAGTATGGCTGGGGAAAGTGGGGTCCTACTGTCAGCCCTTTGCCTCTTTCCCTGGACCACTCTTCAAGGGCTTTCCAAATGTGGAAGTCCCCAGTATTATCTGAAGCCCCTTAAGCCAAAAAGCAATGGCTGATAGTCTAATCCGTATGGATTGAGGAGCCAAACCCTTCCTATAAAGAAAAATGCAAAATGGAATAAGCTGTTCAAATGGTACAGGAACAACTTGATTGAAGCCTACTTGCTCCCTAAACTGAAAAAAATCCTGTAAGGCTCTGGTATACCCCTTTCTGGTACTATGTGCTATGGACATGCCTAATGCCCTCACGAGTTCAGCCTCCCAAGCCTCCACAGACTTGCTGGCATCGGATCGCCCTCAGGTGTAGCGTCTGGGGCCAACTCTCTGAAGCACCCCATCTGCATCCGGGAAAGAGCATCAACAATTCCATTGTTAATGCCCGCCACATGCTGAGCAATGAACAGGATATTGTACTTCAAACATTGTAATGTGAAGGCCCTGACGTGCACCATCACCTGAGGGGATGTTGAGGTAAGGGAGTTTATCACATGGACAGTTGCCAAATTGTCATACCAAAAGTGTACTGACGAATTAGACAACTCATCTGCCCAAATGATGGCCACCACCAGGTTTGGAAAAAAGTCCAAAAATGTCAAGTCGGACACTATGTCCAAGGCTGCCCAATCAGGAGGCCACCTGCTTGCACACCACCAGCCTCCAAAATAAACTCCAAACCCTGTTGATCCAGCTGCATCCAAAGATGCAGGTTGCCCTGGAGCTTCCTTTCCTTGTGCCAGAAAGAGATGTCATTAAACTGAGTCAAGAACTCCTGCCAAACAAACAAGCCATCCCTTATAGTCTTAGTTATGTGGATTTTAAAATGGGGCAGCCACACACCTTTAATGGCATCACATAACCAGTGGAGGAAAGCTGCGAAATTCAAATGACCTATAATGACTTGAAATTCCTGCAAGGTGGCCTTAAGCCTAGCTAGGAATTGTGTGATCTTAGTTAGTAATAACCTACAGTGCTGGTTGACTGTGTCAATCTCGACACCCAAAAAATTCAGCACCTGCACTGGGCCCTCCATTTTTTCAGGCACCAGAGGAACTCTGAGTTCCTCTGCCATTGATTCAAACTGAAGCAACAAGTAACTACATTGGCCAGTCTGATAAGGTTCTATGAACAAAAAATCATCCAAATAATGCACAACACCCTGTAAACCTTTCCTAGTCTTCAGCGCCTATTCAAGGAAAGTACTGAAGGTTTCAAATGCATTGTAAGAAACCGAACAGCCCATAGGGAGGGCCCGGTCCATATAAAACTGTCCTCAAACTGAAAACCCAATAACTCAAAATCGTCTGGATGAACTGGCAAAAGGTGAAATGCAGATTTAATATCGCATTTTGCCAGCTCGGCCCCAATGCCCTGTTGCTGGACTGCCCTGACAGCGGCATCAAAGGATGTATACTTCACCGTGCACAGTTCCTGGGGAATAGCATCATTCACCGGGTCCCCTCTGGGGTATGACAAATGATGAATGAGTCTAAATTCCCCCAGGGCCTTTTTGGGCACGACACCCAGGGGTGAGACCATCAGGTTGGGAACCGGCAGACTAGAAAAAAGGCCCAAAACTTGACCCTCTGAAACTTCCTTCCTAATTTTTTCCTTAACAACATGTTCCATGCCCTTAACTGACATCAAATGGAATGCCAAAAAAGGCAGCTTAACTTCTTGGAATGGAATTCTAAAACCAAACTGAAAACCTTCAAGCAAATAAGTTGCAGCCCTCCTGTCTGGGTAAACCTTGAGCCACCGCCACAAAACCTCAGTATTGATTGGACTGGGGCCCTTTTTGAGGTTGAGTGGCAGAGCCACCGCCCCTCCCTCCTCCTTGATTAGCTCTACTCCCGTGAGCCATACTTCTACCTCTGAGGCAATTCCAAAAGGAATGCCCCATCCCACAGATGGAGCACTCATGGCTAAACCTGTAGGGTTTACAGCTACAGGATCTCTGGGAACTAAACTCCCAACAGAACTGTACTGGCTGGGGAGTGAGTCATAGAACTGGTAGGGGGCTTTACTAAATGACCACTATGCATCCTTTCCTCCTGGATCTGGTGAGCAGGTGTCATGAGCTGCATTCATAGTTGAGGATGCATCATGTCCCAATGCAAGGAGGGTAAATTGCCGCCCTCATCCGAAAGGCCTCATCATATAAGAGCCATGCTGTTCCAGCAAAATCACCGTATGTCCGATGAATTATATCCAAATATAGGAACAAGACAGCTGCACGGTGAGGTTGTGCCTTAACCAAGACTCCTGTATAAATGAGGAAACTGGAAAGCCAATTGGTCCAGTTTCTCTCCACCTTCCTTTTCCTAAGTTTTTCCTTGTCTTTCTCATCCATTTCATCCTTATCTTTCTTCTTAAGCTCCCTGTAAAGCAAAGAGAATAGATGTACATGCTCCCCTTTTAATATCTTGTCCCTAGTTGTTTGTAAGAAATGATCACCTAGAGGAAGGGACATGTCACCAAAAGGTATGGCCAAATAAGCCACCATCTCATAGCCGGTCCCTTGAGGAGCTCCGGGCGGGCCTTGACCTGACACTGGAGCACTAAAAAATGCCCCAGGTGCATAAGACAACCAGGGGGACCACTGCAGTGGGGCCCAATTAAGCATTTGCTGTTGTATCAGCCAGGTTGAATGTGCTTGTTTTGTGCCTATGCTACTAGGTGCAGTGCTTTGTGTATGCAGGGGCCATGCCACTCCTGTAAGAGGAGTAACAACCTTAACGGGGGACTCACACGAAACACCTGGGTTACCTTCCACATTTGGGGGTGGCTCTTGAGTATTGTCCGGGGGCAGGTCAGTTCCCATTTCATCATCTGGATACTTCGATCCCAAAGCTCCATCAGGATGTATAGTCCAATACATCGAAACAGTAAATAATATCATCAGTGAACCATCTCCTCTTACCTTGGCAACCTAGCTTATGCACCTCCACTCCTGGAATGCCATGAATCTGCTCCAGATGATGAATCCTCTCCAGAATAGCCTGCCAAGGGATCTGGTCCTCCTCATAACTAGACAAAGATGCATCAGCTCTTGATGGGATCTTAGGTGGCTGTTTATCAGCAGGCCCTTTACCCTTACGTCCCGCTTTACCTTTTTTAGGAGCCATTACCGTCAATCAATGCTAACAGAAACACAATAAGTATGCCCAGTGATGTACTGTTATTATTATTATTATTATTATTAGCTAAAAAGCCAGCAGTATTTGGGGCTCAACCATTCCCTAAACCCAGCCTGAGAAGGCCTTGACCACCAGGTGGGCCAAAGTATGCCAAAGGCCCAGCACACAAAATGGCTTCCTCCCCCTCAAAATGGCCACCTCCCTGACAAATAAATACCTGTAAAAGAGATTCTTAGTAATAGCCACAGACCCCCAGTTGCCTGCCAAAAGAAGTGCCTGCAAACTGTGTCAAAAGCCTGGCACTAAAATGGCTTCTTAGCCCTCAAAGTAGCCACCTCCCAGGCAAAATCACAAGCCCCCTGGTGGCCCACCAAAAGAACTATCAGCAGAACCCAGGGAAACAACAGTTGGGAAGAGCGCTCCCTGGTGGCCCGCCAATATATGATCACCACAAATGAATGGGGGGGTTGAAATGCTGCTGTCTAGGGGGGGTTGAAATGCCACCACCTAGGCTGCTCCTATGGGGGGGGGGTAATATGCCCCAGACACCAGCCGACCACTCAGAGCCAACCCCCCCTACCACCAGTGAGACGATCCCTCCTCCCAGGCCACCCCGGACCCAAGAAGACCCAAACCTCCGCCGCCACCATTGGCCAGGCTAAAAGCCATGGCAGCACCCAGAGAGCAGACTTCCCCTTTCCCCAGTTACTCCCTGGCAACGACAACACTCCTCTGTGCACTGGATGGCTTGGTTCCAAGCTGCCGTTCAGCTTCCACCATTGCTTGGCCCAAACAGTGGCCTGTTCCTGGCCACAGCTTGGCTCATGGCTGCAGAATGGCCACTGAACGCCACTTAGCCCAGGCTGTAGCTCCTGATCCTCACTGCAACTGGCGCACAGCAAGAGGGCCAAGTGGCTGGCTGCCAGGCACGCTCCCCGCCAGTCGCTACTCTCTGACCACAGGTCTCAGCTTCTCTCCTTTAGTGCCCGTTGCTCTGCCTCAATCAAAATTCATCAGCTGGAGAGGAGGAGGCAAGGAGTGGCAGGGCTTTATAAGAACTCCGGCCCCACCCCACATCTCCCGTTGCAGGCAATAGCACCTGCAATGGCTTGTGTGGTCTGCCACTCTCTTTCCCGGTGGCAAATGTGGCTCCCCTCAGCAATGGCTCTGCCAATCTGAAGGAAGCCGGATACTCACCAGGAATTGGTTGGGGGAAAGAGGACCACCCAGTCACACTGTAATCTCATGATTACAACAGGAAATGTTTTTGAATGCTCTTCAATACCATGAGAAAACCAATATTGAGAGCTATTGGTGGCTTGCCCCATCAATTAAAGGCAATGCTTCATTCACAGCTGGAGCACAGTTTGACCATGTGAACATGACAATGTCATGCAATAATAGAAACCATTTGTGCTACTGTAATGTCATAATCATGCAATTTTTGCCATGTCTGAGAAAGTTCTCAGCCTGGCTACACAATCAAAATGGCTATCAAAGACAGCAGTCATCAAAGAAAATGGTCCTCGGAATGAGCTTTTGGGTAAATATTGTGGAATTATTATGAAGGGGGGGGGGAATAAAAATATTCCACGGTGAAAATGGCACATCCTTCCCTGGCTCAAACCCAATATATAACAACTTGAAATGATTAGAATGTAATTTCAGTTTAATAAATGAAGCATGTTTTAAAGATGATATATTGAAAGCCATCTAGGAACTTGCTCAGATATTTAATGATGACACAAGACATGAAAGATAGCAATAACTGTTCTTCTGCTTGCAGCCATCTGCAGTATAACCACTATAGCCCCTAAATACTGTAGGTAAGGCAGAAGGAAAATGAACAGATCCAATGGTGTCAGCCAGAAGGAAGTGGTGGGTGTGTTTTATCAGAGACTCACAGAGTTGGAAGAGACCACAAGGGTCATCCAGTCCAACCCCCTGCCATGCAGCAATAAACAATCAAAGCATTGCCAACAGATGGCCATCCAGCCTCTGCTTAAATACCTCCAAAGAAGGAGAGTCCACCACACTCCAAGACAGTGCATTACACTGGCAAATAGCTCTTACTGTTTGGCATCTCTGAAATGGAGCAACTGCTCTGAGTTGTGCTGTGTTTTTTTTTTTGAATGGCAGCAGGGATACCTCAAACAAAATCACCCACATGCTGACTCCTTTTGAAAATGTTACAGAACTTTCCAAGGACATTACACTACATTTCCATCAGAGATCTTTTCATTATAAACTCAAGAAAATAATGCCCAATTTTCTTGTTAGTGGTTTCCTTTGTTACAGTGTAACCCTATGTGTTTGTCTGTGGGGATGGTTGTTGTTGTGTGTCTTCAAGTCATTTCTGACTTATTGTAACCTAAGGTGAACTTATCACAAGGTTTTCATGACAAGATTTATTCAGAGAAGTAACTGGTAAGATTTATTCAGAGCAGCCATTCCCTTCCTCTTAGGCTGAGACAGTGGGACTTGCCTACAGTCATCCAGTGAGAAGTCAAAGGTTTCACAGCTGGCATCCATAGGTTTTCCATGGTTTTTTTTCCAGGCTGTGAGGCCGTGTTCTGTAATAGTTTATACCTGGTGATTTGCCTGCATCTGTGGCTGGCATCTTCAGAGAATGGTTGGGTAGGAGTGTGTTTGGGGTTTATATACTGTGAGTTCCTGTTTGAGAGGATATGTAAATTAGTGTATTTGAATGGCTAGTTCCTGGGGGGAGATATGTATGGAGGATTAGAGTCTGTTTGGCTAATGGTCCATTGTCTGCTGGAAATCCCCCTGCCCCTGGGTGGAGTTCATTTGCATGTGTTTAGTTTGGAAAACTGAGTACCAGTTTTCAGGACTGGTAGCCCAACTTTGTTTACTTTTAAGGTTTCTTCTTTCCTGTTGAAGTTCTTGAGGTGGTTGTGGATTTTAATAGCTTCTCTGTGCATTGTGACATGATGGTTTTTGGTCTGGTCCAGAATGTCAGTGTTTTTAAATATCATTTTGTGTCCAGGTTGGTTTATAACATGTTCTGCTACTGCTGATTTTTCTGGCTGGCCCAGTCTGCAGTGTCTCTCATGTTCCTTGATTCGTGTTTGTACACTGTGTTTAGTGGTCCCTATGTAAACTTGTCCACAGCTGCATGGTATGTGGTAAACATGCCTGCAGCTGTGACAGGGTGTCCGGGATAGTCGCCAAGTCAGTAGTTGATAAAACAGCCCGGTTCAGCAACAACTCAGTTCCAAAACATAGTACCTTGTGTTGTCAATACCAGTCCAGAGAGTCAGGCATCCAGGGAGAGTGAAGAATTATGAGGCAGTCCGATGTCAAAAGGGTTCCAGCAGGTAGGTCAATGAATACAGTCCAGGGTCAATATAATCCAAGGTTTCAAGAAACAAGGTTCCAAAAGCCAGGAGAGTCAAAGGCAGAGGCTTTCTCCATGGAACGCAGATAGCCTTTGACAAGGAATCCAGCTCTCCCTCAGCTGCTTATGTTGGCCCCAGCTCCCTCTCACAGCTGCTTGGTAATTAATGAGCGTCTTTCTTTTAGCCTCCAAGAGCATCGCAGCCCCTCCCTTTCTGCTCTTCTTTGGCTAAAGGTAGGTACCTGCTCCTCCACCTCTTGCTGTTGCTCAACTATGTCTCCCAGGCTTGAACCCTCTGCTGGGGGAAGGCTAGGCTGCTGAGACCTGGGTTCTTCTGTAGCTGGCAAAGCAGAGCTAGATTCAGACTCAGACAGCTTTTCTGCAACTGACTCAGCCTCCTTCTGACTCCTCAGAGTCCTGGCTGGCCATGACAGAGGGTCTCTTTTGTCCTTCGCTGAGCATATCATTTCTTGGATTTTCTTGGTTGGTCTGTAGATCATTTGGAGGTTGTGTTTCCTCATCAGTTTTCCCATTCTGTCTGTGACTCCTTTAATGTATGGTAAACACACCCTCCCTTTGGGTGGCTGTTTTTCTTCATTCTTATGTTTTTTTCTGGGTCTGGCTGCTCTTGTGATCTCTGATCTGGATTAACCATTAGCCTGAAGGGCCTAGTTTAGGAGCTTCAGTTTGTCCTCCAGGTTGGGGGGTTTGCAGATCCTTTTTGTGTGGTCTACCAGTGTTTTTATTGTGCTTCTTTTTTGTCCTGGGTGATGATTGGATTTCTTGTGTAGGTATCTGTCTGTGTGCGTGGGTTTTCTGTATACTTTGTGGCCCAACCATTGGCTTGGTTTGCAGATGACAAGGACATCCAAGAATGGCAATGTTCCTTCATTTTCTTTTTCCATTGTGAATTGGATATTCGGGTGGATGCTGTTCAGGTGGTTCAGAAATGAAACCAAATCTTCTTCATGGCTCCAAATGGTGAAAGTACCATCCACATATCGGAACCATGTTGTGGGATTTTTGGTGCTGTTTCCAGGACTTGCTTTTCAAAATGTCACCCAGTGAGCTTCCATGGTCATGTGGGGAGGTGAATCCTGGTCCTAGTCCAACATAGAAAGCATTACACCACACTGTCTCTTTCTGTGGGCACTTATCCTTAGTAAGCATGTTTTGAACTGTAGTCTTGGATTGAAAATAAACAAATTAATACAGCTAGGATTAGTGTCCAGGATGTGGGTGTTAAGTAAATGAATGCTTAAATAACAATGCACTTTTCAAGGGATTTGAAAATTGCTTCTTGCACAGGTGCAGAATATTGTGCATAGAAAAACTTAGCCCTAGAAAAAGTTCTGTGGGAAAAATGATACTCTTAGCTTGCAATATGTCTGAATATTACAAGCTTGTCACATTTGTATCCCCAAACATGTAATTATGAACTTCAAAAACATCACTAATAAAAACACACTGATGTTGCAATGCTAATCTCAGCTGTCTGGAAATAAATCTCATTAAAATCAGTGGCATTGATTTCAGAGGAGGAATGGAAAAGGAATTTGTGGGGTATGTATTTCTATATGAAAATATCTATTTCACACTACCTTATGAGTGACAATAGGATAGACCATATACTTGCTTAGTAGTCCATACATTTCCAAGGTTTGCAATGTATTTGGATGGGTAAAGGTTCACATGAAGCCAGGAGTGCATTTCAAATGTGTGTAAGATTAAAAATTGATAAATTGGGGGGGGGGGGAATGCACATAAACATGTTTTAGTGAGTGGAAAAAATGCATACAAAATGTGCGTGTGTGTGCGCGCGTATCTATCTACCTATATAATTCTCTTGGGTATGTTGCCTTTCCCAGTGTGCTGATTGGCTGCTCAGGAAACACACCCAACCAATCACCACCCACATGAAAATTCCCTCTCCGCATCACAATCCACTCAATCTACATCACTGCCTCACAAAGGCCCCTCCCTCCTCTCCCTCCCTCAGCCACTCATCAGTCATAGGCTGTGATGAGATCCCACTGGGACAGAGCCAGGCAATCAACTGGTGGTGGCTGCAGCAGGGTAACAGAGCGAGTCCCCTCAGCAATTCTAGGAAAAGTGTGGAACGCTAAAAAGGGGGATGAGGAATTTAAACCCACCGGCATAACATACAGGGTTGTTGTGAGGTCTACCGGGTGTTTTGGGGGGAGATTTTTAATGGCGTATGGTATGCCAGGTCCATCTAGTGTGTGTGTATTCTGAAGAAACACAAGAAACCATAAGCAAACATTTTTATGTGGGAAGAACTAAAATGCCTCATTTCCTAATGAGGAACCAGGATGAAATGAGAACCCAGTGGGATGTTCAGAAACACAAGACTAAGATTGATAGATTTTTCTTCATACTTTCTTCATAGTAAACTCACATAGGACTCTTAGTTGGTCTGTTTAAAATTATGTAGAATTAGCACTGGGAAATGTACAGTGTTTTACAGCTCCCGTTTTCTGCAGCTGATACTTTTGAGTAAGCAAGTAAAGTGTGTCCAAGATTAGTTTCATTTTGGGGAATCAATCCTAGCAATAGGCCAAAATACAGTTGTTAGTCCTAACTAACTCAACTCAGAGAGCTTTATCACAATACATAGTTATAGCAGTAGTATTCCAGTTTAACTGCTATGACTGCCTACTGTGGAATCCTGTGATTTTCAGTTTAGGGATAGGGCATTTAGCATGCTCGCCCAGAGAGTAATTAAGCCTCACTAAACTACAATTGCCAGAACTCCACAGGAGGCAGCTGTAGCAGTTAAACTGGAATAATAGTGTTATAACAGTATACTTTGATATGGATCAAAGAAGATTTTATAAGTTAACACGTATGTACATTTCATATATTCATTAACTCTCTAATTTGGACTAGCAATTAGATTCTGGTCTTCTAGTTCTGCTGCAATGTCTATTCAGTTAAAAGCTGAGCATCTAGCTTTTAATATGATGTCAGTTCCATCTAAAGCAATGAGGACATAGTGTACATAAATGTTTAGTATAGTATACTAGTTTCCTCCTAGATCACAGCAAACCATACATTTCTGTCCCTTTCATTTATTCCATGTAGGAACTTATGCAGCCATTGATCTCAGTCCTTGATGGCTTGCCACAAGATGTTGTCTGAACTTCCCCTATTGGCAGGGATTTTCAAAGCCATTTGTGTTAGGCCTCAGACTACTCTTCAAGGAAAACTATAGTTTTCATAGAGGCAGGGCCAGGTCTGCTTGCCTGCCAAAGGTCTTTGTGAGTAAAAATCCACTGCTTTCAAGCATTAGCAGAAAGGAATGATGAGAAAACAGATCCATAGCACTTTGGTCTAAGGATGCGAAGAGTATTCATTGATATATATGATTACACTAGCTATAACTGGTGTAACATACACCATTATCTACATATATAGAACACTTTAGTGTGTTTCCATTCCCACTCTGCTGATTGGCCACTTAGGAAACATGTCAAGAGTATGATCATTTGAAACATTAATATAAAACTTTTAAATCAACTATAATGGCTAGTTTCATGCCAAGAGCCCCTCCGCTGCTGCCATGCAACCGCATGCACACACAGACACAAAGACACACACATAATGCTAGACACACACACAACATGTGCGACAAGACGTAAGAGCCCTTCTGCCATCATGGAATGGTGTGTATACACCCATACCCCACATGCTACATACACGCCCATACCACACACATACACCCCACACATACTACAATGTGAGGACCCCTCCACCACCATGTTTAGAAAGGACATGAAGCTTTCCACATGCTTCCACTCCCAGGGCCCAGCTACAGACAGCACAGAAGGCCATGTGAATTGTAGTTCCCCTGGCTGCTTCAGGTGTGCTGCATGATGGCAGCCACCTGCATCTGATAGCTTGGCCCTGGTTCTTCCAAGACTCCCACAGCCAGGGCCTGAGTCTGCAAAGAGGCTGTGCCAGCTGCTGCTGCCAGGGGGCTAGTCCTGTGAGGAGAGGCAGATCCTGATACCTAAGCAGCCAATCAGCACACTGAAAACAACAACATACCCAAGAGAATTATATATATAGATTAACAACCTCAATGAAAAAACAGTGACATCAAGACTCCCCACTGATATAAAGCAGACCATTTGGGACTTCATATTGGAAATTCAATTGTTCAAAAATAAACTTGGCTTTCCTGTTCAGGATACATGTTTATTTTTCATAGAGCTGGAAGAAAATTGCTGAAATTATTTGTTCTTTTATGTAAGAGCAAAATAAACAAGGATTTACATTCCTATTTTGGGCCCCATTAGGGATATATGAATGTCTCTATTTCACTTTCTCCCACATCCAATTTTTTTTAAAAATCTCTCATTCCTTCTGTTGAATTTCGGAAGAAATCAATTCACTATAAATGAAAATCTTGAATTTATATCAAACACAAATTATACAAAATTCACAATCTTCTGTACTGGACAAATCCATTTGTATGGAATAGGTATTCTTAGTGTAGAGGGGACCACAGACCTTATCAGACATGGCAAAAAACACACCAGAAGATAAAAACAGGTGACATTATCAGATGACATTGTTCTTCAGCCGTTCTGGGGTTATAGTGCTGGTGTAAATAAGGCATCCCTTTTTATAGATGGGTTAGCCCATCAATGAAAAAGTAACACCTCATCCGTGCCAGAACTATGCCCTGGGAATGGCTGAGGATGTGGGCATCTGAGAATGTTGCCTTTTCTGTTATTGTCCCGTTCTTCTGACACAATTTGGGACACAGTTTTTTGCCATGTTTCCCCACATCTGATAAAGTCCCATGTTGTACTTTCCTGCCACATGGCTACCACATGAGAATCCAGTTGAGGGGGCAGCAGTAGGTGTCAACCTTCATTCAGCACCACAAGCAGGGATTTAGGGCAAAACTTTAGGAGTTAATCATTTAAACTCTGGGGTCTGCATGGGCCTGTAAGCTTCACTTTCCCACACACTGGAATATTTTTTTAAAACAACAACAACAACAACACCTCACATTCTTTCCATCCAGGTTGTGAAGAAATTTGTAGTATTGGAGAGGTTATTGTAATTCCCCAGCCAACTAGGAAGGGTGAATAGTGACCTGATGATACCTTATTACCTACTCTATCTATCTATCCATCTGCAGTCACACTAACAGCAATATTGTATATTATGCTATGATGGAGCCAAATGTTATGAACCATTAGGATTTGCTAGGTTTCAAATAAGTACTCATGTTAGTCTCTTCCAACATAAAAAGGAAGAAGGAAAGGGGAGAAGAAAAAAAGAAATGTGGCAGCATCTTTAAGACTAACTGGTTTTTATTTCTTGCACAAGCTTTTGTGGATACAGTCAGCCCTCTGTATCCACAGATTCTTTATCCATGGATTCAACCATCCACATATTGAAAATGTTGCAAAATTTTTTAATAATAATCCAAAAAGCAAAAATTGCTGTTTGCCATTTTATACAAGGGACACAATTTTACAATGCCATTGTATGTAATAGGACTTGAGCATCCATGGATTTTGGTATTCATGGAATATCCTGGAACAAAACCCCAGTGGATACCAAGCGCCCACTGTATAAATCCACTTCTTTAGATGCAGGGTGGAATTGCTAGATATTTTTGACCAACATAGAGTGTTAACAGACAAAGTTTCATATTGCCTAACCTGTAAATTACCGTATATTCCAGCGTATAAGATGACTGGGTGTATAAGACCACCCCCCCAATTTCCAGCCAAAAATCTAGGCTTAGGCATATATTTGCCAGATAAGACCACCCCCACAACTTGGCTGGCTGGCTGACTGGCTGGGGGAGCATTGCCAGCTGATCCTCTTTGTTTCCCTCCCCAACTTCAAGGAAGGTGGGGAGAAGGGGCGAACATGCCCCATTTGGCTCCACAGCCCCAATTGGAAGGGAGCCCAGAAGGAGGACGTGGGACCGTGGAGCCAAACCCCAGGATTCACTCCCTCTCCCCACCGTCAAGGAAGAGGGAGCGAATCTAGGGGTTTAACTCCACAGCCCTGATCCCTCCTTCTGGGCTCCCTCCTCCCGCGATTCCTCAACCCACAGGAGGCTGCCCACCCTCCTTGTGGGTTGGGGAATGCAGGATGGCCAGCTGGCTGGGGGGGGTTCTCCCTCCTCCCATGATTCCCCAAGCCACAGGTAGCTGCCCAGCCTCCTCGTGGGTTGGGGAATGAAGAATGGCCAGCTGGCTGGGGGGGGTTTCTCCCTCCTCCCTCTATTCCCCAACCCACGGGGAGGTTGCCCAGCCTCCTCGTGGGTTGGGGAATGCAGGATGGCCAGCTGTCTGGGGGGGGGTTCTCCCTCCTCCCTCTATTCCCCAACCCACAGGAGGCTGCCCAGCCTCCTCGTGGGTTGGGGAATGAGGAATGGCCAGCTGGCTGGGGGGGTCTCCCTCCTCCCTCTATTCCCAACCCACAAGGAGGCTGCCCAGCGTCCTCATGGGTTGAGGAATGCGGGATGGCCAGCTGGCTGGGGGGGCTGGAGGGCATTGGGGAGGGTGGAAAGGTGGCTGGAGGAAGGGGGCTTTGCAGCCACCCACCCCCTCCCTGAAGCCATGATCTCGAGCTGGATCGTGGCTTTGGGGAGGGGGGTGGCTGGAGGGAGGATGCTGGTGGGAGGGAGCTTCAGGGAGGGTGGAAGGGTGGTTGTTGGGAGGGGGCTTCGCTGCCACCCACCCCCTCCCTGAAGCCGTGATCTCCAGCCAGACTGTGGCTTTGAGGAGGGGGGGTGGCTGGAGGGAGGATGCTGGAGGGAAGGGGCTTTGGGGAGGGTGGAAGGGTGGTTGGAGGGAGGGGGCTTCGCAGCAGCCCACCCCCTCCCTGAAGCTGCGATCTCCATCCAGATCACGGCTTTGAGGAGGGGTGTGGCTGGAGGGAGGGGGCTTTGCGGAGGGTGGAAGGGGGGCTGGAAGGGGGGCTTCCAGCCACCCACCCCCTCCCAGAAGTCATGGTCGGGAGCCATATCGCAGCTTCGGGGAGGGTGGAAGGGTGGCTGGAGGGGGGGCTTTCCCTCAACATTTGCCCCCTTCCTCTGTCCTCGGTTGCTCCCCAAAGGGGGAGAAGGCAGAGGGGGGGCAAATGAACCGTAAGCACTTTGCCTCACCCCCCCCTGCCTGATCTCCTGCCTCTTTGCTCCATTTGGGAAGGGAGCAAAGAGGCAGGAGTTCAGATGGCGGGGTGAAGCAAAGTGTATCCAGCATATAAGACGAGCCCTGATTTCAGAGCCTATTTTCAGGGCTCAAACCTCGTCTTATACGCTGGAATATACGGTAAGTGCTATGGACTTCAGTGGATCTACTCTAGGCATAGCTTTGGTTTGAAGTTGTGCATCATCAGAAGCTGATTTTGTTTGTGTGGATTTTAGCAATTGGTGAGCCAGCATGGTGTCGTCATTAGAGTATAACGTTAGGACTTGGTTGACCAAAGTTCAAATCTCCATGGCACAGGCACCACCTCTCAGCATGACTACTACACGGGGGTGTTGCGAAGATAAAAAATAGGGAAAGGAGAGAACCCAACTATGTTGTCATGAGCAATTTGCAAGTAAAACAGGATATAAATAAAATTAAAATAAAATTAGGTAAAATAGAATAAAACTTGACAGAATCATAAGAGAAAATTTCTGTGCTCTCTGTGTGAGTGATCTAATCCCACTTGTACTAACTGGTCATCAGCACTTCAAATATGTGTTTCCAAAGCAACTATGTCATAAACCAATATAACCTCTTCAGCTGAAATTGCTTCATCTAAGAGCAATTAAAAATATATGCTTTTTATTTTTACTGAGAAAATTCTGTCAATATTTGAAGTTGATGCCAACATGTTAAATTGTCTGATGCAAATACATTCTGCAGAGGTTAAATTAACTGTGACATAAAATAGATACTTAAATAAAAAAAAATCAGAAAACAATACAGATATTAAAATGAAATACTGAATGATTACATGCCTTGTTTGAATATGTGATTAATGTTATCCATTTTGGAATGGGTTGAGGTCATATATGCTTACCACTTAACTACTAGAATTTCAGTTAAGTGCTTTTACAACTTTTAAAGAGCTTTTAAAAAATACAAATATCAACTTTGCTTAACTTTCTACCAGGAGCATATGACATTGTCATTATTGTGCAATACAAGGGCTCATCATCAGGGCTCTTTAACTATAGAACAAAAACATTTTCAGTAATCTCAGAAGAGCAGAAGTCATTATGCCAATCTAGTTAAATTGTTTAGTAGGCAAATGTAGCCATTTCAGAGATTATAAAATGCTGCAAACCTACCCCCCCCCCGGAGCACGGGAGGACAATGCTACTCTCGCATGAATGGGTCCCAGTTTCAGACAACATTGTCACCCTCACATGCTGATTCTGTGCTGCAGCTATGAGTAAGGTGTTGGTTTTTATTGATGGATCATCATTGATGGTGGGTTTTTTTTAGCAGCCATGTTATAATCTCCTTCATTGAAGTGATTCTCTCTCTCTCTCTCTCTCTCTCTCTCTCTCTCTCTCTCTGTGTGTGTGTGTGTGTGTAGGAGGAATGATAATTGCAAAGCCTATGCAGTTTGTTTTATATCCCCCCTTTCTCCCCATACTGAAACCATTAATCACAATGGCTGGCATTCAGTATTCCAGTTATGGATTCATAATCCAGATTTATGAATCTGTAACTGCTCTGTATTCAATAAGACTATATAGTCTTACAGTAAGATTATGCAAATGCCATCCCAGCCCACCTTAAGAGCCAGTAGTTGGACGAAGGAGGTCTGTTCAGATTCCAATCTGGCTCAAGGAAGATGACATTTCCAACCCCCTCCCACCAGAGAGCCAGGCAGAGACAAGGACTTGTGACAAGGTCCTGCTTCTGATTGTAGCAACCTCAAATGCTGGTGGGAAAAGGGCAGAAACATCCTCCTTCTTGCACTCTGATTGGAAGTTGATCTCCTTTGCTTGATCTGGCTGCTTGCTCTTAAGGTGGGCTAGATCAAGCCACATCTCCTGGCATGACCCCTTTCCAGCCCCCTCTTAAGAGCCAGCAGCTGGATCAAGGAAAGGAGGTGTATCAAAACAGAAAGCTATGTACCATACAACAAACTGTGTTTTAATATAGCTTATATATTTACTTGTATCTCTCTTTTAAGCATCTTCTTCATTTAATATTCTACTTTGGTTTTATGTTTAACTAAGTAGCTGATGTAGAATAGTGGCAAATATGATTAAAAACATATAGAAATAAATACATAATAGGCTACATTAAAGTACAGTTTGTTGTTTGGTGCACAGTTTTCTGTTTTGGCCCACTTTTTTGGTGTCTGAGGTAGAAAATAAGAATAGCGTCCCTTTCATGTTAGTCCCAAATCGGTGGTACACACATATCTGTATATTGCCATTGCTACATGCATTATTCAATAATCAGTACTTCAGTGATGCAATTCATATATTTCCAGTTCTCAAAAAAAACAAAAAACAAACAAACAAACAAAAACACTCAGTGTGGTGACCACCAAATGCACCATGAATTTAACAGGTAAGTTAAAACAAACAAATCTTTTTTAAAATATATTTCAGTATACACCAGTTTCAACCACAAGAACAAGAAAAAATGCAAGGCATATCAGAAGAAAGTCTCTGACAAACCAGATTATTTATCCTGCTCCTGTGGCAGAAATGGGTGTATAATGTTCAAATGTCCCATGGGTTTGTGTGTTTTAACTTACCTGTTAAATTTGTCACAAATTTGCTGCTCACCACATTGTGTGGCTATTTCATAGGCTTCACCCAAACACACCTAAAAATCAGTATTAAACCCCTAAAGTGTTACACTTTCTCCAAGAGAGAAATGTATTTTCTGCATTTTTGTTTAATAAATGTTGTGGGTCTCAGAAACATAAAACAATAAACTATGATATTAAAACACAATATCATAAAGCAACAATTTTCAGCATAAACATGTTCACCTGAGAGAACAGCAGTGTCACTGAACATCTAAAAACAACACGTGACCTGTAAACAGTGGAATACAATTTTATAATTTAAAACCATGGACTTTAAAGGGCCTGGGAAAATTTTAAAAAGGTTTCACCTGGCCAATGTCAGCTGATGACTTTTATATCAGTGGGGCAATCAATCTACTCCTGGTTTCAGATGAAAAGTCAAAGGCGACACCCAAGTGAAGAATCTTATCCTCCAAATAGGTTTGTTACTTTGCAGAACTCCTTTAAAGTTTGGTCTAAAGCCCAGTGTGGATTTACCACCTTGCTGAGATAAGAGCCAGCAGCCACTACTGCACCAGGCCTTGAAATGACCAGAAAGAAGATACCAGGCATCTTCTGATGATAAATTAAACAAATTGTTATTTGTGGAATCTGGATGACACACAGAATCTGGTATCTGAGGGGGCCACCATGCTATGATTCATAATGAATATTGGGCTCATCTCTTGAAATAGAACATGTTCGTTTAAGTGATTATCATATCTATTTGGACACAGCCATTTAAAAAGATTTTTATGAAGAATAGTGACAGGGTTTATTTATATTTTCTTGAAACAGATTAGGTTAATCTTTCCCAAAATGATAATTGAAGAGGACTAAAGTCAGCAGTAAAATCATGTCACCAAAGCCGCATAATAGTTGTCAATATCAGTTTGCAGTGATTCATGTTAAATTGTTTTGATAATCTCAATGGCATTCCCTTGAGTTTTGAATCAAACCTTGGGTACTATTAAATCATAACTCTCTGAGAAAATTAATTTGAAATGGCCATTTTATGCTTAGCTTCGATTGAAATAGCCCCCTCTAGTCAACTGTAGGCCATTTCTCAAGGTACCTTCCAATGGCAGTTAACCAGTTTTAAAAGGCTGTGACCTAGTTTAAACCATGAGGGACATGGAAAAGCTATAAATATAAATAAACAAATAAAATAAATTATTAATTGTGCACTTGTGTTGTCTCATAAACTGGAATATTATTAAAGGTAACCTGAATTCATAATACTGGGCTTATTTCTTTGACATAAGAGACACAGAAAAATGCAATGTTTTGTATTTCATAACGTCAAACTATAGTGTAATTTGACTCTGTCACCTCACAGCAACCATTGCACCCCAGCCTGCAAAAACATGCCTATTTACCTTTGGCTACCTCTAGGTGACAATTGAGGGGGGACATCTGCTGGCCTGCCTGAATTGTTTGCATCCTAAATAATAATAATAATAATAATAATAATAATAATAAAATTTATTTATACCCCGCCCCTCTGCTAAAAACAATCGGGGCGGCGTCCAACAATTAAAACATTATAATAATGACTAAAAACACCCCCCACCCCCACCCTCCCACATAAAAAGACATTAAACACAATAAGATTAAAACCTTCTAGCTAAAAAACACATTAAAAACAAATATATACATAATTTTTAAAAAGCCAGGAGACTGAGTTCCTGAGGACAGGATCTAATCAGGAAAAGCCTGCCGAAAGAGATCCGTCTTTAGTGCTTTTTTAAAGCTACTCAAGCTCGTCAGCTGACGGATCTCATTCGGCAGGCCATTCCACAATTTGGGGGCGATTACTGAAAAGGCCCTCTGGGAGGTTGCAGACAGCCTAGATTTTTGTGGCTGAAGCAGATTCCTCCCAGAGGACCGGAGTGTGTGGGGAGGATTGTATGGGAGGAGGCGGTTCCGGAGATAAGTTGGACCCAAGCCATTTAGGGCTTTAAAGGTAATAACCAACACCTTATACTGGGCCCGGAAACTGATAGGCAGCCAGTGGAGAGATTTTAGTATTGGAGTTATATGATCTCTCTGAGATGTTCCTGAGACCACTCTGGCTGCCATATTTTGTACCAACTGAAGTTTCCGGACCAAGCACGAGGGTAGCCCCATGTAGAGCGCATTGCAGAAATCTAGACTAGAGGTTACCAGCGCGTGCACCACAGTCTCAAGGTCCCTTACTTCCAGGAAAGGGCACAGCTGGCGTATCAGCCGAGAAGAATTGAAACTCTTAAGAACTGGTGCCTAAGGTTGTTATTTTCCCCTTCCTCCCTGGAGCTCCATGACTTTTTGACTGTAAGCAGGGAAGGGACTGTCTTGTCACTGAATTTTGTAAATTCTTAGTTCTGGGAACCTTTTCAGCAAGAGAGTGGGCTAAATATGGGCAGACACTATTAAGCAATTAATAATTAATTAGTTAATTAATAATTAAACAATTAGTTAATTATCAATCTAATTAATGGAAATTACTTGTTTATTTTTAGGTGAATGGGTGAATTTTGCTAAAAATTATCTATTTTAGGTTGATAAATGTGAATACTTAGCAGTATTTGTACAATATTAGCAATGTTTGTGCTTTTGCATGTTTAAAACCACTGCTCATAAACTGTTGCTTGATGGTAGACAAGACAAGCACTCTTACTTCCTTTTTGCAGATGTAGGATTGAGGTAGAGAGTTTGAGCCTTGTCAAAGTCTAGTGAGCTAGTTTGCAGAAGAAGTAAAACCATGGGTTTCTTCACATTTCAGTCTTTTGGGGGAAATTTACTACAATATCCAATTCTTGGCAGTAAGCCGATTTAACTCAGCAATACTTACCTTTGAATAGGCATGTACAGTATTGAACCATTAGCTACTATGCTGAGGAGTTTGATAAGCATCCCTCCAGCGTTAGAATGAATGGGAACAACTGTAGTGGACAGTTACAATTTAATTCCTGAAAGATTAATGGGACTTGATAGGCAAGTAGCATCTCAGCTGGGACATGATAATTAACAAATCCGATTTTCATTAGAGCATGCTACATTTCCATCTCCATTCATTGCCATTAAAAATACACACACACCTCTCATCACATTTATTTAAATGGGAGATCTTCTAGATGCCAAATCGTATTAGTTTTTTATTAGGTATGTATTTGTCTAGTCTGAAAGAGCATCGCCATATCTGACTTGACCACGCTGGCCCTCGTGTAGCAAGATAATCATTTTAAGGAATTTGGGGGGACATCCTAGTCTTTCCAAAAAAGCATACAAAGACTCCCTGAAACAACATCTCAGGCTCGGCCAAATTGATCACCAACAGTGGTCCACCCTGGCCTCACATCGGGAGGCATGGGGACACACTATACACAATGCTGCAGCCTTATTTGAGAACTCATGCCGAACAAGTCTTGAAGAGAAACGACAATGCAGAAAGCATCACAACCCAAAAACATCATCCAAGGAGACCTTCTGCTGTGCTTTTTGCAACCGGACTTGTTTATCTCGGATTGGCCTTTGTAGTCTTCAGCGCACTTGCAGAAAGCGCGGGATGTGTCCTTCCTGAATCTTTGTTTGCAAAGAAAAGCCAGAGAGAGAGAGAGAGAGAGAGAGAGATATTTGTCTAGTAGCTTGAAATGACAACTCACTATTATCAGTCCACATAGCCTAATAGTAACATCGAAGAATATCTATTCCATGCAATGAATTCATGCATTTGAATTGCATTTTGTACAGACATTGATCCTGCTACAAAGATTAGTTCTCAAAGTAGCCCCTTGAACTTCAATAGAGGTCTGCAAAAGAAGAAATGTAGAAAATCTAAACATTATTATTAAATAGTAGGCCTATAATTCTTCATTAGTTCTCATGGGTTTTTAAACCTGTTAACACCATCTAGGATTATCTACTAATAGAACAGTTTTACATAACTCAAAATATGAAAATAGACACTCAGACTGTAAGTTGCTATTGCATATCTATTCTTTATTTTGAGAATGATCCATACACTCAGATTACTTCATCTATTATCTTTCCTGTAATCCTGTTCTATTAGTAGATAATCCTAAAGGAAGTTAATAGGACAGACATTAATTAATTAAAGCTTTTCCCCCCCTTTTAATCCTAACCTCCTTCATGGCAGGGTACATCGGCCTAAATGCAATTGTTAGTTCCAAGTAGAGTAGACCTGTTGAATCAATGGAAATTACATAAGTATTGACTTTTTAAGCTCTGCAGGTGTAAAACTTGCTTATTTTATTCTGTTCTTACATGTAAGAATGAATAATTTCACAATTTTCTTCCTGCTTCATGAGAATATGAAGTTTTCTGTGCAATTTTAAAGTACCTTGGGAATGAAGTACTAGGAGAGAGGTCTGCTGCCTGCCTCCCTGCTTGCTGTTCTTTACCTCTCCTAGTGGACTGCTGCCTGCTCCAGACTGCCCCCTGCAGAATCAGGCCCCAGGTACTCAGCACGTACTGCCTAATAAGCCAGAACACTACCTCATCCCTTTGAAAAGGGATAAAAACTGGGTGTCTGCTGTGGTGGGCATGCTGCTGGCAGAGGAATCACTAAAGGGGGTGGTGCCAGTGGTGGTGCTGGTGCCCCTTTGGAAGAAACTACTTTGGGGGTAGAGTGAGGGAAAGGGCTATTTTCTTTGGCTGGGAGGGGAGGAGTGCCTTGGTTCCCCCCTTCTTTTTGATGTTTTGAATAACATGATTGCCAGCAAAACAAAGAAGGCATGGAAACAGCCATTAGGACAGTAATGGGCAAGGAGAGATACAGCATGGAGAGGCAGCCCTATTGTTGTGGTACAAGGGAGAGCCACAGGATGTTGGTTACCCCCAAGCTATATCCCGTTTCAAATAGTCTGGATAGCCTTGGCAATAGGCCCCTAGGCTAAAAATGCTGCTGCTGAATACCAGATCAGTGAATGGAATAATATCCCTGATTCAGGAACTGATCCTGGATGAACATGCCAACCTGTCTTATACTACAGAGACCTGACTGGATGAAGCTTGGAGGATCAACCTCTCCCAGCTTTGTCCACCTGGGTTCTCAGTACAGCAGCATGAAAAGCCCAGTGTGTGTGGAGGCAAAGTTGTAGTAGTCTATTGAGATTCCATCTCCCTCACCAGGTCATGGTCTGCTGGGTTCGAATCTGTTTTTTTGAAGGTGGGTGGCTGGGATAGAATAGGGATTCTAGTGGTGTACTGCCCACCCTGCTGCTCAACAGTCTCCTTTCCTGAGCTGGCTGAGTTGGTCTTGATAGTGGTGTTGGAGTCCCCTTGGATGGGGGACTTCAACATCCATGCAGAGATCTTTCTGTCAGGAGCAGCTCAGGCCTTAATGTCTGCCATGATAACCATGGACTGTCCCAAGTAATATCTTGTGCCACCTGTGCTGCAGGACACACTCTGAACCTGGTTTACTTTTCTGGGAAGGGTTGTTGGTGATTTGGGTGTGGAGGAAATTTCTGTAGTTCTGTTGTCATGGACTGATCACTACCTGGTGGGATTTAGACTCACTGTGACTTAGAACCTCTGCAGCAGTGGGGGGACAATTATGATGGTCTGCCCCAGGAGACTTATAGATCCAGGTGGATGGCTCTTGGAGAGTTTCCTGTTGTCTTGGCAGATGATTCTGTTGAAGCCTTGGCTGATCTCTGGAACAGGGAAATGGCCAGAGTGGTGGACATGATTTCCCCATAAGTATCCCCTCTCATGGTGGAGCCAAGAGAGCCCCCTAGTTCACCAGGGAACTGGTTTCAATGAAACGAGTGGGATGGAGACTAAAGTGATGATGGCAGAAGACTTGGAGTGAATCTGACTGAATATGGGCCAGAGCTCACTGGAAGGCCTGTGCTGTGGCAATGGTGGCAGCAAAGAAATTATACTTTTCTGCCACCATTGCATCTGCATAGTGTTGTCCAGTGGAGCAGTCTCAAGTGGTCAGGAGCCTTTTAAACTTTGGCTCACAAGAAGAGAGCAAAGACCACTCAATAGCTCTCTGTGAGGAATTTGCAAGAGACTTTGCAGACAAAATCACTCAGATCTGCTCTGACTTGGATGCTGTAGTTGACACAGGTCCAGTGGTTCCTGCTTTTCCTGTGTTATTGGAGATGTTTAAATTTGTGCAGCCTGAGGATGTGGACAGGATCCTTGGAGAAGTGAGAGCCACCACAGGTAGACTGGATCCTTGCCCTTCCTGACTTGTGAAATCAGCTAGAGAGGGCTGACCAAGTGGATAAGGGGAGTGGTGAATGCTTCACTACAGCATAGGAAGATTTCATCCTGCCTAAAGAGGCTGTGGTAAGTCTGTTACTTTAAAAAGCCCTCTCTGGATCCCACCATTCTGAATAATTAACTACTAGTCTCTAACATTTCATTTTGGGGCAAGGTTCTGTATTGTATGGTGGCCTGAAAGCTCCAGGGATTTCTGGATGAAATGGATTATCTAGATCCATTTCAAGCTGGCTCCAGGCCCGGTTACAGGATAGAGACAGCTTTGGTCACCTTGGTGGACGACCTCCACAGGGAACTGGGTAGGAGTAGTGTGTCTCTGTTGGTTCTACTGGATTTCCCAGTGGTGTTCAATACCACTGCCCATGGTTTCCTGCTGGGCCACCTCTCTGGGATGGGACTTGGGGCCACTATTATGTAGTAGTTCTGGTCCTTTTTGGAGTGGCAAACTCAGAAAGTGATGCTGGGGGACTCCTATTCAGTGCCCTAGCTGTTAGCCTGTGGGGTCCTTAGGGTTCTGTTTTGTCCCCCATGCTATTTAACATCTACATGAAACCACTGGGAGAGGCATCTGGAGTTTTTTGGTTCAGTGTCACCAGTAAGCTAACGACACCCAACTCTCCTTCCCATCTGATCCCAAGGAGGCTGTCTTGATATCGAGCCAGTGTCTGTTGTCACTAATGGACTGGATGAGGATAACAACATTGAAACTTAATCCAGACAAGACAAAGGTGCTCCTGGTCTGCAAGGCAAACCAGGGAAAAGGGACTCTGTCTGTGCTGGATGAGGTTACACTCCTCCTGAAATCTCAGGCTCACAACTTGGATTTCAGCAGTGGTCATGAAAGAATGAATGTGCACAGTTAAAACTAGTGTGCCAGCTGCACCCATTCTTTGAGACATCAGACATGACTACAGTGACACATGCCTTATTATATCCTGTTTGGACTACTTTAATGCATTCTACCTGGGGCTGTCTTTGGAAATTGTTCAGAAACTTCACCAGGTTCAAAATGCTGTAACCAGAATGCTGACTGTGGCCAACTATAGGAAGCATATAACTCACTTGTTAAAACAGCTTCATTGGCTACCAGTTTGTTTCTGTGCACATTTCAAAGTGTTGGTCATGACCCATAAAGCCCAATATGGCTTGGGGCCAGACTGTCTGAAAGACTGTGTCTCCAAATATTAACTTCCCAGAGGTTGAAGATCAGCAGGGGAAGGCTTTCTCTTGATCCTGCCACCATCATAGGCTCACTTGGTGAGCACACAAGAGAGAGCCTTCTCAGTGGCTACTCCAAATTCTTTCCATGGGAAGCTAGGCTGCCCCCCTTCCTGTTTTCCTTTCACTGGCAAAGGCATTTTTGTTCAAGCAGGCTTTTAATATCTAATCACTTTCAGGAAGGTATTATTATTATTATTATTATTATTATTATTGGGGTTCACACTGTGTTAATTTATATTTTTAAATTTGGTATCTTTTTAACATTTTTTTTTAAAATGAGATTATTTGAATTATCAGGTTTTAACTGATTTCATTTGTGAGCTGCCTTGAGTCCCACTCCAGGAGAAAGGCAGCATAATAAATAAATAAACAGTCTAGGAACTTTCACTTGTACAAAAATGTACATGGTTTTTCTGTGCAGAAAACATGTTTTCAGAGCAAAAAGCAGTAATTTTTGCACAGAAGATAATGCATTTTGCAATCAGTAATGCACTGATTCCTGTGCAAAAATACTGCCTTTTGTGCTGAAAACGCATTTACTATCCCCAAATATTGTCTGGGCAGAAAAACCACATACATTTTTGTGCAAACGAAGTCCCAAAGTGTGAATAATCACATAGCTGTTCTCTTTTTACTTGGCAGCATGGTTTGAGTGTCAAGAAACTCCCCCCCCCATTGATAATACAAATATTAGTGAGTGTTCTTCACATCCCCACATCACTGGAAAGTGACAATTGCTTGAATGTGTCTAGTTTAGTTGGAACCAGGCCATAGATTCCCCATTTTATATATTTTCCAAATAGCCCTGAGCTCCTGCACACTTTTTCTGACAATTTAAGCCTTGATTTCAACACTTCCAGTGCAACACACTATTGCGACACTACTAATCACCACTTTTGTTGCAACATGGGCCATAAAGGATTTAAACCTTTCTGGAATGATATAAAGTATCATTGCTATCAGTATTAAATGAAAGAAAATACACAATTATTTTTAATTCTCTATATAGTTTAATTATGTATAAAGTATGTATGTATAAACTATGTATAAATTATGTATAAACTCATAAAACCTTTGTATGAGTCTACTGATATCTGCTTTTACCTATACATGTTTTAATTTCTAAGAAAATGAAGTATAAATAATGTAATATAAGGGAAATGACTCATATCTTACCAACCTTTTGTGTCTCAAAAATTGCTGAATATTAATTAACTTTATTTGTTAAAACATTTGTCTACTCCTTTTTAAAAATCTCAAAGCATCTTACAATGGGTAATACAATAATTATATTGTCCTGAAATAATTAAAATCACTACATGTAATCAGTCTATGTTAGTGGTTTTAAAAAATGTGAGGACAAACAAATGTTTGGCTGGGTGAGAAATATTTTATATTGGGAACCTGACTGAACTCAATCAGGAGAGCATTCTGCTTGGCCGGCACCACAACCCAACATGTTAAGAAAATACGTTTGTTCAGAAATGTTGTTTTCTGTGCAGAATATGCTGTTGTCTGTTCAGAAACTTGTTCCCTGCAAAGAAAATGCCTTTTTCAGATTCCAAGCATGGCACATGCATTCTTTTGCACAGAATAAGTTCTGAACTGTGAATAGTCTTTGAAAACTGCACAGTTTTCAATGATTTATGGAGGTTTATGACTTTTATAAAGATTTACATCTCTACTGTATAGAGTCCTACCACTGCCTATGGCCATCTGCCCTGTCAGCTTTCTATTCTTCTATATATAGGGCTGCTCAGAGACCATGAAAAAAAAAAAAAAACAACTCTTTGATTACTGTAACTGTGTCCATCTGTGTGATACCACAACACTCTTTCTTTCCCTGCTGCATATGTCCTTCCAGCCTGCTGATGCCATTGCTGTTAGTAGCCAAGTGGGTACCCCTTTAGGTATGTGTGATGTTTGTAAGTGGACTTCCTGATAGCCATTTCAGCCTAGGTCTAGAACATTTTGAAGATTGCTCTGCACACGCTCATTGCTCATATGTGTGACTGACACAGATGGCTGCCTGAAGAACCGTAGTTACTTCTTGCATGACTCCTTTCTCCAAACAAAATCTGAGTGATGTGAGGTCCAGCAATGGAAAATGGCTATTGTCCTGCACCATTAACTTTTTAATCAGGCTTGAGATTCTGGGGATCTGAGTGTGAGAAGAGGCCAAAAAACTACAACATAAAGAAAACAGAAAACCTGATGAATCTGCAAACAGGCAATGTAATCTATATTGTTCCGATGACTTATTCAGACAGGAATATTTATCTCCTGAATGATACATGGTGGGCATATCCTAAAAGAAATGTGAATGAGTTCCTTATCTCTATGTATGTGTTACTTTATTGGTTATTATAATGTGCAAATCTGAAAACAGGCATTAAAATCTGGAAATATGCTACATGTTTTTTAAGAATAAATAAACAAATAAACACTGTCTCCTAACATTTTGATTTTATGACATCACAGTTTTCTTAACTAAGAAAAAATTATCAGAAAAAATCTCAAACATACTATACTACAGAAGATGGGATGTCTCTTGCATCGTTAAGGGCCATTTCACATTTAAGGTTCTATAAAGTGCTAGACTTCCACTTATACTACATATGAACAGAAGCAAGCAAATGTGGGGGGATGCGATCGCCATTTTGTTCTTATTGCTGGAGTCAAAATTCTTGACAAAATATCCCATTTCACATATGGCTGTGAAACACATCTTGCCTTGGAACAGCACATTTGTGACACTTCTGGTGCATCTGAGTGAAATAAAATAGCACAAACCACATGAACATTTTAAAAATGTGGACAATTGAAAAACACATTCAGAAATGCTTTAGTCAGGGGGACAATATAGTGTGTTGGTTTTAAAAGAAGTTTATGGCTGGTATCCTGTTAGGTATTTACATTACCATAAACTGCCTTGCAATCACATAAAGGTAAATTTCAATATTGTTCAATGTTCATATTCTCAGGAGGGAAGCAGAGACATAGCTACATCTCCAGGTCCATTGTCCAAACAAAACCGACAGTGTGGCCATTTTTACACTAAGGTCCCATTGTCCAATGTGTACCAGAATACTAGGGGACCTTTGCCCAGAGAAGATGTAAAAGAGAATATAGAACATATATGAAGCCAACATTTGGCATCTCCTGAGACTGTAGGGGGGTATATTCCAAGGCAATATTGCAACATTTACAAAGCTTGCTACCCATTTTACTGGGGGGGAAATACATACAAAACCACATGTACAATGCATATATGTGTTTACATGTGTGTAGAAGAATGAAGTATCACAAACTGATATGGAATTAAGATGAATTAAGATACATGTTATCCCCCCCCCCATATGTGCAGGGGATATGTTCCCAGGCTTACCACAAAGACTTGAAACCTACTAGTAAACCCCACAGTAGCAGCAAACCCCACAGAGTCATACTGGAGGACCTAGGAAATGCCTAGAGAGACAATATTTTTCAGATGGAGGATAATTGAAAAAGTGGCTATATGGCCGGGATGTGACCTCTACTAGTGGGATTCTAAGAAACACAATAAAAATGAAACTGATAGATTTTCACATGCACAAAGACATGTTTATCTCACTAAGCTGCATATACTAAAGTTAGAAGTGGAAGAAAGAAAGAAAAGGTGTAGATTTCCATTGGTTTCTTTCTGGGCTGTGACACTCTGTTCTGGAAGAGATTTCTGATGTTTTGCCTGCATCTGTGGCTGGCATCTTCAGAGAATGGTTGGATAGGAGTGTGTGGGGGGTTATATACTGTGAGCCCCTGTTGGGGAGGATATGTAAATTTGTGTATTTGAATGGCTAGTTCCTGGAGAGAGATATGCAAGGAGGATTAGTGTCTGTTTGGCTAATGGTTGGCTAATGGTCCATTGTCTGCTGGAAATCTCCCTGTCCCTGGGTGGAGTTCATTTGCAAGTGTTGGGTTTTGATTTTAGTGTTTTTCAAGACTGGCAGCCAGATTTTGTTTACTTTTAGGATTTCTTCTTTCCTGTTGAAGTTGTCCAGGTGTTTGTGGATTTCAATAGCTTCTCTGTGCATTCTGACATGATGGTTGTTGGCCTGATCCAGAATTTCTGTGTCTTTAAATAACATTTTGTGTCCAGGTTGGTTTATAACATGTTCTGCTACTGCTGATTTTTCTTGCTGGCCCGTCTGCAGTGTCTCTCATGTTCCTTGATTCGTGTTTGCACACTGTGTTTAGCAGTCCCTATGTAAACTTGTCCACAGCTGCATGGTATGCAGTAAACTCCTGAAGCTGTGAGAGGGTCTCTTTTGTTCTTTGCTGAGCGTAGCATTTCTTGGATTTTCTTGGTTGGTCTGTAGATCGTTTGGAGGTTGTGTTTCGTCATCAGTATCCCTATTCTATCTGTGACTCCTTTGATGTATGGTAAAAATTTGGGTGGCTGTGTTTCTTCATTCCTGTGTTTTTTTTCTGGGCCTGGCTGCCCTTGTGATGTCTGATCCGGAGTAACCATTAGCCTGTAGGGCCCGGTTTAGGTGCTTCAGTTCATCCTCCAAGTAGTGGGGTTTGCAGATCCTTTTTGCATGGTAAACCAATGTTTTTATTGTTGGGGCGTAGAAAGACGTGCTTTGTCCACCATGGCCACCTACAGAGTTGTTCTACGTCAATAGGACACCAAGGAGAAGGTTTTCTTGAGAGACTTCTGCAAAAGATTTCAGGCTGAGAAGGAAAAATTCCTTCACCCCAGCACACTGCCTTGAGCTCTGGCTTGCCAAATAAAGACAGCAACAAGGCCAGCCTTCACTCAATTTGAGTGAAGAATATTTGCATGAGCTTTAAATTGTCTGCCAACCATTCACTGTGTTTCCTTACTCTAGAAAACCTCAGTCTCATTCCTTGTCACCTATAAAATGGTCAATCATTCTCTTGCCTGCTGTCAAATTCTTAATTCCTTAACAGATAGGATATATTTTACACTGTGGAGATTATCAGACGCTGTAAATATGGCGTGACAATGATGCCAGGAGATCGCTAAAGGGCTTGAATTTTAGACGATGACATCCCTGGGTTGTCATTCTCCCGTTCTGCTTCCATTCCACCAGCGCTCCTTTTTATTCACGGGCTAAGCCATTAATAGATTGCCTGTTTTCTGTAACGGAATGATGGGTGAGTGAAAAGGTGCCAGTTATGCTGGTGTGATGCCAGAGTCAGTGGGAGGTCTGTGCCAGAACATTTTCAGGTGCGATCGGAAGATCGAGGTAAGTGACACATTTTTTTGTACCCTCCCTGGGTTACTTGTATTTTTAAAGTGTGTTTAGGTGCTTGCTTTTAATTTTTAAAGTGTATTTTTCTTTTAAACTTTGAATTTCCCATGCGCTCGTTCTCTTGCGAGAATAGCCCAGGATTTCAAACGAGGAAGGGAATGCAGTGCCGTGAGAGCTCCATTCACTCCTGGGCTGCTGAGGGGAGTAGACGATGAATGATTAAGGTTGGAGTGAAATTTTCATTAGTGTGCCGGGATAGAGACAGGAGGGGGGGTGGGAGAGGAGATTGCGAGACAGGGACACTATTTTTGTCCTGTCTGATAATCTCCTGTGTATCTGACATCATCTGAGTTTCAACTGACTCACTTGCTTTGTTCTGTCTTTCTTGCTTTGCTAGAGCTGTAGGACTTTATAAGACTAGTATCTTAAAATGCTATAATTCCGCAAATGAGGAAAGCAGAAACATAGTGGCATTATTACCACCATAGAATTATCACACAACCACCATTAACATTTTAAGAATTGGACTTTACCACTACTAACACTTTAAGAATGGGACTTTACCTCCATGATTTATCAAGGGTGAGATTTCAGCAGTTCTAGCAAATAGACATGATCGTGCTTAAAAATACCACAACCGCCTTAATTTGCAAATATACACAGATACACAAACACTCAAACAAGCCTAAAAATGTGCAAACAAACTGGGACAGTTCATAAAAAAGCATCCTGTGGATAGTTTTCACATTTTCTCATCAGGAATGGGGAGGGGAGAAAGATGACCACCTGTTCACTCTGTGATCTCATGATTACAGCGGTATGTATTTTTGCAAAACATTCAATACCATGAAAAGAGCAATATTGAGGTCTACTGACAGCTTGTCCCATCAATGAAAAGCAATACCTTATTCACAGATGGAGCACAGATTGACCATGTGAACATGACTACATTGTTCAATAGCGGAAACCATTTATGCTACCATAACATTGTAACCATGCAATTTTTGCCATGTCTGATAAAGTCCGTCATCTCCATGATACTTTATTCATGCATGACAGAACAAATCATTTCTCAAATTTTCACCCTGCTATGTGAGATCAGAAGTGGTTTTGCACATTTCAATTATTTTTCTTTCACATTTGGGGACTTTTTTTCATGGAAAAAAATTGATCATAAAAATCCTGTTTCCCACAGAAAACAGTGTATTTGGCATAAAATTTCTACATAAACAAAAAACATATTTTTTTGTACCAGTCCCACAAATACTCCCAAAGGTAATAAATAAATAAATAAATAAATAAATAAATAAATAAATCTCTGAACAGTTAACTATTTTCTCAATGGGGTGTCTTTTTCATTGATAATTAAAAAAAAAAAGAGTGACATATTGTAGTGGTTTGAGTGTTGGACTAGAATGCCACAAAACTACAATTCAGAATTTCACTCAGCCATGGAAACCCAGTGAGTGACTTTGGGCAGGTTGTTTTCTCTCATCCTAATAGAATCATAGAAAAATAGAGATGGAAGAGACCACAAGGGCCATCCAGTCTGACCCTCTGCCATGTAGGAATAAACAATCAAAGCATTCCCAACAGATGGCCATCCAGGCTCTGTTTAAAAACCTCCAAAGAAGGAGACTCCACCACACTCCGAGGCAGTGTATTCCACTTCCAAACAGCTCTTACTGTCAGGAAGTTCTTCCTAATGTTTAGGGGGAACCTCTTTTCCTGTAGCTTGAACCCATTGCTTGGTGTCCTAGCCTCTGGAGCAGCAAAAAACTAGCTTGTCCATCCTCAGTATGACATCCCTTCAAATATTTAAACATGGCTATCATGTCACCTCTCAACCTTCTCTTCTCGAGACTAAACATGCCTAGTTCCCTAAGCTGCTTCTCATAGGGCATGGCTTCCAGACCACCCACCATCCTGGTCGCCCTCCTCTGGACACATTCCAGCTTCTCAATATCTTTCCTGAATTGTGGTGCCCAGAACTGGACACATTATTCCAGTTGAGGTCTGATCAAAGCAGAAGAGTGGCACTATTACTTCCCTTGATGTAGACACTATACTCCTAGTAATGCAGCCTAGAATCACATTGGCTTTTTTAGCTGCTGCATCACACTGCTGACTCATGTTCAGCTTATGGTCTACTAAGACTTCTAGATCCCTTTAGGAATCATGGATCCCATAGGAAAGCAATGGCAAACCTTCTCAGAATAAACTTTGCCAAGAAACCCCTACAATAGGGTTGCCATAAATTGGAGATGTCTTGAAGGACTATAACCAGCACCACAACAAAAATCATTAGGCCTTTGCATTTTGCTCTGTGTTTCTGATGGAGGTCTAAATTCAATGTTGAGCTGGATCTGCTACATCGTTGTAATTCTCCACCTCCCACCCTCCAGCTTTTGGTACCACCCAAACCAGCATTGGTACCAGCATTGGGGGAGGTATGGGGATATTCTCAGACCTCCAGCCCCAGTGTGGGAAGCAAAGGTTTGCAGTGGGGAAGGTATTTCACCCCATCTTGTTTCTTCTAGATTCTGCTGTTCTGACAGCAGAGTTCCAGCAATGAATACTTCCCAGAATTGGAGAATGGATGCCCACCATACATGAACAGAATGTTTTGTGTGGGCTCCAGCTAGTGATGAGATATTTGTGACTTCAGTGGAACTTTTTAAAATTCCCAGGTCTTTTGTAATATGAAAAGATGTGTAAATTTGTGAATAAAAAATGAACTGAAATTTGCACTGACTAAGGAGATTATCAGCTGTGTCAAAAACGGCATTATAACAATGCCATGAGACTGTGAAAGGTCTTCCCTATCAGACGACATTGTGCCCCAGTGTTATGAGGCCGCGCCAGGCCACGTGGAGCAGTGGGGATAGGCCGCGGGGCGCAGCAGCAGGGATTGGGGCCACGTGGGCCATGAGGAGGCTGCAGGAGTTCTAGCGAGGCTAGCGAGGATGCTAGTGAGGGCGAAGCAAGGGCGCTAGCGAGGCCGGGGAGGCCAGCAAGGGGGCGGGGTGCAGCGGCAAGCAAGGTGGGGCTGGGGCGCAGCGGCACAGTGGAGGCCACATGGGCTGCGTAGGCCGCGAGGAGGCTGCAGGAGAAGCAGGCGAGCGAGTGAAATCAAATTATAAACTTCAAAAATCGACTTCCAAAACTTATAAATCAATTATCAAATTATAAATCAAATTATAAAATTATAAAAGTAGACCAATTACAATGCGTTAAGCACTCAACAAAAGATATTATAAATCCAATCAAGTAAATTTAATCATCCCAAATGCCCAACCATGAAATAAAATCACACAATCACACAACCACACTGCTGGGCTGCCCAATCATATGCAGCGCAAGCACAGCACAGCCAACTTAGCTCTCCCTTGTGGCTGGAACAAGTTCAAAAAGATGGATGCTCTCCCTTCTTCAATCCAGTGGAAAAGAGGGGGAAGCCAGGGGCGGCAAAGGGTAAAATAGGCCCTGCCTGAGCCCTGCCCATCTCCTCCTAGCCAGGGTGTAGCTACGCCCTGGCCAACCCCTGTGCTCATCTCCCTGCCCATCATTAAAACACCTCCCCTGGATCTACCATTCTTTAAGATCCGGGTGTGTGTGTGTGTCTGTTCTGCTGCTGTTATGAGGGACTTCTTTTTTATTGTTGGGGAGAAGTCGAAATTTGATCTACCGTAGTGTTTGTGTTCCAGATTTTTGTGTGTGCAAAAAGGTGCCCCATTCTGCTGGTGTGATTCCAGCATCAATGGGTGGGCCTGCCAGAACACTTCCAGGTGCAAATATGAAAACTAGGTACCATACACTCTTTTTATCAACCTTCCTGTCATGCTTGCACGTTTCTAAACATGTATCTGTGGTTTTCTGAACATTTTCTTTTTTAAATTTGTGTGTTTGGGGGCTTTTTAGTACACTCGCTTCTTCTCATGAGATGCACCAAAATCTCGTTTATGGAGAAATGCAGAAGTAAGCAGCATGAGCACTCAAAATGAGCAATTTTGTATTGTTATCACTGCAGTATGTGAAAACGTGCCAGAATATGAATGCTATGAAATATAGTGCCATGATAACATTTTAAGGCACTTTTCTGATAATCTCCTAAATTCAATAGATACAAGTAGTTCCAGTATGGAGAAAATTATTGTGCACAGGCCATACTGGGGTTTAAGATTATAAAACCTGTATGAGAAAAAGAATGCAGTAACAACAATATTTCATTAGTAACATGCTTATACAGTTGGACCTCTGTATCAACAGATTTGGTGTCCATGCATTCCACCATCCACAGCTTGAAAATATTCCCCCAAAAAATAAATCCAAGAAGCAAACCTTGATTTTGCCATTTTATATAAAGGACAACATTTTACTATGCGGTTGCATATAATAGGGCTTGAGCATCCATGAATTTTGGTATCCATGGGGGATCCTGGAACCAACCCCCAGTGGAACCAAGGGCCCACTGTATACAGTTGTTCAAATACAAGCTTTTAAGAGCTATAGAGGACCCAGTGGTACAGTTCCACCACATTCTGTTTCTTCCACCTAAACAATTGGGAGATGGTTTTCTGCAGCCCAATATGCACCCAGAACTCTGATCTGAGGAATCAGATTTCTGGGTGCATATTGGGCTGCAGAAAGGGAAAACCCCTGATTCTTCTGGTGGAAACATTGAAATTTAGCAGAAATACACTTTTAGATCCTGGGTCTAAGCCTAGGTCTGAATCTGGAAAACTGTAAATTTCAGTTTCTCCCATGTTCCATTTTTGAAATGAAACAAAACAAAACCTCACACTCTTTCCTTCCCAAATATGCAGACATTTGCAAATTCTGGTAAATTTATCATGAAAAATGCATTGAAATAACATTATTACCCATCTCTAACTCCAGCCCCTTCATAAGCACTGTTCTTTCTCCACTGGTTTACACTTCAGGGAGCACAATCTTTACCCACGTGCAAATTCCTTCCTTTACCACTAGGCCCAGGTAGACAGTACTCTCTTAGTTCTATCTACCTCCAATCTCCGGGTTTATTTCTTCTATGCTCTCCCTTTGACCCCACTGGATTCTCACGCTTGGATTCTTACCCATACACCAAGAAGTGAGTACCAAATTGTCAGTGCATATGCAAAGTCTGTCCTGAATTTCACTGGACGGAATATGGCTACTGTATATGTTGGATGATGCAACATGAGGAAACGGTTGTAGTATGGGGATGGACATGAACTGTCATCATCACCACACCACCCAGGATATGCCCAGGATGACACTTCAGAGATGATACAAGTGGCTGATGCAACTGGACCATTACAGATACCTGTGGAAGGACAGTAACTATGGCTGTTGGCTTCAAGATTTTGGATTCAGGCAGCAGATAAATTGCTGCCTAATTGTTGCTCAGATGCAGTTACAATTGTGGGAGGTGAGGCCACCCTCCACCCCCTCCCAGCACCTCCTCCATCATCTTCCCATTGACATGGGCAGCTCATTGTCTTGGGGTTGGGGTTCTCCCACTATTTCAGCCTACAAGATATCACTACCCATTGGCCTCACCCAAGCCAACTAACTACATATATTGTCACAGAATCATTGGCTAGGAGCTTCTGCAAGTTGTATTCCAGAAAAATAACTTTTCCAAACTCTGGTGGGGGAAAGCTCAGAAAAAAAGAGCCTGCTTGGCAGATGCGCGGGTATATGTTCTGGTACTAAAGGAGACAGCACATCTCATAATGCAAATTTGTGGCATTTTTAGCCACAAAATGTGGTGGTGGCCACTTTTCAGATGGTTTTAAAGAAAGTGGTAGGCATGTTCGTAGTGAACATTTCTACCATTGAGAGTGACTATTAGTTATGAATAGAATACAGTATGAATAGAAACCATCATTAGTGGCAGTATACTTCTGGATACTAGATTCTGGGAAAACAAATAGCATTAACAAAATTTATAACATATAATTTCCTGTTCCTGATGTTCCAGATGTGTGGCTTAGAATCATAGAGTGGTAAGGGGATTCATGGGCCATCTAATCCAACATTCTGCTCAGTGCAGGATCTCCAGCTAAAGCATCTCCAGCAGGTAACTGTCCATCCACTTTTTGAAGACATTCAGAGAAGGAGACCCCACCATCTCGCTAGGAATTGGTTCCACTGCTGAACAGCTCTTATTGTCAAGACGTTCCTTCTAATTTTCAATCAAAATCTATCCTCCTGTAATTTAAAACCATTAGATCTGGCCCTACCCTCTGAGGCAGCAGAGAACAAACCTTTCCCCTCCTCTCTGTGACAGCTCTTGAGGTATTTAAGAAGTGTAGTCATATTACCCCTCAGTCTTCTCTTCACCAAGCTGAACATGCCTAGCTCCTTCAACTTTTCCTCACATATTTTGTTCTCCATACCTCTTATCATCCTTGTTGCTCTTCTCTGAATATGCTCCAAATTGTCTACATCCTTCTAAAAACTAGGCACCCAGAATTGAACACAGTACTCCAGATGAGGACTGACCAGCACAAAATATTGCTTCATTCGACTTGGAAACTATGCTTCTATTAAAGCAAACTAAAATAGCATTTGACTTCTTTGCTTCAGCATCACACTGCTGGCTCATCTTCAACTTCTGATCAACAATAACCTCAGGGTCCTTCTCTCATGTAGTATTGCTAGCCAAGTGTCCCCCATCCTATACCTGTGCATTCAGTTTTTGTGGCCTAAATGTAGAATTTTGCATTTGTCTCTATTGAATTTCATTTTATCAATTTCTGCCCAATTTTCTAGTTTGTCAATGTCTGTTTGAATTCTGTCCCTATCTTCCAATATGTTAGTCACCCCTCCCAGTTTTGAATTACCTTCAAACTTGATAAGGATTCCCTGCACCCTGTCATCTAAGTCATTGATTAAAATGTGGAAGAGTAATGGCCCTAGGACAGAACCCTAAAGCACTCCCCTCAATACCTTCCAGTTTGAAGCACAGCCATTGGTGACAACTCTTTGACCATGGTTTTCCAACCAATTATGGATCCATCTGATAGTTTTTCTGTCTATTCCATATTTACTCAGTCTGCTAATCAAAATGTTATGGGAAACCTCATAAAATGTTTTGCTGAAAGATAAATAGCACCCATAGTATTCCTACCATCTACTAAACTAATGACTTGATTTAAAAAAAAAATGTAAGATTAGTTTGGCAGGATTTGTTCTTGACAAATTCATACTGGCTCCTATGGATCACTGCATTGTCATCAAGATATATGCAGAAAGTCTCCTATATAATACATTCTGATTTTTCCTAGTATTGACATTAGGCTGACTGGTCTGTAGTTTCCTAGATCTCTCTCTCTCTCTCTCTCTCTCTCTTTATCCTTTTTTTTTAACTTTTTGAAGAAAGGGACAATGTTTGCCCTTCTCTAGTATTTTGTCCCTTCACCTTTTCTCCAAGATTTCTCACAAATGATGGCAAGTGATTCTGTGAGTATGTCAGCAAGTTTCTTCAATACTCTGGGAAGCACTTCATCTGGTCCTCCAGATTTTAACTCATTTAGGGTAACTGGGTGATTCCCCACTAACTCTTTATCAATCTTGATTTGCAATCCAGGGTCCTTGCCAAGGTCTCTTTTGATGCATGGAAGCATACAGTCTTCTCTTTTTTGGGGTGGAGGTGGGGGGATGAAGCAAAATAGGTATTGAGAAGTTCTGCTTTCTTGTTCTGATCGGTTAGCATTTTACCATCCTTGTTGAACAGTGGTCCCACCATTTCCTTGGTCATTATCCTTCTTCAAACATATTGGATTTTTTTTTATTACTTCTGGCTTCCCTAGCCAGTCTCAACTTATTTTGAGCTTTAGCTTTCCTTACATTATTCCTTAAAGCTTGGACTACACATCTGTATTCTCCCTTCGTGGTTTTCTTTTCACTTCCTCTTTGAGTTTACTGCACAGCCACATTGGCTTTTTCAGATTTTCCCCATGTTAATTCTTCAATGGAATTGTTTGTGATTGTGCATTTAGCAACTGGTTCTTTGCGAAATCCCACGCATGCCCAATTTTGTGAAATTTGTGAAATCCTACACATGCTGGGTGTCTTTTTTCTTTAGTATCTTTAGCCATGGGATTTTTGCCCAGTATTTCCTGAACTTGATAAAATCAGCTTTCCTGATATCCAAAGTTTGTGTTTGACTATACTCTTCTTTGGCCTGTTCCACAATCATGAAGTCTAGGATTGTATGATTACTTCTGCCTAGAATTCCAACTGCTTGATTCCAACGATCAACTTCTCCCTATTGGTTACAATCAAGTCTAGGATTTCTGATCCCCTTGTTCCTTCCTCCACCCTTTTAAAGAGAAATTATCTGCAAGGCACATCGGAAATTTTCTGGAGAGCCCATGCTTAGCAGAATTAGTCTCCTAGCAGATATCAGGATAATTGAAGTCCCCCATAACTACCAGTTCTTGCATCCTGGAGATTTCTGAGATTTGTCTCTGAAAAGCATCATCCACCACCTCATTTGGTTTGGTGAACTATAGTAAACTCCTACCACAGTGGTAGTCAGTCATTCACTTGCAGTATCTTCCTGTCCCTATGTAGTCCTCTATCTTTTACTGGCAGAACTGGTGAGAATGCTTCCTGCTCTTCAAAACTCTTAACCTTTCTTCAACCAAGGTTTCATAGCCATAGGTGATCTGGTCAAAGGTGTTATTCTCAGTGTCATTGGTGCCCACATGATGAGGAGAAAGGGCATATTGATCTGTGTTCTTGGTGGGCTTTGGCAAGTTGTCAGTGGCATCCATAATTTATGCACCAGGGAGACAGCACATATCCCAATTCATCTTGCTAGGCTGACACACAGTTCCCCCTATGCCCCCAAGCAATGAGTCCCTACAACCTGCACCTTTCTTTTCTTCTTGCTGCAGTTAAGTTGACTCCTTCCTTAGCTTGCAGTATCTCTTGTTGCTGGTCTCCTGTTTCAGCAGCTTCACCACCATTATCTTCAGGAAGATGTAGGAAGGGGTTGCTTAGTTGGAGTGGTTCCAAATCCCTTGTCTATGGTGTATTCCTGATAGTAACTGGCCTCCAGGGTGCTTCCCTGATGATACAGTCTTCTTCATTTTCTTGGCAGTTTCTTCCTGTTGATCCTGATGTAATTAAAATGGCATCACCCACAAGACGTTGGGGGCAGGGATGCTGAGGGCTATAGGATGATGATGATGATTTTAAAAAAAACTATTTTCAGAGATAGAAATCTTAAAGGACAGGAAATAAAAACAAACAAAACAAAACAAACAAACAAAAAGCCCAGAAATGACTGAGGACTTTATTAGACATGGCAAAAACTGTGTCAAAAGAACACTCAAGAACAATAATGGGTGACATTACCAGATGATGACATCTTCAGCCTTTCTGGGGGCATAGTTAATGTGTCTCTTTTTATTGATGGCTTAACCTGTCAATAAAAAAGGAACACTTTATTTATGTCCACACTACACCCCTGGAATGGCTGAAGGATGCAGGCATCTGATAATGTTGCTCTTTCTGTTGTTGTAGCGTTCTTCTGACACGGTTGGGGGTGCGGTTTTGTGCCATGTTCCCTTGCACCTAATAAAGTCATGAGTGTGCTGAATGCCCAATGGAATGCTGACAAGCTGTCTAGGTGAGAGGCAGGAAAAACTTACAGAAGGGGAAATGTATTGGAATAAATTGATCAAGAGTGCTGTACCTTGAAAATGTTTGTTGCATGGATGGTAGCTACAGAAAACCTTCATGTCTTGTCCAGGATACCTCTGGGTATTTAGTGCTAGAGGCTCACATAACACTAATGAAAATAGTCTTTTGAATATCCACCTGCTTTCTTTAAAGACCCAGCAAGACACCAGGGCTTGCCCTAGCTTCACTGAACAACACTATTTCATAGATCTAGTGGTATAAAGCCGAGTGTTAATGTGTTCATCTTTCTGAGAGGCTCCATCATTCCCACTAATGGATAGGAGGGTTTTTTTGTTTTGTTTTTTGGTTCAGTCATCATTTTTGTGGTCTGATCTCTGGCTAACTGCAGTACAAGGACATTTGGTTAGATGGGCTACTGTACATTCTTTGTAGCGCATGTTATTATTCATTAAATTGGAGAGGATATTTTCCATCTAATAGGGTGATAAAATAAAACACTTCTATTTGGGGGCTGAATTACACAGTCACAGGCGTCACAAAGTAATTGCCATCAGGTAACTGTGCCACTGAGGGTCTAGAGTGATTAACAATGCATGCTGAGCACACTTTTGTCTTTTAAGTTGGGCTTCTTCCATAAACCATCAGGAGGAGATCTTTAAACAAGTTATTAAGGTCAGGGTTGTTTTGAAGAATGTTCGTACATTTCCTGATAATAGCCTCGATTCCACCTAGCAGTTATTTATCCTGCTGACACGGCTAATAGAAAATTATTTGTATTTTTGATTCAGGGCATTCCAATAAGAGTCTTTACTCCCAGTTTTATTCCAGACTAAGAGCTTCACTTAGGGGACATTAACCTCTATGAAGAAAACTTTTCTTTCAGGTCCAACAGATTTTCTCTCTCTGAAGATTTTATACACTATGATGCAAACTCTTTCCTACTGGCGGGCCTGCTATCCCAGAGGTACTTTCTTCTCAGAGCCCACAGCCCCATTATGACTCATAGCCCTGGCAGCACAAAACTGCACACTGAGAGGCCAGTTCTTCACCTCATTAAGCCTCACCCTCCTACTGTAATGCAATTATGTGTAGTGTGGGTCTCCATTGTTCTCTCTCTGGTGAATCAATACAATGGGGCATGAAAAGAAGGTGTCTTTCTTTTCACTGCTACTGGTGGAAGCAAGACAAATAGACCTGATGGCAAGGCTGGGCCAAGACATTTTGCTTCTTCAGGTGGAAGAGCAAACGGTTCCTCCCACCCTTCCATATTAAGGAGAATAGTTTCCAAAGCAGATAGAATTTGGGCACATTAGGCAGAAAGACTCACAAGCATCTCTTCTTATTTCTGGGGCTACAAACAAAATAACTAATAATTTTCTGCCCTTTCATTATATTTATAACCTGCTGCCAAAGGCAAATGCCTCACCCTACCAAATGGGAGGGCTGGCTTAAATAGCGGAGGTCCCCTGGTGATATGATTGCTGACCACCCTGCAGTGATGTGGCATCTAAGTCCACTTGGCTCTCACTGTGTCCACTTTCCCTTCTACTTGCCTGTATCACAAGGGCTGAAGGTGAACAAACAATAGGAGGTTCCTAAGACATGGAATTTTGACTATAAAGATTTCCTTTGTGGCTTTCACTCTGGCTTCCAACAGATCTGTTAATGATCAAACTTGGATAGTACATCTCTTTCCATTAAAAATACAACATTCTATTTTGGATTCAAGACATAAAGTTACATATATTCATGTTCCTTCACAGATACTTTCACATTTTGTTTGCAGATTCAAGTGTTCCCAGGGCTTCAAGTTTGTCCTTCACTCGGAATGAAGGTGTGACAAGTGGGGTGGTTGGCCGGGTTGCCTGCAGCCAACAGTTGTTCCCTCAAGCGCTACTTACCTGGAACTCTAGATGACAGGCTGGAAGGAAGAAGACCTAGCAATGGCCAGGAGGGAGATGCTGGTGGAGAAGATGCTGCAGGGGATGCCAGGAAAGGGTGAAAGTAGGGAAATGGAGGTGGGGAGGATGACTCAGATGGATTCAGAATGGGAGGAAGGGGGATGAGCCAGGGAAGTGAGCAGGGAATTGAAAAGGAGAACAGAAAAGGAGGAGGGGAGGAAGGAGGAGACAGAGAGGAGAGGCTGGGAGATCATGTTAGAGGATGGAAGACAGAAAAGACTGGAGGACAACAGGCAAGAGGGTGACTGGGACAGGGGCTGGCAAGGGTTTAAGAGGTGGGAAGAAGAGCAGGGACAGGTGAACAATGTGAGGATGGGGAAGGGATGAAGCCAGATATAGTAAAGGGACAGGTAACAGGAGAGGTAGAGTTCCCTGGAAAGATGGTGGATGGGTTTAATGATGGACTGGATTAGGGTAAACAAGGTATAGAAAATCTGGCTCAGAAATTTGTGTGTGAGAGGGAGGGGAGAAGAAGAGGGGGAATCAGGCTGGAGGTAGGGGGCTACTCCAGTGGGAGGAAGAGGAGTGTGTGGGCTCTGACCTGAGGGCAAGAGGCATTCCAGGAGGGAGTGTGGAAGGGGTAAGGCAGCTTCCTGGAGAGGCAGAAAGGAGGGCTGCTTTTCTGTCCTCTGGGATCTCTGACCAGCTTTCATCATCACACTCCACAGATCATCGCCAAGGCTCAGCCTGGCCTCAAAATCCTGCCTCTTCCCCTTACTGCTCATGAATATTGCAGAGAGTAAAACATAGGCTAGACACTGTCAATAGACTCATACGGCCACACATTAATAATAATAATAATAATAATAATAATAATTGTTATTTATATCCCGCCCCTCTGCGAGCAATCGGGGCGGCTTACAACAATAAAATAGTACACAGTATAAAACAACTCAAAATCCCTTCCCCCCCTTAAAACATTATTAAATTAATACAAATTAAAATCAGTATATAATACAATTTATTAAAAACCCTTTCGAGCAAGCAGCATCAGTTAAAAGCTCTTGGCAGCTTTGGTTAACTCACTTGGTTAAAGAAATGACCTTAATCACATAGGAAACAGGCTCTGAAATGTGTTAGAAACTAAGGAAATATTTATAATTCAAATTCATCTTTGAGGAAAATGCACAATAAATCTATCTGTCTGTCTATGGACCCATCTACACGAGGGGAAATGGCATTTCATAGTAAAGGCATTTCGCAGCAGCAGCAACATTTCTTAACAGTGTTTTTGGCCTCAGGAGCCCCCATAAGCCTCACATTCCAGATGCCGGCCATGAGTTATTTACTCACATTAGTTCTTTGCTGTGGCTGATTTTTTTAAAAAAAGTCTAAGGTGTGCTGGAATGATATAGTGATTTTCCAATTTGATAGGAAAGGAAAACAAAACAAAACAAATAACAAAAAAAACCACCCTGTTTTATTGCCTTAGTAATCTCTTGCTACAGCAAAAATCCAACATGGTGGCAGCGGGAGTTTGCCCTGTTAGCAAGCCCTGCCCCATAGCCAATCAGCTTTGCACTTCCCTTCAAATCACTTGTCCTTCGCTTGTCTTAATGAGCAGGAATCTGCACCCCCTCATTCTTTTCAAAAAAAACTATGGGAAAAGCTGCAAAGGCTTTCCTTGTGATGTTTTTGCTGTTCTGGGCCCCCTCTTTCCAAACAGTATGGATTGGTGCATGGTCTCATTTAGGCAGGTAGAATTCCCAGAGAATTCCATGAGGTTTTTCTTTTACTGTTTAGACAACATCCATCCATCTCTCTGTCTGTCTATCTATCTATCTGTCTATCTGTCTGTCTGTCTCATCTACCTAGCTAGCTACATACATACCTACCTATCTGGCTTTAGCATGAATTTTCCCTGTTGGGTAAAAATTGCATGCAGCACAAGGGGAAATGTCATTATAATAATCAGTACCTTAACTCACGAAAAAGGCAAATTGCTTTATCAGAATTGTTAAATTTAAATTAAATAAGAAACTAAAATCATAGGAAAGCAGGTGGTATTAGAATTGTGGAAAGACATCAGCCTTAATCTTATTAAGTTTCTCAGCTTCCAATCTGAAATCTGGTTCCATCCTGTTTATATATTGGGACTGAGACAGTTTCTCCACCACCACCTTTCTCAATTTTTTAAAAAATGTGCATTTTTCAAAGTGTATAGATTTTTATGCATTTTTTGGCATTAATACAAAAATGTGTTTGTTTTTCAAATGTTTATTTGTGTTTGTGTTTGTTTTCAAACTTCTAACTGTGCATTTCTGAAAGACAGGTGTGTTGTGTGGATGTTTTCCACTGCAAAATAGCTGTGATGAATTTGCAAAACACTTTGCAGATAAAAGCACCTGGATCCACTGTCACTTGCATGATGTATTGAGACAGTCCAGTGGATATAATCTTTTTGTCCTGTATTATTGGATATATTTCAATTTGTGCAGCCTGAGGATGTGGACAGGACCATTGGAGAGGTGAGAGCCCCCACATGTATACTAGATCCTTGTGTTTCCTGGCTTCTGAAAGCAGCAAGGGGGGGGGACTGGCTGAGCAATTGGTGAATGCTTCACTGCAGCAAGGGAAGTTTCTGTCCTGACTAAAAGAGGCTGTGGTGAGCCTACTACTTAAAAGAAAGCCTCCTTGGATTCTACAATTCTGAATAATTATTGGCCAATCTCTACCATTCCATTTTTGGGCAAGGTTCTGTAATGTGTGGTGGCCTCCTAGCTCCAAGGGTTTCTGGATGAAATGGATTATCTAGATCTATTTCAAGTTGGCTTCAGGTCTGATTATGGGATGGAGACAACTTTGGGCACCTTGGTAGATGACCTCCACAGGGAACTGGGTAGGAGGAGTGTATCTCTGTTGGTTCTGCTTGACTTCTCAGTGGCTTTCAATACCATTGACCATGGTTTCCTTCTGGGCCACCTCTTTGGGATGGGACTTGGGTGCACTGTTATGCAGTGGTTCTGGTCTTTCTTGGAGGGACAAACTCAGAGGTGGTGCCGGGGCACTCCTGTTTGATGCCCTGACCATTCGCTTGTGGAGGCCCCAGGGTTCTGTTTTGTTGCCCATGCTGTTTAACATACCATGATGTTACCCAAATCGCTAGTGATGTGGAAATTCCATGCAAAATCAAATTCTTAATTAATTAGGGAAATTAGTAGCAGCTCAATTAGCAATGTGAGAGGGGGAAACAATGGAATCTTTACACCTATGTTTACCCCACTAGCTCTAAATGGACACACACAAGATGATGAGTTAACAATGATCTTTATCAAAGATTCAAAGATAATAACCCCAATCACACACACTTCCAAACAAGAAAACATTCACATGAGGCTAACGAAAGAAAGGTGGAGAGTGTTTGGATAGAGGGAATAGAAGAAGGATTTTTGTGGGCTATACTGCTTGTCCTGGAGTCCGAATCCTCAAGGCAGACTAACAGCATGGATAGATGAGGCAGGAGTGGCTACACAGAGAAACAGTGTCCTCAGGAAATGAATCTGTGTGTCTGGCTACACATAGGGACAGAGTGTCCCCAGGCAAGTTAATTGTGTGGGCTGAGGTGAGATTTTGGTTGTCTTTTATACCCAAAAACCTGCCCTGAGATGCTACGATTTTGAGTGAGAACAAAGCATTTTTATGATTGACAATGGATCTCTGGAGATGTCAAGTAATCACTGATGAGTGGTTGCTTTGTTATTGAAAGCAGTGACTACCTTTTTCTATAGCTGGGTCTGGGAACCAGTTTCATACAGACAAAGGATGGACATTTTCAGACACCGTTTTAGCATGGCTACCGCGGGAAGAGCTCCCAGGAGAGGGACGGCACTCTTGCATGGCAGGGGGTCATTTTCGGACACCGCCATCCCTCTCCCGAAATCATCAGTGTCAGTTCCGTGAAGCTTTGGAAGCCGCAGAGCCATATTTTAATCATGGAAGTTGCCCGTGATTAAAATATGGCTCTGCGGCTTCCGAAGCTTCACGGAACTGACACTGATGATTTCGGGAGAGGGACAGCGTCATCTGAAAATGACCCCCTGCCATGCAAGAGCGCCGTCCCTCTCCCGGGAGCTCTTCCCACAGTAGCCACGCTAAAACGGTGTCTGAAAATGTCTGATATCTCAAAGTTGAAGGGCTTTATTGTTGGCCATATGGTGTACCCTGAGAATATTTCCTTAGGTCCAGCTTGACCTTTGTGTTGCTTTGAAATTTGGAATTTCCAGAGCCCCTCCTCAAAGTGATGCATGACTTCAACCAATGTGTCTCCTTGGGATTTTCTCAAGGATCCCTGGTACTGCAGCTTCTGTGGAAAGCCACATTAAGGCCAAATTATTAAATATAGCCAATTATTAAGGTCCTTCAAAGATTCGGCTTGCTAGGGGCTCTAACAATGAAACTGCTGGGAGAGGTCATCTGGAGTTTTGGGGTTTGGTGTCACCAATAAGTTAATGACACCCAAATCTACGGAGATTTTCAGATGCCTCTTGCCGCCTCTTGCTGCACAAGCAGCCTCTGGAGCAGTAACAAGGCTGCTGTGCGGCAAGGGGTCCATTTTGGACGACGCCGTTTCTCTCTTGGCGTCATCCGTGACTGTTGCGGCTAGCACTGAAGGTAGCCGTGCTGTTTTTTACTCACGGACAACTTCCGTGAGTGAAAAATAGTGCGGTCGCCTCCAATGCTAGCTGCAACAGTCAGGGACACCGCCGAGAGAGAAATGGTGTCATTCCAAATGGACCCCTTGCCACGCAGCAGCCTCATTTCTGCTCCAGAGGGTGCTTGCGTGGCAAGAGACGTCTGAAAATCTCCTACCTCTTCTTCTCATCTGATTCCAAGGACAAGTTGTCTCCATACTGAACCAGTGTCTGTTGTCAGCAATGGACTGAATTGAGGGCAAACAAGTTGAAACTTAATCCAGACAAGACAGAGATGCTCCAGATCACTTGAAAGGCAGATCAGGGAATAGGGACTCCATTTGCACTGATGATTTTACACTCCCCCTGAAATCTCAAGCTCACAGTTGAGTGTTCTCCTGGAATCAGCTCTGAGCCTGAATATCCAGGTTTCAGCAGTGACCAGGAGTGAATCTGCACAGCTAAAACTAGTGTGCCAGCTGCACCCATTCCTTGAGATGTCAGATCTGGTTACAGTGACACATGCCTTGATTATACCCTGTATGAACCTCTGTGATGCATTCAGCCTCAGAAGAAGGCAAGAACCTCCCTCTGAACAAATCTTGCCAAAAAAAGCCCATAATAGGGTCACCATAAGTCAGAAATGACTTGAAGGAACACAACAACAGACAAAAAGGGGCACATCCTGGTCATGACTGAAAGGTTTAAAGTGTCCACTCTCATTGAGAACATGGCTGCCAGAGATGGTCTCTCTGCGTTTTTCTGGAGGAGAGAATTTCTGAGTCAGAAGTCAGCTCAGAGAAATGCTACATATTATGATATATTGATGCTGCTTCTGCAAATTTTGCAGGATTTGGAGACTCTGGAAATATAGAAATAATAGCAATTAGGTTGGATATAACTATGCAGAAATAAGAACTCAGTTTTGGTAGAAAATCCACAATTATTTTACCCAACGTGCAGGAGGTTGGGAGTTGAGAGACTGTGGGTTGTGCCAGCCCTGCAAAGTAGCCCAATTTATTCCCATTTTATTGTGGGGAGTTAAAAGTGCTCTGTGACCCTATAGTGTTGCCATTCAGCTTCCTTGCACAATTTCAAATAAGTTGATAAAATTTATCCCATTTCTCCTCCAACTATATTGCTATTCTACAATTTTTGTACATGGAAACATCCCTTGAAAGCAGAAACATTGGCCATGAAGATATGTTTAGGATTTAGGTGAGAGCAGCCAGGCCACTTAACATTGTCCGACCCCTTGTGTGAAGGTTTAGTGTAGCTTCAGCATCCTGAATGACAGAAGTTGCAAGAAAAGTATGTGCTTGAGTAAAAATAGGAAAGAATTCACCCAGGGTTAGAAAAGAAGGAAGGGATTTTTTTTAAAAAAATTCTTTTTTTAGTTAAGTAGCTGATATATGGATATCCACATTGCTAACACTGAGCCACTATTACAGTCTGATCTTCAAAGGACTAAAACCAAGTCATTAAAATAAGAGGTTAGTTTTTAATGAGAAGGTATACAGGATGCCCAACATAATTAGACAGTGAGCTCTGGAGGATTTACAGGACTTAGATGCATTTTGAAAGAGTAGAAACAGCTCAGCAAAGTGAGTTGTGAAGGCACCCACCTTAATATTTTGCACAACCTACATCTGTAAGTTGTTTTAATATGTCTGCTTTGAGCCCTGCAAGGCACTGTAAAACAGTTCCTTCCTCACTTACTGGCTTCATCAGAAAATTCTTGCTGCAGATGATATTTTACCCTTTAATCTCAGCTTCTCTGTACATGCTCACTATTCTCTTAAAACAAGTCAAAGCTTTCTTTTGTTTCCTCTTAAGATTTTTTTATATCCCCACCCCTCCCCCCCGCCAAGAAACATACTTGAAGGGGTGGGACGGGGGATGGGGTACATCCCGTGGATTTATTTGCAAACCTGAAAGCAACCTTTTAACAAAGGGAATTAATTGCAAGAGATAAAGAGTAAATTCACACTCTCTCTGTCTTGTTTGGGAAGGAAGGGAGATTTGTTCTTTTTAGTGCCATTAATATCTAGTTCTGCTGTTTCTGTCCTTTTCAGATAAATATTTTGGCTCTGTCTACGGGTGGCAGGGGGTTGGACTGGATGGCCCTTGTGGTCTCTTCCAACTCTACAGTTCTATGATTCTATGATTCTATGATTCTACACTTACTTAGAAGGTGCAGTATGATTCTAAACATACTGATTCAGAAGCATGTTTGACTATGTTCAGTAATGGAGCTTAACAGAGCCACTTATATCAACAGGACTAGTTTGAAGGATCAGACTGCCAGCATGGGAAAAAATTTCTTGCTCTGTAGCACTGGATCTGAGGAAATGAACGGATGTGTGCAATTCAGAAAGGGTAAACAGAGAATTTTATATGCAGAAGCTTCTGGCAATGTTTTGCTGAGAGGCCTAGGACTTCTGTGGCATTGTTTGGATTGATTATGTTTCTCCCTCTGGCTCAACCCAGCAGCCACTGAGCTTTTCTTTTCTCCCAAAGGCCCCTGTGCTTTATTTCCATTTCTCTCCCGTGTCTAAATCTGGTGGCCTCCTTCTGGAACCCCTTTTATTTCTCTCCTTATGGAAGGATTTTGCATGTAAGCACTTACCAACCTTTTTATTATTATTGTAAGAAATAAAAGAGCTGAATGCATGTTTTAATACATTTTTAATGGCCATCACCAATTCACTACTTTCTTGCTATTGTCTTGCCTCGCTATTATGTTAAAAGACTTTTATTTTTATCAATATCTATTGTGCCATCCTGTTAAAATGACAAAGAATCCCACGCTGAGCAAATTGAACAAGCCCTTCACTTCATCAAAGGGAGAGACTCATTCTGGCTGGGGAGGCTTTTTGGGGGGCGAGTGGTTGGGAGAACCATTGTTTATATTCTACTGACACCCTTGCTCCCGTTAAATAATGTTCATGTATTATTGAGAGAATATCCCTCTTTAGGATACAAGTAATTTTCTGTAGAGACCACTTCATTTTTGAAATCTTTCTTCAAGAGATTTGGGCACTTGCTGCCACCTACAGGTCACAACTGATATGGCGTACTTAGAAAGTTTTTAAATTAGAATTGTTGTGGGCTTTCCTTAGGGCTGCACTGAATAATATCAAATTTCAGGATCTGATATAAATTTAGTACAGTTCATTTGTATGTAAGTTAGTGAAAAGAAAGTTCAACTTTTCTGAAAATTCATTAAGTGTCAGTGTTGGCTTGAGCTGTTGTTCTCTTGCTTACTGTTTGTGCTTTGACACCACTTTACCTCACGATTCTCCTCAGCTTTCTTGCCTCACACAACTCATTTATCTGGTTGGGTTGCCAATCCACAGGCTTGCATTTACAGGCATCCATGGCCTGATCTCACCAGGTTATGATCATGACATTATCAACACAATGGCATCATTTGCCAGTTATAGAGTAATCTCAAAGCTAAACCATAAGCCCAAAGGAACAGGAGGAATATATGAATAACTGAGACCATCATACTTTGGCCATATCATAAGAAGACATCACCCGCTAGAAAAGACAACAATGCTTGGTAAGACAGAAGACAGTAGGAAAAGAGGAAGACTGCATTCCAGATGGACAGACTCAATCAAGGAAGCCACAGCCCTGAGTCCGCAAGGCCTGAGCAGGGCTGCCAATGATAGGGTGGCTTAGAGGTCTCTCATTCATGGGGTTGCCATAAGTTGAAGTCAACTTGATGGCAGTTAACATCAACAAAACAGGAGAAAAATGGTATGGAGAAGGATAGCAAAAAGCAGTACTAAATAAGTATCAAAAATCACCAAAAACCGGAAGACACTTTTCAGCATCCACACAAAGAAACCCAAAATAAGACAATTGCAATTAAGACATATACAAATTGAATAAACATTTACTTAACATTTATATATAGAAAACAGAAAGTAGAAATTTATGGGGGTTCTTTTCCACGGAGGAGATTTTCAGACACCTCTTTCAGTGTCTTGCTGCACAAGCAGCCTCTGGAGCAGTAACAAGGCTACTGCGCGGCAAGGGGTCCATTTTGGATGACGCCGTTTCTCTCTTGGCATTGTCCGTGACTGTTGTGTTTAGCATTGGAGGTGGCCATGCTGTTTTTCACTCACAGAAGTTGTCCATGAGTAAGAAACAGTGCGGCCGCCTCCAATGCTAGCCGCAACACTCACAGACAACGCCGAAAGAGAAACGGCGTCATCCAAAATGGACCCCTTGCCGTGCAGTAGCCTCGTTACTGCTCCGGAGGCTGCTTGCAAGGCAAGACGCTGAAAGAGGCATCTGAAAATCTCCTGAGAATGAACAAGGTATTGACATAAATCCATTCCAAATGAATCCAGAGCCCAGTTAAGCCAAAATCTGACTATGAATTAGCTTACAACATTGAGATAGACATATTTTGCCTTAACTGGCTGGTCTAATGGGAGTACTTTCTAAGTAGAAGTTCAGAACTATTTAAAAATCCTTGTGAGAATGCTTAAATGGAGACAAGCTAATTCCAGGACTTGAATTTAATGTATATGACTCAGATTTATTGGCCAATGTTAATCTTTTGGGCATTTTTGCACACGGGGCTGAGTAATGTTACTTCTATGTCTTAAAATGGCTTTTAGGAATATGGCTTTTTCATGTCGAATTAAATTCCATTCTTACTATACAAATAATCATAAATAGATGACATCAATTAAAGCCATGTCAGATTTACACTTGCAAACAGTTCTGGGTCCCAAATTGTCCAGTCTTCCATTGCTCTGTATATTTTCTGTGACTGTTTCTAGACACTCTCTTGTTGCTGTTTTGATGCCTTAAAAAAAAAAAAGAACAGAAATTTGAATAATGATGCATTGATGTCACAGCACTATATAGCCCTCAGATTTGGCAAAATGTTAAGGAAGGCAAGTGAAGTCCATCATTTCTCTCTCACATATGGGCAGGAATTCCATTGGGAGGACTCTATTCTGAAGTTGTTTGAGCTTAGTCTGGCAAAAAAAAGGGAGCATTACCCTTGTTGTTTGGCAAACACTGCCATGCCTCTTTGAACATTGCTGAAAGAACATCACTGTGTGGGGCTCTGACGGGTACAAAATGTTCACAAAAGCCTGACATGGATAGTTCACATGGACATTCATGCAATCCTCCTTTCTTACTGAGAGAATAGAATTATGTCCATTCATGTATAGGCCTCTGCCTGGAGCACCCTCTTTACATATTATTATATGCAGATGAAGGAAGTGGATGCTTTTCTTTTCCTTTACCATAGAGAGAAGACTGCTAAGTAAGTGTGTGAAACACCTGTATGATATGAATAGTAATAAACATAATGATCAGAAGAAGAGGAGGAGGAAGAAGAGGTGAAAAAATGTTAAGAAGGAGGTGAAAAAAAGAGGATAGAGTCGCAGCAGTAGCCACCATCATAAGATAAAAATTGGTGTAGGAATATGTCTATCATTTGTTGTACAGCTTGCTTCAACCATTTATTTCTTGAGCAGCTTTCATTGGCTGTCTGTCCCAGTTTGCAACTCTATGCTTTTTTCAAAAGCTTGAAATTTAGTACAAGGCCATTACGAGTACTTCTGGTGGGAACATCGTGGAGGGCCACCTTCTTGGCTGCTCCTAGGCTTTAGAACTCCCTGACTAGAGAGATTAGACTGGCACCTTTTCCTGTTACCCTTCCAAAATGGGGTGAAGACCTTTATGTGTCAGCAGCTCTTTGAGAACTGATATTGGTCAGTGAGAAGGGCCTGCATAATGTGCAGCAAAAGGGACAGAAAATGATGATGATGATGATGATGATGATGATGGAATACCTTGACAGAATATCTCTTTACTCAAGCTTTGGGAAGCTGAAGAAGCATTTCATAACTTATTTCACCTTCTTCATCCATTCTTACTAGTACTTTACCTCTTTTATAAAATATATTTCGATTTAGCAAGCACCCATCTATTCAGTTTATTCAGCATCTTCAGTATTGAGAGCTTTTAATTTCCCCCTCAAACTAAATTCATTTGTTAGTTTACAAAAAATAATAATAATAATTAAAAAAATGCTTATTTCACAACTTCTCTAACCATTTGTTATTTTGTACACCAAGAATTAGCTGTTTATTGCAATTAAGTACACATAGGTTAACTGAATTTCTCTCCTTTTACATAAACAGAATGTTCCCCAAAATGCAAAATCCAGACTAATAAATAAAATAAAATTAGAAAGCATAGTACAAGTAAGGTATAACAGAGAAACCTTCAAAACAGATCTAGCAAGAAACAATAGGTTAGTATAGGCAATATATACTGTATATGCTCTGAGGAAAGGTAGAAGATAAAGAACCCAGACTGGGAGCAAAGTTTGGAATGTAATGTTTAAGAAGAATAATGCCATGGTGAAGCCATCTACTACTGAGCAGTAGTAGGGTACTGCTGCTTAGTGGTGGATGGCTTCACCATGGGTTTATTTTATTTTCCTTCCTTCCTTCCTTCCTTCCTTCCTTCCTGAGATTTACATTCTCCCTTTCTCTTATGGCTGGGATTCAAGATAGTTTCCAACATAATGAGAAAATAATTGCCAGTAAAACCAGAAGAAACTTCTCCATTATAATACATAACATAGTAAAAAGTCCAGCTTATTCAGTTCTGTTTCCAATTGTTCAGTTGCTGAATGTCTCCCTCAATAGAAAAACTCTTCACCTGACAGTGGGAGGACAACAGGGAATGGGCATAATCTAGGGGGTCGTTTACACGGCAAAATAAATCCTCAAAGAATGCAACAAGAAGCCTGATAGTTCCCACGCATCTGGAAGCAACAACGCCCTTTTCAGAAGGAGGGGGTGCAAAAAACCCATAAGTTGTGCAGTATCAGCTTTCGCTAGTTTTCCACACTTTTTTTGATTAAGTTCATGAAAATGAGCATAATTTATCGTGGGAACTAACGATCGTGTAAACTGGCATCTGCCTTTTTGAATTACTGTGAGCAGAGCTGAATCCTGATAGGTTGGAGTGACCATTCTGCTTTATCCGAAAAGACTGAGGGGTTGGAGAGAAGAAATTCACCCTCCTTCTGCTTGCAACCCACTTTGGAAAACGGAGCCCTTCCTGTCTATCTTTTGGGGGGTGGGGGGGTGGGTGGGATGATGCTTCGCTGCTTCGCTGGTGTGTGTGTGTGTGTGTGTGTGTGTGTGCTGGAAAACAGCCGATGGCATGTTTGTTCTTTTGTTTGTTTGTCCTTCCATTCACTTGCCTTTATTCAAGGCTTCGGAGGGAGTGAAACCAAATGAGGCAAGCCCTAGTTCTGTGGTGTGTGTTTGTGTGTGCATGCATGAAGGGAATCTGCTCCACCATGCTTTTGCTTGTTCGTGCTTTCATTGACTCCTTTCTTTACAGAAGCCTTTCGGGGCTGGGGAAGACGGAGGAGTTTGGCAGATCGCTCTTTCGATTGCTTGTTTGTTTGTCCTTTTTCTTTCCTCTCATTATTTATGGTCTCCATAACCCCCTCCTTGCTCCCTCCCCGCCTGTTGCCTGACTTTAATCATCTGGAGGGGATTCCCCCCACACACACCTTTGCCTGTGTGAATTAAGCAAAACAGAAAGTGTCTGGATCTGTCTTCATCATTCGAAAATGCCAGGCATCATGTGATTTATGCACTCCTGATGCGAAAGGACAGTAATCCAGAATCTGCTGAACTTTTTCCTGTCATGGAACCGGCCCCTAAGTTTTATTAGAAGAGAATTCTATAATCCAGGAAGGGCCACCAAGACGCAAGATTCTTGCATCTCCCATCAAATATGCATCTGAAGATGGTGGAACAAAGAAAAAATGCTCTTTTGCAGACCACAAAGCCTAGTCAGGCATATAAAAGGAAATACAGTTGTCCCTCCACATTCACAAACTCGGCATTCGCGGTTTTGATTATTTGCGGTTTTGGGAGGGCCCCCCCCGGGCCTCCCCAAAACTGTGACACGGGGCCTCCGGAGGCCCCATGAAAGCCCTGGGACGGAACGGGGAGGGCCAGGGACGCCTCCACGGGGCCTTCGGGGACCCTCTGGAGGCCCCCTGAAGGCCTTGGGACAGAGCGGGGAGGGCTGGGGAGGCCTCCATGGGGCCTTCAGGGACCCTCCGGAGGCCCTGTGAAGGCCTTGGGAGGGAGGGAGGAGGGCTGGGAAGGCCTCCGTGCGGCCTTCGGAGACCCTCCGGAGGCCCTGCGAAGGCCTTGGGGAGGACTGGGGAGGCCTCCGCGGGGCCACGCAAAGGCCTTTGGGGGGAGGGGGAGGGCTAGTAAGGCCTCCGTAGGGCTTTCAGAGACCCTCCGGAGGCCCTGCGAAGGCCTGGGGGGAGGGGGGAGGGCCAGGAAGGCCTCCATGGGGCCTTTGGACACCCTCCGGGGGGCCCCTGAAGTTCCGGGGGGAGGGCCGGGGAGGCCTCCACAGGGCCTTCGGAGACCCTCCAGAGGCACGTGAAGGCCTTGGGAGGGAAGGAGGAGGCCTGGGAAGGCCTCTGCAGGGCCTTCGGATACCCTCCGGAGGCCCCGTGAAGGCCTTGGCAGGGAGGGGGAAGGACTGGGGAGACCTCCGCGGGGCCTTGTGAGACCCCACAAAGGCCTTGGGGAGTAGTGGGGAGGCCTCCGTGGGGCCCCACGAAGGCCTTGGGGGGGAAGGCTAGGAAGGCCTCCGTGGGGCCTTCAGAGACACTCCGGAGGTGCCACAAAGGCCTTGGGAGGGAGGGGAGGACTGGGGAGGCCTCCGCGGGCCCTTACAATGCCCTGCAAAGGCCTCGGGGGGAAGAGTGATGGCCAGGAAGGCCACCGTGGGGCCTTGCAGAGGACCGGGGAGGCCTCTGCGGGGCCCGCTAGGCCCCGCGAAAGGCTTGGGAGGGAGGAGGAAGGACCGGGGAGGCCTCCGCAGGGCCTTGCGAGGCCCCACGAAGGCCTTGGGGGTGACCGGGGGGGCCTCCGCGGGGACCCACGAAGGCCTTGGGGGGGAGGTGGGAGGGCTAGGAAGGCTCTGCAGGGCCTTCGGAGACCCTCCGGAGGCCCTGCGAAGGCCTTGGGAGGGAGGGCGGAGGTCTGGGAAGGCATCCACGGGGCCTTCAGAGACCCTCCAGAGGCCCCGCGAAGGCCTTGGGAGGGAGGAGGAAGGACCGGGGAGGCGTCCACAGGGCCTTGCGAGGCCCCACAAAGGCCTTGGGGGGAGGAGGGAGGGCCTGGAAGGCCTCCGTGGGGCCTTGCAGAGGACCAGGGAGGCCTCCGTGGGGCCCGCTAGGCCCTGCGAAGGCCTTGGGAGGGAGGAGGAAGGACCGGGGAGGCCTCCACAGGGCCTTGCGAGGTCCTGCAAAGGCATTGAGGTGGACTAGGCAGGCCTCCATGGGGGGCCTCGAATGCCTTCGGTGGTAGGGGGAGGGAAGGGGAGGCCTCCTTGGGGCCTTGTGAGGCCCCACAAAGGCCTTGAGGTGGACTAGGTAGGCCTCTGCAGGGCCCTGTGAAGTCCTTTGGGGGGAGGGGGGAATGGGGAGGCCTCCACAGGGCGTCCGGAGACTCTCCGGAGGCCCCATTGAGGGCTTGGGCAGGAGGGGGGAGGGCTGGGGAGGCATCCACGGGGCCTTGGGAAGGTCTCCAGAGGCCCCGGGAAGGCGTAGGAAGGGAGTGGGGAGGTGGGGGAAAGTGACTATGGGGCCTCTGGAGGCCCCGTGGTCACTTTGGCGGGGAAGGGGGGGCAAACAATATTTGCAGATTTTTCACATTCGCGGTGGTCCGTGGAACCTAACCCCCGCAAATGTGAAGGGACGACTGTATAGATATCTTAGGTCCTGTCTATACAGTCAAAATATTATGTACACAATGTGATAGATCAGCAATCCATTCAAATGGCCATTTGCACAAATACATGTCATTCAAAATAAGGGGAACCACATCCACCGCAAAGTCCATGTGCACCACATTATGGGCTTCATATGGATTTTCTGAAAAGCTCCATACTACTTCTGAATGTTTGATCATTTGAACACTCATATTCGCAGAGATATGAACAGGCAGTGCACTCTGATTGGCTAGACAAGCACAGAGGGTGGGGCTAACAAAGAGGGAAATCAGCTGTGGCCACCATGTTGAGTCCAGTAAATTGATCAAATGGGGTTCTCATACTCTCTTTTATTTCTTTATTTGTAAATATCAAGCGTTGCTTGTGCACACCCTGGAAAACTGTTTTTTTGTTTTGTTTTGTTTTGTTTTAATGGTGGTGGCAGATTTAAAAGCACAAGAAAATCACTCGTGGTGGCCATCTGGCTAGGGGATCATGCGGAGTTTAGGGGGCTCTTTTGGCCATGTACACAGGTTGTGTTACCATGAATGCCTGCCTCTCCAAATATGTTTTTGTATCCCCCCCCCTCCTCGTGTAGACAAGACCTTTGTTTTGAATGGTATTCATAAAATGACTAATACCCAGTAGACCTGTTGTAAGATGGAAGTTATATATGAAAGTTATATCAAGGGAAGTAATAGTGCCACTCTATTCTGTTCTGGTCAGACCTCACCTGGAATACTGTGTCCAGTTCTGGGCACCACAATTCAGGAAGGATATTGAGAAGGTGAAATGTGTCCAGAGGAGGGTGACCAGGATGGTGGGAGGTGTGGAAGCCATGCTCTATGAGGAGTGGCTTAGGGAGCTGAGTATGTTTAGCCTGGAGAAGAGAAGGTTAAGAGGGGACATGATAGCCATGTGTAAAAATTTGAAGGGATGTCATACTGAGGATGGAGCAAGCTTGTTTTCTGCTGCTCCAGAGACCAGGACACAGAGCAATGGGTTCAAATTAGAGGAAAAGAGATTCCACCTAAATATTAGGGAGAACTTCCTGACAGTAAGAGCTGTTCATCAGTGGAATGCACTGCCTCAGAATGTGGTGGGGTCTTCTTTTGAGGTTTTTAAACAGAGGCTGGATGGCCATATATTGGGAATGCTTTGACTGGGTACTCCTGCATGGCAGAGGATTGGCCTAGGTGGCCCTTATGTTCTCTTCCATCTCTATGACTCTATGATTCAATTCTGGTAACCAGCCCTGAGCAATAGCCCTCACCAATTAAAATCAGTTGAAGTCTACAAGCATCCTTCAAAGGCAGTCCCACATATAGTATGCTATAGTAATCCAAATGGGATTTAATTAAGCTGCATGTCACCATGGCTATATTTGACATCCCCAAGAACAGGCACAGCTGGTACATGAGCTTTATTTGTGCAAAAGCATTCCTGGGAATCCTCAATTTAGGGTTTAATCCAGATGTACATCCAAAGCATGAAACTACCTTTTCATTGCTTTTGTTGTTGTGTGCCTCCAAGTAATTTCCGATTTAAGATGACCCTAAAGTGAACCTATCATGGCGTTTTCTTGGCAAGATTTTTTCAGAGGGAGGTTGTCATTGTCATCCTCTAAGGCTGAGAGAACGTTACTTACTTAAGGTCACTCAGTGAGTTTCCATGGCTGAGCAGTGATTTGAACTTTGGTCTCCTAAACTCCTAGTCCAACATTCAAAACACTATATCATGTTAGCTGTCTACTGCATCTCAGGGACTTGTAATCCTGCACAGTTTGAAACCCACACTCATTGAATCCCTATCCCATTACCAATGTTTCAGCCGGCCAGGAACACCTCTGTCGTGTAGGATTAAGTTTCAACATGCTCACCCTCATCTAGCTTCCTCAGATTTAGATTGAAAAGAGTTGGGTGTCATCATGACTTTGATGGTATTAAAGCTCAAATCTCCAGACAACATCTGTCACTTATTTCATGTACATTAGCTAAACTTGGCATACCATACACTTCTGTATGTTTCTGTTCCCACTCTGCTGATTGGCCACTTAGGAAACATGTCAAAAGTATGATCATTTGACACATTAATATATAACCTTTCAAAATCAACTATAATGGCTAGTTGCATGTCAAGAGCCCCACCACCGCTGCCATTGCCATGCAACCACATGTACATACAGACACATAGACACACACACAATGCTAGACACATACACACCATGCATGCCAGGACATGAGAGCTCCTCTGCTGCTGCCATGCAACTGCATGTACACACACACACCATGCTACACACAGAGAGACACATACACCTCAGTACACACACGCCATGCATGACATGAGACATGAGAACCCTTCTACTGCCACCATGCAACCATGTGTACACACACACGACACTACACAGAGACACACACCATGCATACCAGGACATGAGAGCTCCTCCACTGCTGCCATGCAATCACACATACACACAGAGACACCATGCCACACACACACCACATGTGCCAGGACGTGAGAGCCCCTCTGCCACCACCATGCAATCACACAAACACACACACCCTATGCTGCACACACACTATGCATGGCAGGACATGAAACCCATCTGCCATGTATACTGTTTGTACACTGCCATGTACAAACACACACACCACACTAAAACATCCACACCCCCAAGGTGCCCAAGGCCCAAGAGCAACTACAGACAGCCCAAGGAGCAGCTACAGACAGCACAGAAGGGCCAAGGCCCCCAAAACAGAGAGCAGCTATAGACAGCACAGAAGAACATGTTGTGGTGGCCAAGACTGAGGGATGAATGCCACTCTTAAATCATTTCCCCTGGCTGCTTCAGGTGTGCTGCATGATTGCTTAGCCCTAGTTCTTTCAAGACTCCCACAGCCAGGGCCTGAGTCTGCAAAGAGGCTGTTCTGGCTGCTGCAGCCAGGGGCCTAGTCCTCTGAGGAGAGGCAGATCCTGACACCTAAGCAGCCAATCAGCAGTCTGAAAATGACAACATACCCAACAAAATTATATATATATATAAAATAGTATGAGAGAGACTACAGTGGCCTGAGAAACCCAAACAGACTAATAGCGAAGAAGTCAAACAGGAATTGCCAGCATGACATTGTCTGAATTCATCCCTCAAGGAGGGACTAAAACCACTGTAGAATGGTGTCTCAAAGTTCTATCTCAAATAATTGGTCCAGAAAAATATAATGGTGATGGTACGGAAAGCCTCTGAAAATCCAGAAAAACCAACAGGGGTAGATTCTACCTATTCAGTTTATGGCAGAGGTCATCCATAACTTTCCATAATCAGGCTTGAAGACAGATTGAAATGGATCTTGATTCTCCATCTCCTTGCCCTTAGAGCTCAGAGGGCATCACATTTTCCAGACTTTCCCTTAAAATGGAATCTTGGAAATTCGCTGGTAATTATCCAGTACGAGGTCTGTCTATTAAATAACAAGACTGATACAAAAATCCATCTTTATTTATATGCATTACAATTCTAATACAATATTCCCCATTCACACTCACACACTGGTGCAGTCTTGTTTTCTGCTGATCGAAAGTGTGGTACAGATCAGTTTCTGTCAGCTGCGTCAACATATCTGCCATTTTCTTCTTTACTGAATCAATTGACTCAAAACATGTTCCTTTAAGCACCAATTTCACTTCAGGGAAAAGAAAAAAGTCACATGGTGCCAAAGCTGGTGAATATGGAGGATGTTCAAGTATAGTAATGTGTTTATCAGCCAAAAACTGCTTCACAGAAAGTGCTGTGTGAGAAGACACATTGTCTTGATAAAAATGAAACCATCCCCCCCCCCGCTCTTTCTCTCAGCTTTGTCAAAACTTCCTTATATTAATGCAGGTTCACTGTTCTGCCTTCTGGAACCCATTCTGCCAAAATTATACCCTTGATGTATAAAGCAACAAGAATGAACATGGTTTTGAATGTGGACTTTCTTTGACATGCTTTTTCATTCTTGGTGATGATGATGTTTTCCAGTGCATTGACTGTCATTTTGTCTCAGGATCATAATGGAAGATCCAAGTTTCATCACAAGTGATGATTTTTTGAAAAAGGTTTGGGTCCGGCTCATGTTGCTGCAGAATATCAGTGCAAATTTCCTTGCGGCACTCTTTTGGCTTTTGTGAGAACCCTAGGGACCATCTTGGCACAAACATTTCTCATGTTGAGATTATCATGCAAAATTTTCCATGCAGTGTCTTTGTCAATGTTCACAGCTTTAGCTATCATTCAGACACTGAGCTGGTGGTCTTCTTGAACAATCTGGCTGACTTTTCCCACAATTTCTTCAGTTTTTGAAATGGAAGGTCATCCAGGGCATTCATTGTCTTCCATATTCTCATGTGCTTCTCTGAATCTTTTGTGCCACTCAAACACACATGCATGAGACATGCAGTCTTCCTCATAGGCCTCAGTAAGCATTTGAAAAGATTCTGTTGGTGTTTTGTTCAATTTTAGTAAAAACATCAAATTAACATTAGCATTTTCCCAGCACACAACAGACAACACAGCTGCTTTCAATGGTGACTAACAATTAACTGGATGGCTGAGAGTGTTGATGTTTGTTATGCATGTTCAGACATGTTCAAGGTCACCACTCAAGCATTCACAATCAGTTCTCCCTGATTTTTCTGAAAGGCAGAAATACAGTCTCTTTATTTAATAGACAGACCTTGTATGGTAGAATTCAGGGAGGCATTGATTTTAAGCAATGGTCTTATCCTCTTTTAGGCATGGTGGAACCCTCCTTTGTTGCAGAGATGCATTCACCACTGACTTTACCCAGTCAGCCAGTTCCCTCCTCCCAACCAGTTCCTACTATAAGGACCAGGTCATTGAATTCATTCTTCTTCAAAGTAATTTTCCAAGCTCTGCCAGAGAGGTTGTGCCATTGGCTTCTGTAAGGTCCTTCAATCAACCTGACAAGATTTTGGGGGATGCCCCTCTTTCATTATCCTTGGGGCTACTTAAAACTTTTGTGTCCAGGGGAAAATCAACATTGAGTCCCAGGCCATGGACCTTGTGTCATCAGCTCCTAAAGAGACCCTCAGCCAGTCTGAGAGAAGCTCATCCTATGTGGAGCACATTTGTTCTGTTTTAATAATTTTAAATATTAAATATTCCGAATGTGCCTTGGAGCCAGAAGGCATGCAGTTCCCCAACATTCATCTAGCCTCCACTTCCAGGGAAGTGAAGGATTGGCTTTTGCTCATGCAGCATTCTGTTTGTCCTTCCTGTTGTTGTTGTTGTTGTTGTTGTTGTTGTGTGCCTTCAAGTCATTTTTGACTTATGGCGAACCCAAGGAGAACCAATCACAGGGATTTTTGAGAACTGAAAGAGTGTGTCTTCCTCAATTCACCCAGTGTTTTTTTGAAGGCTGAGTGGGGCTTCAAACCCTGGTCTCCAGAGTTGTAATCCAGCACTCAAACCACTAAGCTACACTGGCAACCTAGCCCTGCCTGTACACATATATATTTCCTGGTGGATAATGTGGCACCTATATTTACAAGTGTCACACTTCACCTTCATTTCTTTTAACTGGTCTGGTCACTCTCATTATCAACATTTCTGGCTATGGGCCTGGGGAACACATCTGGAGAATAGTTGCCAGTCAGAGTAGACAATACTGGTCTGGATAGTATAGCAGAACTGAGATACTATAAAGCAGCTGCTTATATTGGCCTTCCACCAATCCATCAAGATACTGACACATTTGAGCTGGCATGCCAGTTATTTGTTAGATTTCTGTGCTTTTCCATAGGAAAGCTTGCTTGGGACTATGCCTCATTGAACTCAGATGTGGTTTATTTCAGTAGAAATATGCATAGGATCAGATAACTGAAAGGATATGGGAAGCATCTGTAACTCATTCAAGAAGAGAAAGTCGAATCATCCACGGCCTCGTGATGAACTCTCTGATGTCTGTTCTACATGGCACTCTGGGTAGCAATAAACAGCTTCTGTACTTGAAGATTCAAATTTATTTTACACAAGTAGGACATTATTTTCACGCTTGGCCTTCAAGGACTCTTCTTTCCAGCATCTAAAACATTTCATCAAACAATGCAGCATATGTTAAAATTATAATCACTCTTATCAAGAATTCATATCAAAAGACATACCGTACTTGGCTTTCTTTGTACTTATTAAGCACAAAGGGGAAACTGTCTTAAGTTGGGTGTTATGCATCAGGCATATTTGGGGCAAAATGGTTTCCCATCAGGAATTCTGAGTTCACTTTAAAAACAAAGAACTTTACAAATACAAGGTGATGCCACAGAGACAAAGTTTAAAACATATCGCATCTAGGGTGTTATGTGATAAGAGTCGAAATGCATAGACTTACTTCCTGTTTTCTTTGACCAGAAATGAAAGAGCTGCTTTTGAAACTGATGGAACTTATTTCTTTGAACTCATTAATTATATTATTCAGATATTTAGAACCAACTATGCAGAAGCAACATTGTGCTAGTTTGGAATTTATAACAGGAGACAGAACCATCAATAAAACACTGGCTAGCTAAAATATGGCATACAGCAGAATGTCCAAAATAGCTGAATATACTTAGTTGTGTGGAAAGAGGAAGCATGAGGAAATGTGGAAGATTTATGATATATGGCTTTCTTTTATAGGCTGTGTGAAAGCCCAATATAGTTTAGGTATCAATCATTTGCATTCATTTTTGAAAAGTAGCATGGACCAGATATGAGATGATGGTTGATATTTGATTGTTGTTTTGAAGCTGTAAGTTTTCTTATTTTGTTTGAAATAACTTACCTGGAGTCATATTTTTGAGGGTATGTCAACAATCATAGGATGTTCTACCTTTTGAGAAACAGAAAGTGGGAAGTCTAATGCTGAAGAGGAAGCTTGAGGTTGCAGACTCCCTCCTTCCCATTGTCACATTCAGAGTTCCAACAGCTCAGAAACTGAAGCTTTCAGGGTTAATTCAGCAAAACTTTATTACAGAAAACTGCAGCAAACATCATTCACTGACTTTCATTGCCAGGGCTGACCAATCCTCATTAATACAGTGCATTTAAGGCATAGCAGTTTCAAACTTTTTGGAGGGCTACAGGAGATTATCAAATGGGCTAAATATGGCATAACAATGATGCCAGGAGATTGTGAAAGGGCTTTCCTGTCAGACAACATCATCCCTGAGTCTCCATGCTCCTGTGATGCTCCAGTTCCACCAGCACTCATTTTTATTCATTGGCCAAGCCATGAATAGATCACTTGTTCCATTTCTGTAACAGAATGACGGGCGAGTGAAAAGGTGCCCTGTTATGCTAGCACTATGTCAGTGTCAGTGGGAGGTCTGTGCCAAACACTTCCGAGTACGATCGAGAGATTGAGGAAAGTGACACACTTTTTGTACCCTCCCTTTTTCGTTTCTGCTTACTTGTATGTTTTTAAGTGTGTTTTTGTGCTTGGTGTCACTTTTGGATCTTTCTTTTACTTTTTATTTTTGATTTTTTCCCACGCTGTTCCTCTCGCGAGAAAGGCCCGGGATTTCAAACCAGGAAGTGAATGCAGCTCCCATTCATTCCTGGACTGCCAAGGGGAGGGGACAGACATGCTATAAGGTAGGTCTGAAACTTTTCGTTTGTGTGCCAGGATGGGGATGGGAGAGGGGCGGGAGAGAACATAGTGAGATGGGGATGCTTTTTTTGTCCCTGTCTGATAATCTCCACAATCTCATTTGTTAATTAAGGAAAATATTTTACTTCCTCAGGCTAACTTACTTTTGTTTCTAACCACTGTTCTCCTACCACATTGACCTTTAACATTCCAGCCCTAGATAATCGAACAGGAATGCAACAACAAGCAGGCTGGATATACATTCCCCATGACAAACTATACTACTACACATCCCATCATTTCTACACCATAGAATTTTAGAGCAGGTGAGCTGGGTTGTACCAGCACCTGATTTCCATCATGGAAACCATTACAACTGTCAGTAGAAGCAAAAAGGGGGCATTCCGCAGATATGTTGGGGCCAATCAGGAGAAATCTGAGAGAACTGTATGATCCATAGCTTTCTGGTTCTCCTGACACATCCTACAAATTGGGAAAATGTACACCAGCTCTGGAGCCAATGAAATCATAAAACAAAGGGAGAGGAAACAAAAGAGAGGAAGAAAAAAGGTGTTGTATTTTAAAACCAGTTTAATACAGTTGATAAATTGCATTTTGTAAAGCCATTTGGCTACACCATTTTGCATCACTTACTGTTTCCATGCACTCTTCAAACAATATGTTGCAGTAATATAAACAGTTCTTCTGGGATATTTCCTAGTAGGCCTTCTATTGTTTCAGTGAAGGTGCTCTGAAAGTATTATCCAACCCATCCAAAATTTGTCTCACTAGAGCAGAAGAAATTCTATCCCTTCTGGAATCTCATTTCATACCCATTTGTAGTCTGAGAATCTAGGTATTAAAAGATAATGTACATCCTCTAATGTCTTAAAGAGCCTGCTCACGGGATACTAGAATAACATAGTACCTAGTTCCACATAGGTAAAACCCACTCTGTTAATATCAGATAGAAAATACCACACAGCTATGTAAAATGATGCAAGCCCTTTCCATGCCAGAGTTGCTCCAACGTAGATGTAGATGAAAATTCATTTGAGATATGTCTTTAGTGATGCTTCTCAGCTGTGGACTCCTGCCCATTTTGTGCAGGTAATGGGGGAGCAATGGGCCTGATCCGGGGGTCAGAATAAGGGGCCAGAAGCCAGCATATTCTTGCCAGTGTAGATGAGGCCTTATTCCCTATGACACACTAACCATTTCCTCTAACAACACAAATTGTTTCCCATTTACAGCTAGATGACAAGATGTGGCAAGAACCTTTCTACATGATCCAGAGATCCAATGGTAACCACAGTAATGGAACCACTTTTGAATTCTTATATAGCTGTTTATGTTGAATTGATAAGTGCATGACAAATAAGCACAATGCCTCAAGAATCATTCAAAAGTTGCATTGAAAGCAAAACTGGGTGGGGAGAAGGAACCAAACTTATTATAAAGTTTCCATTCTTTATCCACAGATCATGTGGATAGCCTCCATCAAAAGAAAAAAATTGACAATCTGGTTCTGGTATTCTCACCAAGAAATCCATACAAATGAAACAGTGGAAATGATTAAGTGTGACCATAAATTGTAACTTTTTTTTTTTAAAAAAAAAGCCTTTACATGAGTGTGCACTTTTTAAAAACATGGAAGAAAATATTGTATTATTAAAATGCACACAATGTATCAGTTGCATGAGTGTAATGCTGCAAACCATGAGTAAATTACCAGTAATAACAATAACAAATCTAACAGATATAACAACTATACAGCATAATAACCCAAGAACATATGCAAAATAATCACAATTCATAAATATGAGAGTAGTACAGCCCAAAACTATTACAGAAAGCACATATTTGCTGTTTTCTGTTGCTGTCTTCACTTCCCCCTTTTTTTGGGTGCCAAGGGGTAACAGTAAGCTGACAGATAACTTGAAGGCACAAACACACAGAGAGACCAGAAGGTGCTATCAGATCTAAGTTTTCCTCTTGCAGCTAAGCTGGTTGTGTCCCTACACTGACATCAGGATTTGTTCAGTTCTAGACAAATGTCAGAATAATGTGTTAGGTCACAGGGGTTTAGATTTGTTGCCTTCAATGAAGAAAGAAGACTCTATGACATTTCTTTGGTACATAATAAACAAGCATCATGTCTTTATGAAAACCAATAATGCTGCTGCTTATATAGCTGAATGAAAGCACAAGGAGCAATAAGGGAATTTCTTGTTTGTTTGTTTCAGTCTTTCACCCACCTCTAGTATAGAAGCTGTTCAAGAAATCCCCCCACCCACATAGCACAGCTGTACCACTCCCTCCTCCATACACACTGTGTTGTGGCAGTGACTTCATATTACATAGCGACAGTACACCCTCCTGCACAGCACAGATGATTTTCCAAGTTACCCCACCTACAATGCCTGGAAAATTTTGGGATACTGGAAGCTTGGGAGAGCTATGTAGAGCAGTGATGGCTTGCTAGAATGATAAAGGTGCTATAAGGGTGGTGAGGATGATAAATTTACTACTTACAGAGCTTCATTGCCTATGGAAACCATCTCCTACCACTTCTTGATAGGGCCAGCCATGGTCTGCTACCTATTAACTAAATTCTTGGATGGTGGCCCTCTCCATTGACGCCCCCTTGTCGTGGGAGAGAGGCTTGCGTACCCTAATGATGTTTTGAGCTATGCTGGCGGTGGCATAATAGCCACTGGTAGGGTCTCCCATGCCAGACAGGTCAAAACCGAAGGGTGAAGAGCGTCAAAGGGCAGGATGGACTCTCTAGCCTTGTGGCAACCGTCCTAGGAGAAGGAAAACTCTAATCCCAAACCCGGGCAGATGGTGCTCGTCCAACCCTGTAAGGTCAACCATCTAAGAGAAGGAAACTCTAATCAAACCTATGGCCCGAGGACCTCGCTGCCACGTCCATGCTTGCAAGGCCACGGCAGATGAATCTCTGGTTTAAAGGGTGAGGCCAGTTCTGTGCACGCTGCGCTCCACCAGAAAAATCCATTGCACAGGCTCGAAGGACAAATCCAGTTCCAAAAAAGCCCTGTAGCGACTGGCAAGGGACGAAACCGGCAGGTGTAAAGATGCACTGGAAGCCACAGCCCCAACCCTGCATGCAGGCGGTTCAGGACATTGGTTGCTCGAGGCTGACCCGGGAGATGACAGTCTTGTTCGGCAGCATCCTGAACGACCAAGCAGCCTTTTTTAAGGAGAGCACTGCTTGCTCCATATGGAGAGGGGCCTAGAAAAGGTGGCCTAACGAAAGCTCATCCCCAACTACCTGGTTGGCTAGCCGCAGCCAACGGGAATCTTCTGATGCGGTCAAACCAAGGCAAAGAAACAAAGGCACACACCGGCCTCCAAAGGTGTAAATAAACTGACACTTGCATGCTGGAACATCAGAACCATGCAAGACTCTGAAGATAGTGGACGGCCTGAGCGTTGTTCCGCCCTAATAGCCCTTGAACTATCACGGCTTAATATTGACATTGCTGCTCTTAGTGAAGTTCGCTTCCATGAGGAAGGCAGCATTAAAGAACATGGTCTTAGTGAAGTTCGCTTCCATGAGGAAGGCAGCATTAAAGAACACTTTACTGGTCTGGCAAACCCAAAACTGAAAAACATCTTTCAGGAGTAGGCTTTATGATTAAAAACTCCATTGCCTCCAAACTCGAAACCTTCCCAACAGGACACTCTGATCGCATTATTTCCTTACGCCTCCCATATGTTGTTCTCTTTAGTATATATGCCCCAACTATGCAAGCCGACCCTGTAGAGAAAGACAAATTCTACACAGACCTACGCCAACTCATACAAAAAGTCCCTGTAGAAGATAAAATTATTATCCTTGGTGACTTCAATGCCAGAGTAGGAAAGAACTCCGAAGCCTGGAAAGGTGTCTTAGGCAAGCATGGTGTTGGAAATTGCAATGATAACGGACGCCTCCTGCTAGAGTTCTGTGCAGAACAACAGCTGACTATTACAAACACAATCTTTCAGCAGAAAGATAGCTTGAAGACAACCTGGATGCATCCCCGATCCAAACATTGGCAGCTCATTGACTACGTTCTAGTCCGTCAGAGAGACATTCGTGATGTCCGTCATACCCGAGTGATGCCCAGTGCAGAATGCCAAACAGATCATCGCCTCGTCAGATGTAAATTAAATCTTCATCTTAAGTTCAAACCTAAGAGGGGTGGCATCTTAAAGAAGAGACTCCAAGTCAACAATCTTCAACAAGCTACCATGAGAGACAACTTCCAGGCAAATCTACAAACGAAACTTGAAGACCATCCTACAGATCCTTCTCCTACAGTGCTTTGGCAACATATCAAAAACAGTATCCTCCAGTCTGCAGAAGAATCCCTCGGGTTCTCCCACAAGAAAAATCAAGACTGGTTTGATGAAAACAACCAAGAGATCCAGGAGCTGTTGGCAAGGAAGAGAGCTGCTCACCAGGCATACCTCTCCCAGCCAACCTGTCACGTAAGAAAAGCAGCTTTCCGCCTCACATGTAGCAAACTACAACAAAAACTCCGAGACATGCAGAACAAGTGGTGGATCAATATAGCAGAAAAGACACAACACTGTGCAGATCTGGGTGATCATAGAGGATTTTATGAAGCTCTTAAAGCAGTGTTTGGACCTACTTATCAGGTCCAAAGCTCCTTATACAGTACAGATGGTCAAACATTAATTACCGATAAAGCCTCCATCCTAAATCGTTGGGCTGAACATTTTCAAAGTCTCTTTAGCGCCAACCGAGTAGTCCAAGCCTCAGCTATCCAACATATGATACAAAAACCAATGAAAAATGAATTGGACATAGCTCCCACTTTGGAAGAGACCCTTAAGGCCATACAGCAGATGAAAAACGGCAAGGCAGCTGGGATTGATGGAATCCCACCTGAAGTTTGGAAACACGGAGGTCATGTACTCCACGAAAAATTCCACGAATTCCTTGTGAATTGCTGGGAAAAAGGGGAACTGCCATCAGACCTCCGAGATGCAGTCATCATCACCCTGTACAAGAAAAAAGGAGCAAAATCCGATTGCTCAAACTATCGAGGCATAACACCGCTCTCTATTGCTGGAAAAATCCTTGCAAGGATACTCCTGAACAGAATAGTTCCTGCTATTGCAGAAGAACTTCTCCCTGAAAGCCAATGTGGCTTCAGAGCCAATAGGAGTACTACAGACATGGTATTTGCCCTTAGGCAACTGCAAGAAAAATGTAGGGAGCAGAACAAGCGTCTCTATGTAACATTTGTCGACCTCACGAAAGCCTTTGACACTGTAAGTAGAAAAGGTCTGTGGCAGATCCTGGAAAGACTAGGATGTCCCCCCAAATTCCTTAAAATGATTATCTTGCTACACGAGGGACAGCATGCTCAAGTCAGATATGGCGATGCTCTTTCAGAGCCCTTTCTAATAACTAATGGAGTGAAGCAAGGTTGTGTTCTAGCACCAACTTTATTTACAATCTTCTTTAGCACGATGCTCCAAAGGGCTATGGCAGAGCTTGAAGAAGACGACGGCATCTATATACGCTACCGTACTGATGGTAGCTTGTTTAACTTAAGCCGTCTGAGGGCTCACACTAAGACTCTAAACTATCTAGTTCATGAGCTGCTCTTCGCCGATGATGCTGCCCTTGTTGCCCACACAGAAGCAGCTTTGCAGTGCCTAACGTCCTGCTTTGCAACAGCTGCAGAGCTGTTTGGGCTAGAAGTCAACCAGAAGAAAACAGAAGTTCTTTACCAGCATGCACCACAGGATGAACACCACCATCCCCACATTGCCATCGGTAAATCTGTGCTCAAGTCCGTTCAGCAGTTCACCTACCTGGGAAGCATAATCTCCTCAGATGCCAAGATTGACAAAGAGATCGATCACAGATTAGCAAAGGCATATAGTGCATTTGGAAGACTTCACAAAAGAGTCTGGAGCAATAAACACCTGAGGCAAAGCACAAAAATCAGTGTGTATAGAGCCATCGTACTGTCTATCCTCCTTTATGGATCTGAAACATGGGTCACCTATCGCCACCACCTACGACTCCTCGAGCGCTTTCATCAGCGCTGTCTACGCACAATCCTAAATATACACTGGACTGACTATGTGACGAATGTTGGTGTCCTTGAGCAAGCAGGGATCACCAGCGTTGAGGCCATGATATTGAGAACACAGCTGCGCTGGGCAGGGCACGTTTCTACGATGGAGGACCGTCGCCTCCCAAAAATACTACTCTACGGTGAACTCGCCACGGGTCAGCGTAAGAGGGGCGCTCCAAAAAAACGATACAAAGACTCCCTGAAACAACATCTCAGGCTTGGCCAAATTGATCACCAACAGTGGTCCACCCTGGCCTCACATCGGGAGGCATGGAGACGCACTATCCACAATGCTGCAGCCTTATTTGAGAACTCACGACGAACAAGTCTTGAAGAGAAACAACAACGCAGAAAGAATCACAACCCAAAAACATCACCCAAGGAGACCTTCTGCTGTGCTTTTTGCAACCGGACTTGTTTATCTCGGATTGGCCTTTTTAGTCATCAGCGCGCTTGCAGAAAGCGCGGGATGAGTCCTTCCTGAATCTTCGTTTGCGAAGAAAAGCCAGAGAGAGAGAGGCTGGTGGCACACTGATGAAAAAGTTATCAATTTCTATAGTTCATCTAAAATTTTGTAAACTTGGACTCATGGGATTTTAAAAGTTAAACGGCCAATCCCGATTAGTACTTGGATAGCTGACCACCAGGGAATACCAAGAATTAAAGGTCAGGCTAAGGAACTACACCAACTAAAATCCAGACTAGATAATATTGAGCTGGATGGGCTAGTGGTCTGACTAATGCTTTGTCTAGATGAGCTATTTACCCCATCTTGGAGCCCTGCAGTCCAGATGATGCAGTGCACTTGCCCCATTTTGTCTCTCGGAAGTCTGCATGACCCCCAGGGCAAAGACAGAGTTAAGATGGGGGAAAGATGTGGTAAGGGCCATTCCACCATTTTAAAAAATCTGATAAAATCCACTTCAACCAGCAAAAAAAGGATTGGGCCCCACATGATTGCAGGAGCCCATTCCAGCATGCCAGCCCATCACTGCAGCTGGCATCTGCCTTGCTCTTCTGTAGCCAGGAAGGAGTTCTGCAGCATGTGACCAAGGCTGGTCACATGCAGGGGGACTTGCTCATGTACTTCTGGTCAGCTTCCTGGCTTCAGAGAGAGCAATGTGGATGGTGACAGTGGCTGAAGTGATGGACTGGTGTGGTGATCTGGGCTCATGCCAGTAGTGGGGGAGCAATGGGCCAGATCCACAGGCATAATACACTGGTGGGGAGGCAGTGTATTCTGGCCTGTGTAGATGAGCCCTCAGTAATGAACACTTCTAGGTGCCTATGTTCCTATACCTGGATTAATTTAAAGTTCCAGTGCCACGTTTGCATATGTCTACATCATAAACATATGTTGTTTTGGAACCCTGGCATTGTAGAATTTTATTGTCATACTTTGTGGGTTGATATGACATAGGTATGGAAAGAATATTTGGGAAATTTAAAAACATGTTTCTCAAGTGCTGAGAACTGTTGACAAGTAGAAGAATCTTCACAATCTTATTCTAGGCCAAAATTGTACATGATTGTTTTGCATGGAAAGCAGTATTTTTCAGTGCAAAAATATTATTTTCTTATTCACAGAAGCAATTTTATTTTTTTTATGCAAGAAAGTCTTTGAGAATTGCACAGTTTGAGACTTAGAGTGCACAAAATTTTCATATGCCATTTTTTTTCACATAAAACAGCTATTTCAGTGCAGTTTTCTAATTGCTAAAGGTACTCACTGGTTCCTTGGAGGGGAAAAAACCCATTAGTGAAGAATTACACCCCTGCTGGGCATATTTCCACTGAACTGTTCTAAATGTCCATCAGTTTTATAATCTTGTTATATGGTATCGAGCACCGTGGGAGAGTTTCACATTTGGTGTTGAAATGTCTCCAAAACTCGATTAGCACATTTTGTGCCCAATGATAGCTTTGATAAAAACCATTGTTATCTGGTTTATTTCTTTATTATTTATTATTTAAAAGTTATATGTGTTGGGTTCAGGCACATTTGACCACATCTGTCAACAGAGAGTTCTTTATCACACTTAGAGAACAAATATTGTGAACTAAAGAGAATGTAGCCAGTTAGTTAAAGAAGGCACATTAATTTTTTGTAAAAAAAAATCTGTTTCACTTCAAAATATGTTCTTCATGTCTCCATTCAACTTTTAAATTTTACCTCAAATTACTTTCAAACTTGGAATGGGTTTATAACATTGGTGTTAAAAAAGTATTCTTATTTCAACAACATGTCTAATCAGAAACTCAAGTTGCTATGCCATGAAGTCAGGCTAATTTGCAGGGAGAACTTCAATGCAGTGAATATCCATTGTGCTTGGGGAGGGGGAGATTGCTGGGACAATTTGACATCTTCAGCAAAGTGCAAACATGACCTCTAGTGGCAAGGAGCTGTTATTTCAAGCACCAAGAGGAAAGTTTTGGGGATACTTCTATGGAAAGTAAATGGACCAAAAGACAATGGAATACAAGGATAGCAGTAGATCTTCCACAGTTCTCTGTGAATCCACACAGGTAAATATAAGGTAAGACTGGTCTCATTTTGTTTCATTCTTTGGGATTTGGGCAATTTGCATTGTCCATTAATGAATTCCTCTGAGGTGACATGAAAGGCTAAGGGTGAAATAATTCAGGTGAGGCCCAAAATAATTCAGATGGAGTGAAAGGACTTGCATGGGGGATCCTTACTTGTGTCACCAAAACCATTTCCCCGCTTTTGGGAGGAGATGATAAAGCAACAACAGCTTGTGCCACTTTGCTTTTGTGAAGTGGAAGCTGGACTTTTCCTACTGTTCCCTCACCAACTAGTGTCTCTGCCAGGAAAGTCTACAGCTTTAAAAAGGAAAGAGGAAAATGGGAAAATGAATTTTTTTTGGAAAATGAGGGGAAAGGGAAGCTTGGTGTTCTTCATTATAAGTCCCTTTGCTCCTTCTTTCCCCATAAAACTACCCCAGGGCTCATGGTCGGGGTTAATTGTGACCCTTCTAAATAAGTACAAAGACTCCTGACTGATCCACTCCCTGTCAATAGAATGATGTATGGTAAAGGGGGTTGCTCCCATTGCAGCCTACCCTTTAGTAAATGACATCTAACAGCAACCAACAGTTGTATTACTAGCTATATTAATATAACACCTAAAGAAAATTAGTCACTATCTCTGTATGGAGAACATAATTGCTAAGTCTCAGTTGAGTCTAAGCTCAAGAAAACCAAATTAGTTAATGAATGGTAGTTTGGCTGATTCACACTGGAGACTCTATCAGAAGTCTCAAGTGCCAGGAGAAGTTCTCAGGGGGATTGGCAATTGTGAGGAGGTGGCCTCAGAATCTTGAATGCTTCTTCTAACTATTGCATGGCTGGCTGAATGCTGGATGAATAATTCAAAATAAGCAAATGCATGTACATTGACATTATCCCATCTTGGGAGAAAGGCAGGATACAAATCCAATTAATGAATAAAAATATATAAATTATTTAAACAGACTATAGAATTTAGCTCTTCCTGAACCATATCTGTCTTATCTATTGCAGACCAAGGAAATGTTATTTTGGACTGCAGTTTCCAGAATCCCACAGCCAGAATGGACAGACACCTATAGCTATAGTGATATATCAGACTTTATCAGATGAGTCAAATACAGCATCATAAGGATGCCTAATGATCGCGAAAGGGCGCATGTACCAGACGATGTCACTCTTTCACAATCATATATAGTTTTAAAACCATATGTTTTTATTGATGGCCCAAGCTGTCAATTGATCCCCCATAGCAATTTGTTGCCAGCATTGCCAGTGTTTGAATCTGCATGCCATTGTATTCTTGTGAATGCAGCATCAATGGACAAACACTTCTGGGTGAGATTGTGACATCCAGGTGGGGTATGCTCTTTTTATGACCCATCCATTTACTTGGGACTTTTAAAGTGTGTTTTGGTGCTTTGATGTACTTTTGTGTCTTTGTTTGTTTTTTAACTTCCCATGCAAACATCTTGATTTTAAACCAGGGAGTGAACAAAGATCCCTTCAGTCTCCATTAGTGCCTGAGCTGCCTCTTTAATGGGAACAAGGTAAGGTCTGGTGGGGGAAGATTTTGCTGGCATAAAAATGACACAATTTATACTGGCAAAAGAACAAGAACTTTTGAGGAGGGTGGTCTGATAAAGTCCATCATCTGTACCTACATCTATATCATGCACACAATCTTGCCATATGTACACACATCCAGTTCTTGTATCAAAACTATAGAATAAGAAGAAAACTTTGGGATGAAATAATCCACCTTTTTGTCATGAATATGGACACCCCAGCACTAAAGCACATTCCCTGGGCACCTGTTCTTTTTGTTATCTTCAGTACATCCAAGAAAGAGAGATTTCTAGGTAGCCTGTAAAGAACTTTGATTTGTGTGTAAAAGTTCTTGTGCAAAAGTTCTTGTTAATCTAATTCTCCCACAGCTTAACATGGGTCAATTTTTTTTTCCGTTTGAACAGAACAGAAAGAATGTGGTAACTGAGATGTTTCTTAATGAATCTGGTTGCCCAAGATCACAGCTGTCTCACAAATGTACTTTGTATGAATTCTACTTCAAGAGGAAAGGTTTACATTACAGCAATATGCTGGACCACCAAGTAATAGACTTTTATAAAGATGTGCCGACCTATAAGAAAGCACTTTAAGAAGTGTGGCATAAATTTGCTGCACAATAAACCTTGAAAGACCCTTTCTCCTAAGTTATTGTCCCACTTCCCTCTATATCTATTAGTTTAAAAGCAGTGGGATATTGAAAGTGCTTTGTTTATAATGATAAACTATAAGGATTAAGAGTTAATGGCTCTTCAAAGTTTGAAAGCACTAGGCCTGAAACTTTGCCTTATCTTTGTAACCTGTAATGTCTTAATGTCTTTGGTATTAGGAAGCAAAGTCTATGCATGTTTGTAATTTGCATCCTCAGTAGGGATGAAATATTTTTGAATGGAATATCACACTCATTACTCACACAATATTGTTATAAGAATTACTCCAGTAGGTAAAGGGAGATTTTCACAGCACATCTAATGGAACTAAATTGTTTTGGCACCAGAGGCAGAGATCCCCACAAGTGCCTCTCTCCTTCCCTGGCAGTAAAAATACAATAAGATTAAATGAAACAGCTAACCATTAGATGCATTTTCTTGACACCCAAAACCTGTCATGTGAAGCAGTCATTTCACTCTCCCTAATAGTAGGGTGGGCCCTCCTTTCTTTTCTTGCACTCCTGTTGCTGCTTTCAGGCAACCTGGGTGGAAGTCTCATAGCTTCTCTATAAGTGGAAGGCAGAATAACCTTTTCAGAGTATCATTCAGAGGGAGCAGAAGAGACCTTTGTGTACACTTGAATATGTGTTCACAAATGTTCATACACATGGAAGGAATTTCATACTATTCACACTTCTCGCTGTGTTTTATAGTAATTATGGGAAAGGGCACTTGTGGCAGTTTCTACCTCATGTCCCAGAACTATATGGCTGCCTTTAGGTATCATGTGATTTGGTTGTGGGGACATAGTTTGTTGCTCTGACTTGGACAATACACACACACACACACACACACACAATTTGGCATTGGCAAGTATTGAGGAGCATCAAGTCATCCATCAACATCCAATAGAAAGATCCTATCACTGTGAGGATGTCCTGAGCAAATGTAGTACTGGAACCAGGAGGCAGAACACAGCTGTTTTTGGCAGGTCCAGAACTGAAGTGCTGTGGAACAGCTGTTTCTTCACCTAAGCTATGCTGTTAGACAAACTAACAGCTTGAAGAAGGTGGTTAATCCCTTTGCTACTTGCTTTTCCAGCAACCAATCTGGACAGGGTTTTTTTTAAAAAAAAAAAATTGGCTGGTTGGCAACCCTACTAGCAATTGAATTTCAGACCAATTTAGTGGTTTTGCATGCTACATTTTACAATAGTGCTGTACTTATTGTAGATTGTTGCCAGTCACCTCCAACCCATTCTTGCACAATCTTCTAGTGACAACCAGGAAAATTTCTCTCAAGACAGCGAAGTCAAACAATCTAGTCTAGGTTGCCAATAAGAGAAACAAACTTAGCTCATTGTCAGTTTCCCTGATTAGAAATCCAATGTATGAAGTGCATGATAATTAGTATCACATGTCTTAGAATGCCAGATGAAGTCTCAGGGGATTGTTTTGCTTCTCTGGATCTGCAGACAGGGACACAAATAACAGGGTAAGCCATACTGGATGAGGCAAACATTAGATTTTTGTATTTGTGTTGCCTTTAATATCTGGGTACTTATCCCCACTCATTCCCATTTGGCATCTTGGCTCTCTGGGTCCACAGAAATCTTTCTGTATGTGTTGTGCTTGCAACAAGGCAGAGAACTGAGTGTCAGTGTTGTGACTCATGAGACTTCTTGCTGTATAAGCCCTGGCAGCAGGGGCAGTAGTGCAGAGCCTTTAAACACACACACACACACACACACACACACACACACAAACACACAAATTGTTTAGGGCTAAGGGTTCTAAGCCTTCCACAATCTCCTGCAGAAATGTACAACTTGGAAAACTAATGGAGGAACCAAACAAACCACTAAATTTCATTGTCTTTGTTTTATAACCTTTCCTGTTCCTAGCAAGCCTAAAGGGCTCACCTACATAGGCCAGGATGCACTGGCTCCCTTCTCGTACATCCTGGCGGTGGATCAGACTTGTTCCTCAGTTACCTTTACAAAATGGGAGGAAGTCCTGACAGGCAAGCTGGCCCTGTCACTGCAGCCTCTGCTGCTGCCAGCTTTCATGCTCCCCTGGCATTGAGAAAGCTGGCCACAACACATGACCAAGGCCCCATGTGTGTGACCAGCCTTGGTCACATGTTCTAGGACTCCAAGAATGACAGTCTGGACTGTCAGGATGGCTTCCTGTGAACACACAGGGCCCAGTCTATTGTTTGCCACCTATAATGGAGTTCAGCAGCCCTTTTTAAAAATGGTTTATTAGGCCCTACCACATCTTCCCCCTGTCTGAGCCCTGTATCTGCCCCGGGGTGGTGAGGACTGCCCAGGGGCAGAATGATAGTCTGTAGACTCTTCCTCTCATAACATCATGGACCAACATGGCTTAGAGACCATAATTTTCACCACCCTTTTACTTGTCTGGTACTTTTTTAAAAAAAATAATAATAATCATAGTTTAGAAATCTGTGGTGTCAAAAATTAGCACAGATTTTTTTGAGTCTGGATTTCGGAATTAGACTTATGGTCAACCCAGCTACCCTTGCATTTGTATGACATGATATACAGTCAGCTATGGGTAAAACCCTTTCTTTTTTCAGACAAGGAAAAAGGTATTCTAATATTCCATCCAAAATAGGATGGAAAGAATAACTTTAATGGGTCACAAGATGAGGAAAGATGGCCAAGCTTGCTGGTTTTACCAAGTCTTAAAATTCACTAGGTTCAGTGATAGAAAAAGCAGCCTCTGCTGGTCCACTGCCCTATGCCAGCTTGCCTTTTCATTACCTGAAGGGAGGCTACTCCCCCCCCCCATCCTGTATGAGTGCAGGAATTCTTCACTAGGTATTTTAGCTCACCCCCAGCAGAAAATGGAGCCAGGTCATGAGACCTCATGCAGTGACTGATAGGCCTTGCTGAGTTGCAGGAGGGAAGAAGTTCCTGGGCTACTTGTGTAGATAAAGTAAATGAAAACCCTACCCACCATAAAATTATAGTTCAAATTCATCCACCCACCCTAATCTTTGAGGACATTTTCATAATCCCACAATGACTTACTGAATAATCCTAGGGTGAATGATTTGGCCCAGCTCTACTGTGGTTCATGGTTCAATGCCACAGTCCCTTATAGACTGGACTGCTTTGATCAGAGGAAGAGCTGTATGGGTTATTGTATTCATCTCTCTTCCCTATGAAGCATGAAACCCTTTAATTTACACAAAGGAATCTAGATAATGGAATGCTGAAGGATATTCACAAATTTTCTCATCCTTAACAAGAAAAATGTGTTTCAACACATTAAAACAGTCCATTTTTTAAAAGGGTCAGCTACTGTATAGTTTCTTTGTATTTTTGGACATCTTGTGAAAATTCCACAGAAAACAATGTATTTGGGGGAGTTGGGGAAGACATTAAATAATGCTAATGCTAATGCTAATGCTAATGATATATTTATATCCTGCCTCTCCTATCAGGATCGGGGTGGCAAACATCATATAAAACACTGAACCACAGTCCAGTACAAATGATAAAACAACATCATTAAAACCAACTATACAATAATAAATTAGTTCAAATTTTAAGTACAATATTAAAATAAACTTGAATAAAGAAAAGCATAAATTAAAAGGTAGAAAATATCAATGTGGCAGCCAAGCATCCATCCAATCTGGAAAGGCCAGCCTGAAGAGATCCATCTTAACAGCCTTCTTACAAGCATCCATATCATCAAGGTGTCAGATCTCCTCCGGGAGGCCATTCCACAATCTGGGAGTGGTGGTGGAGAAGGTCCTCTGGGTAACTGTGGCCAGCCTAGTTCTAAATGGCTGAAGTAAGTTTTTCCCAGAGGACCTGCTAGTGTATTGTATGGGAGAAGGTGATCCGGTAGGTATCCTGGCAAAATATGTAAGTATTCACAGCAAAATATGTTGTTTTTGAACAAAAATCTATTTTTGAGCAAATGAATTTGGGAGGAAAAGTCCTAAAATGTGAAAAATCATTGGAAATGTGCACACAATCCAATAGTGTCATCCAGGAGGCAGAAAACTTTCCAAGTTTTTTTTCATTCTTGCATTTGAAAACAAATGAAGCAATGATTTGTTGTTGTTATTTGCTACCAAGTCAGCTTTGAGTAATGGTGACACTATGAATAAGAGACTTCCAAGAGCTCTGGTCTTCTACAGCCCTGAAGTCTTGCATACTCAGGACCGTGGCTTCTTGATTGAATCATAGAATCCTACAGTTGGAAGAGACCATGAGGGCCATTCAGTTCAACCCCCTGCCTCACATTCAACCAATCAGCCCCTAAAAGGTTATTCTTTTCCTACTGCTCTCCACTTTACCAAGTATTATTGTCTTTTCCAATGAGTCATGTTGTCTCATGATATGTCCAAAGTACAATGGATCCAATTTAGTCATTTTGCTTTCTAATGAAAGATCACTTTGGTTCTCCCTTTATGTGGTGATGGGATTGTAAACTCTCATAAGGTATGCAGCTATGCTACTGGTAGGATCTACCTACGGTAATCACACAGGTGTTTTGTTTCATTTTGTTTTGTTTTGTTTTGGCTGAGGATGCAGATTAAAGGTGCCAAAGAGCTACTGGGCAGCAGCATATAGTGGGCTAATGGGCATTGCAGTCCAACAACATCTGCAGAAACAAAAGTTGCCTACCTCAATATACAAATTTAAACTTGCTTTAATAAGATTAGACCATTCACTCACCTGTGTGGAATCCCATACATTCACCTATACGGAATTCCTTATCACTTAAGTTTATCAAGCAAGTTGTTAATTTCAAGGCCTTCCAGGGCTAACCAAGATATTGGCTATAAAGAGCAAAAACAATAAAGTGGACCCTCCTTGCTTTCCATTCTACAAACAAAAGCCAAGTGGACAAGAAGAGCATTCTTATTTCAAGACTTATTTCAGATCCTCCGTTATGCTGGAGAGCAACAAGCTACCATATGGGTTCAGGACAAGCTACATATTACACAACCCTCCAACACCTCACCATTGTTCTAGGTACACACCCCCAATCCATGAGTCACAACGATGGAATTGCCTACCATGACATTTTCATCTCTTAACACTTTATCAGACAAGCCCTTTTAAACAGTCTTTTGCTGGCAAAATAAAAATAATAAATAAATAAATAAATAAGAAAGCAAATAAATAAATAATTTTTATGTCAGCAAAAGAATGTCCCCCACCACACTTACCTTCTCTCCTGGCACAAGGCTTCCCCAGCAATGAAGAGGAAGTGAACAAAGCCCCTTTCATTTCCTTGTTTGAAATCCCGTGAGACTTCATCATGGGCGAAATTCAAACATAAAACAAAAAATAAAACTTCCTTGAAGTTTTATTAAATTATTAAATTATTAAAAGGAGCATTTTAATGGATGCTCCTCCCTCTTTTTATGTTTTTATGTTTTATGTGTTTATGTTTTATGCTTATGTTTTTATGTTTTTATGTTATAGTTTAAAGTTTTAGGGTAGTATTTTTATATTATTGGTGAATTTGCCAATTATTTTTAAATATATGTATTATTATATGTAATTTTAAGGGGGGTAAATTGTTTTAAGCTACTACTGTTTTTATGGATTTGTTTGTTTTATTTCCAATTGTTGTGAGCCGCCTTGATTGCCTAATAGGCAAAAGGCAGGGTACAAAAATAAAGTTGTTGTTGTTGTTGTTATTATTATTATTATTATTATTATTAAAAGTGACACAAAGCACAAAAACACACTTAAAAATTTCCAAGTAAACCAGGAAAGGTCCAAAAAGTGTATCACCTATGTGGATGTCACAATCTCATCCAGAAGTGTTCTGGCCGTTTTGGCCATTGATGGAGTACGTACAAGAAAAAAATACACAAGGTTTCATACGCCGGCTATGCCGGCAAAAAAAGTCATACCCAATCTATTGATGGCCTGTCCTGTCAATAAAATCGATCAGCTTATTGGCAGGACATAAATGCAAAAAGGCAACATAATCTGATATGTGCGCTCTTTCATATTTATGTGGTGTCGTTATGACACCGTTTTCTTGTGTCTGATAAAGTCCTTAGAGTGATGTATTTTTATTTAGTGGAAATCTATCTTGACTATCAGAAATCTGAACATTGCTATAGATCAGGGGTGGGAATCATGTGGCTCTCCAGAAGTTGTTGTACCACAATTCCTATTATTCCCCACCACTCACTATGCTGGCAAGATCTGCTGCAAGTTGTGCCACTTGAAATGAAGAAATATTTCACACAGAGAGTGAAGACTAGATGTTGGATATGGGACAGAACTTGCAAGCTGTGTTGTGACTGTGTAGCATTGATAAGCATTGACTGTGCATTTACTTATGAGTGTGCATCATATTTCCCAAAAGCCTCTGCAGTGCATAGGGGAAAAATAGATGTGAAGGGGGGAAAGTAGAAAGCTCCCTGTATGTGTTTTCTTTTACCCATGAATCTAAGACCTTAGTTGACTAATTAAAATTAAGACTTGACTTTTGTCTTGAATGACATTATCAGAATAATAATGTTCTGTCTGGACAATATTTCATAGTTGCTCAGAAATGCCAGCACTGAAAAATGAATGGGAAGTCTTCAAAGGTTAAGACATCCCCAGGGATTTTAACACTATAGATTTCAGTCATGATCTAAAGGCAGAGGAAACTATAAAAGGGAAGGAGTTTGTTTTTTACCCTTATAAAAGTGAGGTCTTAGGCAAAATATTTTGTTGACAAGACAACTCACAATTGACATGGTAAAGTTGAAGCTACATGTTTCATGGTGAGCTAGGCCTAAGAATATGCCCCTCTGCCCAAAAGCTGGAAGACAGCTCAGGAGGAGAACTCCTCAGGAAGAGGAGATACAGGGTACTTAGACATTTCCCCTGTAAGTTATTTTTATGAACTGGAGGCATAAGGTGCAGAACTCTTTCCCTGCAAGCTGCTTTTTGCCCATTGGAAGCATGGGATATTTTCCTGTGTATTTTTCTGTGCTAATTTCCTACTTCTCCCTAGCAGGGCTTTTGCATGTTATATTCCCCAGCTTCTTAATTTTTTTAATAATCATTTTTATTCTTTACATTATAATGAAAACACTAACGTTAACACAATCAAATTATCCACACAGACATAAACAAACAATTGACAAATGAAGAGTTAACATAGGTTTTCTGTGTTTTTTTCCCCAGGCTGTGAGGCCGTGTTTTGGAAGAGTTTATTCCTGACGTTTCACCTGCATCTGTGGCTGGCATCATCTATTGAACAGTTAACAATTGGAATGGTTTCCTTGTCTCCCCAGTTTCCATTGTTTTGGACAATCCACAGCTATCTGTTAGGACTGGGAAACTTTCTACCCCTGAATTTCCTTTAATTAATTTATCTTAGGCTCTAAGCCAAAATAAACAGATGGAATTACTGCAGTTTAGTCCGGCTACTTCTACCATTTCACACACAAAAAGGCAAATATCTTAGAATATCATACATGTTTTATGTTCTAGCTTTTTGCCCTTAAAACTATAAACCTTGCCATCACAGCGGTGGTCACTGGTGAAATAGCCTCACAGCTTTATAGATATGGTATAAAGCATCTGAAAACCTTGGATAATTATTTGCTTTGCACAATTTAGGATGTCATAAGGGAGAAGAAATATTATATGGGCTGTTGAGATGTATTCCAAATGAAGATAATCCATCAAAGATGAAGTTTCCTATATACTGTTTAGATAAATATGTCAGCTTCAAGGCTCCTGAATTTGTAGTAGCACAGCATAGGAGGAGAAGGTTGATACAAATAAATGTAGAGGGCTGAAAATGATCTTGTGACTGATATGGTTTGCTTGCCTTCTTTGAAATACTAATTTTATTTGTTTAGATTTTTTAAAAAAAGTTATCATTTACAAACACAAAATGTTTGATTCATCTTTGGTATTTTCATGGTAATATCACAATTATTACCACTTTGGTATAATCAGTAAATTCACAGTAAATCAGAAGTGTGTGTGTATAAAACATCTTATTAATCAAGAGATAATCCTGTTCTTGGCATAAACTGATATATCATAATGTTAATTAATTCTACCAATAACTTTATGCACTAATCTATGCTATTACACTTTGAATCTGAACACATCTTTCCTTTTGTTTCAGACATTTCTGAAATGCAAAGATATTATTTTTCTTCCTTTTTTGTGGTTTAAGTTACTTTCTACTCTGTCATTTTAAAGAAAACTTCTTCATTCTGGATCTATCCAGAAGATGGCACTAGACGTTTGTCTAAAATTGTTTTAAAAGTGGAAGCTCACATAATGATTTTAGAATACTCTCTTGGACACAAGTCATCACGCAAAACAATATGATATAACAGATTAAATATTGTTAGAGAAATATTTGACAATGGGACTGTGGCCCAGGATACATTATGCCACAAAAATATGGTTGTCTAAAACGCCACAAGATACTTTAAATAATGAAGAGTACCTTTTATATGATGGGAATGGACCTTGAGCATTTCAGGAGTCAGCTCTCTAGTCTTTGGGAGGCTGTTTTAGCAGCCATAGGAGGGAAACTGTTAAAGAAAAAAAAAACCTGCAAAAAAGAAAGGAAGAAAAGAAAAAGAAAAAGACACAATCTCTTTTAGATTTCACCCAGCAGAATTTAGCAGAAGGTGGTTCTTCCACCTTAGTTTCTCTCTTTCCCAAAAGGACTGTGCATATCGAGAGCTCTTTTTGCACCAGTGAAATAGTTATAAGTCATAGGAAACTCACTTAAATCTCTTATCTTGGAAATCTTCCCCTGCTTTGGAAAATGATACTCAGTTAGGGATGTATATCTTGTCTTAGTTCAATCTCAAAAATTGTATTTTATTCTCAAAATGCATTTACATGGAAAAACCTCAATAGTTTGTGTAGATACAAGAGAGATTTTCCTTGGTTTTTTTCTTCGCTGTGAGGCCATGTTCTGGAATAGTTTCTTTGTGATGTTTCGCCTGCATCTGTGGCAGGCATCTTCAGAGAATGGTTGGGTAGGTTTGTGTGTGGAGTTTATATGCTGTGAACCCCTTTTGGGGAGAATATGTAAATTTGTCTAATTGAATGGTTAGTGTTTCTGGGTATAGAAATGCAAGGCTCATTGGTGTCTGTTTGGCTAACAGTTGGTTGATGGGCCATTATCTGCTGGGAATCCTCTTGTCCCTGGGTGGAATTCTTTTGTAAGTGTTGAGTTTTGATTCTATTGTGTTTCAAAACTGGGGACCAGATTTTGTTTACTTTTAAGGTTTCTTCTTTCCTCTTAATATGTTCAGAGGTTCCCTTGCAAATATAATTTACATTTACATATAGGTTTTCTTATTTCCAATACTTTTTTTAAAATAACAAGAGATGTTGCAAAACCCCATGCTGCCATTCTACAAGGCCTGAAATTAATGGTACATAACCCAGTGAAACTATGGACTTTATCAGAACACCCCACATAAATATTATTTTGCTGGCATAAATTGTGTCATTTTTATGCCAGCAAAAAAACCCTCCACCTACCAGACATACCTTACATAGTGCCAATCAGGCTTCTCTGGCAGTAACGGAGCACAAATGGAGCTCAGTTTACCTCCGGGGTTGAAATCTTGCCAGTTCTTATGAGAAGATGCTAGTGTGGGAAATTCAAAAACAAAAACAAAAACACACACACAAAAAGTACAGCAAAGCACAAAACCACACTGTACAACTTACAAGTAAATGGGGGGGGGTCATAAAAAGAGCATCCCCTACCTGACAGTCATGATCTCACCCAGATGTGTTTGCTCATTGACGCCATATTCACATGAGTACAGTGGTGCAAGGCGGCAATGCTGGCAACAAATCACCGCAGCTGATCTATTGATGGCTTTTTGACTTTACATGATCACAAAAGGGCGACATCATCTGGTATGTGCACCCTTTTGCAATCACTAGGCATTCTTATGATGCTGTATTCTGCCGGTCTGATAAAGTCCCAAAACTAGTTTGTTATAAACCCTGCATTGTTATAAAGAAAGCCAAAAGTACCAAGTTTCAAGATCTGTCCTAGACTTACTGCAAACTTTGCTGGTGAATCTGAATTCTGGCATTATGACACAAGGAAAGAGAAAGATTTCTTTCACCTGTGTGTTTTCTTGTTTAGAAAGAAACCAGAGGTAGGGTGAGACGATTTGAACTATGAAATTTATGAAGAGAGTGGCATATCAATAATTTCAAAAGTGAAATCATTTCACCCCTTTCCTCAGGATTCTTTCTAAATTAGAAAGCACCTAGGTTTCCTCCTTCCTGGCCTTTTCTCATTTCTATATACAGTTGTTCCTCCACATTTGTGAGTTAAGCATTTGCAGATTTAATTATTTGTGGATTTGGTTAGTATGTTCTCTCTGTGAATTTGTAGGTCCTCCAGCATGATTCTATGGTTACCTTCTGCTGGGAGTTGACCATACAGTTATGCTGGAGGAGCGTCAAATGCCTTGAGAAGTGTTCTCTCATGCAAAAAATAAAAATAAAATAGTGGGCTGATATTTTCAGTTTTTCCAATATCATGGGGCTGTTGCATCCCTTGTGAAATGTGAGGGTCGACTGTATTCCCCCCAGCTTTTCTTTACAAATGAAGATTCAGGAAGGACTCATCCTGTGCTTTCTGCAAGCACACTGATGACTAAAAAGGTCAGTCTGAGATAAACAAGTCCGGTTGCAGAAAGCACAGCAGAAGGTCTCCTTGGGTGATGTTTCTGGGTTGTGATTCTTTCTGCGTTTTCGCTTCTCTTCAAGACTTGTTCGGAGTGAGTTCTCAAATAAGGCTGCAGCATTGTGGATACTGCGTCTCCATGCATCCCGATGTGAGGCCAGGGCGGACCATTGTTGATGCTCAATTTGGCCGAGCCTGAGATGTTGTTTCAGGGACTCCTTGTATTGCTTTTTTGGAGCGCCCCTCTTACGCTGACTGTATTTACATTCCTTGAAATAGGACATGACTAAGGTGTGCCACATCAACCTATTCCAAGTAGTTCAATTTATTTATTTATACAACAGAACACATAGATGTGTGGCAGATGTGAGAGGCATACAAGTATAGGCTCCCCCCATATAATAATATAAGCCAGTGTGGTATAATGATTTGAGTGTTGGACTACAACTGAAAACAAGAGTTCAAATCAGGCCATGAAAACCCACTGGGTGACCTTGGGCAAGTTACACTCATACTCAGAGGATGGCAAACCCTATCTGAACAAATCTTGCCTGTGAGAGGTTTGCTTTAGGGTCACCATAAGTTGGAAGCAACTTGAAGGCACATAACAACATAATACAATGTGGTGTTTTTGGTTTATCAATCCATTTGCCTGCACCATTGCCTTGGAACTATGAGCAGGAAGATAGCTGTTCCTGCAAACTAACAATGAATGCAAAAACACAAATATTTAGGTTTCTAAAATGTTTTAAATAAGATGCAGTCTCAATGAAACTGTGCACAGGTCCATGTTTTGTTTTTTATATGTGTTGAGATGGACAAATCAGTCTGTTTCACTGTATATAATGTCCATTATTTTTAAGACAACCAGAGCAGAGGGTATCCTTCAAACATACAAAAAGAGAAAAAACAACAATGGTGAACCAGGTGCCAAGATATATAAAAACAAAACAACCACAAAGTAACAAGCATGTACCAATGTATTATTACAAAGTGTAAATAAGTAAAGAATAACACAAAATTTACATGAATATGGTAAATAACTGTTACGAACAAAACAAGGCATGCTGTATGACAAATATATATAGATTCTTCCTTCACCATATTTTTTTAAAGAATCAGTTTACTCCATCCTGTTTCCTCACCAGTCTGCATCTTTTAAAAAAAAGCACTAAAATTCATACACCTTTTTGTACACATCTTCCAAATATGTCCTGCTCATTTTTTGCAAACACTTTTGTTTATACTGTTAGATACCTCAATTACCAGTACCCAAATTTATGCCTTTTAATATGCATTTTCAGATCAGAGAACTATATCACAAAATTAAGAGAAGTGAGAAACTGAAGGATAGTTGTGCTTTAATTTATCTATTATTTTGGGCAGTGTGAATTGGCTTAAATTGATTAAAATGCAAAACAAATATACATTCCATAAGCTGTCTAGCCTCATGCATTCCATAAATTGGCTGTGATTGTAATTGGGGACAGAAATTTTAGGAGGCTTCACACAACTCCTTGTTGAAGGAACAACTACCCCATCCCAGACTGGAAAACACAGTGTCCTCCTTCCTCCTCATATTAGCTGTTTGCTTCTTCTTCTGCTTCTTCAAACAAGATTTTATGTCACTGAAAGACAAACGTAAAGCACTATTCAAAAATCAAACATGTGCAGGTCTTTACATTTTCTAGGATGGGTCAATATGACTCTAACTTTGGGTGGAACTACTATCTCTCCTTTTCCCTTTAATATTTGACTTAATATTGAACTATTGACACCTGCAGAGAAGTGAACACATATTTTCTTCCTTGTGCATAACCAAACCCATATTCTGTTAATATTTACATTTCAAGGCTCCCTCACGGATAGCTGTAATGATTACACACATCAAGAATTCATCCACAAATATTGTTTCATATTTAAAGAGCATGTATTAGAAGTCTTAGTAAGGAGTCACTGAGTTTCCTGAGTTAACCATTGCTTCCAGTAAATAATGTGGTTTTTCCTTGAGGGATGTTGAAAAATTCATAGCAGCTAGACCAGATCTCATATATACAAACATCAGCAGGACAATCCTTTTCTCAGTCAGAGAGGCAATGCTCCTGGAAAGTATTGGTGGGGACAGCAATTCTGTGAGCCTTCCCCATCTGATTGGTACCCTATCTCCCAGAAATCGGCAATGCCTGTGTGTTCATGCTATTTAAACACTTATCCAAGTAGCTGGGGTGCAGTTTTCATGCCACTTGATGTTTATATAAAAAGGAGCATTGTTGCCTCATTTTCACTGTGGCTTCAAAACTTGAGAACAAAATCAATCAACTACCTGCATCTTGTTTATCAAATACTTGTGGATACTTGTATGCAAGATGACTGCAGATGCAGGTTGTGAGTTTTTCCCTTGAAACACTGTTAAAACCAAATGATGCAAAAACTTAAAAGAGCGGGAAGCTCAAAGGAGGCTTAACTACCAATGGAGCAAAGACAACGTTAACAACAGGCCAATTTTTATAGAGAGAAAATTCTTTAAATCTTAAAAAAATGATGCAAGAACATGTAAGGAAAAAACAGAGAGACAACTTCATATGAGCTGAACCCTGCAAACTTGAGCTCCGCAGAAAAACTTAGCTTTGCTTGCTGGTCTTGCACAGGCAGTTGTATTGACAGCAAATATTCTTCATCAATGGTCATTTATTTCGAAGTATAACGATGCTATGAATACGCAAAAGTAGACCAAGGGCTGGTTTAAGCCACCCGCAGCCCCCGGAGTTGCGGGGACCCCTATTGTGGGAGGGGCCACATTGTGACTCCCTCCTCATACGGGGGTTAGGAATTTTGGGGGGTTAGGAATTTTTTATTGGAATAAGACCATTCTACTGAAAAATACACCTGACCTCAAAAGGCCATAACAATAACACAAAAATAATATTAATTGTTTTCCTCTTTTCTTACTAATACAAAAATAAAACTATCTATCCTAACACTAATACATTTTTCCTCTTAATCTAAACGCACTATAACCACATTATATTTACACAATACAATTATACTTATTTGGAAAAGAAAAAAAATAATAAAAGATTAATTAAAAGATTAATAAAAACAATACAAAATAATACAAAAATACAATAATAATAATAAAATATTTATTTATTTAAAATATCCTTTTAAGTTATTGCTGGAGTTGTCTCACTAAACCACAGCCAAAACTTTTTCCAACGATAGTTTGGTAATTTCTCTTTTTCACTCAGAGCTAAATTTTCATTTACGTTCTTCACATAATAAGCAGTGCCTTTTACATCCTGCAGATTTTGACTTTTCAGCTCCCTTTGTCTTTGGAAAAATAACCCTAACATCACATAGAGGTTGACCAGGTGCACCGTGGACCAAGGCACTTTCCAAAAACTCTCAGCCATGGAACCAGACCCCTTCCTCTTCCTCTTTTGGCCCACTGACTTTCTGGGTCCCCTGACACCCTCTGGAGGTTCAGTCCCTGAAAGTATTGTCTCCCAAGCCTGTTGTGCCAAATCTGGCCAATCCAGGACCTGGGCCACCTCCTCCCATGTTTCCCGGGCACTCGGGCAGTCCTGGACAAAATGCCTGATCATCTCCTTCTGTGCTACGCCACTCAAAATCTCAGCCTTTTTACGTTTCAGACAAGGACAAGTCTGCTTATCCTCTGCGGTCAATGGTCTCCTTCCCCTCAGATTAAGAACCTGATGGTAGAGCCTCCACCTCAAGCCCCACAACTTTTTGGGGACCCTTTTGTCCATGAAATACTCAGTCGGGCTAGTCTGGTGTTTTAGGTAGTCTGACAAATCTGGTTTGGCCTGACGTTTTTGCAAACACGGGTTAACAGAAATCTCCTCTACTATTTTTCTGTACAAACCTCTCTTGATGCTCTGACCTGGCCTTTCTTCACCCTTCAACTCCTCAGCATAGATTCTATATTTCTTTAGGTAAAAAACAAAGTCTCTCAAAAAAAACCTGGTGCTTTCAATTTTTCAGGCAAAGAAAACCTAAAACTTAATGAGCCTTCCTCCCATCAAGTCTTTCCCCATCTAGTCCCCATCCAGCACTCACAAAACAAAACTAGCCAAGCCTGAGGTTGAATCTGACCCTTTTGCAACAGAGAGACTTTCCCAAAATTTTGGGCAGAGAAGATGGTGATGAACTTAGGTCCCAGGGCTGGGAAGTCCAGGCCCCCTTTTTCTACCTGCCTATAAGCCACTGCTCTTGCCAGGGGGTAGTGGCCATTCCCCAAAGGAACTTGAAGAGAACCCGATCAGCTTGTTTAATCACTGAATCTGGAGGCAGGAAAACAGCCGCCAAGTTGGCTGCCACCAGAAGCAGGTAGGTATTTACAAAAGCAGCTCTCTGGTAAATGGTCAGCTTCCATCTCTGCCAGAGGGCCACCCTCTCCTTCACTTTTTCCAACCAGTGATACCAATTTTCTTTCCATCCCTCGGGAGCCACTGCAAAATTCAGTCCCAGGATCTTCACCCTATCCATCTTTGCCTCTTGCTCTGCTTGCCACCCTTTGTTTCCTTCAACTATGTCCTTTAGAGGAATAGTTGCCATCTTGTTCTCTGCAGCAAAAATCCTGATCAAAAAACTCTTTTCTATGTTAAGTCGAGCACCAGAAACTCGACCGTAGGCCTCAAAAGCATCTTTAATCTTCCTAACTTCCATCCTGTCCTTAACCAAGAGAGACACATCATCAGCATGGGCAACAAATTTAACAGATTCACACTGAACCAACCACGAACTGTCCAACGGACGTTGGATTTGGATCCCCAAGATGCTCCATTGTGGGCCCCATTGTGACTCCCTCCTTATACAGGGGCAGGGTGGCTTTCCTTCTGGTGGCTCCATGAAACAGGAAAAAACCCAGGGAAATGCAGTCTTGAAGAACAGGGAAAGTTAGCTGAGGCAGCAGCGCCTCTATCCACCAGGGGTTGCCTTGCAGTGAGAGGAGGAGGAGGCTGGGAGGGAAGGAAGCACTCCTTCCCTCTCTCCCACATGCAAGGCTGGTGTGGTGTCATGCATCCTCCCCCAAGAATTATGTGACAGAGGAAGAAGGCTTAACTGAAAGAGGGGGGAGACTTTTATTTTTGAGGAAAACAAAGGAAGGTAGACCCCCCCAAAAAAACTCCTCCTCCCACGGCTTGAATTTCAAGAAGACATTTCTTGTTGCGGGGGGGGGGGCTTCAGTACCTCTTGGCTTCCTCCCCCCATTGCTTCCTTACCCCCCATTGTCTGTATGTACAGAAAGCCATTGCTATTGTTATTTTTTTGTATGGAATTGGCTAATTTGGGGGAGGGGGTCTGAGAGTGCCATCATATCCAATTTACTGGATTTATTGATTTATTATTTTTTGTGGAGGTGGGGAGAAGTAGATGGCCATTGTGTTTTTTCCTTTCCTTCCTTTCCGCTCCCCATACTTAACATCTGTGTTTGTTTTCCAAACAGATAGTAAGATATTTCTCCCTGAACTTCAAGCTCCTAATTCTCTTCAACCCAAACTGTAGGGGCTTTTTGAGGGGTGGGGAAAGAGGTCTGTTAGTAAGCCCTGGTGTAATTTGAAAAAGTGTTCTCTGTGACAAATAGGGTGTGTGGTGGGGCAGGCAGGGAGACGCTATTAAAACTGTCTCCTTTTGTGCCCAGGGAATCTTGGCTATGGGGAAGAGGGGACTGGGGGGGGTGTTTGATATCTCTGCCCCTTCTCTTCCCCCCCCACCATGCATTTCTTCAAAAATATTGCTTCTTTGTACCAGTTGAGGACTTTTTAATGAATGTCTTAATTAAAATGTAAGTTTGGTGTTCATTTCTAATTAACTGCCTAATTCTTTTTTTAAAATAAACCTTTGTATTATTTTCTGTTTCTCCCCTCCTAATGCTTCAAACCATAGCTTGAAGGTGATATAATTTTAAGTTATGCTTGTGGGTGAGTGATGAGGAGAGATCGTATCAGTGTTTTTATCTCTTTTTAATGCCTGCACTGGTTGTGTGGTAGTAGAGTGGTTGACCTGCCTTCAGCTCCTTTTCTTTTTTCTTCCCCCGAAGAGGGAGGAAGTGTTCAAGAGGAAGAAGGTATGGGGAGAAGAAAGAAGCAAGCAAATATAAAGACTCACAGAAGTTGGAGGATATCCCCAAGGGCCATCTAGTCCAACCCCATGCCCACTACAGCTCAAGGCAGTCAGATTCAGAACCATAGAGTTGGCCAAATGGGGAGGGTTTCCCACCACCCTTTCTCTTTCAGGGACGGACACCTCTGGTGGTTCTGCTTTGGGCAGATGGGGGGCGGCAAAGAGGAGGGAGCAAAGTGCCCCTCTGGAAGCAGGTCTCTTCCTCAACCCTCCATCAAAACATATTTAATTGTTAATCCATGGAAGGATATTGTAGCAGGTGGTTTGACAACTGAGAGTTACACAATTCCTCTTGAAGAATTTGCTCATTATCCCAACTCTTTCACAGTGTGTGTATGTGCCTTCAGGTTGCCTTTTGACTTATGATGACCACATGAATTGTATAGGGTTTTCTTAGAACAGTGGTTCCTAATCTGTGGTCTGCGGACCCCCAGGGGGTCATGATATCCTTACAGGATGTCTGTGAAAAATTGAAGGCTGCTCAGCCCACATGACAGAAGCCAAGGCAAAGGCTGGCTGGCTTGGCCTGCACCTTTCCATTCAATCTGCTCCAGCCACAAATTTACAGGAAAAAAACAGGAAATAAGTCTTCCCTCCCCTTCCAGTACCTCTGAGGGAAGGGTTAATGGCGGATGTATTATTATTATTATTATTATTATTATTATTATTATTATTGGTATTATTGGCTTTAGGTCGGGATTTGGAGTTGAGACTGCCATGGTTGCCTTGACCGACGACCTGCATCTAAGCATCGACAGGGGTAGTGTGACCCTGTTGGTGCTTTTAGACATCTCAGCAGCTTTCAATACGATAGATTATAGCATCCTCTTGGATCGCCTGAGAGGGTTGGGAATTGGAGGCACTGCACTCCAGTGGTTCCGATCCTTCCTCTCGGGCAGGTCCCAGAGGGTGTTGCTCGGGGACAGCTGCTCCACCAGAAAGGACCTTACTTGTGGCATTCCACAGGGTGCCATCCTGTCCCTGATGCTGTTTAACATTTATATGAAGCCGCTGGGTGAGATTATTTGGAGTTATGGGGCTGGGTGTTATCAGTATGCTGATGACACCCAGATCTATTTCTCCTTGTCCCGATCGTTGGTCTCAAATTCTGATGGCGTCTCTCCTCTTAATGATTATCTTAAAGCAGTAATGGGCTGGATGAGGAAAAACAGATTGAGATTAAATCCAGACAAAACAGAGGTGCCCACGGTAGCGGCCCCAAAACCAGGAGTTGGGTTGCATCCTCTAGTCTTGGATGGGGTTACACTCTCCGTTAAGGACTGTGTTCGCAATCTGGGGGTACTCCTTGATTCACCACTACAGATGACTAGTCAGGTGAATGTGACAGTCAGGAGCGCCTGTTATCAGCTTCGGCTGATACGCCAGCTGCACCCTTTCCTAGAAGTAAGGGATCTTGACACTGTGGTGCACGCACTGGTAACCTCTCATCTAGATTTCTGCAATGCACTCTACATGGGGCTACCCTCATGCTTGGTCCGTTAACTTCAGTTGGTAAAAAATACGGCAGCCAGAGTGGTCTTGGCAACATCTCGGAGAGACCATATAACTCCAGTTTTAAAATCTCTCCACTGGCTGCCTATCAGTTTCCGGGCCCAGTATAAGGTGATGGTTATTAACTTTAAAGCCCTAAATGGCTTGGGTCCAACTTATCTCCGGAACCACCTCCTCCCATACAATCCTTCCCGCACACTCCGGTCCTCTGGGAGGAATTTGCTTCAGCCACAAAAATCTAGGCTGTCTGCAACCTCCCAGAGGACCTTTTCGGTAATTGCCCCCAAATTGTGGAATGACCTGCTGGACGAGATCCGTCAGATGACAAGCCTGAGTAGCTTTAAAAAAGCATTAAAGACAGATCTCTTTTGGCAGGCCTTTCCTAATTAGATCCCAGCCTCAGAGGCTCCTGGCCTCTTTTAGTCTGCTGGCTATTTATTGCATTTATTGTTTTAAATGTGATTTTAGATAGTTGCTTTTAATTTATATTTGTTTAATATCTTTTTATGGGGGTGGGTGGGGGTGGGGGGTGTTTTGGGATTTTTGTTTGTATTGTATTTTAATTATTGTAAGCTGCCCCGATTGTTTTATCAGAGGGGTGGGGTATAAATAATAATAATTATTATTATTCATTGTTGTTGTTGTTTTTGTTGTTGTTGTTGTCCCTGGTAAATAAAAGGTTAAGAGCCACTGTTATAGAGGATTTTAACAATGATATAATTCCCCACCATTCTGTAATGTTATTCCTGAGCCTGGAGATGTTGTGATTACAACTCCCAGAATCCCCAGCCACTTGATGAACCAACAATGGCTGGGCTAGTGAGGCTATGTGGTGTGGTTTTAGTTTTTTTTAAAAAAGGGGGGGGGTTAAAAAGGTATTTTAATTTTTACTATAATGTTTTTAACTTGTACATTGTTTAAGTCTTTTAAAAAATTTATATTTATAATGTGATTTTTAACTTTGTACTATTTTTTGCTTGTATTGTTTTTATAATGACATTGTGAGCTGCCTTGAGCCCCATTGGGAGAAAGTCGGGATAGAAATAATGATGATGATGATGATGATGATGATGATTTAGGCTAACTGTTTATTGCTTGGCCTCAGTTTTCTTCATAAAACAGAAGCACTAATTGGTTGCTTCCCCCCTGCCCCCACTCATGTTCAGCTCTCCTGGCCAGTTTTGGAGTACTGCAGAACTTGGAAAAGTTACTGTCCAGAATTTCCATACTGCTTAAATTTGTCAGAGCACAGGGTGAACTTATATGGCCCTCCTTTACTGCCCAGTCAGCCTGACATCAATACCAGGGTGTCAGGAAATGACATGGATGTGACCACAAGATGGAGCTGTAAGCTTAGTAATGAAAGTAGTTAAGCTCCAGTGGCAGGTGTGTGTGTGAGTCAGCACTTGAGAGTATGCACACCTGCGATGCCTGATGTAACAGTTATTGTTTAACTACATATAAGAAGGAGATGGGAATTATCTCCAGGGTGGGTTTGTTGTGGATGGTGGTTGATGAAGCAGTTTGTTGGTTTAAGAAAGATTTATGAGTATTAGAGATGGCTGTCCTATACTCTGTATATATATTGTAAATATACTGCAAACAGAAATTAAAGCCCTCAAGTTGAGTGAAGGCTGGATGTGTTGCTGTCTTTATTTGGCAAGCCAAAGCTCAGGGCAGTGTGCTGGGTTGAAGGAATTTTTCCTTCTCAGCCTGAAGTCTTTTGCAGAAATCTCTCCAAAAAACCTTCACCTTGGTGTCCTGTCGACGTGGAACAACTCTGCAGGTGGTCGTGGTGGACACAGCGCGTCTTTCTACGCCCCAACACAGGGAAGATTCTAGAGCACATCATTTAACTTGCAGTCTGTGAGCACTTAGAAAGGAATGCCCTGATCATTAAAAGTCAACATGGGTTTCTCAAAAACAAGTCATGCCAGACTAATCTTATCTCTGTTTTTGATAGAGTTACAAACTTCGTAGATGAAGGGAATGCCGTGAATGTAGTGAATCTTGATTTCATAGAATCATAGAGTTGGAAGAGACCTCAAAGGCCATCCAGTCCAACCCCCTGCCATGCAGGAATACATAATCAAATAATTCATGACAGATGGCCATCCAGCCTCTGTTTAAAAACCTCCAAAAGATAGACTCCACCACATTCTCAGGCAGCACATTCCACTTCCAAACAACTCTTACTGTCAAGAAGTTCTTCCTAATGTTTAGGTGGAATCTCTTTTCCTGTAGCTTGAACCCATTGCTCTGTGTCCTAGTCTCTGGAGTAGCAGAAAACAAGCTTGCTCCATCCTCAGTATGACATCCCTTCAAATATTTAAACATAGCTATCATATACCCTCTCAACCTTCTCTTCTCTAGACTAAACATGCCCAGCATCCTAAGCCACTCCTCATAGGGCATGGATTCCAGACCTTTCACCACCCTGGCCACCCTCCTCTAGACACATTCCAGCTTCTCAATATCCTTCCTGAATTGTGGTACCCAGAACTGGACACAGTACTCTGGGTGAGGTCTGACCAAAGCAGAATAGAGTGGCACTATTACTTCCCTTGATCTAGACACTATAATCCTATTAATGGAGAGGTTAATTAACACCTCTCTATTCATGCCCCCTTGTCGCGGGAGAGAGGCTTGGTACCCTAATGATGTTTTGAGCTATGCTGGCGGTGGCATAATAGCCACGGGTAGGGCCTCCCATGCCAGACAGGTCAAAACCGAAGGGTCTGACAAAGAGCATCAAAGGGCAGGATGGGCTCTCTAGCCTTATGGCAACCGTCCTAGGGGAAGGAAAACTCTAATCCCAAACCTGAGCAGATGGTGCTCGTCCAACCCTGTAAGGTCAACCATCTAAGAGAAGGAAACTCTAATCAAACCTACGAGCTGAGGACCTCACTGCTACGTCCATGCTTGCAAGGCCACAACAGATGAACCTTTGGTTTAAAGGGTGAGGCCAGTTCTGTGCACGCTGCGCTCCACCAAAAAAATCCATTGTACAGGTTTGAAGGACAAATCCAGTTCCAAAAAAGCCCTGTAGTGATAGGCGAGGGACGAACCGGCAGGTGTAAAGATGCACTGGAAACCGCAGACCCAACCCTGCATGCAGGCGGTTCAGGACTTTGGTCACTCGACACTGACCCGGGAAATGACAGTCTTGTTTGGCAGCATCCTGAATGACCAAGCAGCCTTTTTTAAGGAGAGCACTGCTTTCTCCATATGGAGAGGGACCTAGAAAAGGTGGCCTAACGAAAGCTCATCCCCATCTACCTCATTGGCTAGCCATGGCCAACGGGCATCTTCTGATGTGGTCAAACCAAGGCAAAGAAAGAAAGGCACACACCGGCCTCCAAAGGTGTAAATAAACTGACACTTGCATGCTGGAACATCAGAACCACACAAGACTATGCAGATAGTGGACGGCCTGAGTGTCGTTCTGCCCTAATAGCCCATGAATTATCACAACTTAATATTGACATTGCTGCTCTTAGTGAAGTTCATCTCCCTGAGGAAGGCAGCCTTAAAGTACATGGTGCCGACTACACACTTTACTGGTCGGCAAACCCCAAACCGAAAAAAAACATCTTTCAGGAGTAGGCTTTATGATTAAAAACTCCATTGCCTCCAAACTCTAAACCTTGCCAACAGGACACTCTGATCTCATTATTTCCTTACGCCTCCCACATGTTGTTCTCTTTAGTATATATGCCCCCTCTATGGACCCTGTAGAGAAAGACAAATTCTACACAGACCTACACCAACTCATACAAATAGTCCCTGTAGAAGATACAATTATTATCCTTGGTGAATTCAATGCCAGAGTAGGAAAGAACTCTGAAGCCTGGAAAGGTGTCTTAGGCAAGCATGGTGTTGGAAATTGTAATGATAACGTACACCTCCTGCTAGAGTTCTCTGAAGAACAACAGCTGACTATTACAAACACACGCTTTCAGCAGAAAGATAGCATGAAGAAAACCTGGATGCATCCCTGATCCAAACATTGGCATCTCATTGACTATGTTCTAGTCCGCCAGAGAAACATTTGCAATGTCCATCATACCCGAGTAATGCCCAGTGCAGAATGCCAAACAGATCATCACCTTGTCAGATGTAAACTAAATCTTCATCTTAAGTTCAAACCTAAGAGGGGTGGCATCTTAAAGAAGACACTCCAAGTCAACAATCTTCAACAAGCTACCATGAGAGACAACTTCCAGGCAAATCTATAAACAAAACTTGAAGACCATCCTACAGATCATTCTCCTACAGTACTTTGGCAACATATCAAAAACAGTATCCTCCAGTCTGCAGAAGAATCCCTTGGGTTCTCCCACAAGAAAGATCAAGACTGGTTTGATGAAAACAACCAAGAGATCCAAGAGCTGTTGGCAAAGAAGAGATCTGCTCACCAGGCACACCTCACCCAGCCAACATCCCATGTAAGAAAAGCAGCTTTCTATCTCACATGTAGTAAACTTCAACAAAAACTCCAAAACATACAGAACACGTGGTGGATCAAAGTAGCAGAAAAGACACAATGCTGTGCAGATCTGGGTGATCTTAGAGGATTTTATGAAACTCTTAAAGCAGTGTTTGGGCCTACTTATCAGGTCTAAAGCTCCTTATACAGTACAGATGATCAAATATTAATTAATGATCAAGCCTCCATCCTGAATCGATGGCCTGAACATTTTCAAAGTCTCTTTAGTGCCAGCCGAGTAGTCCAAGGCTCAGCTATCCAACATATGATACAAAAACTGATGAAAAATGAATTGGACATAGCTCCCACTTTGGAAGAGACCCTTAAGGCCATACAGGAGATGAAAAACAGCAAGGCGGTTGGGACTGATGGAATCCCACCTGAAGTCTGGAAACACGGAGGCCATGCACTCCATGATAAATTCCACAAACTCCTTGTGAATTGCTGGGAAAAAGGGGAACTGCCATCAGTTCTCCGAAGTGCAGTCATCATCACCATGTACAAGAACAAAGGAGCAAAATCCAATTGCTCAAACTATCAAGGCATAACACTGCTCTCTATTGCTGAAAAAATCCTTGAAAGGAGACTCCTGAACAGATTAGTTCCTGCTATTGGAGAAGAACTTCTTCCTGAAAACCAATGTGGCTTCAGAGCCAATAGGAGTACTACTGATATGGTATTTGCCCTTAGACAACTGCAAGAAAAATGTAGGGAGCAGAACAAGGGTCTCTATGTAACATTTGTCGCTCTCACCACAGCCTTTGACACTGTCAGTAGAAAAAGTCTGTGGCAGATCCTGGAAAGACTAGGATGTCCCCCCAGATTCCTTAAAATGATTATCTTGCTACACGAGGGCCAGCATGGTCAAGTCAGATATGGCGATGCTCTTTCAGAGCCCTTTCTAATAACTAATGGAGTGAAGCAGGGTTGTGTTCTTGCACCAACTTTATTTACAATCTTCTTCAGCATGATGCTCCAAAGGACTACGGCAGAGCCGGAAGAAGACAACGGCATCTATATACGTTACCATACTGATGGTAGCTTGTTTAACCTAAGCTGTCGGAGGGTTCACACTAAGACTCTAAACTATCTAGTCCGTGAGCTGCTCTTTGCTGATGATGCTGCCCTTGTTGCCCACAGAGAAGCAGCTCTGCTGTGCCTAACATCCTGCTTCGCAACAGCTGCAGAGCTGTTTGGGCAGGAAGTCAGCCTGAAGAAAACAGAAGTTCTTTACCAGCCTGCACCAGAGGACAAACACCAGCATCCCCACATTGCCGTCGGCAAATCTGTGCTCAAGTCCGTTCAGCAGTCAGCTACCTGGGAAGCATCATTTCCTCAGATGCCAAAATTGACAAAGAGATTGATCACAGATTAGCAAAGGCATATAGCACATTTGGAAGACTTCACAAAAGAGTCTGAAGTAATAAACACCTGAGGCGAAGCACAAAAATCAGTGTGTATATAGCCATTGTGCTGTCTATTTTCCTTTATGGATCTGAAACATGGGTCACCTATCGCCACCACCTACGACTCCTCGAACACTCCTAAACACAATCCTAAATATACACTGGAATGACTATGTGATGAATGTTGCTGTCCTTGAGCAAGCAGGGATCACCAGCATTGAGGGCAGGGCACGTTTCTAGGATGGAGGACTATCGCCTCCCCAAAATAGTACTCTATGGTGAACTTGCCATGGGTCACCGTAAGAGGGGTGTTCCAAAGAAACCAAAAAACAAAACAAAACAAAACAAAACAACGATACAAGAACTCCCTGAAACAACATCTCAGTCTCAGCCAAATTGATCATCAACAATGGTCCACCCTGGCCTCATATTGGGAGGCATGGGGATTCACTATCCACAATGCTGCAGCCTTATTTGAGAACTCACGCCGAACAAGTCTTGAAGAGAAATGACAACGCAGAAAGAATCACAACCCAGAAACATCACCCAAGGAGACCGTCTGCTGTGCTTTCTGCAACCGGACTTGTTTATCTCGGATTGTCCTTTTTAGTCATCAGTGAACTTGCAGAAAGCATGGGATGAGTCCTTCCTGAATCTTTGTTTGCGAAGAAAAGTCAGAGAGAGAGAGAGAGAGAGAGAGAGAGAGAGAGAGAGAGACTCCTATTAATGCAGCCTAGAATCACATTGCCTTTTAGAACTAAATAATTGGGGGAAAGCCTGGATATATATTCAGAAGTTCACATCATGCCAAGATCTGAAAGTATTTTTTTCTCAAGATGCAACATAGACGATATTTCACACCAGTCAAACTATATAAAATTTACAAAACAGGTAAGAATAAGTGCTGGAAGTGTCAAGAGGCTATAGCATCCTGCAATCATATGTGGTGGCAATGCGAAAAAGTCAAGAAGTTCTGGCAGAAAATTCATAATAAATAACATGCTTAAAACAAGCTTTCTGTGACCCTACAATATTTAATATCACAAGCTTATTAGATAAAAAGACAGAAATGATGCACTGGAAAATAATACTGTATATGTGATTACTGCTGCCCATTTGTTGATAGCAAAGAATGGGAAGACAGATACTTTACCTACAGTAGAAGACTGGGTATTTACCGTTTTAGATATGAAGGAATTGGATAAACTAACAGCTCTGATTAATCAAAAGATGACAAATCAAGTGGAAACAGATTGGAAACCAGTGGATCTATATTGGGGGGAAAATGGGAATGAGATAAATCTATAATGATAATGTTAATATTCAAATGAAATTATATTATGGTCAAATATAGTGAAAACTACTGATCTAAAAGGTGAAAGTAAGAGTTATAAACAAGGTTATTTGACAAAGTTAAGTAAAATTTTATTTTTGTAAGATCTGGTGAAAATCAGGATTGTTTCTGTCAGCCAATATAAACTTACATTTTCACAGTAAAGGAATAAAAGAGAAAGGAGGATAAAGATACATAGAATGTAGAGAAAGACTGGTGATGGAATATAGGCATCCTAGCTTCTTTTCTTTATGTAACTATTTTATTATTCTTTACTACATATAGCTGTTCTTTAATATATTTTATTAATGAATGATTTGTATAGTTTAATTTGGATAAGAAGCAATTATTACAACATATTTACTTTTTTAACAACAACAACAACGTTGGGCCAAAACTAACAAAATGAATTTCAACAGGGACAAATGCAGGATACTACATTTGGGCAGTAAAAATGAAAAGCACAGATACAGGATGAGTGAAACCTGGCTTGAGAGCAGTACATGTGAAAGAGATCTAGGAGTCTTAGTGGACCACAAGCTGAACATGAATCAGCAGTGTGATGTAGCAACTAAAAAAGACAATGAAAAAGCCTGCATCAATAGGACTATAGTGTCTAGATCAAGGGAAGTAATAGTGCCACTCTATTCTCTGCCCCCACCCAGTTTATTGAATTTATTATTCAATAATTTTTTTTTGGATTTAGACTACAAAATACAGAAACTTGAAAAGTTACAGTGCAACCATAATTCAATATACATAAAATAAAATGATCCAATTGATACTGTTATGGAAATCGCTAATCCACTGAAAGGAGTTAAACATTCAAAACTACAAAGCATGTCTTGGAGTGGGAGGGTCAGATTGGGTGACAACATCATTCCATTAGTTCACATGTTGAGATCATGGCAAAGGAGGATGTTTTAAAGAATTAAGAAAGGAGAAAAAGGGAAACAATTTCTCCTCAACAGGAGTATGACATGAAGTAGAACGGTCAATCCTGGAGATTATCAGACATGGCAAATACCACATCAGAAGATTGTGACAAGAACCAGAACAGGCAAGATTATCAGACAACATGATCCTCCAGTGTCCCGGGGGCGTAGCATGGCCATGAGTAAGGCATCCCTTTTTATTTGCAGCTTCGCCCATTGATAAGAAAGGAAAGCCTCATCTACAGCAGCGCTATGCCCCTGGGATGGCAGAACAATGTGGAGTCTGAAAATGTTGCCCTTCCTGTTTTCCTCCTGTTCCTCTGAGTTTGGAGCATGTTTTTTTGCTGTGTTCCACCACATCTGATAATCTCTCCAGTCAAATAGCTTTTCCATTAATAAAGTATTCCAGACCCTTTGCCGCTGGTTCTCTATGCAGGCAGACAGCCGATCTTCCAGTTCTGTGCTATCTCCAAGCGAGTGATGGTAAGAAAAAAAAATTATGTGTTTCTGCTTTAAATTCTTACTGTTACCAATAAATATGGACAAAAGTAATAAACCAGGGCAAGGGACAAGAATCTGGTTTGTGATACCTGAAATAACTGAAATTACAGAGAGCCAAAATTGATGGATCTTTTCGCAATGCCACTCTATCCTGCTTTGGTCAGACCTCACCTGGAATACTATGTCCAGTTCTGGCCACCACAATTCAAGAAGGATATTGACAAGCTGGAACATGTCCAGAGGAGGGTGACCAGGATGGTGGGAGGTCTGGGAGCCATGCCCTATGAGGGACAGCTTAGGGAGCTGGGTATGTTTAGCCTGGAGAAGAGAAGGTTACGATACCATACAGGTGGACTTTATGCTATCGTAACTCACTTACTGGATGCCACCCAGAATAATTTATATCAAGTATAAATACTTTTTTGGGGGGGGGAGTGGTGTAATTTCTATTGCTTAAAGCATGAAATGCTTTCCAGCTCAGGTGAAAGTGTGTGGTGAAGCTTTATTTTATCTGAATCTGTCTTGGTTATCCACCAGAGCATTTTGAACCAAGAGGAGCCCAAATTCTGTAAACTGATGTTTGGGCAGTTTAGGGCTGCTGACACACTGCAGAAATAATGTAGTTTGACACTACTTTAACTGCCATGGCTCAATACTATGGAATTCTTAGATCTGTAGTTTTGTGAGATATTTACCTTTCTCTGTCAGAGAGCTCTGGTGTCACAACAAATTACAAATCCCAGCATTCCATAGGATGGAGCCATGATAGTTAAATCAGTGTCAACATGCATTATTTTTGCAGTTTGTCAGAAGCCAAGGAGAACATTTTCATTTTTTTTTTAGTGATGACTATAATTTCCAAAGCCGTTCTTAGAGATTTACATTAAATCCTATTTATTTTATTCTTTCTTTATATGGTATTTATTAATCCCTTCTCTGCTCACCATCCTTTTACAAATTCATTAAGAACAATTCTAAAAACTAATTTTGAAAATCAATTAAAAATGAAAAGCTATATAAAGAACTGCAATTAGATATTTTTTTTTAAAAAAAAACCTTCTATTATTATCTTTTATTGCTATAGCACCATCAATGTACTTGGAGCTTTACAAGAAAAATGTATCTTCAAATCTTCAAAATGTATCTTCTACCTCATTTGCAAATAAAAAAAGGTATTATCTAAAAAGTAAACCATAAATTGTATTTATAACGAATGTGTGCCCTTTCTAGAGATATTGTAGAGCAAAAAAGGTATAATCCAGAGAAGTTCAAGTAAAGGTCAGTAATGTGCATGGAAGTACTACAAGATTTCCTTGGTACAATAGCAACACCTTATTCACTTTCTGCATTTTCTATTCACCTTCATGTCTTCCAGACTTCCTGAATTAAGCAATTAACAACATTAAGTATGGTTGATGGGCTCATCTGAAGAAGCAGTAATAAGTTTTCACAAGATTAATAGCATCAGGCTAATTTTATCACAGAACAGCTGCAAAATAACCATTAAACATATTTGTCATGGTAATATTATTTGTAGTTCCTGAACTGGAGTCTTCTACAATCTATTTATTTAGTTGTTGCTTTCTGTTAGATGGATGTGTGTATCCACCAAGCAGCATGGGCATTATAGATACAGATTGGATTTCTGGGAGTGTTACAGGAGCTGGTTTTGGTTGCTGTTATTGCTGATTAAAATTACATTTCAGGGTCCTGATATGCTAGTGGATGACTTACAGGTAAAAATCTATACATGTCTACTCAGACGTAATCTTCTTGAATTCATTAGAATTTATACCTAAGCAAATACAGCATTGCCAAATCCACATTCCACAAATAATCCAGTTTGAAACTGGATTATTTGCCATGGCTCCTCCCTATCAGATCATGGGATTTGTAGTTTGGTTAGACACTAGCAGTCTTTGGCAAAAAAGTTAAAAACCTTGTAAAACTACAAATCCCAGGGTTCAGTTGGAAGGAGCCACGACAAATAATCCAGTTTCAAACTGGATTTTTTATGGGGTGTGGATTTGGCTTTAGGCAGGTACAGCAGACATAATCAGTAAACAAGATATACTAGTATCAATAGTATTCACATTTAGGATGAGATTATAAATCTCATGTGCAAGCAGGACTGACACAAGATGCTTTGTTGTGTGAGGACAGAGCTTGTAAACTTACTTTTACAGATGACAACTTCCAGAATTTCCCAGTCAGCACATAGCTGGCTAAGAGCTTAATTCATAAGGCATTAATTCAGAAATCCTGAATACATTAATTCAAACACTTACTTCCTGAGGCAGCTGCCTCACTCTGCCAAGTGCTAGGGCCACCATTGGCCTCAGTTGAGTGTCAGGGTGTACAATTTGTGGCCTTGAAGATACATTTGAACATCAGTTCCCATCACTCCTTGCCACTATACCTAATTGTGAAGGATCATGGGAATTATAGTCTAGCAGCTTTAGGAGGGCCACAATTTGCTCACCCCAAACTAGAGAGGAAGGTTTGCTTGATTATCTGGTTAATCCTCACCCCACCTGGGATTTTCCTTGCATGAGAAGGAGGTTCTACCCCAGATGTGCTCCTGTTACACTCTAATGAAGAGCTGTAGCAATCTTTCATGTTCAAAGAGACTTGAGAACTACTCCCCCCCCACTTGATCTAACTCACTTATTTCTGTCCTGTCTCCTCAGAACAGCTGTGGCTGGTGGGAGGGTGAGGGGCAGCCATGTCAGCATGATAATTGCAGGATGGGTCTGATAGCTAGTACATGACAGTGACATTTGCATCACTATGAAACAATTATCAGAAGAACGCAGGTAGTGGGGATGATCCTCTATCAGATCAAGAGGAGGGAAGCTGAGGAAGGATTGTCAAAGAGTATAGCCTCCATGATCTTCCCTTGGCTCTCTCACACCCTCTTGATGTCACACAGAAGGCAGATAGGCAGTAAGGAGCTGAGCCAGAATGGTGGAGGGCTATAGCCTCCATGATCCTTGCTCAGCTTTCCCCCCTCCTGATGTTCTGCAAGGGGGCGGTGGAAAAGCCAAGTAAAGGCTGTCAAAGGCTGTAGTCTCCATGATCCTTGGTTGACTTCCCCTTTCCCACCCTTCCACTAACCACAGCATGGCTGGGGAGGGAACAGGAAAAAGGTGAGGGGGGATTTTCTCCTTCCTTCCAGGAACTCTTCAAAAACTGCAGTTTTTGAAGTCCATCCCATGGTAGGCAGAAAATAAATTAAATTATGCTTTCTCACCTGCAGGAATGAGTAATGTAGGAATGAACAGTATATCCATACCTCTTGGACCACAACTGTTTTCCACCCATTCACATCTGTTTCTATTTGTAATAATTGCTGTTTTGAGATAGCTTCTTTGGGACTTGTGCTAGATGACAGAGATCTAGAGCACAGTAATATAAGTGTGAAATAAATGCTCCCCCCTCTCTATTTATCTATATATACACAAAAACACACCCCTCAATATATATTTATGTGTGTAGCAGACTCTCACATAATAGTTAATATCTAGTATAATTTGACAAATATGCAAATATATTGCCATTGCATTGCAAATATCTGGTCTCCCCTTGTAGGAAATTATTCTTCACAATGCTAATTAACAGACTGATCAGGGATCACAGACCAGCTGGTCACTGAGAAGCACATAATTAGATCAGCAGAACGAAGCCAAAAATAAGGTTGAGACAATGAGGCAAGTCTTAATGTTAGTGTAAAAGGACAGTGACTTTGCTTGTCCTTGGCTATTTCAGCATCCAATAATAAAGATACATTGGGAATTGTATATATTTGTAGGGGGAAATTATTCTAACTTCCAGAATAGAAATTAATCTCTGTAATAGGTACAAATGTTTTATTTTCTTATTTGTTAAATCCAAATAGGATCACTCAAATATTTGTAAACACCTTGGCCTGACAAAAGTAGACTCTCTCTTTGTGTGTGTGTGTGTGTGTCAGTTCACCAACACACTGCTGTAGTAAGCTGAAACAGCAATAGTCACAATGTACGGAGCTGAATCTAGCTTATCCTATTTTGAATAGGGATAGAAAGAATATTAAAAAATACTCAGAAAATGGTTGAAAAAACATAGGTTTCAAGTGTTAAGAAACTATAATGAGAAGAATCTGGGACTGGTGAAAATCTTTACAGGTCAGACTTTTTCTGCACAAAAGTTATGCATGGTTGTTTTCTGCAGAAAACAATATTTTCTGCACAGAAAATAATATTTCTATGCAGAAAATGTGGCAATGGGGGATTTATTCTGCACAAAATTCACAAATGGTTTATTTACATAGAAAACATTTTCTGCACAGTAAACAATATTGTATATACTCATGTATAAGTCTAGAAAGGTTAGTCAAAAATTGACCCCAATGTATCCATGGTCAATGTATGTACTTTACCTTAACTCTTATTTTAAAAAAAGGAACAATCCCCTTCTCTGAGTATAGTGGCAAAAGGCAAGAGCTTTGTCCATCCTTGGAGAACATAAAAGAAACAAAAAAAAACCCTCTACTCTCTCTGCTGTGGTGCCACTTCTGTCCTTTTTGAATGCCTGGGTGGGACAATGGTGATGGCAGTGGTTCTTTGGTGCTTCCCCTCAAAGGATTGCTGAGAGGATAGAGGTTCTCTGGTTTACTTCTAGGTTCTCCTGGGACAGACTAAAGGTTTGCCTAAATGGTGAAAATAGTCTCATAGAATTTGAGGAAAATATATTTTGCATCATTTTGCTCTATTTGGAAGGAAGGAGACAAAAAAACCCCAAAACAAACAAAACAACAACAACACCAAAACAAAACAAAAAACCACACCCACCATATACTCCATGGGAAAAGCCCTTGCAGCTTTTCCTGAACTTTCTAAAAAAAAATAAAAAAAAATCTGTGGTGGAAATGCACATTCCTGCTCATTGGGACAACTGATTCACTTTGCTGTGCCTTCTCAATAAAAGCAGAAGTGGAAAGCTGATTGGTTGGCCATGCTCATGAGGCAGAGCTTGCTAGCAAGACAGTACCAAGAATCGCCATGTTGGATTTTCACCCTAGCAATCATGTACTGAGGTGACAAAACAGCACTTCTTCTGTTTATTTAAGCAAAAGGTCACACTTTTGCACCTTAGATTTGCTTTAAAAAATACTGTTGAGAGGTGGCAACTGGTGAGAATAAAAACACTAGTAATCCACTTGTGCCTGCCATGTTGATTCACAGCATACCTGTTTGAACATCAAACGCAGATAGCTTCACATATCTTGAAAAAAAAATGGAGACAAATGAAAGCTGCTGTGAATTGGTGCTAATAGTTGCAATGCACTAGGCCATTGTTGGGTGATAGATGTAACCCTAAAATGCTGCCCCTTATGAACATGTAAACAGCTATAACCACCTTTGACAGCTACACAGAAAGCAATAAGAAAATAATTAGCAACCTGCCTTCCAATAACAGGAAGAGCCATGAGGAGATATCCACCACGTTTTCGTAAAAATGAATGTGTCATATATCATCAATCTATCCACCTTATATGATGCTACAATCAATAAACTAGTGTCATTATGTTGTAAACTTAGCCTTAGGAAGGTTGAATCACCCTGTGCCCTACTAGTAAAATTTTAGCAATGTAATATGTTATCAGCTAGCATCCATGAGCTGTAGACAAAAAGATTAGTGGTGGTGGAGTCAAACTCACAACCTATATAAAGCCAGAACCTAACAGGTCCTGCACTTTGCCCAGAGTGCCATAGCGTTCTCCGAAAAAGCCAATCCTGCACTTTGCCCAGAGCACCATAGCGTTCTCTGAAAAAAACCAATCGATAATGACTTAGTGATTGCAATGCACCAAGCTGATGTTTGGTGATAACAGAAGCGTAGAAGGCTGTCCCATATGTTCATGCCAGCAGCTTTATACCTAACAGGTTTAATTGTGTTTAGAATTGCCTGTCCAATGACCCAAAGTTAAATTGGTTTTCTGGAAAGGACCATAACTTTGTAGGGGTTTACAGATTTTAAGCTCAAGATAGTCACAAAACTCTAGGCCTACCGTGAGTAGATACGTCTCATGAGTGTTGAGAAATCCTGACAAGGAATAAGCCTCAAAAGGTAAGAAAATATGGTTATATAAAGGAAATGACAATTTTTACCTATAAAAAGGGGGCTTTTCAGGTAGCAAGACTATGCCTGATAAAACAGCGTTTCCCATGCAACGGGTGTTTGTCACTGGTCTCTCCTTCAAGCAGTATCAGAATTGACCTGCTAAGTTCCCGAGACCAGGTGGGATCTGGTGCTGCTCAGGGCATTCAGGCATCCAGAAACAACATTTTTATCCTGCTAAGCTTCCAAGACCAGATAGGACCTGGTGCCATCAGGGCATTTAGGCATCCAGAAATAACATTTCCATTCAAGCTCCTATTTGCTCTGCAACAGATTCTGGAAATAACTTTTTTAAAAGCCCAGGCAGGCTGGTTGACCCCCATATGTGAATTACTGATAATAAGTCACTTTATTTAATGCAGCAGCAAGATAAAACATCTTGTGAGTCCACCGTGTATTCAATTATATCAAAAGCATTTAAAAACGGGGGCTATCTGATGCTTGGTGGTATCCCATCCAAAGAGTAACACAGCTGATCCTGCTTAACCTCCAAGATCAGATAGGATCTAGTGCCTTTAGGGTATTTAGGCAGGGGCAAATTGATAAATGAATTGTCTATGAAAGTAATTGTAATGAGCACCCCAAATATAACTGCTGGCTGGGCCAGAGGCACAAGCCACTAGACCTAATAGTCTCAACTGAGGCCCCTGATCCACGCCAGCCTCTATAATATACTGGGCCTCACTTCAGGAGGGCAGGTTGGACCAGGTGCATGAAAATATTAATATGGCAGGCTGGAGCATGATGCATTGCCTAGATGTACAATCCCTGGCTTGGGGAGGAGCTGCAGTGGCATTGGCAGAAAACTCCCCTCCCTCCTTCAGAAAGCAAAAGTCTGCCCCATGTGAGCCTTGAACTAATGGCCCCCAATTAAGAGACCAACCTGCTGCCTACTTTGCCAGTAAGGTTCATAATGTAGCCTACAGCACCTAGCATTTGTTGATGGTCTCCATCCAAGTATTAACCAGAACCAACCCTGCTTAGCTTCCAAGAGGAAATGGATCTGGTGCCTTTAGGTAAAACGTTAAGAGCCACTGGTATTCATTGATGGTGTCAGATCAAAGTACTAACCAAAGCTAACCTTGCTTAGCTTCAAAGATCAGATGGGATGTGGTGCCTTTAGGGCATTAGGCCCCCTTATTTAGGCCAGCGGGAAGCTGCGGGATCAGAGGCCGGGGTGCGCGATCTGCACAACCCCCCCTCAGGAGATAGCATTGGAGAGGAGCAGCCGGGGCATGACAGCGCCCCCCACAGGATGAAGGCTGGAGCCGCGGCACCGAGGCAAAGCCCCCCCTGCTGGATGAAAGCTCTGAGGCAGGGCACTTCGGCAAAGGTCTCCCCTCCTGCAAGCCAAAGGCCCTGCAGGGCCAGGGCGCGTAAGCAGCAGCCTGGGAGAAAAGGCCCCTCCTACCCCCAGACGCAAGGCCATAGGATTGGCCGGATCAGCCACCCCCCAGCAATCGGCATCGGGGAAAAAGAGCTGACAGGGTGCGATCTACACCCCTCCCCACAGGCCAAAGCTGTTGCTGCTGTGCAGCTGCTACTGCTGCCTGGGTGAGCCACTCCACCTCCCGATGCCAGGAGGGGGGCACCCACATGAAGGTGATGGGCCACGACCACATGTGGCCACAGCTGGGTGATACCCAGCCCACCACTACCCCTCAGGAAGAAAGCCCGGCAGGGAAGAGGCCTGGCAGCAAGCAACTGAGCCGGACAGACATGCATGCCCACACGCCGCAGAAGCCGCATGCCCCACCATCTGCTCCCCGCACCCCCTCCTGGAGAAGAAAGCCTGGCAGCAAGCTGCAGAGGAGCAGACCAGACTCACACACGCACACACAAGTGGCTGTGGCCACAGCAAACAAACCCCTCAACAATCTAAGGGAAAGAGGAGGAGCAAGGGGTGGTGGGCCCTATATACCCTCTGACCCCACCCCTTGCTTTTCCAGCACTCGCACATGCACCATAATGCTGTCCAATGGGTCTCCTCTCCCATCCTGTCTGGCAAAGGCAGCTCTCCACCGCACGGCTGTGCCAAACAGGGGAGTGAGCTAGATACTGTGCACTAATCAACATTTTATTGCCTTGTATAGACAAGCCCTAAGCTCTTGTTTTTTGACACTCTACTTACCGAAGAGATGGTTCCTTTTTTGTATATAAGAGTTAATACTGTACTTTAACTTTTATCAAAAATGGAACCATCTGTGGAGACCATGTAATGGACGGCTGATGGAATGTCGGAGAGCAAATGGGAAAAGAGCATGAAGGAGCCAATCCTGTGGCAGGAAACTGGTATGGGAAAAGGTCTCCTAGTGTGAAAGGACTGGATGACAGTTGGGAGAGAGAGAGTTGATAGTGTTGAAAGGGAGACTTGAAGATGTGATGTGATGAGGAGAGGCTGGAATGTGCGTATGGCTGTGAGAAGATCTGAGGGAATGTATGTGCAATGAGAATAAGTGATAAAACGAATAGGGGCTGACTGGAAACCAAATTCAAAGTATTTCTGTTATGCTGTTTGAACAATAAATCAATCTTTTATATTTTGTTTATCACTTCCAGACTCCTCATGAGTTATTTCCCTTACTGGTATTTAATTGGCACTCTAACCCTGCAAACACCCACACACAAATGCAAGTGCTACCCATCTAAATGTGGAACTGCAATCTCCACAGATTATTAATTTGGTGGCAGCGGTGGGTTATAGAAACCTCTGAGTCACAAAAGTGGTGGCAGCATAAGTTGCAAATGCTGAGTGGTGATGTAAATTCAGCTGATGCACCTACACGTCACACCATCCCTTTCTCCAATGAGAGTGGTGAAAGGCTTTTTTGAATGCCTGGGTGGGAAAATGGTGGCGGCAGTGGCACGGGGGGAAGGCTGGCTTCAAGGCAGAGCTGAGAATTTCCCTACTCTGTGGAATGATCCTCAGCTTATCCATGGGCCATATCAAAATCCATAACTTGGGCCCCCAAACCTGCCCTCAACTTATACATGAGGACAACTCATACACAAGCATATATGGTAATGCTGTTTTCTGCACAGAAAATGCTGTTTCCTGTGCAAAACAACCATATGTTTGAATTTTGTAAAGAATAAGTCTGGAATTGTGAATAGCCTTTGAAAACTGCATGGTTTTTGAAGACTTTTTCACAGCAGGAAGAAAATTGTTAAAATTTATTTGTTGCTTCCATCAATAAGAAACATAGTGAAAAATTACATCCCTAGTTGTGAAATGATAGCCCAAATACAAGATGCCAATTATAATACTTATCTAGGGCATTTCAAGTGTTCAGAGCATTTCACATATCAACCACAATACTGTTAGTCCCAACTAGAAGAGGGCCATTCTTGTGTTCCATTTGTTAACCATGTTATGCTGTTACCCTAAGAGCATCTCCTTGACGTTTGGGGAAATTATAGCTCAAAAAGGAGGCCTGCAAGAGGAGGTTAACTTCAGGGATCTTTTCACCTATCTATATTTGTTTATGTGTTGACATGTATAGTCGGGACTAGTCCTATTGGATGCATCTTTACTATAGAAATAATGCAGTTTGACACCACTTTAAGTGCTGTAGCTCCATCCTGTGGAATCCTGGGATCTGTAGTTTTATAAGGCTTTAGCCTTCACTGCCAAAGAGTGCTGGTGCCTTACAAAACTACAAATCCCAGGATTTTGTAGGATGGAGCCATTGTCATTAAAGTGGTATCAAAGTGCATTATTTCTACACTTTGGGTGCATCCATTGTCTGTACTTCCAACATCTATGGTTTTACCTGAAGTTCTGAAGAGAACACCTGTAGTGGGCACAGTTTTCATCCCTGCACCTCTGGTGTGCTATGTCCTTCTGAAAACTGGTGGCAGTGCAGCTGTAAATGAAATTGTTCCCTCCCCACCCCCTGCCAATTTCAGCCATTTTCAGGATTTTTTTAAAAAAAATGTGTTATGTGGTAGGTTTTTTGGCGGGGAGGGGAGTGGAAATTTTCTGTTTGGGTGGTGAATTTTGCTTCCAAATATTTTGGGAGCATGGGGCACAGGGGACTGGGGGATACAAAAATGCCTCTGGGAATTTCTGCAAGAGAACCTCATTTCCCCTTGTAATGGGGGTTTCTGATTATGTGTACTGTATTTCTGAACACTCTGTTCAGAATTTCAGGTGAAAGTGGGGAGCCTGGATAGTGAGCATGATCCTGTTTCTACCATCCGCATGCACAGTGAAAGTGTTTAAAGGTCATCTGCATCTCTCCAAACCATGCCTCAAATAATTAAATATATCAGCTACATCAGTATTCCCCATGCATGATTTGATATGTTTGGGTTTTATATTAAATGTAACAGTGTATAACAGTGTAATATAATTTTATATTAAATATGCATACTGCATGATTTTTAAAAATCAGAATGCATGATATGTGTCCTTTTAAATTAAACAAGTACCTGAGTTCTCAGGAACCAACACACACATTTAAGTAGTCAAATCACAGAATATGAGGCATAGGAAGAATCAGGATAGTAGCAGGCTATTTCGTTCCTAATCCATGATTTAACACAACTCTACTATATAGTTATCTTTGCAGATAAGTAAAATGTATGTCTTACTCTTTTGCCTTACTGATGCTACTGAGATAAAAATATTCAGCACTTCACAGGATGTGCTTTGCAACTCTAAAAGCAGGGCTATAAATGAGATTATCCTATCAGCATGAGGAAAATTATAGCTAGAAATCCTTAATGCTCTAGCAGTAAGAGTGGGAGAGTCCATTCCAGCTGTTCAGGTTCTTTTTGACCATATTAGCCAAAGATGATCTTCAGCAAATGTATACTTTCAGTTTTCTTTCTTCTCTTGCTGGCAATTGTACCAATTTGCATCCTGATCTTTAAGGGCTTACTTCAAGTACTCTTGCACCAGCCTGCCTTACTAGGAGATTAGCAGTTTAATACTTTACAGGGGGTTGTATTTTTGTTGACATTTGCATCTCCTGCTGACTCTGATTATTATTTGGAATCGTTCCCAGAATCCTGATTTGATTCTTTGCAGACATAGTTTCAGAAAGTACTTTATGAAGTCTTTAAATGATTCAGGTGTAATATAACTTGAGGACTAAAGGAATCTTGTGCCCAAAGTATTCATTCCATAACCCACTAATGTTTATTTGTTTAGGCAACTTTTCATTTTGCAGAAAGAAAACTGGTGGTACACTGTTTAACTTTAAGAAATCCTTCTTTCAAATCAGAAATGGACTTTTGGATACTTTGGTGTTTGCATGTTTTCTTTTTATTTGCATCTTTGGCATTCTGTATAGCCCCCGGAAGTCCAAAACTCAAACCACTATACCACATTGGCTCCCCCGCCAGCCTCAAAAGGGCTCCTCCCTCATCTTACTCCCTCAGCCACTCACCAGTCATGGGCTGTAATGGGACCCTGGCAGCCAACTGGCAGCGGTATCAGGATGCTGCTGCTGTGACAGGACCCAGGCAGTCAACTGACTGCAATGCGAACCAGGCCATGGCAGGGCAACAGAGTGAATCACCCTCAGAAATTCTGGGGAAAGTGTGGAACAGTGAGAAGGGGGAGGAGGAATTTAAATCCACTGACCTACCTTACAGGGTTGTTGTGAGGTCTACCAGGCATTTTGGGGGAAGTTTTTAAAAGTGTATGGTATTATGGCTCCAGCTAGTATATGTGGAATTTGTTGTAATGGTGTGAGCTCTGCCTCTCCCCATGGTCAAGGAAGGGTCAACTCTTCCCTGTGGATCCATGGAGTGGGGGGGATAGAATGGCATGCATCCACCTGTCTCATCTGTTCTTCTCTGCCAGCTGTAGCTTTCCTTCACAGTCTGTTCTGTTCATTCTAGTTCTCTTCTGGAAACATATTCAGTCTCTCTGCTACCTTCCATTTATTGACCATCCTCCTCCCTTCTTTCTTTCCCTCATCTAAATTCCTCACTCTCCACATCAGCCCCATTCCTCATCACAGTTTTGTCTTCCAACTCTTCTTCTTGGCTTGCAGCTGATGTCAGATGCACACTTCACTCATTAATCTGGAGCTTGAGTGGTTACTTCTTTTACTTGCTGCAGCTTGTCTCTGTGTCCCTCACACATAGTGTGGATTGTTCAGTCAGTGAGAGCACTGATGAGAGTGGTGGTGGCAGACAACTCCCATTCAGAACTGGCCTGGCAATTTAAGTGTTAAAGACAAGGACCTTCTTTTTTAAAAAGTTGCAACCTTAATTCAGCATCACCAACACAGTTGCATGGTTGAAAATTTCAACACAGACGTTTTAAGAGTTAAATGCTTAAACCTCCAGGCTGTGAATATTCAGGTGGGTGAATTTTCAGTTTCACTTTCTCCTGCATTTGATTTTTTTTAAAAAATCAAAATTAGACTAAAACCTGGAATGACTCACCACTTCACTGGCATGGAAGCCACCAGCTACCACTGCTCTATCCTAACTATGTACTCAGTGGCTCCTAACTTTCAATTTCTTGATTTAGAATCAAGCAGACAGGAGTTACTGGGGTTTCAAACACTGGAGTAGTACAGCCATAGATTCTGATTCTACGCAGAACTTTTTTTGTGTGTGTGTCCCTTTCAAGTGGCTTTAAACAACATCCTTCAAGTCTAAATTAAATGAAAGTATAACTGCCAAGTGGCAGGAAGCTTTGTGGCTGTCTGTAGGCATATACAATGCAGAGTCTTCTGTTTTGATAGGAAACAGCTTGACATAAGCTATTTATTAGCATGACCACAAATAATTAAGACAACTTTGTTCATATAAAAAAAGCTGTTATAAGAGTTTTTAACACTTAGAGTGCATAAACGTTGACCGTCTTCCTCCATTCAGATTCTGAGTCACACTGGCTAACTAGGCATATCAACTAAATGCTTTTTAATTGGCTAAAGATAAATAAATGTAGCAGACAGGCTCAATGAACCATATTGCAATAAAGTGCCAAGTCATATGACCACAAATGGATACACAGTGCCTAAAAATGCTATTCTGTGGTTTGGGTTTCTTTCCATCTGTATTGAGGAATTAGGAACAGCAAAATAAATAAGCTGTCATCTGTTTTTCCCAGTCTTTTACTATACTGCATTGTCTTTAGTCAGACTTACTGTGTGCACCCAGATGTTTCTTCCTTGTCTATTATGTCTATGTGCTGATAATATGGATGACATTATCACAGTTTCATGTCCATGCTGGAAGGCTGCCCATGTTGAAAGACTGTAAGTTCTGAATCTGGAAGTAATTGTTGTGAGGATTAAAATTGCTTTACCAAGTGGGTGCTAACATACCGACAAGGCAATTAACAGTCCAGATAATTGTGCAAACTGAAGCACAGGTTCAATATATTACTGAATATGTTACCAAACACACACACACACATTCAATAACAGACTCAGTAGTCAGTGTGCCTCTGTCCAGTAGTGGCACCAGGTGTGTGTGGAGAGGCCGAAATATACCAGGTGACACCATTGAGGGGAGGGGTGACACCAGACTTAGTGACTCCACAGCTTCTTTCTATCAGTTTTTGGGCAACAAGAGCAGGGAGAATGTGAGGATGATTATTTTTGTTTTCTTTCTTCTTCTGGCACATTTTAGATTTTAATCTCTTTGGAGACTGGGCCATGTTATCTGTTTCTTTGTAACTGATGGTGCCATAGAACCAGTACTAGTAGATCCTGAGTACAGTTGTCCCTTCCTATTCGCTGGGGTTTGGTTCCAGGACCCCCCACCCCCCGTGGATACCAAAATCTGTGAATACTCATGTCCCGTTACATGCAAAATGGTGTCCCTTTTATAAGATGGCAAAATGAAGCTTTGCTTTTTGGATTATTATTTTTAAAGGATATTTTCAAGCCATGAATACTTAAACCTATGGATACCAAATCCATGGATATGGAGGGACAACTGTCCACATTCTTCTTTGTAAATAGTAGATAGATAGATAGATAGATAGATAGATAGATTCATTCTTCAAGACTGCACTTGTCCTGGTATATTCAATGCACATCTCTGGATACTCTGATTTCAGAGATTCCTGAGACAGACACTCTTTTTTTATTATTTATTTAGTTAGTTATTTATACCCCGCTCTTCAGCCACAAGGCTATCAGAGCGGCTTACAAATTGTTTTAAGCAATAGCTATTTACACATCTACACTGCATTAAGCAGTTTCCAATGTGTGTTAGCTAATTGCCCCCACAAGCTGTGTACTCAATTTACTGACCTACGAAAGGATGGAAGGCTGAGTGCACCTTGGAGCCCGCTGGAATCGAACTTGCAACGTGGTGGCTTGCAGTACTGGCATTTAACCACTGCGCCACCAGAGCTCCCTTCCATGCCCTCCTCCCTCCCCTTTCTAATTCCTTTTACAAATGTTAATATTTTCATTTGATTAAGAAAATGTTTGGCAGATACTTGGGCAAAGAATGTTTTCTGAGATGTGACAGTATTTTTCTAAGAGTTGTTGTTTTCTTCTCCACAGTTACAATAGCTGAATAAATAATTTTGCAGCGATATGGCTCTCACTGGACAAGTAAAAATTCCCAATAACAACAACTACAACACTGTTGCATGGTTAAAAGATCTGTATATGTTGCTATCTGGGATAGGCTTGTAGGTGAATATGCACACATGGGATTGCAGCCCTAGGGATAGATGATGAACTGTGTGTCAAGGAGATAAAAATAAAGTTCATAATCATAGTACTATAGCTAACTTTTTTGGTCCCTTGTAGATCCTTGGCATGACACTGAAAATCATGACATACGACACTATTGGGCTATAGATTGGGTGACCTGTATGGGCTATGGATTGGGTGACCTGTATATCAACCATTGAAAAGCAAACTAGGATATTTATGATCATGCTACTGTGTGCAAGAGGCTGAAAGTTAGGGACCATTTTGTCTAGATATAAGACTAGTCTCTCAGAAATTGTGGCTAGAATCATGTTAGTGGTCTATGCACACTTTACACTAGCCTATACAACACACCAACTCTAAATGGGAGCCTTTGGGAAGCAAAACCAAAATGGATGCCAAACAGAATAACAGCATTATTGCAAAGAACGGTCTAGAACAGAAAGAAACATGGTTGTCTCTGAACGACATAATGGTACCTTCAGTTAGAATGGGAATATAACAGGGCAACACATCATAGAATATGTGTGCTTAGCAGGAGAGAACTAGATATGAGTATTAGCACATAAATAAGCTATATCTGATGTTGTTATACTTGTAGAATAATGCAGAAGGTATTATCACCCTCCCTCTTGTTCAGCTCTCAATATACTGAAGGGATGGAAAACTCTCTGGAGCAGATTTTCAATATTCAAAAAGACTGGTGGGGAAGGAGCCAGATATCACAATTCTGATACTAGCCTTGCATTGAATTTAAGCTAAATTGCATATGTGTTCAAGCATGTCCTAAGTTCTGGAGAGTTTTTTTTTTTTTAAAATGAGAGGTTGTCTTCCTCTGAGTTACTCTATATAAAACATATAAAATGAAAGCTTATGATGGCCTTAAACTTTATGCAAGTTTGTGGGTGACTTCTGTGGACACTTATGAAAGCATTGTTTTATAGGAAGTGATGTCTAAAGTCTCATCATTCATTCCAGATGTTTCTCTGTCATGGTTGTTCTATAATATCTCTAATAATGGACGTTATCAGACAGGAATGCAAAAAAGTGTTCCTGTCCCACAATCTCCGATCCCACCCCTGTCCCACAATAACCCTCCCCTTCACGCTTACCTTCTCTGCTGTTGACAGGCAGCCCAGGAATGAACAGAGCTCTAATGGAGCTCCGTTCACTTCCTGGACTGAAATATTACCTGTTCTCTTAAGAAGACACAAGTGTGGGAAATTCAAAAATAAAAAGTAAACCACACAAAAAACGTTACACCAAGCACAGAAACAGACTTTAAAACTTACAAGTAACCTGGGGAGGGTCATAAAAAGTGTGTCACTTACCTGGATGTCTCGATCTCACCCAGAAGTGTTCTGGCAGGACCGTCCATTGACACTGCATTCATGTGAGTTAAATGGCCCAAGGTTTCACACTCTGGCAATGCTGGCACCAAAATGGGATCGGTAATCTATTGATAACTTGGCCCATCAATAAAAAGAAATTGATACCATATCAATTTTTATAATGATATCAGCAGAATTGAAAAGGACACCATCTGATATTGGCATCCTTTTGAGTTCCTCTGGCATCATTATGGTGCCACATTAGCCATGTCTGATAATCTTCAATATCTCTTTCCAAAAATGAGGTTTTCTGTCATATTGATTAGTAACACAAATGAGTAGATGAAATATTGATTAAATTTGGTAATTTCTAAGTTGTGTTTAACTATCTTGAGGTGACAATATTAATTTATTTTATATCCATCTTTTTCTCAGCGGAGGACCAAAGGCTGCTTGCAATATGAATAAAACATAATACAATTAAAACCAATCACCTATAAAATTAAAGAACAATTGGACATTAAATGATCTACCATAACAAATCTCCTAAGAGGGGAAAAGTACAGCACCTACCATTAAAAACCTTCCCATGACAACCATTTAATGGCTAAAAGCATACCTAAATAAAAAGGTGTTGCCTACTGGTGGAAAAAAAAGCAGAGAGGAGCCAGCCTAGCTTCCCATGGAAGGGAGTTGCACAGTCTTCAAGCAGGCATGAAAATGTCACTCATTTTTATCATCACCAAATATGCTTGGGAAGATAGTAGAACTGGTTACACAAGGGGTTACTGGGCTGATGTCACTGGACATGCCTCAAGACATCACAAAGATTCATCTCTAGCCTCAGGCTTTGGGCCTGAAATCTCAGTGAATGGGAGGCTATTAACTTAGGAGCCCTGTCATGGCAAACCTCAAGAGGTTGGAAACATGACTGCTGGTATCCTGTTCACTAATCAAGATGTCATAATCTGTCTTAGAACATCACAGTTCATTTTTATGGTTGTTGGAGATGCAATGGCCAAAAGTCCCACCAAACCTACTTTTTCAGAAATGCAGCCCCTCCCCAACACAGTACATTTCTGTGTTGACAGAAAATGGGGGGATGAACAGAGATATGTCCAGCTGTTTTCCTGTAGCTGAATACACTGCATAGGCATCTGCAGAGACTGGCATCTACAAGAAGAGAGCTGGATGTGTCTCTGTTCATCTCCCTACTATCTGGCAACACAGAAATGGTGGTGTTGGGGGGCTCCACTATTGAAAAGGTACATATGGGGCCAGCATCAGGAGATGTATCTATAGCTATGGTCATGTCCACACAGGCCAAAAACACTGTACTCACCTCAAATCAGGTGCTGGCAACTCTCATGACATACAGTTACTTCCTGGGAGATAATGTGGTTTTTAGCCCTTAACCCAATTTTGTCCCACACCAAGCAAAGTCAGGGGAAAGTCCGATATTTTCCAAAAACTCCAGAGTGGCTTTGAGTTCTTTTTTTTTCTTTTTTTTTTTTTCTAGTTATTTATACCCCACTCTTCAGCCACAAGGCTAGCAGAGTGGCTTACAAATTGTTTTAAGCAATAGCTATTTACACATCTACACTGCATTAAACAGTTTCCAATGTGTGTTAGCTAATTGCCCCCCACAAGCTGGGTACTCACAAGCAGGGTAACTGTTGGCATGCAGACAGTTGGATCAGGTCTGGTTTGGCTGATCCAATTGTCCTCATGGCAAGAACAGAAACATCCTCCTTCTCTATGCTGAGCAGCACAGGGAAGGGGATGGCCTGCCATTGGAGACACTGCCACAACCTCCTCATACGCAGGAGCTCTGAGGAAAACCTGCCTGGCATGCCACCATTTCTGTTGAGGCCAGAAATGGGCACTTGGGCATGTGATCAACAAGGAGGGGATTATTATTAAGAAATAATATGCCAAATAAATAAATAAATTGAAGTGGAAAGGCTTGGAGACATCACTTATCTGGGACTACAAACAGAGAGGAAGATTGAAGCTATCTTCTCAGTCAAGATCAAAAGATTCATGAGCTCTTAGAACACCAAGGACTCGAGGAGGCCAACCCAGTGGCCAGACATATGGAAACAGACTACTTAAAGACAGACTAGCACAGTGAGCTTCTACCAAATAATAATCCATACAGAAGTGCTATAGGAAAGCTGCACAGGATGGTTTACATCCACACATGTGAGCCAGCTTTTAGGGGCTCTTCTACTGAAATCTAGGTAATCCTCTTGTCTATCTGCTTTTCTGTTGCAAGATGGATTTCCTGAAACAATAAATGTAAGTTTTTCTTCTTTTAACCTTAGAAGGGGGGGGGTGGATTCCATAAAGCAAACCTTGCTGTTCACCCTTTTATATAAGGGATGCCATTTTACTATGCCATTGTATATAATGGGACTTGAGCATCTATGGATTTTTGTATCCACTGGGGATTTTGGAATCAAACCCCAGAAGATACTGAGGGCAAATTCTAAGCATCAATTCATGTCAAAGTTAGGAACTCTTAATGCCAGTGTCCTGGTACTAGGGATACAAATTCTGACTTATTATGACCTCATATGGGCAATGACAATGGAGTGAAATCTCCTTTCCAGAAGACTAATAACAGTGGGGGCTGGTGGTTCCCATGGCAGTGGGACAGTGAATCCATTCTGGGGTTTAGAATGAAATGTACTATTCAGCGTGGTGAACTTTAATCCTCACCATAGGTTCAGCATCTTGGAAACTTCAACCTACCAGCTAACACTGGACAACAAGATTTTGTTGTTGTTGTTGTTAAGTCTCTTAGACATTTTGTGCATTTTCAGCACTGGATTTTTCACATTTTCACGTGATGTGCAAAACTGGGGGTGGGGGATGAGTTACGGTTCCCTCTGCTATTCTCTGTTGTTTTTTGCATATCAATACCAACCATGGCCAGGAAATACTGTTGCAGATGAGAGATGGGTAAGAATTTCATTTCAGTTCTTTTCTCATAAGTATTCAGCCAAAGTTGAAAACATCTTCATATTTGGAATGGAAAAATTCCAAAGAGTTAAACATATCAAATGTCAGGAAATCAGGCAAATTTGTACATCCAGGCTCAGGGCTTTTAAAGCTTAATTTTAAATTGCTTGCAGTAGATCACTGGACTAAATGCACTGTAGGGCAGATTGAACTTATGAAACACTCCTCCCCTCTTTTCTCCCTGCAGCCCTTTGTTGGTAAAAGATGGCTTCAAGGGTTTTCCAAGGGAGAGAGAGGACATAGATAGACAGGCAGGAAGGCAGACAGACACAGTGGCAGCACTAGGGAGTGCAGAGAGGCTGAACTGCACCAGGTGACACCATTGGAGGGGGGGTGACACTAGCCTTAGTAACCCCACAGGACACACACACACCTGAGTGGTGGAGGGGTACGACACTGCCCTTTTCATGTCAGCACTAGCTTTATCTAATAATAATAATAATAATAATAAGTATTTATACCCTACCCCTCTGCTAAAAACAATCGGAGCGGCTTCCAACAATTAAAACATTACAATACCGACTAAAAGCACTACCCACCCCACCCTCCCTCATAAAAAGACATTAAACAACAAGAAATTAAAATCACCTAACTAAAAACACATTAAAAAAAATATATAAACAAGACTTTAAAAAGGCCAGGAGATGCAACTCCTGAGGCTGGGATCTAATCAGGAAAGGCCTGCCGAAAGAGATCTGTCTCTAGAGCTTTTTTAAAGTTACTTAAGCTCGTCATCTGATGGATCTCGTCCAGTAGGTCATTCCATAATTCGGGGGCGATTACCAAAAAGGCCCTCATGGGAGGTTGCAGACAGCCTAGATTTGTACATTGCAGAAATCTAGAAGAGAGGGTACCAGCACGTGCACCACAGTCTCAAGGTCTCTTACTTCCAGGAAAGGGCACAGGTGGCGTATCAGCCAAAGCTGATAACAAGCTCTCCTGACTGTTGGATTCACCTGACTCGTCATCTGAAGCGATGAATCAAGGAGCACCCCCAGACTGCGAACACAGTCCTTAATGGAGAGCGTGACCCCGTCCAGGACTGGAGGTTGCAGCCCAACTCCTGGTTTCGGGGCCGCTACCGTGAGCACCTCTGTTTTGTCCGGATTTAATCTCAATCTGTTTTTCCTCATCCAGCCCATTACTGCTTTAAGACAATCATTAAGAGAAGAGACACCATCGGAATTCAAGGCCGATGATCAGGACAAGGAGAAATAGATCTGGGTGTCATCAGCGTACTGATAACACCCAGCCCCCATAATTCTGACTTCATATAGATGTTAAATAGCATCGGGGACAGGATGGCACCCTGCGGAACACCACAAGTAAGCTCCTTTCTGCTGGAGCAGCTGTCCCCAAGCAGCACCCTCTGGGACCTGCCCGGGAGGAAGGACCGGAACCACTGGAGCGCAGTGCCTCCAATTCCTAACCCAATCAGGTGATCCAGGAGGATGCTATGATCTATCATATTGAAAGCTGCTGAGAAGTCTAGAAGCACCAACAGGGACACATTACCCCTGTCGATGCTTAGACGCAGGTCATTGGTCAAGGCAACCATGGCAGTCTCAAATCCAAATCCCATCCTGAAGCCAGTTTGAAATGGGTCTAGATAATCAGTTTCATCCAAAACCACTTGGAGTTGAAGAGCAACTGCCCTCTCAATCACTTTGCTCAAGAATGGTAACATAGAAACCGGCCTATAGTTGTTCATGTCCAGGGGGTCCAGGGAAGGTTTTTTCAGGAGTGGCCTAACCGCCACTTCTTTTAAACAGGATGGAACACACCCTTCCCTGAGGGATGCATTGATGATGCCCTTAAGGAACACCATCAAGGCACACACACACCCAGATGGCCAGCCATGAAGGACAAGGATCAAGAGGGCAGGTCATCTTCTTCACTGTACCAAGTAGCTTGTCCATGTCCTCAGTACTCATGGACTGAAATTGATCCAGTAAACTTACATCAACAGAGTTGCTGGACACCTCGTCAATTGTTTCTGTTTCTGTCAAAATACTGGCATCTAAGTTGACTTTTATCTAAGAGATTTTATCTGCAAAGTAGTTAAATGTGTCACAGCAGGCAGTTGTTGGGTTAAGCAATGGGTTCTGCGCAGGTATAGCCTGTGTCATCTCCCTTACCACCCTAAACAGCTCTGCTGGACGGGACTCTGCAGATGCAATATGTGCAGAGGAGAAGGATCTCTGCGCTGCATGTATTGCCTCTCGATCGGACCAAAGAAAGTTCCCATGACGAGTCCTGTCAGTTAAGAGTCGAGTCTGCCAGTTGTGCTCTAGTCATTGTCCAACCCACTTCATTTTCCTAAGCTCTGAAGTATACCATGGCTTATGGTTAGGAGTGGGTTGGAAAGGATGCTTGGGAGCGATCGTGTCGATAGCCTTGGTAAGATCGGTATTCCAAGTATTAACCAAAGCTTTGACAGGGTCACCGGCATTACCAACCATTAAACCCTCCAAGGCTTTCTTGAATCCTATTGGTTCCATTAATCTTCGGGGGCGGACCATTCTAATGAGTCCACCACCCCCGGCGGCGCAGGAAGTGACTCTTAGTTCAGTCTTGACCAGGAGATGATCTGTCCATGACAATGTGGTGGTTTTAATAACCTCCACCCACAGATATTCCTGTTCCGTACTGAAGACCGCATGGGGGGTATGACCCACACAATGTGTGGGCCCAACAACCAATTGGGATAGGCCCATGTTTGTCATGGTTTCCATGAACTCCCGGGCCACACCAGTGAGATTTATCAAGCTGGTCTCAAGTGGAATGTTGAAATTGCCCCAAACTAAAAGTCTGGGTGACTCCAACAGCAACTCTGAGAGTAGCTATGTCAGCTCGATTAGGGAGTCTGCTAGACAATGGGATGGACAGTATACTAGCAGAATCCATAAACTATCCCTGGTCCTCAGGCTATTGAATTTGTCTGGTGCAAAAAGGGGTGGGAAATTAAGCATGGGAGAAAATGAAATTGACACATTAATCTATCCCTACTACAGATTATACTTTAGCAGGTTTCAGGTGACATGAAAGCCCAGTAAATTTCATGTGACTGTATAATGATTCTAAGGTTGGTCTGTGAGCAGAACTTGCCACAGCCCACCAGCCTGGACACTCTGTTGAAGACTTTGGCCTTTGCCTGTAGTGTTGCACTTGAATAAGCTGCTTAAATCCCATTTTCTTTCATTTATATATTGCTTGACACTTACTAAAAATGTTAGCAAACTGTGCCTCTGTTAATGAAAGAAATGCTGAGAGTCATTAGCTTACTTCCTAAGTAATGATAGGCTTCCAATTATGATTAAGTTTTGTTGGTGTGTGCTAATGAATATCTTTGAATATTCACACAGAGAATATGGTTTTAAGTCATGAAGTTTTAATATGACAATTAGGTCCATGAAAGTTCTGAATATCTAATTTGGGAACAAAAGAACTGGTGTTTCAAGAGAAACCTAATGAGCACTAATAGTTTTTCTTTTCCATTTTAATTTCATGAATCAAATGTTTCCAATCAAGATTGCTTAGAAATAATCTGAAGGCCAAGAAAGATTCACATTAACATCATTTCATGAATACTCTCAAATAACAAATAAATCTGAAGCTGTTGTAATCTGATCACACAGAATTCATGAGCAGGAAGGGAGGAAATTCAATGAATAAATTAGAATGATTCATTCTGCTTCCCTTAATACACAGAGAACACTGAGACACAGGGATTTTTTTTCCTCCAGTGATTAACAGCAAAATGTCATTCCCCCAAATTTCCCTAGGTTGTGCTGTCTCAGGAGAAACATTTGTAATTACTGGTATGTATCAGATATCTCCATGCTAAACACACCCTGTGGCCACTTAGCTTATCGAACCATAGGAAGGCTCAACAGACACATTCGTAAAGTATTTCAAGATAATATTTCTGAATGCTATGTTGCTATTTGCATTGTATCCATATTTTTGTAGGGTAAAGAGAAGAACTACAAGGTACTGTTGAATTTTGGTATCAGGAAAGTGAAACATATCAGAAAGATATCAAGCCAACAAAATCCCAGAATGTATATTATACTATTAAATTTTAATTGCTGCTAATGTGCTCCTGGCCTTAATTCAAGGTATTGGTGATGATATTCTATACCTTAACCAGCTTGGGATATAGATACAAAAAAGATGTGCCTCTTCCTATGCTGGTTCTGGAATGCCCTCCCTTTGGAGGCTTGAATGGTACCAACACTGGTATCGTCCTGACATCATTTTGCAATATGACTTTATATCAAAGCATTAGGAGCCTGATAGCTTCAGAAATGTACATGTCTTTAATCTTTTTTTCCTCTAAAGACCTTCAGGGGGGGTGGAGGCTACCTAGTGGGGGAGCAGCTGAAATAGTAGTTCTATCAGAAACCACACTCCCCAGCTTCTCTGGGTTCTCTGGGTTCACACCAGGGCCCTGGAGAAGAACCCCAATAGCTGGGGTTGCTCCCTAGCTGGCCCGCATCTGGAAGGTCAACCCAAAAGTCTCCCACCCAATCCACAAGAATTAAGGTGGAGTTTTATCCTTCAGGCCAACCCCAAGGTGGGTCTCCTTCTGTCCCCTTAGGCCACACAACCTGAAATGGTCCTTCCAGTGTCCCTGCCTTCACCAAAATTGGTGCCAAAGTGCACACTGAAATCTATGCCTCCCCCATTTTCTGCCACAAATAGGGGCAAGCATCAGCTTAGTCCCTATCCCCCACCAGACAAACCAAGAGGTCCCTCACCCTGATGAAGACCCTCCAGAAAATGTAAATTATCAGCATACAAGAGGTGAATCCCGTCAGCGTGGGTCTCTCAAGGATGATGTCAGAGTATGGAAGATAATGCCTGATCTCCCCACGAGGGCAATCTAATCTGCCTATTTGCCCTGCACCTCCAGACATCAGTGTGGGATCACTGTCCCCATGCCAAACAATTTGGACTCAATGGCCACCCACATGATGGTAAGTCCAGGCCCTCCAGACCTGCCTTCCCCCAATCATGGATCGCCTGAAGGACCAACACCTCCCCCTTTAGAATCCCCCAAATCATTCCCACTGAGGTGGCAAATTAAAACATCTGGCGGAGGCCTGTGGCACTCCCCAAAGAACAAAGGCACCTGTCATGCCACAGAAGGCCACTCATTAACAGCCACATGACTGTTAATCTGTCCTGTAAGGTCAGGTGAGGTCCAATGCACAAACAGGCCCTCATGCTGCCCAGCAGAGATACTGTGGCTGCAGCTGTACCCTTCATCTCACCATCATCGACCTGACCTGGAAGACAAAAGGGGAAGGCACACGTTAAAACAGCTGCATCACGTATGAACGGTAGGAGGAGGCCTCCATTGCCTGCTCCCTTGCATGCTGACTAAGACAACAGTAACACGGCCACAGCTGATGTCGCCCCAGACTTGAAAATGCATCCCATAACACAGCATACAAGAGCCTGAATCGTCCTGGGCTGCTGTTGTCACTGACCAAACAGAAATTCAGCCTGAGGGGAAATCAAAACTATAAAATGAAGCATATGAAAGACCAGCATGCATAAACAACAGGGAGCCTGGCTAACTCTCCGAAACCTAAATTAAGATTGGAGGCCATCACTGTATAAATAAGCCAGCCACTCCATAAGTATGACTCAGAATAGTTGTCTACCCACCATTGCTCAGTTCAACAAAGCACAGTGGTAAAACAACCCACCACCCTAAAACAGAGGTGCCCAACAGCTCTAAAGCCTTGTTGGACCCATTAATCTTAGCAAATAAGTAGCACTAATGTGTACATCATCGAGACACAAGTGCTGCCAATCAATTGGCAGTGCCACATAAGGCAATATGCAAATATCAGCCCAGGTATCTATAAAACTTGTAAGGGTGGCTGGGAAACTGGGGTCCTATTATGAGCTGTCTTCTCTCTTTCTCTGATCTCCCTTGTAACCCTGTTAAAATGCAAAAGCATACATGCCAGTCAGGAGCATATTGGGCTATAAACCAAAGGCCATGGCAGACAACCAAATTAACAGATTGAAGAGCCAAACCCCCTCACTGATCTTGGGAGTCCCTAGTATAAACGTAGTTATTGAACAGATTGCTAAAGCACCCAACCCAGACGACTTAGAAGTAGGTGGTATAAACATATATAAAGCCCACAAGACCTTAAACACCTGAGTGTAAAAAACCTACCAGCATCAGGACACCCAAAGATGTTGTGTCTGGAGCCAGTTGTGCATCAGGCACTTAAAAAACTTCAAACATCAGCCGTGGGTGAAGACATTGGATATAATGTAGTTGTATGTTAGCACCATTATTAAAATTATCTATGTCTTCTAACAACATGTAAATAATGATGAATAAAATAGATAAAAAATCTTCCTATTCTGTCACATGGAGTCATCACAGTTACCATCAAACTAACCACCTATTTAATAAGGCAAGTGCAGCAAAATGCACTGCAAAGGAAGAAAAGTTAAGATCTGTCAACTTGCCCTTTCTTTCAGCTCATTGATCCCAGCTGGCAGACACCTGCCTGAGCCCAAAGTTAATGAATTATAGCAGGTAAATTAGCGTGTCTGAATCTACGATTAAGAAAGAGGAAGAGGCAAGGGGCAGTAGGGCTCTATATAGCCTATGATCCCACCCCTTATCCTCTAAGCTCCGGCACATGCGCCTAGGTGCTGTTATACCAGGTCTCCTCTCACCTCCCGTCTGGCAAAGGCAGCGCTCCCCTGCACAGCTGAGCCAATTGGGGGTGGGTGGGTGAGCTGGAATGTCCTTTTCATAACTCTCCATCATGCATCCATTAAACTTGTAGAGGAAGAGCTGGTCCATATCTACTGCCCTCTTCTCCAACATTCATGACCACCACTTGATCTCTGTGCATGCAGAATCAAGTCTGGATTCATACGTTTACAGTATGTTTTCGATCTAAAATGATTTCTAATACATTCTTATGTCTTTAAATGAGCCCCAGGGTGATAGACATCCAAAGAAACATGTAAAATCCAACTCTGTAGCATCTAGTCAATTGTTCTCTCTGAGTTATGCTAGGGTTGTAGATCTTCACGTATTTTACTCTCACTTGCAAAAATGAATTCTTTTTCTCACTGGACAATTGCAAGAGTTTTTGTGCATTATTATAATTTGGGAAGCTTCTGTGAAGAAAATTGCTAAGGTTTTGTGATCAGAAAACATTCTGTTTTGCACAAAACAGTATATTTTATATTTTGAAAAGTATGTGGTATAGTATATTTTTTCATGAATAAAATGTTTTTGCACATAAACCAATGAAAATGAGAAAGAAAACTAAAAAGCTCTGGTCCTTTCATGCTCACACAGGGGTGAAAAATTTCACATCAGTTGACAATTTTTTTTCAAAGGGATGCCCTGATGTGTAAAGGCAACTTTTCTTGTTAGAAAATACATTAATATTCTTTATATTCCCAAACTACACTGGGCTGGATGATTTGCCATTTCCAAGTTTGATTGTTGTGCTAGTGCCGGGGAAGACTGCATGGAAGAGGAGGAGGAAGAAGAAAGCAGTTCATGTTTGTCCTACTTGCACTACCGTGAAAAAAACTGTACTGTAGGGATTATCCTCAACTTGCCCCCATCCCCTCCCATACAATTGTGGAAGCATGACAGAGGTGGCTTTTATTTTATTCATTTTTTTAGAAGGAGGTATTTCAGGTTGCCTACCACTAGGTGGTAGACTACAACAGTCCTCCTCCTTTGAAGCTTTGCCTTTGGGGAACTACCAGGACTGCCTTTTCCCAACAACAGGTGTAGGAGTGCTTCTGATTCTTTGTTTACTGTGAACGTGAAAGCCAGGAGTGAGTTACACTGTGATTGGAAATTTCTTTTGGAGGGGGAAAAGGGCCCTGAATGTATTCCACAAGGAAAGTTTTTTAGCTGATTTAGCAGCAAGGCTTTGGTGTCAGCAGAGAAATATGACTATTAGGGAGGCTCTGTGATAAATGGAAAGAACCAGTTACTTAAAGGAGGATACATATGATTATAGTGGAGGAAATTGTAAATTCATGAGCACCCACGGGTACTATCTTACTTGGTAAAATTTATGTGAATATTGTGTTGTCCACAGGCAGTGATAAGTGGTGTCTGAAAAGCTGACTTGCTATTCTGTCCAGTTTTCTGGTGCAAGGCTATATTAATCTTGGATACAGAAGGGTATTAATCCTCCTTATATGCATCTCAGCAAAAATGACCCATGTCATGTACAACATGAATATGTGAAAAAGATTGGCAGGAAATATGAAAGCATATTGACATAAACAAGGAAGAGCATATTAAAAAAAAGATAGAAAGAGGAACCTGCAGAACATCGAATTATCATGAGAAGATCAAAAGTTAAGCCAGCAAGTGAAATGAGTTTCCCTTCATTTGGCTTGCAAATGTAGAAGGCAGAATAGTTTTATAAAGCATTGGTATAATTTTCTACATAATATTCTAATGCAGTACACACAGACTCATGTGTTAGTCCATTTCCCCCAGTGACCAGAAGGATGGTGATTTCTATGTATCTGCCTATCTATCTGAGGATATATACCCTCATATGTCCAGAGGTCTAATACTGGACAGTCTCTAGACATGGTCAGCTAAGTTCTAAACTCCCCCCCCCCAGTGCTTTTTACTGCTTTGAGACTTGACAAGGCAAAGTCCTGGTGCACTTGCCTGTAATATAACTCAATATGAGTTAAATTGTGACAATCAGGGTTGTATCCTAAGTATACTTTCCTCCAAGGAAGCCCTACTGGACTTCCTTCTTCATAAACAAACTTTAGATTGCACAAGATAAGTATGGAAAATGCTATTGTTCATAACTGTTGATCTAAGGAAATTCCTGAAAGTGTTATCCTTTCCACTGCTTTATCAATGGGCCCCTTCCACAATGGTTGGAAACTGCTTTCCCGTAGTGTGACTCTATTTGATTTTGACATGCACATGAATACCAGAACCACACATGTGAGGCCACATAACTTGTCCAGGAAGGAGGGATAGGAGATAGTTTTTCTGCCTTCCATTACCTCTCCCAGTAGATTTGTTTTGTAAATACCGCTTCAGAAAACAGCTTCTGTCCAAATGGGTAAACACTATTGTTTCCATCTGTTTTCACAGGGCTGCTTTCTGATGTTCTATTCATAAAAACTCTAGCTGAAAGAGAGATTGGTGCTCATATTCCCCCCCCCCTTTTTTTTTCTTTGTTTCCAGCTGGTTTGAACTAGGGCTATTTCCTGATGCTAAGAGTTCAAAAAGTGGCTGCTGAAAAGTGGCAGCCATTTTCAGAGCATTGCATCTAGTGTTGTTGTTGTTGCTTGCTGCTGCTGTTGTTGTTATGAGCCTATTTCCAAAGTAATTCCATTTCAAAGACAGTAGCTATGTTAGCGCTTTATCACATGAAGGAAGGGAAGTGGAAGTGAAACCTGGAGTAGCACGCCCCACCTTGCCTTATCGCACAATGATGTCGGCATGTTTCAGTTGTGCTCCCATTGCAGTCCCATGAGAGATGGTTGTAAACATAGCCCTTTGTTGTAACATATTTTTTTCCAGTTGGCATATTTACCCCCATCTCCTGCATGACCAGAACAGGAGAACAGCTGAAACATGCCAACATTGTGCAATGAGGCAAGACAGGTGGTGGTATTATTGCGGTGCACTGCTGCTTCCTTCCCTCATGCGATAAGCCTCTTCGTCTACTGCAGGAAGATATACAAAGAATATTGTGACACTTAAAGATTGAGGAATGCATCATAGCATGTGCTTCTGTAGGTTCTGGCCCATTTTATCAGATGCATGGATCACAATACTTACACGTGATGATGTGGTCAGTAGCCCACAAAAGTTTGTTCCATAAAACATGTTTAGTCTTCAAATTCCTCAGCACTCTTTCTTAAATTAATTCAAGATAAAACAGGATAAAGCTCTCCCATCCTGACAGACTGTATGTATTGACGAACTAATATTCAAAATCCATTGTTAATGCTGGCTGTTTATTTGTATTCTCTACAACAAGGAAGAACAATCTGTGGCCCTTGAGATATTCTTGGAATGTGACTCCCAGAACCATCTCACCATTATAAGGTCAAAGGCCAATGGGCCCTGTAGTCCAATACTTTCTGAAGGACCAAAACTTCCCCAGCCCTGTTCTCTGATTTCACACGAATGTGCATAGTTTGCATCCAGCACATATTCACCACAATATACTGTATATGAAACTTCATATATAAGAGTACCCCTTAGGCCTGATGTTTTTTTGCAACTTTCATCTCCTATTAAAATTTGCTTTGAAAAGCTGTGAAACTAAGCTGTAATATCCCTGTAGCAGATGTGTTTCACAGCCAGGGATTTCTTTCACAACATTTCAGACGACATTTGGCACAAAAATCTATTAGATGTATCACTGACAGTACTTTCTTCCTGTGGGCGGTTTTAAAAAAGCAAACATTTGTTAAAGTACTGAGAGAAAGGAGGAACACACAGTGTATTTCACCTAAATCACTGGGTTGTGTATTGGTTTTATAAAAGCCTGCTCTTATAACATCTATGTGTTCAGTTAGAAATGCCAAGTTATTTCTCTCAAGTTCTTCATGTAGGCCAAGACTGCCATGAAACAAAAACCTGGTCGTTATAGATTACCAGTTGCCATGCCATTACCAGTTGCCATGCTGGCTGGTAGAATCTGGTGCTGTAGTCTAAATCATTAACTCTTCTAGGTTCTGACATTTGAACCATCAGTAAATCCAGTTGGGTAACATAGGCCTCCCCATCCCCTCCTCTCTTTATTAGTGTTGGTTTCTCTGATAAGTAAAAATATTTATTGTTGTGTAACCACAACAATACAGTAAATCCAAATATATTCATAATTATATCATGCATCCAATAAAAGAAGAAAAATATCTAAATAATAAAATACAAATGAAACTATAAAATCCAGAATACCTCACGGTTGTTGCAACTCTAATAAGAGTGATCTAGATTCTAAGGCTAAGCTTAGAACCACAGTTTAGCCAGAAGTTCAACAAGTTTAGTTTTAGATCTTTCTAATTTGAAATGGTAGCAACATAAAGATGTCCATTTAATAACTGACATAGAGATATACATCCACCAGCAAACAGTTAATGCTTTGATTGTGTGAAATTTTCAATTGTCTGACTCTTTTATTACTTTCTAAAATGGGTATTGTAGGACATAAGGTTTAATATTCTCTACTTCTCCCTGTCTTCATGCATAAAGGCCCTGCTCTGCACAGATATTGCAAAATCATATATTCTCACGATACACCAAAGGCATGGTTTGAAAAGGTGCATTGGTGCATTGGTAAAGGATGACTAAGTACTAGGAAGGAAGCACATAGTCTTGGCTGTGTTTTTTACTCTTCTATGTTTTTTCTTTCTTCACATTGAGGCTGTAGCAAAGTCATGTTAATTTTTTCCTTCTAACATTGCTGTAATCAGACCTCCCCCCCCCTGCTTCCTCTGCTAGACCTTGGTTTATGCCTTGGAACTTTATCAGACTACTCTCCTTAAACCTGTTCTTTTGCTGGCATAACTTTGCCATTTTTATGCCGGCAAAGAACTCCCATCCCACACTTACCTTCCCTCCCGTTCAAAGGCTTCCCGGGCAATGAAAAAGGAGCTCTGTTCTCTTCCTCTTTGAAATCCCATGTATTCTTGTGAGGATACATAGTGCGGGAAATTCAAAAACAAAAATAACAGAGAAAGGGTAATAAAAAGAACCTAAACACAATAAAAAAAAGTCCCAAGTAAACTGGGGAGGGTCATAAAAAGTGTGTCATCTACCTGCATGTCATGCTCTCACCTGGAAGTGTTCTCGCTGGACTGGCCATTGACACTGCATTCACATGAGTAAAAAGGCACAAAGTGTCAAATGCCGGCACAAAAGCGCCATGGGGCATCAATTGAGGGCTTGAGATGTCAATAAAAAAGTATGTTTTTTTTACAGGACTTGATCATGAAAGGGTGATGTCATGTGGTACATGACCCTTTCGTGATCATTAGATGTCCTTATGATGGCTTATTTGCCCTGTCTGATAATGTCCTTAGTCATTTCCCAGCTTGATTAGTAATCTTCTTTTGACTGGTCTTCCATTATCTTGACTTAGTCCTCTGGTTTCTAGTCAATATTTTGCTGCTAAGATTATCTTTTTGGCCCATTGTTTTGATAATGTTACACCACTCTTGATCTCTCTTCAATGGTTACCCATTACTTCTAGGATTCAGTATAAGCTTCTAGTTTTAATGTTCAAACCTCTAGACAACCCCTATCTTTCAGCCCTTATTTCTTTTTACCAACCTGCTCAAAATCTGTGTTCCAGGAATTCTTGGCTTCTCATCCAACCAAAAGTTTCCTCTTCCTTAGTTTGGCTTTGTCCTCCTTTGCTCACTACTCCATACTCTGCCTCCTTGAACATTTGCAATCAGCTCCTTCCCACTTTATTTTTAAATCTCAATTTAAAAATGTCTTGTTTTCCAAAGCTTTTGGAATTATAGTTTAATATTGTTTTATAATCTTGTATATTTTGATTACATGTATTGGTTAGTTTAGTTTATATTATATTGTATTTTATCTGAATAATTAGTTTTACAATTGTATTTTATAGTTTTATATTTTATTATTTCTTCCTTCACGCTGTGTGTGTATGTGTCTACACATATGTTTTAGACTGTACATCTTTTTCTTAAAGTGAAAATACCACAGGGAATTGCTCCCCATCTGATATTCACAATGTGTGAGAATACCAGGCATGGGGGTTTGATTTGGGAAATTAGGGAATTACAGAAAAGATTTAAGGCCAGTGTTCCAATACAGCTTACCTCTCCGCCCCCACCCCCTGCTTAAGAATGGTTTAAAATAAAAGTATGAGAGCCAATCCAGTTCTAATGCTTGTACCTGGGGTAAGCCCTCCCTCTACGAGGGCTTGATAGCCATGAAACTTTGGCTTAGAGCTATACTCTTCAAGCATGGTTAAAATCTACTTGGCCACCTTGTAATGGACAATTATGCAAGCAGATGGTCCAAGTACATTGTCCAAAAAGCAACCAATTGGTCTCTCACCACACTTCCTCCTTAACCTGGGTTATGACACAGCCTTAAAAACTGTTAAACAAAGGCTTCAGCTCATTGCTTTTTGCAATTTGCCAGCTAAATCCTTTCTGTCATGTTCACCTAGTGCAGTGGTTCTCAACCTGTGGGTCCCCAGATGTTGTTGGACTACAGTTCCCAGGAGCACTCTGAGGTCTCACCTTGACAGCCAGGTGGTCCTCCCAGTCATTAGTGAGGCTGTAGGATTGAACTCACAGCCTCACTAATAACTAGGAAGACCACCTGGCTGTCAAGGTGAGACCTCAGAGGGCTCCTGGGAACTGTAGTCCAACAACATCTGGGGACCCACACGTTGAGAATCACTGACCTAGTGCATTGCATATGTAATACTTAGGATCATTTTCTCTGACTGATTACATAAAGAACTTGACTGTGCCAATCTATTGCAAAATATTTACAAAGGCCAGATGTAATGTTTTTTCTTCAGCAATGTTGTATGGAAGATATGCTGGGCTTCCTTTTGTGTCAAGGCTCTGTCCATGTGGGTCGCAGGAGGTGGAAACCATGTCTCATATTCTACTATCCTGGGTTGTCCATTCTCAGAGTAATAAACAATGGATTTTTCCTGTGTTAAGCCATCTACCTGGCCATTTGGAGACATTCTATGTCAAATTCTTATTAGAGGATAGATAACCTAATGTTAGTTGCTAAGTTCTTATCTGTGGTCATTAAGACCAGTGAGAAGGAAATTAAACAGGGAAAAGCTGGCATGAGTTCCAAAAAGTCTACCAAAAAGTGTCTTAATTTTATTATTTTTCATATATATGGATACCAACCTGGTTTTATGTATTAATGTATAACTTGTTTGATGGGTCTCTGGACTATATGAAAAAACTTGTACTGGTAAGTATGAGAGCCAGTGTAATATAGTGACTTAAGCATTGGATTAAAACTCTGGGAGACCAGGATTTGAACCCCACTCAGCCATGGAAACTCACTTGGTGAATTTGGGCAAGTCACACTCTCTCAGCCTTAGTGGGAGGCAAAGTCTACCCTCTGAACAAAACTTACCAAGAAAACCCCATGGTAAGTTTGCCTTAGGGTCATCATGAGTCAGCAATAACTTGAAGGCACACAACAGCAACAAAAACAACAACTGCCAAGACTAAAGATGAGAATAATGGCTTGTAGTGTTTGGCCCTGGGGGGGGGATTCTTATGCAAATTAAATCTCTGTATATTGGCATTCCCAGATATAAAGGTGTTGTAGGCAACTAATTTTCATGATACTAGATAAAAATAAGCTTTGAAAACAAGTAGTCTTCTTTTAATGAGTAATGTTTAAAATTTTATACCGTACTCTTTTATTCTCAATTACACTTTATTGCTTTTTAAAGTTGATGAAGAAGATACCTGACAAATCTGAAATGAAAGACTGGGTGGATCTATCGCAGTTGCCCTATATGTATCAACCCTCTATTACTGGAAAGGGTAGCCAGTTATCTCTCTGGCTTTTCTTCGCAAATGAAGATTCAGAAAGGACTCATCCCGCGCTTTCTGCAAGCGCACGGATGACTAAAAAGGCCAATCCGAGATAAACAGGTCTGGTTGCAGAAAGCAGAGCAGAAGGTCTCCTTGGGTGATGTTTCCGGATTGTGATTCTTTCTGCGTTGTCGTTTCTCTTCAAGACTTGTTCGGCGTGAGTTCTCAAATAAGGCTGCAGCGTTGTGGATAGTGCATCTCCATGCCTCCTGATGTGAGGCCAGGGCGGACCACTGTTGGTGATCAATTTGGCCGAGCCTGAAGTATTGTTTCAGGGAGTCCTATCGCTTTTTTGGAGCACCCCTCTTACGCTGACCCATGGCGAGTTCACCGTAGAGTACTATTTTTAGGAGTCGATGGTCCTCCATCCTAGAAACATGCCCTGCCCAGCACAGCTGTGTTCTCAATATCATGGCCTCAATGCTGGTGATCCCTGCTTGCTCAAGGACAGCAACATTCGTCACATAGTCAGTCCAGTATACATTTAGGATTGTGTGTAGACAATGCTGATGAAAACGTTCGAGCAGTTGTAAGTGGTGGCGATAGGTGACCCATGTTTCAGACCCATAAAGGAGAATAGACAATACAATGGCTCTATACACACTGATTTTTGTGCTTTGCCTCAGGTGTTTGTTACTCCAGACTCTTTTGTAAAGTCTTCCAAATGTGCTATATGCCTTTGCTAATCTGTGATTGATCTCTTTGTCAATCTTGGCATCTGAGGAGATGATGCTTCCCAGGTAGGTGAACTGCTGAACAGACTTAAGCACAGATTTGCCGACGGCAATGTGGGGATGGTGGTGTTCATCTTGTGGTGCAGGCTGGTAAAGAACTTCTGTTTTCTTCAGGTTGACTTCCAGCCCAAACAGCTTTGCAGCTGTTGCGAAGCAGGATGTTAGACACTGCAGAGCTGCTTCTGTGTGGGCAACAAGGGCAGCATCATCAGCGAAGAGCAGTGAAGAGGCAATGGAGTTTTTAATTATAAAGCCTACTCCTGAAAGATGTTTTTCAGTTTTGAGTTTGCCAGACCAGTAAAGTGTGTAGCTGGCGCCATGTTCTTTAAGGCTGCCTTCCTCATGGAGGCAAACTTCACTAAGAGCATCTTTACACCTGCTGTTTCGTCCCTCGCCTATCGCTACAGGGCTTTTTCAGAATTGGAATTGTGCTTCGAGCCTGTGCAATGGATTTTTCTGGTGGAGCACAGTGTGCACAGAGCTTGCCTCACCCTTTAAACCAAAGGTCCATCTGCTGTGGCCTTGCAAGCATGGACGTAGCAGCGAGGTCCTTGGGTCATAGGTTTGATTAGAGTTTCCTTCTCTTAGATGGTTGTCCTTACAGGGTTGGACGAGCACCATCTGCCCGGATTTGGGATTAGAGTTTTCCTTCTCCTAGGACGGTAGCCACAAGGCTAGAGAGCCCATCCTGCCCTTTGACACTCTTTGTCAGACCCTTCGGTTTTGACCTGTCTGGCATGGGAGACCCTACCAGTGGCTATTATGCCACCGCCAGCATAGCTCAAAACATCATTAGGGTACGCAAGCCTCTCTCCCACGACAAAGGGGTGTCAATGGAGAGGAGAACAACAACAATGATAATTGTATGCTTTCCAGTTGCTTCCACAAAAAGTAAACAAAATACAAAATAAAAAAAGATGGAAGCAATCACAAGGTATACAAGTGCCTTCTTTACATTTCTATCTATGCTTCCATTCCTGGAAGATATGCTGAAGATCTAATTTGAGGTGTCAAGGGACCTGTGTGCTTTAAGAAAGAAAAATGTTTAGAGAAAGAAAGAAAAAGTGAGAGAGTGTTTAAATGTGAGGGGTTGGATAGTAGCACTGTATTATATATTTTGATATGTGAGTGGAAGGAAATCTTTGAGTGAGGTGCATACCATTTCAAAAAAACAAAAATTAAAAAATTGTACAAAATAACTAAAAATTTCTTGCCAAAAGCAACTTTTGGGGGGTAATTTGTGTAACATCTGTGCATTACCATTGGTAGTTAGCAAGAATATTACAGACATCCTTAACACAAAATTATGTTAATAGTAATGGTATTTTAAACACATTTTTCCAAGCCTTGATGAGGACAGATTTCCAGTTATTTGTCTGGTCCCACTGGAGCCTCTATGCATTCTTATCGATATACATTGTGGACTAGATGTATGTTCACTGGTTACCAGTGTATATTCATACATAGTCTAGGAAATATTGAAGATCAAATTATGGCTATAGATACAGTCCTAAAGCTGCATTTGGATAAATGAGCACAAGGATGTGCATCAGATTTGTCTGAAGTCTGAGTGGAAAGATACACCTTCAAACAGTTTTGGTGCTTCCTGAGGTTATATGGATTCCCTCCAAATGTAAGAGAACCGAAGCTGGACCTTGCTTAAATCTTTGTTCAGGCAATGGAGTTTAGTAGCTCTGACAGTTTGTCACCAAGTTCGTGTCTTTTTTGTGGAAAATTTCCAGAGTGAGTGAGGGGAAGGAACTGACTGACAAGACCACCTTTTAATCCTAAGGGATGTTTTAAAAAGGGTTTGCCAACTCATGAGTTTTAGAGGTGGGGTTATAAATTTGACCCGTGCTTTCTCCTTCTTTTCAGCATCATCTAACTTACATACGAGGTATTATTAAAAATATAAACCCTTTTGAAAACAACATAATTCCCTAACCCCCATACAGTCCTTAGTTTGTTGCTTTCTGGCCTAGGAACATTTTATGATGTTAGTGTTTTCATATAATTTGCTAAGAAGGAGAGGGGAGGCAGGAGTAGCCAATCTTTATCCCCCTACAAACAATTAGGATTCCCACATGAACTGTTACACCTATCTCACTGAAATTCCACAGATCTGCTACTTAAGAGTCTCCTCTATGCTGTCGTTTGCAAAGCAATGGCCCCAAAGGAACATACTGACCACAACAACTGAATGTACTGCAGGCAAAATGTCATGAATAAACTCTTCCAGAACATGGCCTCACAGACCGAACCCCCCCCCCCCACAGACAACCTATTAACTTCTTACTTCAGAAGGGGGTTTCCATTGGTTGGCTGCTGTATTTTTATTTCACTGGTATATATTTAAGGACATTGTTTATTGTTTTGATTCATTTTACATAGTCATTGCATTATCTTATTGTATCTCACTTTGAGTCCCATTCATCTGAGAAAAGTAGTATATAAATTAAATAAGTAGAAAGGGACATTTCTCTGTCTGTCTGTCTGGTGGAAATGCTGTTCTTGAAGAAAAAGCCCTGCACCTGTTAATCTGAAACTTCCATTTTTGATGCCTTTAGTTGAACCTATTATACTAACAAGAAACCTTAAATAGTTACTAGCAATTCTTAAAAGAGTAAAACCTCATGGTAAAGAATTCCTTAAACCCATTTGGCCCCAGTTTGACAAGTGGAATCCCCTCTTAAGGAGCTACTAAAACTGTACATTTCTTCCAATTCTCACAAACAGTACAAAAGTTAAAGCTGTTTTTGCATTTCCCCTGAAAGTTAGGAGGAAGCAGAAAATTCCAGTTCCTTGGGATCAGGACATGAGTTGGAGCAGAGTAGCTCTAGATTTGTCTCAGCTGATGCAAATCATTTGCTGACACAGTGACTCAAAGCCCAAAGCAAATCTTGGAGACTATGCACATCCTTAATGAGCCCCCTTTAATATCGCTCCAGTTATTCAGTATATTAATCTCCCAACGCCAACAGAAAATCCATAAAAATGATCTAATCTCTGTATCTATAAAGAACTACAAAATAATCCAAACAATGTGACCAATCCAGTAAACAAAATATTGAACAATTTTGGAGGCATTTTATTAGTCATTTCATATCATCATCATATTGGCTGTCAATTTGGTCAGACCTCACCTGGAATACTGTGTCCAGCCCTGGGCACCACAATCCAGGAAAGATATTAAGAAGCTGGAACATGTCCATAGAATCATAGAATTGTAGAGTTGGAAGAGACAATGAGGGCCATCCAGTCCAACACTCTGCCATGCAGGAATACACAATCAAAGCATCCCTGACAGATGGCCATCCAGCCTCTGTTTAAAGACCTCCAAGGAAGGAGACCCCACCACGCTCCAAGGGAGTGTGTTCTACTGCCAAACAGCTATTACTGTCAAAAAGTTCCTCCTAATGTTGAGGTGGAATCTCTGTTCCTGGAGCTTGCATCCACTGTTCCGTGTTCTAGTCCCTGGAGCAGCAGAAAACAAGCTTGCTCCATTCTCAATATGATACCCCTTCAAATATTTAAACAGGGCTATCATATCACCCATCCAGAAGAGGGCGACCAGGATGGAGGGAGGTCTGGAGGCCATGCACTATGAGGTGTGGCTTAGGGAGCTGGGCATGTTTAGTCTGCATAAGAGAAGGTTGGGAGGTGATATGATAGCCATGTTTAAATATTTGAAGGGATGTCATAAAGGGGATGGAGCAAGCTTGTTTTCTGCTGCTCCAGAGACTAGGACATGGAGCAATGGACTCAATAGGAAAAGAGATTCCACCTAAACATTAGGAAGAACTTCCTGACAGTAAGAGTTGTTCAGAAGTGGAATGCACTGCCTCACAGTGTGGTGGAGTCTCCTTCTTGGCATTTTTTAAACAGAGGTTGGATGGCCATCTGTTTGATTGTGTATTCCTGCATAGCAGGGTGTTGGACTGGATGGCCCTTGTGGTCTCTTTCAACTATATGATTCTATGATTCTATAAATTAATCAAGAAAAGAAAAAAATCAAACAGGAAGGGGAAAAACACATTTTTTTAAAGTGGGAGCTAAAAGTTTTGCAATATACCCTTCTAGCAATGCTCACATTACCTTCTGTTTTTATGAGAGCCCTGGAGATCAAGTATAGACTTAATTAACATGTCCCATTAAGACCTTTTGGTTGCTATTCTGAATGGGAGGCTATTAGAAAGAAAGAAAGCCTTCTAGAGGTGTTGAATTCTCTTAGACTTTTGGCGCTTGTCCTCCAGTAACTTGTTAAAACAATGAGATATTTCATTTATACCCAAGTAGCAGCTCTCAAATGGTATCAGTGATACTCTCCTCCTAATTTTAGATATCAGGTTCACAGCAAAGTTTAGTTTTTGGGAGAAGTAGCAGGGAGGGAGACTGTTTTCTTTTTTAAGATGTGCCACTGATGATTAGAATAGGGTTATTAATGACATCTCTTGACACATCATAGTGGAGTGTGAAATTAAAATGACTGCCTTCTGGAAATTGGTCTCCTTGTCTTTCAAACTGTCAGTAGCTTCAGCTCAACTGTCACCCGACTGACAAGAGGTGGACTTTACTTACCAAGTTGCATATATGTTTGATTAATCAACTCGAGCTTCCTGGGGGCAATGGTGGGCATCTTAATGCCAGTCTTCATGGATGTATGCTGTGAAGTGCCAATCAGATGGAATCAGTTACCTTAGTACCTCTTTTTAAAAGGCAGAAAGGAAGACACACATTGCAAGTATTTCTTGAATCTGTTGCTAATGTGCTTCACTTCTCAGACTGAGGCTTTTATAAGCAAGGCAGGGGTGGGCAATATGTGGCCCTAAAAATTTGTTGGACTGCAATCCTCATCAGCAGATCCAATATTGAAAGATGATGGGAGTTACAGTCTCACAAAATCTGGAAGGAGCATTGAGGCCATGATATTGAGAAAGCAGCTGTGCTGGGCAGGGCACATTTCTAGGATGGAGGACCATCGCCTCCTGAAAATACTACTCTATGGTGAACTTGCCACAGGTCAGCGTAAGAGGGGCACTCCAAAAAAGCGATACAAAGACTCCCTGAAACAACATCTCCGGCTTGGCCAAATTGATCACCAACAGTGGTCCGCCCTTTCTCTCAATATAGGGACTGAGTGTGACTAAAAATGAGTTTAAAACAGTTCCAGGTAAAAACAATACAAGATATTAAAAGTATAAATATAAAGTTTAAAAAGAAATTAAACAAGTTACCCAATTAAAACCACAAACATTAAAATAGTAATATATATAAAAATGTTAAAATCCAAGTCACACAGCAATCTAAAGCCTAGCACACATCAGATTGTAAATGCCTGATGACACAAGAATGTTTTTACCTGTTGACAAAAAGAGAGGAGATAGAGCCATCCTGGCCTCTCTGAGGAGGGAGTTCCATAGTCTGAGAGTAGCCACTGAGAAGACCCTCTCCCTTGTTCCTACCAAATGAGCCTGAGAAGGTGGTGGGACAGAGAGAAGAGCTTCTCCAGATGATCTTAGAGCTCTCCTGGGCTCATACAGGGAGATACAGTCTTTCAAATAACCTGGACCCAAGCTTTATCAGTCAAAACCAGCACTTTGAATTGTGCTGGGATATGGATTGGCAGCCAGTGGAGCTGTTGCAACAAGGGAATTGTGTGCTCCCTGTAGCCAGCCCCAGTTAAGAATATGGCTGCTGTTCTTTGGACCAGCTGATGTTTCTGAGCACTTTTCAAATGCATCCCCACATAGAACACATTAAAGTAATCCAAATGGGATATAACCAAGGTATGTACCACTGTGGCCAGATCTGACTTTTCCAAGAATGGTCATAGTTTGCACACTAGCTTTAACTGTGCAAAAGCACTCTTGGCCTCCAGGCTCAGAGCTGAATCCAGGAGTATCCCCAAACTGTGAACCTGAATTTTTAGGGAGAGTGTAACCCCATCTAACACAGGCTAGATCCCTTTTCCCAGGTCAGCCTTTCAACTGACCAGGAACACTTCTGTCTTGTCTGGATTAAGCTTCTGTTTGTTTGCCCTTGTCCAGTCCATTACAGCTGCCAGACACTGGTTTAACATAGGAACAGTTTCCTTGGAATTAGGTGAAAAGGAATAATAGAGCTGGGTAACATCAACATACAGCTGACACCGAACTCCAAAATGCTGGATAACCTCTCCCAGCAGTTTCATGTAGATGTTAAATAGCATAGGGTACAAGAATGAACCCTGAGGGACTGCAAAGGCCAAAAAACAAGGAGTCAAGCAGGCATCCTCCAGCATCACCCTCTGAGAGCAACCCTCAAAGAAAGAACAGAGCCACTGTAGAACAGTATCTCCAAGCCCCATCCCAGCGAGGTGACGCAGGAGGATACCATGGTTGATGGTATCGAAATTTCAAGCAGAACCAATAGAGACACATTCCCCCTGTCCAGTTCCTTGTGTAGGCCATCCACCATGATGATCAAAGCTGTCTTGGGAACTTTATTGGATGGAGTCTTTAAAAAGTTCTTTTGCCTGCACACACACACACACAAATAGGAAAAGAAAAAAAAGAAAGAAAGAAAAAGAAAAAGAAAAAGAAAAAGAAAGAAAATGTTTTAGCAAAAATTCAGCAAAAGAATGTTCCCCCCTGCACTCACCTCCTTTCCTGGCAAAGGTTCCTCTGTGAATGAAGAGGTAGTGAATGGAGCCCTGTTCACTTCCTCATTTGAAAACTTTTATCGTGTGGGAAATTAAAAAATAAAAATAAAAATACACATCTAAAAGTTAAATTAAGCACCTAAACACACTAAAAAACCTCCAAGTAACCCAGGGAGTGTAAAAAAAAAAAAAAGTTAATCACTTACCTGGATGTCTCAATCTGACCTGGAAGTGTTCGCACCTGACTGGCGATTGTCAGGGTAAGTCCAAGATTTAAATGGACAGAGGTTTTACATGCTGGCAACACTGACAAAAAAGTGGTAGGGAGATCTATTGATGCTTAAGCCATCAATTAAAAACCACGGGTTTGGGGCTCTTTATAACTGCAAAAAGGTGACATTATCTGATCCATGTGCCCTTTCGTGGTTATGTGGTGTTGTGATGATGCCATATTTTCCATGTCTGATAAAATCCTTGGTCCCATTTAAAAAGGTCTGAAACAAGATAAGTGCCTTTTTACATGTGTGTTAGAGCTTCCAGTTACAGGAACCTTCCTGGAACAGTCAATAGAACAACTAATGGCTTGTATGCTTCAAGAAAGAAGAAAAGAAAGGGTTAAAACAAGAAAAATGAGAGAGTTTCCAACAAGAGGAGGTTACATTTGGGTAGGAGCAATATCACAGCAGTGCTAGGACTTGGGTGAGTGTGTATGTGAATGCTACTTTAAAAATCCCCTACATGATAAACATAATATTTTAAAAAACATGTTAATGACCAAAAATGCATTAGTACTGGATAACGCAATGCATCACAATTACCTTTCTAGTAAGAGAAATTGATTACTTGTTTGTACAAATAATGAGTAACTCAATTAATTTTCTTGGTCATTGTTGGAACAAAGTCACAATTTGCATGAACCTTCTCTGATCATGCCTACCACTTAGCATAAACAGTCTCTACTCATTTTCACATTAAAATAATATATTTAAGATTAGCAGGAAGGGTACACCATTTGTGGGGGGGGGGGAAGCCCTCAGAATATCCCAAGAATTCCTCTTTCTTTTCAAAGATCTATTTTATCTGTTCTTTTTTTCTGTGTGTGCAAGTTAATTCTTCAGTATTTTGAATAAATTACTTCAAGTATATCAAAGTGGGGAACCTGAGGTCTTTCGTTGGATCCTAATGAACATCAGCCCCAGATAGTATATCCAATTATATGATTATAGGGGTCTTAAAATCTGTGGACCATAGACCCACGCTTCTGATGTATATAATGGGGCAAACTTAAATGAATCAATATTTCCTCAACTATAGTGGACATATAATATGTCAGCTTAATATCATCTGCTCTAAAGCATTGTCCTACTGTGGTGTCCCCTTTCCTTTCTTTGGCTCCTACAATGCTCTTGGGCCCATTCCCATTACACAATTATAGTGCTATGATTCTACTTTAACTGCCATGGCTGCCTTCTATGGAAACCTGGGATTGGCAGTTTAGGGAAGGGCATTTAGAATTCTGAGCCAGTGAGCTCCTCTTGTGTGTTACCTAACTACAAGCCCCAGGATTGTATAGGATATTGCTATGGCAGTTTAAGTGGAATCATAGGTCCTGTCTAAATGGTCAAAATAATCATCATGGTACCCTCAATAGAAGAATGGACACTAAAACTCCTAGAAATGTATGAAATGGAAAGATTGACAGTGTTAGTAGATGAAAATAAAACATTAAAAGACTTGGAGCCATGGGAGATATTAAATCCACTATGGGAAGATAAATGGGGAAAAGAAGCCAAAATAAATAAAGATTAATAAAATATAACACATTAAAGAAATATATCGATGTAAAATGAACTTATTAAGCAAAATCGTGTATTAAGAAGAAAGTAGAGAGAAGGTAGAGAAATTTAGGAGGGGGAAGGGGGAAGACAAACATAAGAAAATGAAATGGAAAAGAAAAGGAACAAGGAAGTAACGGAGAATGAATGTGAAGAAAAGAATGTATTGAATAATATGTGATGTAATGAAAGAGTAGTAAGGAATATTGTAAGAATTTTGATTAAGGTATATGATAATGGATCTATGTATGATATGCATGATGTGTATGTATGATTGGTGGTTATTTTAGTGTATGTACTTGAGGAAAATATTGAATAAAAAATTATATATATATATATATATATATATATATAATGGAATTCACTGGGAATACCATCTGTCTTAATATGAATCCACATCAATGTGTTTTATTTGGAAGGGAGCAGCAAAAAATAAAATTAAAAAAAAAAATCCAAAAACTATGCCCGGAGAGACTTCATGTTTTTTTTCTGAAGTTTTTAAAAAGCTCCATAGGGAATGTCCATTTCTGCTTGTTAAGACAATTGCATTTGCATCACATACCATATAAGAGGAAGCAGAAACCTGATTGGTCAGATGAGTGAGGGGGTGGGGCTTGCTAGGAGGACAAGTACCTGCTGCTGCCACATTGGATTTTCACCTTAGTGAGTGATTGCTAAGGTGATAAAATGGCGATTTGTATCATATTTCTCTCTCCCTCTTTTTGGTAAATGTGAAATATTGCTTGTGTGCACCATGGAAGAAGTTCTTTTTTAAAAAAATTTTTTGGGTGGCAACAGATTTTAAAATGCGAGTAATTCACTCACAGCAGCCATCTTGGCTAGAGGGCATGTGAAGTTTATGGGGGCTGTAAAACTGTTAAGACAAGTTGCACCTGCTGCAAACTGCTATTACTGAGGAGCAATCCATTTCCTCCCACCTCATATAGACGACTGTGTAGTGTGAATGGGCCACATACCTTCAGCCTACCTCCAGCAGTGCCCAGCCCTCAAATGAAGCCAATACTGCTGGTAGTTAGGTAAGAAAAACAATCTTAAACCTCAAATGTTTATTCTATTTCCAATACTGCATAAAATTAAAATTGCACATTGTATAACTAATTCAGTTTCTGATAAACTGTAGTTTTCTGCTTATTATCAAACCATTGACAGTTAATCCATTTATACTCTGATTGTGGAGGTGTGAGACCTCTTAAGCATATATAATTAATTCTTTTTCTTGCAAAGTGAAGTCAAGTTAAATCCTTTACATATAATCACAGGTTTATGGCCAACCCGCTAAAATTGTCTTAACTCAGCTTTTATGACGTTATCATTTCCCTGAACCTCTCTGATCATCACAGAGCTTTGGAGAATTCTGCCAAGTTACTTGCCAGCACTCCTGATCCCAATGATAATAAAATGATCAGTTCAGCGAAAACATACTCCCCCCTTGCCCCTAGCATATACTGAAAATTCCATGTTTTAGTTCTCTTCCAGAACCAGATATATCGTAAAGGCTGATTGCTATATGTGCATATTAAATATCACTGTCATAGACAAAAGATTGCTCTGGATGAGAACAGACTAATGCAATGGACTTCTCCTGCAGATACCTGTCACAGAAAGCCAAGCAACAGCAAAAGAGCTGGACACATCATTGTTCATTCCCTTGCTCTCTGACAACACAGAAATAGCCATGAAAGTGGGGGGGGGTTTGGCTGTATTGCATAAAAGGTTTTTTTTGGGGGGGGGACTTTGGATTGTTGCATAATTGAAAGAGACTTCTGACCCATTCAACAACTGTAAAAGTGAATTGTGATGGAGTGAGTCACATTTAACAGGATGTCAGCCATAGTTTCTGTCTCTCTGTGTTTTTGATCTTCAAGTTTTCCATTCAGTTGCTATGCATTTTGTCCCCTCTATTACCTCAGTTTTTTTCTCTTCTCCTTCCCTCCCTCCCTCCCTCCCTCCCTCCATCTCTCTCTCTCTCTCTCTTTCCCTCTCTCCTTCTCTCTCTGATAAAATGGATACCTGGGGAGTGCAAGAGATCCCAACATTTATGAGCCACATCTCCTCACCCTTAAACAGCCAAATATGCTGATGAATCAAACATCCTCTTGGGCTTAATCTATTCCTTCTCCATGTGTCATCTAGCAAAGGGTAAAAGCAGAATTCCCTTAGAGCAGTGTTTCTCAACCAGGGTTCCCTAGAACCCTAGGGTTCCCCAAGAGGTTGCTAGGGGTTCCTCAAGAGATTGTGATTGTGGGGGGTAAAGCAATAGTAGTATATAGAATAATGCTTATGCGGGGGTTCCCTGAAACCTGAAAATTATTTCAAGGGTTCCTCCAGGATAAAAAGGTTGAGAAAGGCGGCCTTGGAGGCTACTACTCAGAGGCTATTGTTACAAACTATATTTGTTTATGGTTGTCAATACATACAGTCATCAGCTGGAAAAAAAAAAGAAAAGAATTTAGAACTGGACAAAAATTGGCTACGGGACTTACCTTGGTCCCGCGGCCAGTGTTGCGGCTGGGGGAGCCCTCCCCAGCGCATCACCTGTCCTCGTGGTGGTGCCTGGGTGCTGCCATCTTGGCTGGGCATCCTCTTTCCGGCCGGCTTACGCTGGCCAGAAAGAGGATTGTAGGCCAGCCAATCGGGGAGAAGCTGCTCTTCCCCGATTGGCTGGAAAGCACAGGCCTCGACCAATCAGAGGCACGGGAGCCCCGAGGCCTCTGATTGGCCGAGGAAGGGAAAACTGCTAGCCGCAGTCTCCACTCAGGTCCAGCAGCTGGGGATAAATACCCAGCGCTTGGCCGGACCCGAGCAGTTGGCTCTTAGGAGCCAAAGACCCACCCTGCCTCCCTAAGTTAGGATAGCTTTTTGTATTAGTTAGGATCACCTTATGTGCTCTTTTATTTGCAAATGTTCTATTGTTACCTTGTCACAACTTTGAAGGGGAGTTGGCGGTGAGCATGGGGTTTTGTGATCCAAACTAGGGGTCAGGGGTCTCCGGTACCAGGACTAGGTCATCCCGGGGCATGTCGAGTTCTGGACACGGAGACCCTAGGGAGGGGAGGAGGATCCTCCTCCCCTTCCGGGTTTGGATCATGTGACCCGGTCACGTGACTTTCACATGAACAGTTAGCAGGGGCTAACCGAGTATCATCAATCAACACGGGGTATCAACCAACATGGGGTTGGTTGATATCCATCTCCACCCATGCTCAGGTGCCAACCAGGCAGCTGTCATCATCACAAGTTGTGGCCATTTTATTGCCAACCTTATTTTTTGCCAACCTTCTATCACATATTGTATCTTTTCCATGCTTTATGTACCATATTGATTATTCAATATATATCTTTCTGTATTTCCTGCTTGTTGTCTTTGCTGGGAGTCATTTGGAGGGGGTAGGGTGACCGGCAGGGGGGAACCTTCTCACCTCAGCATGCAACATTACCTTAGTTTTCCCTCAGCGAGTGGAGGAACTTTCCATTCAGAGAAGAAGATTCATGAAATGCATCCCTCCCTCCTCCTCCTCCTCCTCCTTCATTTTTCTATTTATTTCTATCCTGCCTTATTCCCAATAATGGGACTCACACTGTCTTACAAATTATTTAAATGAATAAAGATTGAAAACATATATTTTCCACACATAAAATACTCCTATGAATGACAGTAACTTTCTTTCACAGAGTGAAAACTTAGGATTCAAGCAGTGGATTACCTAGGTAAGGCTGATGCTTTTTTTTTTTTTTTTTTTTTTTTTTAGGAAAATGAATTTACCAAGACCCTTTCATAGGACTTTATCAGACCCGCCCACCCCCAAAGTCCATTATTTTGCTGGCATAACTTTTCCATTTTTATGCCAGCAAAAGAACTCCACATGCTGCACTTACCTTGCCTCCCATCCAAAGGCTTTCTGGCAATGAACAAGGAAGTGAACAGAGCTCTGTTGACTTCCTCATTCAAAATCATTAAAAATCCTGCAGATTCTCATGAGAAGACGCTCATGCGGGAGATTAAAAAACAAAACAAAAACAACACACAAAAAATTACAGAAACCATATACACACACTTAAAAACTTACAAGTAACCTGGAGAGGGTAATAAAAAGTGCATAACTTAACTCGATGTTGTAATCTTACCTGGAAGTGTTCTGGCCAGACTGGCAATTGATGCTGCATTCACGTGAGTTAAGTGGTGTGAGGTTTCAAACAGCTGAGCTATTGACAGCTGAAGACATCAATTAAAAATTATGATTTTTTTTTATAAGACATAAATGTAAAAGAGCGGCATCATCTGGTATGTGTGCCCTTTCACATTTATGTGGCATCGTATGACGCCATATTTAGTGCAACTGATAAAGTCCATACTATACAGTCATCATGCTATGTATCCACTTTAACTGCCAAACCTGCATCCTATGGGATCCTGGGGTTTGTAGTTTGGGGAGGCACTAGAGGAGCTCTCTGGTGGAATTTTCCAAATACCTCTCCCTAAACTGCCAATCCCATGATTCCATGGGATGTTGCCATGGCAATTAAAGTGGAATCATAGTACCATAAATGTGTAGCATGAAAGGGCCCCTGATTCCACACTTCTGATCTGAACATGGAGACAGCTAGAAATCTGTGAAGTTGAAGGCTTTCACAGCCAGCATCCATAGATTTTCCTTGGTTTTTTTCCAGGCTGTGAGGCTGTGTTCTGGAAGAGTTTCTTTCTGATATTTCACCTGGATCTGCGGCTGGCATCTTCAGAGAATGGTTGGTTCAGTAGGAGTGTGTAGAGTTTATATATGTATATTGTGAAACCCTGTTGGGGATTATATATAAATTTGTGTAATTGAATACTTAGTTTCTGGGTATAGAAATGCAAGGATTGCATAGAAATGCAATTGCATTGGTGTCTGTTTGGCTAATGGTTGGTTGATGAGCCATTATCTCCTGAAAATCCCCCTGTCCCTAGGTGGAATTCCTTTGTAAGTGTTGGGTTTTTATTCTATTGTTTTTCAAAACTGGGAGCCAGATTTTGTTTACTTTTAGGTTTTCGTCTTTCCTGTTGAAGTTGTCCAGGTGTTTGTCGATTTCAACCAAGAAAATTCAAGAAATGCTACACTCAATGAAGGACAAAAGAGACCCCTTCACAGCTGTAGGAGTTTACCGCATACCATACAGCTGTGGACAAGTTTACACAGGGACCATTAAACACAGTGTAAAAACACAAATCAAGGAATATGAGAGACACTGCAGACTGGGCGAGCCAGAAAAATCAGCAGTAGCAGAACATGTTATAAACCGACCTGGACACAAAATGTTGTTTAAAAACACAGAAATTCTGAACCAGGCCAACAACTGTCATGTCAGAATGCATAGGGAAGCTATTGAAATCCACAAACACCTGGACAACTTCAACAGGAAAGAGAAACCCTAAAAGTAAACAAAATCTGGCTCCCAGTTTTGAAAAACAATAGAATAAAAATGCAACACTTACAAAGGAATTCCACCCAAGGACAAGGGGATTTCCAGGAGATAATGGCCTATCAACCAGCCATTAGCCAAACGGACACTAACAATCCTTGCATTTCTATACCCAGAAAATAATCATTCAATTACACAAATTTACATATGCTCCCCAACAGGGGTTCACAATATATAAACTCCACACACTCCTACCCAACCATTCTCTGAAGATGCCAGCCACAGTTGCAGGCGAAACGTCAGAAAGAAACTCTTCCAGAACACGGCCTCACAGCCCAGAAAAAACCAAGGAAAAGCTAGAAATCTGTATATACCTTGGCTCATGATGTGTTCCATGAATAGAAAAAAAATTGTTTCACAAAATGCACACTTTGGGGGGGGGGGAGAACCATGCAGGACACATTTTGTGTATATTTCTAAAATGGATGGAAACATTTAGTCCACACGATGTCATCTTTAAATGTTTATGTCCCCAACCAAACCTGTACTTTTTAACTGATGGCTGAAGCTGACAATTGATCCCCCTTGGTGCTTTTGTGCTGGCATTGCCAGTGTGTGAAACCGCACACCATTGTACTCATGTCAGTGCATTGAGAATGGCCGGTCCGGTGCAAACACTTCCGGGTGAGATCTCAAAAGTCAGGTAAATGACACACTTTTTATGACCCTCCCCAGGGTACTTGGGATCTTTAAATTGTGTTCCTGTCATTTTAAGAAGTTTTTCTGACTTATTTTTGTTTGTTTTTAATTTCACACATGAAGAAGTCTCACAATAATCCACGGAACTTCAAAGGAGGAAGCAAAAGGAGCTCTGTTCAATTCATTTTTCACTGCCAGGGAAGCCTTTGCCAGGAAAGCAGGGTAAATGCAGTGTGTATGGGGTGTTCTTTTGCTGGCATAAAAATTGATTTTTTTATTCCAGCAAAAGAACGTTTTAAGGGGTTTGTCTGATAAAGTCCTAAGACTAGACAAGTGAATGCTGCCCTGGGGAATGAGAGGCAATAAACAGATGCAATAAACAAATAAGATTAAAAAGAGGTCAACCAGCTGACAGAAAGGATGAACAAATGTATGAAAAAGACCCAGGAAAATTACAGAAACCCCCCCCCCTCCAAGAAACAGCAGAGGTTGGAATGCAGTTTCTTTTTAAAAAAGAGTATAGCCTAAATCCTATTGTTAGACTTGACTAGAGTAAAGCCACTGAATTAATGGGCTTTACCTATGTGTTAACTCATCATTCAACAATGGACTAAATGGGTCTACTCTAGTCCGGTCTAACACACAGGATTCCAGTCTCAGTTGAGAACTAAATATAGAAGTCAGTGACTGGGATGTCCAGCTAACTCTTCTCTCTCACTGATAATATTAATTAATGGCCTACACATTTTTTCCAACAGAAAAATGAAAAGGTCATTGTATGGTTATTAAATTTTCTCAGCTTTAGAGTCTTTTGGGTCATTACATGGGATTTCAGAATAAGTATGCACTTTTTTAAAAAAAATGGAAGAAGAGCACTGAAATATTATAGTTTTGACCTTTCAAAACACTTCAGGAATTACACTTTCTATTTTCTTTCCACTTTTTAATTAAGCAAATATGTTATTCAGGGGTGCCGTTTAGGGAGAGTGTAGCAGCCTCCCCTTTCTGATCATTTGTAATTATTTCCTAGTGACATTTATAATCATTATGTGGGAAAATGTGTAACATAAATAACATGTATTTTTAAAACAATTTTATCACAATTATAGTGAAGAGCAGGCCTTTGGTCCTTTCTGTGAATCCTGTTCCTCTCCTGTAGCTCAAACCTCTTCAATACCTGCTGACTCCTGGATGCCTTGGTATTAAGCCACATGTAAATTTCTTCACAAATTCATACATTCCAAGTTTTCTTTCTGCTGGGTAAGACTACTAAAGTCCTCCCCCTTCAAAAAAAAGTCAGTAGTTTTTAACATTTAGAGATTTGGGGAGAAGCTTTTTGCAAAGTTTCTTTCTACAAAGTTTGCTTTTGTACAAAATACAGGTTTTATTTCACACAATGTAACCTTTTTTGTGTGAAATACATTTTTATGCACACCTCCCCCCATTTTCTATTGTTTCTGATTATGGGGAAAACTCATCTTTTCATTCTCCTGTAGTGGTAAATATTTGGCGATATTTGTCAGTTTTAAGGAAACATTGTTTTGATGTGTCAAGGTAACCTTTCTTGTCAACAGAAGAACATTTCCCTAGTCTGTACACACTTTCTATGGTTTATTAATTAATTAATTAATTTAACATTTTTATTTTAAAAGGTTTCAAAAATTTAACTTTGGACAAGGTAGATCAAAACCAAGAAACAAAAATCTTAAAGCATATTTAAAAGATGTTTATCCTAGCCAAGAAGACAAAATTCATGAGGTGTAGAAATCAGCATTAACCAACATCAGCAACCTTTATCATAGACTAATAAAGCATTCCATATGGTGACAACCCCATCTGCTTTACCAATTTACATTAGTGACAATTTCTTCAAAAAAGACAACTTTCTCAAGTCCAGATGTATGTTACCCCTTCTAAAGACATTATCCTTTCTAAAGATTTCTATAATAAGAACTCTCATCTGCATTTAAATGCTTGTGCTAAAAATTAGAGTTGGAAACTCTTGAAAAATTATAAACCTTTAAGAAGACAAATTAGACAAAATATTGCATAATAATTCACTGTTTTCAGAGCTTAAAAGCAACTGGCTAATTAACTCGTTAAATTATTGATTCATCTCCTCCCCCTCCCCCCCCCAATAATGTGGTCTAACTCACTAGATTTCATGATTAATGTCAAACTTAATCCCATCTTTTACTGCGCTGGTTAATTTTAAAACAGAATTCATTAGAATGGGTGGCTCTTCCCCTGACAGATTCAGTAAAACAAGAAGCTCTAAGGAGAAGAAGGATTAGGATTTGAGGTAATGCATTACATGTCTCTCTTGGTAGGCAGCAGAACCCGGCAAAAGAATAGCTGGGAACCTATTGAAGATGAATGGTCTTGTTTGGTTTCTCCTCCTCTCTTTTCCTCTCCTTTCTGCTTTCTACCCATTCATGCAATGTGATGAGTTTGGAAAAACAGAATTATGAGTATGAAGCCAAAATATGCATTTACCAAAACCTACACCTTTATCTTCCCCCACTCTCTCTGGAGATTATCAGATCGGAACACAAAAAGTATTCCTGTCCCACAATCTCCAATCCTGTCTCTGTCTTGGCACAATAACCCTCCCCGTCAGACTCACCTTATTTTCCGCCAAAAGGCACCCCAGGCATGAACAGAGCTCTAATGGAGCTCCATTCACTTCCTGGACTGAAATCCCGCCCATTCTCATGAGAAGATGCAAGTGTGGGAAATTCAAAAAGAAAAAGAAAAATACACACAAAAAGGTATTTAAAAACACATAAACACACTAAAAAAAAAACAACAAGTAACCTTATGAACTCCCTTATGAACAAGGGAGGTTCATAAAAAGAGGGTAGCCTACCTTGTTTTCGTGATCCCACCCAGAAGTGTTCTGGCAGGACCGCCCATTGATGCTGGAAGCACAGCAGGACAATGGTGTGAGGTTTCAGACACCAGCCATGCCAGCATCAAAATGGGACAGCTCAGCCCGTCAATAAAAAGACATGCCAGAATAACAACAGCGGAATGCAAAAGGATGACATTGTGTGATATGGGTGTCCTTTTGTGTTTCGCTGTCATTATTCTGGTGCCACATTAGCTGCATCTGATAATCTCCTCTCTCTCTCTCTCTCTCTCTCTCTCTCTCTCTCTCTCTCTCTCTCTCTGCCTTCAAGTTGCCTATCAACTGATGGCAACCCCATGATCCTTCAATGCTGACATTGTTACTCACACAATACTGTGCACCTGTGTAATTAAGTGGAAAGTTTTCACTACATCCCACCTACTTATGAGTAAACGTGAAGGGCAGTGGTTAAGATAAACAACTCTTTTGGCTCCAAAGTAATTGATCCATCCTCACCAAACTCTCTTGTTTTTTTCTCTCTCTTCCCACCTTGTTTTTCTCTCTTCCTTCCTTCTCCCATTCTGCTTTTCACTCTGCTCCTTCTTCAGTGGATCACAGAGGAGTCTGGTAAAGTTGGAGCCAAAAGATACAGTTTGATAAATTAACACACTGTCATTCCTCCCTATGTATTCCTTTTAAAAATAAACTCAGCAGTAGTCCCATTCAGTTAAATGAGCAAAACTATGCTTTACTGATTTTATTTCCTGATAGGATGTACAGAGGCAAACAGCATGCAGTGATTCAGTTGAAGAGAGAAATGTTTTGCTTATGCTCAAAGGAACTACAATTCTCCTCTTTCATTGACTGATCTTTGTAACTAGCCATTTATTGATGCACATGCTGTGCATCAGTGTTCTGTAGAAAAAAAAAAACCTATCATTCCTTCCTAGCCTTTAATACAGGGATGGGAATCAAGTGGCTCTGGATATGTTGTTGAACTACAACTCCCAACTGTCCTAGCCAGCATAAACAATGGTGAGGAATGCTGGAAGTTCTGGTTCAATAATATCTGGCAGGGGAGAGACACAGAATTCTCACCCCTGCTTTAACATCACTCCTTACAAACTTTTAATAAACAAGGTATTGGAAAGACAAGTAAACAATGAAACCCTCCATGCCATTTTCTGTAAATTCTAAAATGAGCAACTTAAAAAAACAAGTTAATGGGCAATAACTTAACTAATTAAATGAATTCAGTTAGTAGGTTTAATAGTAAAGAATGAATTTCCCAATTGCTAACATTTAAAATTATTGAAATAGTTTTCAAACCTAGAACTTCAAACTCTGCCTTTTTTTTTAAAAAAAAAATCTCTTTTCTCTGTATCAAAATAATTTCCTTAAGTGAGCTGTTGAAACTGTTCTATACTTGCTTTAAAATTTGTTTCTTAAGTTCTTTCAGGGGGCTTCCCCGTGCTGTGTTCATGTGGCATTGCAATTTGTAGAAAGCAAACATGTAACAGTTACTTTTTAAAAGACAACAATGCCATGACTGACATTTGTTTCAATTTGTCCAGGTTCTACACACTCAAGTCTCACAGTTGTTTGCCAGTGAGTTCTCATGCAAAGCCTGTTCACCCTTAGTTTTGTTATGAGAAGGCTTTCTACTGAAAGAAGCCTTCTATTGAAAATAATAAAGGGACTTGTAGTGCATGACCACCACACATGCATCTGACTAAAGGCCAGTAGAAGAATTAAAAGGTTCTACCTAGAATGCCCATTGTACACAACTCTGGATCATGTAATTAGCATCCAAAGCAGCATCTCAAATGAGTGATAAACATGGTTGTTGTTGTTGCTGCTGCTGTTCTTGTTATCAGACACAGCTGACAACAAACCTAGTATCAACAACTTAATTTCAGAAATAAAATATTTTCAAATCCAATAATGTTAATGAGATAATTAAACATGTGCTTCAAATCTCTCCCATCACATCAGTGGTGCTTAAAAGAACCTGATTTTGGCTGGGTTATGCACAATGTGAATAGCTCATCCATGGGTTAACATTACTTACTTTTCTTATTGGAATTTTGTAGCCTTTAAAAATTTTGAGCCTACGCAGTATCCTTGAACTATCTTAATTAATGTGTGAGATTTGCAGTGATTACTAAAATAAAGAGAACAACAGACTGTACTCTTGTTTCCCAATTAGTGTAATTGCTGTTCCTTAGGAAAGAAATGTGAGGAAGATGAATTGTCTTTCAGAGATTCAAAGAAGCTTGAATCTGTCACTGCTCACAAAGCTAATGTAATGTATGTTGCATTTAATGAGCTGGAAGGTCTTAATTTTCAATCTTTTGTTTAACCTGCATTAAGAGTTCTTTGACTATGGATCTTTCTATTCATGTGCTTCAAAAAGTGAAACACATAATGCAACAAATAATATTTTATCTTGTTTGTCGCATTGCAATTATTAATACTGTCACAGTTATGCAAAATATTTTGCTTTTAGTTCAGTAAGGGATAATTTAAATGCTGGATGGGTTAAATACCAGTAAGCCAGACCATAATCTATTCATTAAAGCTGCTGTTTGCCAGAAGGTGATATGTTCTTTGTGAACATGTTAAAAGAAACTGAACCCCTTAAAAAACAATATAATTATGAGAAATTAATACTTGGAAGACAGAAAATACATAGGTACAATATTTTGATTTAGAAGAATCATATAGTACACTCCAGTAGAACCTACACCAGCACAGAAATGTGTGAATAGCATGGTTCCTTCATGTAAAAAGTGTCCTGCATTAGAAAATATCCATCTGGTGGAGGACTAGGGGTTGTCTAAATGGGAAAAATACTCCTCATGGAATGTGAGGAGAAGATGACCTATCTGGATGACAATCTGTGTTGTTTTGCCGTATTGTGAAGGAGGGAGGGGGGGCAAAAATGACAAAAACTCTGCAGGAAAAGCTTTCATGGCTTTCCCTGGAGGTTTTTTAAAAAAAAAAACTCTGAGGGAAATGTGCACCCTGATCATTAAGAAAACTGGGTGAGTTATTACATGATCTGGAGGGGGAAGAACTGACCTTCTGATTGGTCGGGGGTGCACAGGTGTGATCCTGCACTTTTCTTTTCTTTTCTTTCCTTTTTGTTTGGACAAGGCAGACGGCAGCCCCAGAGAGGAGGAAGAGGAAGAACTAGGAAAGGGAGGACAGCTCTCTCCTCCTATTCCCCATGGGCCCCCTCAGTGCCACCATAGTGGGGATTTGGGAAGGGAGGAATGCTCCTCCTCCTCTCCTCCCTGGGCACCCTCAGTGCCACTGTTGTGGGGATTGGGAAAGGGAGGAGGGCTCCCTCCTCCTCTCCCTCCTTCCCGTGGCTGCTGCTTCTGCCACAAAGCTTATGGGGCCCAAAACAACCATTAAGCCACATTGCAGTTGCTGCAATTTGACATTATTGCAGAGCAGTCCATTTGAGGTGGGGGGCTTGTATAGATGGGTCCTAGTCTAGAAGCATTCAACCCTATGCTGATATTTTTCTGAGTGTAAGAAGCTTTATTGTTTTTACCACAGGAGAATATTCAGATATCCAATCTTTAGCTTTAATTTCAAGGACTGACATTCTGTTTGGTCATTAGCTGTTTTAAAAGTGGACACACAAAAAATATATACATACTGATAAGAGCCATGATTAGATCAAGAAAACACAGGATAGTTGGTTGATTGGCTAGATGACAGAGAGAGAGGTAGGAGATTCAAAACAATTGTATGTCATGGGGAAGGACCATCAGAAAAAATACAAACCCAACATGATTGTAATATGTGATTTTTGAACAAGTCAGAAACACACCAAAAAGTCAGAAAGGATCCTAACATTCCTTCTTACATGGCATGTGTGATAGGACCCCTTTCCTCTGGGGTGAGCCAAGACTATCTAACCACTTGTGACCCATAACATACCTTGGTAATGATGAGATGTATTGAATATGATGTTTGGAATTTGCAAAATGCTGCTCTGCAGAGCAAGGCCTGCCTTATGTTACCTGCAGATCTCCTGAACATGAAGTGAAACATGCAAAAAAAAAAATGCCCCTTACCACTCAAGCAGCCTCCAGAGCAGTAACAAGGCTGCTGTAGAGCAGGGGGTCAATTTCAGACACCGTCCCTCTCTTGGCGTTGTCAGTGACTGTTCCAGCTAGCATCGAAGGTGGCCATGCTAGTTTTCACTCACAGAAGTTGTCCGTGAGTAAAAACTAGTGCGGCCGGCTTCAATGCTAGCCAGAACAGTCACAGATGATGCTGAAAGAGGGATGGCATCATCTGAAATCAACCCCCTGCCACGCAGCGGCCTCGTTACTGCTCCGGAGGCTGCTTGCGTGGTAAGGGGCATCTGAAAATGTCCCTAGTCTCGACCCTCCCTATATTGCAAGGGTACACAATTAAAATGGTTTGGTGGTTATTATTGTTGGAGCTAATCCTTGGACATAGGAAACAGCCCTTATTTGGGGAAAATTAGCACTCCCCCGCCCCCTTGAGCAGGGTACTTCAGAAAGAAGGTTTTATTTTTATTTTCCCCTTTTTTGGCTATGTTGCTGCCAATATGACTCAACCAAGCATCATTATCTGACACTAGCCTTGTTTAATCATCAGAGCCTTGACAGAATAGCAGGACTGGGAAATGTGATTCTTTGGTTCAGGAGACATAACACCCAAACTACAGGCTGTATTTCATGTCATCTACCTTCAAGTACATCCAATGCATTTCAAAGAGACTTTTAAATGAAGGCTTTATCAATCTGAAACATCACATGTCCTCGAGCTTTTCTTACAAAGCAACAGTGCCAATGTTATTGACTTGAATTTGAATGCCAATTGATGGTAATGGCTAGAGATAAGTTACAGTAAGTGATGTGTTTGAGCAGCTTGATGTGAATGCACATTTTGGATGAGAAATCTTTATATGAGAGTTGTTGGTCCTCCATCCCTTTGGAACCTGATATTTACTTAACAAGTACCATCAAGTCCCAGCAAAGGGCAAAATATCATTATGTATTTCACAATAGTTGGTTCAGGTGTTAAGTATTCTTAACTCTGTTATACACATCAGGTGTGTTCCACAGTGATCATGCCCTTTGGGGGGGGTGCCCAAAAGACCAGTTTGTCTGAGTGTGGCTAATTTGTTACCCTAAGAGGTGGGAGATCTGTGGGGAGCCCACCTGTGATGCCAGCTTCTAAGTTAATGTATGGGGAATTATTAACTCAAAGTGGCTGGCTTGCAAGAGGAGGGTAACTTCAGGACCTTTTCACCTATGTATACCAGTACTCACTGCAGAGAACTCCAGTTTGAAGTGAAATAAAGTGTTTTTTATAGGAAATAGCACCAACTTAACTTGCACATGCAATATACGCCCCTAAGAATGATACAAGGCTATCAGAAAGGAAGTGTGGAAGGTTGGAAAGAGAGTTAATAGTCTTGAAGGGAAGAGAGTTCTGTGTAGCGAAGGGGCTCAGTCTGATGTCTGAGGGTGGTACAGGGAATCTGACAGAGAGTTGGGTCCTTCTGTGGCACAGCTTGCTATTGTTTAGGCTGGGATATTTATAATACATTTCATGCCTTGAAGGTGCATTTTGACTACTAAAATGGCTAAATGACTCTCCCATGGGAGGAACAAAGGATAATGAAACTCTACTGATTATCTTAGATGGTTGGGAGATAGATATGGACGGGTTTATGACAAGCTCACTTTGTAGGACGGGAGGGGGTTCCAAGGGATTTTTCCTGGGAATTTGGGTTGTGCAGTCACTTGATTGTTCTGGATGTTTGACTCACTGCCAAGAGTCTCAAGAGGGAATTAACACATACCTCCTTAATAGTTTTGTTTACTAAGGGCTTCCACTTAATCCTAGTTTGGGTGTGATTACTAAAAATATTTCTAAAGTACCTTCCCAGGTTCTTGTGACTTCCATCTGACCTCACTTTGGATCACCCTGGTCTACCTGACTCCTTCGAAGTGTCCAATATTGCCAATTATGAGATATTATAGGGAGGGGGTATTAGGGCATGGTAACAAATTTAGTCAATTTTAGTGTTCACTAATAAAATTTCATAATTTCAGTACTCTATCTTATTCATCCTTAAAATTTGTTGTTACCCTTTTATTTTACAAGGTATTGAGCAGAGCAGTTAAAGTGGAACAGTAACACCATAACACTGTAGTGTGAAAATCTCCTATGTCACTTTGGTGTACTGTAAAAAGATGGTTGTTGTCATCCCTATTTTAGACACCTGGGTATATGTATGGTGTTATTGTACATGCTAACAGAAGCCCAACACTGCCAACACTTGCTCCTTCAATTTTCTATATGGATTAGTGAGTACAGATATCCTAACTATAGGCACGCCTTCCTGCATTTACTATTCCCGAAATGCTCAGCACTTTCAAACTACTTGCTCTACAGGGGAAAGCCTTGCTACAGTAGATGAAGGCTCCCATACCCTCTATTCCAATTTACAGGTCAAGAGCACAAAGAAGGTAAAGTGAAGCCATTAATTATTATTAATCTTTGAGCTAAACTGGCCTTGGGGATACATCTGAAAGTGAGACAGCTGCTAACAGTAATGCAGGACAATTCACAGAGCAGAAAAATGCCACTAAGCATAATCCAACTTAGTTTCTTCTTAACCTTGTGAAGCAGCAGTGGACCAAAAGATATTTTTGATGTTATAGTTTTCTGTAATGCTGCACAAACATAAATGGAATGGATAAGAGGATGTAGGTAAGAGCTATCATCTTTCACTGGCCTTACACTTGAATAGATACATATAGCTTTTTACAATATTAACAACTCAGACCTAATGAGATGATATAAGTGTTAAGCAGCTACAATCTGCAGTGTCTTGTATGATGGAGGGCTTCTACAAACTGAGAGTTGGTATCAGTGGTGAGTTCCAACTGGAGTAGAATTACCAAATCAATGACAACTTAGTAAATTAACACTTTTCTAAGTTCAGATGATCCCTTGTGTCTACTCTGTATGGGGTTGTCATGCTGCCCCTCCTCTCTCTGTGTGCATAGACACCAGAACAGCATGGAGAGGAAAGGCTTGCATGTGTTTACAACCAGTTCAGGAGTGCTCCTGTTGAGAACTCGGACCCTGATCCCTCTGAGACACACTATAAAGTTTCTTCTAGCCTGGCAATCCCTTATAACTATATCTCTCCTCATGTAAGCTGCCACCACCCAGACACAGTATTTTATCAGCTCACTGGGAGACTGCATGAAGTTCTATGGTTAACCAGTGAAACTACTTGCTTTCTTAAAATGTTACCAACCCCCCTTCTCTATCCCCAGAGAAGATATAATAATATAATAATAAAATTTTATTTCTATCCCGCCCCTCTGCAACGCAATCGGGGCGGCTTACAATATAAAAACTCCATAGTCCCAGTACCCTAGCCCACCCCCCCTTAAAACAATATTAAACTATAAAAGATTAAAAACATACAGTAAATTAAAGATATATAAATTAGAAATATTAAAACATACAATAGGTTTTTTTTTTTTAAAAAAAAATGATTACAGCTCAGGGAGGACAGCTGAGTCTTGGGCCGGGATAGTTATTCAGGAAAGGCCTGCCGGAAAAGATCCGTCTTGACAGCTTTTTTAAAGCCGTCTAAGGTGTTAATAAGACGGATCTCGTCCGGCAGGCCATTCCATAATCTGGGAGCAGCAGCGGAGAAGGCCCTCTGGGAGGTCACCGACAGCCTTGTTTTCATAGGCTGTAACAGATTCCTCCCAGAGGACCGAAGTGCGCGGGGAGGGTCGTACGGAAGGAGGCGGTCCCGGAGATAAGTTGGACCCAAGCCATGCAGGGCTTTAAAGGTTATAACCAACACCTTGTACTGTGCCCGGAAACGAATAGGCAGCCAATGGAGAGCTTTTAGCACAGGTGTTATATGCTCTCTTCTGGAAACACCAGAAATCAACCTGGCTGCCATGTTCTGAACTAATTGAAGTTTCCGAGTTAAGCACAAGGGTAGCCCCATGTAGAGCGCATTACAGAAATCCAGACGGGAGGTTACCAGTGCATGTACCACAGTTTCGAGGTCCCTAGTTTCCAGGCAAGGGCGCAGCTGGCGTATCAGCCGAAGTTGATAACAGGCACTCCTGACCGTCGCATTTACCTGATTAGTCATCTGGAGCGACGGGTCCAGGAGCACCCCCAGACTGCGAACACAGTCTTTGGAGGAGAGTGTAGTTCCATCCAGGACTGGAAGTTGTATTCCCAGACCTGGTTTCGGGCCTGTAACTGTTAGTACCTCCGTTTTGTCTGGATTCAGTCTCAATTTGTTTTTCCTCATCCAGTCCATTACTGCTTTAAGACAATCATTGAGAGGAGAGATGCCATCTGAAGTCGAAGCTGATGACCGAGACATGGAGAAGTATATCTGGGTGTCATCAGCATACTGATGACAACACACTCCATGCCTCCGAATGATCTCTCCCAGCGGCTTCATATAGATGTTAAATAGCATCGGGGACAGGATGGCACCCTGAGGAACGCCACAGTTAAGCTCTATTCTGGTAGAGCAGCTGTCCCCGAGCCTCACCCTCTGGGATCTGCCCGAGAGGAAGGAACGGAACCACTGCAAAGCAGTGCCTCCAATTCCTAACCCCCTCAGGCGATCCAAGAGGATGGAATGGTCTATTGTATCAAAGGCCGCTGAGAGGTCCAGGAGCACCAACAGGGTCACACTACCCCTGTCGATACTCAAGCGGAGGTCGTCAGCCAGAGCAACCATGGCAGTCTCCACTCCATATCCTGTCCTAAAGCCAGTTTGAAATGGATCTAGATAATCGGTTTCATCCAAGACAGCTTGGAGTTGGGAAGCGACCGCCCTCTCAATCACCTTGCTTAGAAAAGGCAGCAAGGAGACTGGTCTATAGTTGTTCCTGTCCAAGGGGTCCAGGGAAGGCTTTTTCAGGAGCGGCTTAACCGCCGCTTCCTTCAGACAGGGTGGAACAGACCCCTCCCTGAAGGACGCATTGATAATATCCCTGAGGAGTACTCTCGATGCATCGCCCCCTTGGGTGGCCAGCCAAGATGGACAGGGATCGAGGGGACAGGTCGTCTTTCTCACTCTACCAAGGAGTTTGTCCACGTCATCGGTACTCACAGATTGAAGCTGATCCAATAAAATTTCATCAACGGAGTTGCTGGACACCTCATCTATAGATTCTGTCATAACACTGGCATCTAAGTCGGCTCTTATCCGAGAGATTTTATCTGCAAAGTGGATATTAAACGCATCACAGCAGGCCGTTGTCGGGTTAAGTAAGGGGTTCTGCGCAGGTGGAATCTGCGTCAGCTCCCCCACCACCCTAAACAGTTCTGCTGGACGGGACTCTGCAGACGCAATACGTGCAGAGGAGAAAGACTTCTGCGCTGCACGTATTGCCTCTCGATAAGAATCAAGGAAATTCCTATGACGAGTCTTGTCGGACAAGAGTCGAGTCTTCCGCCAGGTGCGCTCTAGTCGTTGTCCAGCCTGCTTCATCTTCCTAAGCTCCTCTGAATACCAGGGCTTACGGTTAGGAGCAGGCTGGAAAGGACGTTTGGGAGCGATTGTGTCGATAGCCTTGGTGAGGTCGGTGTTCCAAATATTAACCAAAGCTTCAACAGAATCACCGGCGTTACCAACCATTAAACCCTCCAAGGCTTTCTGGAATCCAATTGGTTCCATTAGCCTTCGAGGGCGGACCATTCTAATGGGTCCACCACCCCCGGTGGGGCAGACAGTGGCTCTTAGCTCCATCTTGACCAGGAAATGATCCGTCCATGACAATGCGGCGGTTTTAATAACCTCCGCCCACGGATATTCCTGTTCCGTACTAAAGGCCGCATCGAGGGTATGACCTGCACAGTGAGTAGGCCCGACAACCAATTGGGATAGGCCCATGTTTGTCATGGATTCCATGAACTCCCGAGCTGCACCAGTTAGATTTAGCAAGCTGGTCTCAAGTGGGATGTTGAAGTCGCCAAGAACTAAAAGTCTGGGCGACTCCAGCAGCAACTCTGAGACCAACTGTGTTAGCTCGGTTAGGGAGTCTGTTAGACAACGGGGTGGCCGGTACACTAACAGAATCCCTAAGCTATCCCTGGACCTCAGGCTTAGGTACATACACTCGATGTGGACTGTGTTCCGGATAGGCTTCCTGGTCAAGGTTAGATTGTTTTTATGAACCAGAGCCAAGATATCCAGAACCAAGATATCCAGGACCAAATTAAGGCACGTGTAAGCCGTGGCTTAGTAGGAAAATAGAAAAGCTTATGTTTATTCAAGTAAGTTTAAGACAAGTTCAAAAGGTAAATCACTTCATGAAGAAAACACTTTTTTCTCCATGTTAAAGCTTAAGGTTACAGAGATACAGAGCATCCATACATTCAGTCAAGGGCGGGGGGAAGTAATCCCTAAACAGCTAACTAAACTGTTCCCTACACAAAAGAAAAAATACTTACATTACAGAAGTCTATGAAGGTTAAATCTGGTACCCAGGTTTGGCTGGACAACATGCTTATGCTAAGCCAGGCCTCAGCCATGTGCTCACTCAGAGCCTTGTTCTCTGAGGTACATCCATCCCTTCAGAGTGCTTCCTTTGTCTCTCCTTTGCTTCATAGCCAAGGCAAAGTATAAAACCTTTCCAATTTACCATTCCTAAATTCTTATTGCCTAGTTCAGTGTCTGGAATGTGATGTCATGATGATGCTATCTCAGGAGATGACCTCCACCTCCCACCTTGGTCTTAACCCTTAGTTTACCTGGTTATGCTGATCAGACATTCCTGTTTGCAGATAACAGAAAATGTAGTCCTTGCAGAATGATGGGAGTTCCATCCCCTTTGCAAGATGATGGAACTGCCTTCATGACAGGCATTATGCCTGTATATCCTAAGCCTGTATATTGAATCCTCAGTTGAAAATGCCCACTGTTGCAAGGAGTGCTCAGGCAAAGTCCTATTTAAAGATAAGGGCCTTGAAGTTATCCGTTAACAGCACTTAGACAACATGCTGAACAGACACACAGGCCATCTGGTCAAACTCTTCCCCACTGTGTGCTGCATTATAATATTATTGTATACTGAACTGCAGTCCTCCCACAAATTTTCTTCTATATTTATAACTCAACAGATATTTTATGCAAATCTTTCTTCTCTCTCTCTCTCTCCCCCTCTCCCTCCCTCCTTCTGTGTATGTGTGTGTGTGTGTGTGTGTGTGTGTGTGAGTTTGTTTTAGTGATGCATAAACAGCCACCCTGCATTGAAGACCTTTGGATATGCAAGGGGAATCTTGGCATGACCTGGGAATACCCCCCAGATCCTACTAAAGATCCAGATCAAATGATAACACTAGTACCTAACAGTACCAGAAGCTTCAGTGCATGTTGTTTGAGGTCTCCTCAGCACACAGGCTGGATTCCACAATCTATTTTAGAGTTTCCATGGAGCTAAATGAATTCATGTCTGGCTCTGTCAAAACTTGCCTGATTAGAAATAATTGATGAGATCTGCTCATCGGTACTACTGGTGTCACTCCCACCCCCCCACCCCAATTTTGCACAGCGAATTTAAATGTGAATTTGAAGGGACCTACTCAGATAATATATTTGTAGCCATTTCAAGGCTAGGCAAAAGAGTTCCCATAAGAATAATTAAAATGTTGGGGAACCAGAGACCCAATACTACTAAAATAAATCTCAGTACTAAAAAAAGATAAGATGTTTCTTTTCTTTTTCTTTTTTCTTTTAAATGAAGTCTACATTACCTTCTTAGGAGTGAAAACTGCTGTGACAGCAGCATTAAACAAAGTCCTGGATGTCATCTATGTAAATGTTGTGTACAGAAGACCTGACTGAGTACACGTAATGTCTCATCTTAAAGTATTTTGAGGAACACTTTTACTTTAAAGGTAGCTAAAAGTCTCACATTGTCACAGCTAGACTTTCAGTCTGGAGGCCTGAAAACGGAATCTTAGGGGTCAGTTACACGGCAGATTTTAATGCGGCAATTTGTGCTTTAGTGCTTTTTTTGCACCAGTGCTGGATAGTTTAGACGATTTATGGGGGATTCAGTTGCATTGTTTACTTTTTTGCTTTTTGGTTCAGATGGGCAAAGGTGTGTGGGGGGTGCCTGCCTGCCTGCCTCTTAAATGCCTTCCCACTTAAAGCCACTCACTGAAAACACACACAGTTGACAGAGGAGGGGCTTGATGGGGAGGAATAGCTCCTCTGTGACTGAAGGGGTTTTAATTGCAGGCATTCCTCAGAAGGGGAAAAGAGACCATAAGTTTTCTGTATACAAAGCAACAGTATCACTTTTCACAGCTTCATCTAAGCTAGAGAAAACCAAAGCAACTAAATAGCAGGAGGGGGGAGGATTAATGACAAAGGATGGAAAGAAAAGAATTATCTTTGCTCTGCATTTCTCCTGAGTAGACTGTTTTCTCTCCCTTTCTTGTGCCTGCGCTATGTGCGTGCACACACGCACACACACACACACAAAACAATGATCTATCGATAGCTCAGCTGGTGGAACATACACACAGAGAGAGGGAGGGAGGGATGGGCAGAGGAACAGTAATTATGCTAGATAGCAAGGCAGCTGGCTAGATCTTTTCTCATCTCTCGTAAGTTCACTCCCTCCCTCCTTGGGTAAATTCAACCAATCACGTCTAGTTCTGGTATGGCAATTTTGAAAAGACTGCTGACTGTTTCCACGGCCATAAGTGCAATGGTTGTTCCCACAGTTGATAATGCGCTAACTTGCATTACTTTTCAAAAAGTTTGGGAAAACAGAGAAAGCTTATACTGTGTGACTTATGGTTTGTTTGGGTTTTTTTTTTTTTGGTTTTTTTTGTTTGTTTGTTTGTTTGTTTTTGTCTCCCTCCTTCTGAATATGGCGACTTTTAGCCGAAAGATATGGAAACTATTAGGACTCTTGGCGAATTCTTAGAGGATTTATTTTGCCATGTAAATGGCCCCTTAGTCTTTGGGAGGTCAAGCAGATCTCCTTAGTAGGACACACCCTGAAAATTTATTTAGCTTTACAGTAATACTTCCTCAACTCCTATTGGGTTGAGGGCCTGAAAACTCAAGTCAGGGACAGATTTCTGCAGTTGTGACTATGTGGAATAAAGTTCCTGAACAACTCTTAACCCCTCCTTCAAGTGTACTTTCTTTCTGGTCTACAGTGCAATCTTAACTGAGCAAGAGGGCCAACGGTCAGCTGAAGCAATATTAGGCTGGCTGAAGCTATACTGAATCCAAACCTTAGCCTTCCAGGATATGTGTGGCTCTGGCCAATGCAATGGGACCCAGAAATTTTATTTTGGAGAAGCTCGTATTGGTTTCCATGTGTTGGAAATAACTTAGGCCAACTCGAGCCTTGGTCTAACTTTGTGCCAGCACTGGGGCAGTGTCTCTGGGCTGAGCGACATTTGGATGTGGCGTAACTTGGCTCCTCCCCAACTCTGCCCCTTCTCCTTTTCCCTTTTGTCCCTTAGGATGGCTGATCTCAGCCCTTGGGCCAACTGGTCTCTCAGTTGGCTGCTCTCTGGGATCAGCTGGCATAAGGGGGTTATACTGGGATAAAGGGAATTCAGTCAGCTTAGGGCCAGTTCATCCAACACAAGTGCCTTATACCTCATCCTAACCCACTACAGCTGGTCTATTAGGATTACACTGTAAGATTGGAAATTCAATGTTTATGTATTATCTATTAAGGTAAGGATATTTAAGGCATTTTTTCCTATGGTAAAATAGTATTGAATGCCAAGGAAGAGAACATCAGAAAGCAATGCTTTGCTGAACATCTTGCCAAAGATGGATGGGTTTATGGTTGGCTAACATTGTCACCATTTTGTATAGAAGATATTTAAACCATAGATTTTAAAGACACATTTCTGTCAGAGTTGGGAGGTTTTCAAGTAGGGTGCTGTGAAAATGTTGGCTCCAGCAGAATTCAAGCATGTTCACTGTGGTTCAGTATTTTAAAGTAAGGTGATATTTCAACTGGATCCTTAGGTTCTTGCTTTTGCTCGCATAGAAGAACATTTGCCACTCTTCATTATCAAACATATTCTGTATCATACAAATATGTATTTTTGTCACTGGGAGAATAGAAGTTGTAATGTGCCATCTTTTACACTGGCCTTTGTACAGGTATACTAGGTCTTGCTTTCCTGGAGATTTCTTTAAAATAAGAGCTGTTTTGTCTCTGATTAGTAGTATTTCCGACTTTGCAGATTAAAATAATCCATCATAAATAAGGTTGCTACTTCCTATGTTTGATAGTAGAGGGTGGCAGACAAAGAAATCATCTTTACCCTTGATGGCCTGGACCTGTAGCATTATATTTTATATATAAATTTAAATATAAATTCACTACATATTTATTTATGTGGAGATGAGTACTATTTCCTTTCTTTTGACCCTTTTTTTTCCTTATCTTTTTTTCAGACTGTGATTGTTGTAAGGAGCATTGCATAATTCAAAGTAAATGTTAGCCACATTGAGACTTCAGAAGAGAACAGGGAATGACTCAAGCAATCATGTGATTGACACAAATATGTTTCTTTTGTCACAGGCAAAGTTGACCACATAGTCTAATATCCAGGTGAGCTTAGTCAATCAATCAGCCCCATCAAACAGCAATTTTCAAGTAAGCACTTATCCACTTTCTGGCTGCTGTGCATGTGCACTTGGCGCACATCACAGTGCTTCCAGATAGTTATGTAAATTTACTCTATGCCTAGATGTAATTATTAGTTAGTAAAATGAGAAAAGCAGTTTAAATGATTTGACAAATAACTCCAAAGCCACAAATCAACTAACAAACCCCCACACACATGTAAGTGCCCAGAATCCAGATACAGAAGTATAGGCATGTTCCTATAGCTATATAAGGATTCTAAGGTTCGTCATGGTAGAGCCCAACGCCCAAGGCAGTGGAATATATTCCAGGAATTAAGGCCCTGTCCTAAGTGAGGCCCCTTCTGATTTGTTGGAGACCACACAGTCTAACCTAGTTGCTCAAGGTAAAGACAAATTATTATGGGAACAGAATTTATTGTGAAGGCTCCATGCCTTGCTTCCATCAAGCAAGAAGAACTGGTACAGGTCTCTGGACTTTATCTACTAGAGACCATAAGTGACAGTACCACTACTTCTGTATTTAAGAAATATCTGTTTGGCCCTAAAAAAGATGGGCCTTCATGAAAATGCCCCTAATAGCAGCAAAATGGTTAAATGCACTACCCTACATATGTTGGGGTTCTATTTTAAGTTGTTTAATTATTTTTTAAATCTTATATTTATATTTTTATTAATGGCTATTGTTTTTAATTTGTATTGTTTTACATATGTTGTTAGCCCCCTTGAGTTCCTTTATTGGGAGAAAGGTGGGATATAAACGAATAAAAATATAAAATAAATAAAAAATTAGCCAATATGGGAAAAACAAATTTCATCCTTCCCAAATTTGGCCTCATGGTGTGTGTAATTTGAAACTCCATAATTTAGTACAAAACACAAGAGACTTTAACTTGAACGCAGCTATCTTAATAAGAACAAACAACAGAGTTTTCTTTTGCCCTTGCTCCCTGGGGAAACAGGTGTGTGTGTGCGTGTGTGCCTTCAAAGTCATCTGTCAACTTATGGTGACCCCAAGAATTTCATAGGGTTTTCTTAGGCAAAGAATAATCAGAGGTAGCTTTACCTGTTCCTTCCTTTGAAATATAGCCTACAGCACTTGCTATTCATTGGTAGTCTGCCATCCAAGTAGTTGTCTCCTCCGAAATCTTCAGTCTTGATTTACCACCAAACTATTGCATGCAATTTACCACATAGTAAAACTCTGAAATCTAGTAATTCTACTCTTAAATGTTTTTGTGGCTTTGTTATTGTTTTGTTTTTTGTTTTTTGCTCATTGACATGGCATCTGAGTAATGGACCCTTTGGGCAATCATGCATTAAAAAAATGATTACACACATTTATCTAACCTAAATTTTCTCTTCACTTATTTCTAATGTAAGGAAGATAAGAGTTTTATAGACACTGTTACAATCTTTCTCTCTGTTGAGTTTCAGCTATGTGCAGTCTTATCTCTCCACATTTCACTTTTTTGTGTATCTCAGCTCTTCTGAGTCCTGTCAGCTTTCCTTTTGTCCTTCATAGTGCTATTAATGTGGTACTATCAACAGAAACATAAGCTGTAGGGGTTTATAAGGGTGCAATGGATGGTTTCAATAATGGAAAACAGAGAAGATAAATGAATCATTTGCCAAAAGAAGAGAGAGCTAATGTGTTAAGATGATTTTGAGTGTTCTACTAGGACTTGGTAGAACCAGGTTTAACTCCCCACTGAGCCATGAAACTCATACTGTAATCTTGAACCACACACTCTCTCTGTCTCTCAACCTGGCCTACATCACATGCTTGTTGTGAGGATAGAGTGGAGGAGAGGGGAGCAATTCTGCCTTGAGTTTATTGGCAGAAAAGTGGGCTAGAAATGTAACTCATAAAATAAAGTCATAAAACTCATAACAGCAAATGTGACTTTCAATGGCAGAAGTCCTTCATGTTGCATCTGTTTAGTTGCCAGCCAGTCTGGATTGTAGGGGCGCACACTCTTTTCTCCCCACACTGGCATGAAAACTGTGTAAATTATTTGTCCTCACATCCAAGAATAAAATAGTTGAATATTTACATTCCTACTGTAAGACAAATTGTGGCTGATGGGTGCTATCCAGAAAAAAAATTGCACCCCAACCCTTTAAGCTGTCTGCTCTCATACGAAGACTGTATAGACAATGTTGACATTCTTATTGTAGCTAAGAAAGTCATGCTTTCAAAATGTTAGCAGCTATTAAAAAAACAAAATGGCACTGACATGTTTAAACAACTCTAGAATGCTTGGACAGGATTTTTATTTTATTTTATTTTATTTAAAAAAACAGCACATAAGGAGCCTTGCCATTCTGGCTGTTTCTGCCTGCCAGACCCTTTTCAACTATTAAACTTTATAGAAATGTACAGTTGCTAAGTGCCGAGCTGCCAGTTTTCCTCCCTGCTAGGCAGCAGCTGCTCAGTTTGCTCAGAAATTCTCCTATCCAGGTGACATTGGGAGTCTAACAGGAGACTTCATTATTGATGAAATCTAGTGGTGAACTATTGTTGGAAGAAAGCCAAGGTAAGAGACAGGTGGCACAGAGAAAGCAGAAGGGAAGTAGCAATAAGAATGGTAAGTATTGTCTTGGCTTTTTAACATTCTTTTGCACAGTTTTTCATCTTGAAGATTTATCTATGGATAAAATTGACACAGACCAGCAGACCAATATATCTAAATGAAGATCTAACCCAGCAGATTGCAATGCCCATCTTTCCTCACCATTGGCTATAACAGTTTCCCATGTGTTGACTGAGGCTTCTGGGAACTGAAGTCTGAAAGACCTGGAAGACGAGAGTTTGGGAATCACTGGGCTATATTAACTAGGGCTGATGGGAGCTGCAGTTTGGCAACATCTGGAAGGGCACACATTGTACACCTGTGGTTTAATTTTTATAGTGGTTCACCAAACAGCTCTGAAGGGAGGGGTGATTCAGCTCTTTAATTATTGGGAGTGCTTAGTTGGTCCTTACTGAACTCCTTAAACCCTCAATTTGACCCCTTCCAATTTATGCTCCTCCAGAGTAGAATAAAAGTAGTTAAGGGAAATGTCAAAAACAAGTTATACAGATAACCATTGGAGCAATTGAAACTGCTTCCTTGTCCTTTTCTAATTCAAGTGGTTAACAGAAGTGAATTTGAAGCCTGAGTAAATAAAACAATACAGACATAGAGCCCATTCTATCCTTCACAGCAAGGACACAAAGAGACATGATGGAGAGATCTAGGTGGGAGCATGAGTTATATACTTTGGGGGAATCAAATAATGCCCTTACCTGGCATCTTCTTATGATGTAGAAGATAGATACAAAACCCAGTTACTTGTAATATGAGTACTGAAGTGGTTTCAAGTCAAGAACTGGCAGTAGGAAGGACTGCCTCCCACTGTCCACACTACCCTGGTCTTCTGTCTTAGTTCATTTTCCCCTAAGCAAGATCTAAGGCCAGAGCACACCTAAGTGAGGTCAAGACAGCTTAGGAAAGCATTGTGTAGAAAGGGCCAACAAAGTAAAAAAAAAAATAGAGTTCCCATTCTTCTCATTCATTTCTGCTGTCAGGATTGGCCCCTGATGGTGTCATCCTGCCATTTTCAGTTATTTTTCTGTCACCTCAATACTCATTGTGTTTTGTTTTGTGGAACTTGCTAATGAGTGTTCTTTGCCAATGTGGAGGGGGATGGTAACAGTTTCACCTGGCTTGGAGAAAGATAAGAGTACAGCTACAAAGTCAGCCTGGGAAAAGGAGGCTGGCCAGTGTAAGGGAATATCATATCAAGGGACGATGGTTAGCCAATGTTATTAGAGCCCACCAGATTTGCATTCCCAGACTCAGTGAACAGCAGTTTCAGAGTTCATCAGAAAACTTTATTGTCAGAAATCCAAGAAGCATGCCATACAAGGTTGTTTCATTCTCAGCAACAACCTTGTATGGCATGCTTCTTGGATTTCTGACAATAAAGTACATGACATCTACTCTGTGTCATATTAGTTCCCCTTTCATTAAAGTCACGCAGAACAGAAGCCTGTATTTGAAGAAACAGGTTGACTACCAACATCATGTCTATTTCTGCGTGTTGACAAGGGGTATTATCAAGCAAGAATCTGATCAGCCATTTACTGTATATAGTCCAGTGAGTAAAAGGTGTTTTTTGTTTTTTAATGTGTGGCCCTTATCATTCATAGTGTTTTCTCTACAGAGAAAAAATATGTTTCATATCATATCCACAAGCAATGGGAAATTCCAGAGAAACTTTGCAAGATCAATTTGCTCGGGAAGAAGAAGAACTAGAGACTTCAATAATACCCTGGGATAAATTTATTAACATGCACATATGCAAACAGAAAAAATAGTGAAATAAAGGACAAGAGGATATTAGCAGGGAGTACTACACAGAAAATAGCATTAATCCAGTAACCGAACCCCATGCAGCAGCCAGAACCACTAGAACTATTAGTACCAAAAATTTAGATCCCCCCCCCTGTGTTCCAATAAGATACAAACTACTCAAATTGACTGTTTCAGCTAAAGCTCAAGCATCATTGAGGGAATGGGGAAGAGTACAAATTAGCAACATAGACACCACATATGTCATAGCTCCCTCCTATAGATGCAGTGTCATCATTTGTCTTGATAGCCAGATGTGGTGGTGGGATGTGTGTGTGCAGCAGCTCCCACCCTTCTTGGACCCAAAGTCTCTGTTTATTATGATGGTTGATCTACCGCATAACTATTCTTCATTCTTGCTTATACATAAGAAACCCTGGGACTGGTAGTTCCTGAGAAACTATTTTACATAGGGAAACATAAATCTCACTGTTTTTCCAACTATATATTCAGATAGGGCCTCTCCATTGACTCCCCCTTGTCGTGGGAGAGAGGTGTGCGTATCCTAATGATGTTTTGAGCTATGCTGGCGGTGGCATAATAGCCACCGGTAGGGTTTCCCATGCCAGACAGGTCAAAACCGAAGGGTCTGACAAAGAGTGTCAAAGGGCAGGATGGGCTCTCTAGCCTTATGACAACCGTCCTAGAAGAAGGAAAACTCTAATCCCAAACCTGGGCAGATGGTGCTCGTCCAACCCTGTAAGGTCTACCATCTAAGAGAAGGAAACTCAAATCAAACCTGCAACCTGAGGACCTCGCTGCTACCATCCATACTTGCAAGACCACAGCAGATGACCCTCTGGTTTAAAGGGTGACACCAGTTCTGTGCACGCTGCAGTCCACCAGAAAAATCAATTGCACAGGCTCAAGGGACAAATCCAATTCCAAAAAAGCCCTGTAGTGGTATGTAGTGGTACTCTCAAGTGCTGACTCACACACACACCTGCCACTGGAGCTTAACTACTTTCATTACTAAGCTTACAGCTCCATCTTGTGGTCACATCCATGTCATTTCCTGACATTCCCCTCCAAATGACATGTGGTGTGTCCCATGTCATTTACACCTATCCTTTTATATACTGTGACCTTACTCGCTGATACCTATAGAGTCTGAGACTCCGTTCCCATTATTTACAATGTCACAATGTTTTCCTAGACCTTGATAGCCCATGCTACTGACCCACCCGGCTCTGGCTTCCCTGGTGCTATCATTTATCAATTTCCTTTTACTTACAGGCCTGACCATCCCACCAAACATATCCTGGCTATACTCTGCCACACACACCAGAGCTTTGGTTTTCTTCCACCCCTCCTGCTTAGTGCATGTTCTCCTGGCTCTTTCTGGAGTGTGTTCAGTTCTTTTTACTGCTGCCACAGAAGAGGCTTGTCCCTGCTTTACTACAAAGAACTTTCCTTTCTAAGACTTCATGGGAATCAGGAATGTACCTTCACCACCCTCAGTGTCATTGCTACTAACACAGGCCTAAGTGTCTTGCCCATGAGTCTGAACTTGTTCCTGTTTCACAGTCACTATCTCTGGCTTTGGTTGCAAGTCTAATGAAGTGCTAGGCTCTTCTGGAGTACCAGGAATCTTCAAAGTGCCCTGTTTACTCGAAATTCCAGGCTGTTGTGACACACCTGGTTTCTCATGTAAGACATCCCTGGATGCATGTACCCCTCCATTTTCGTTGTTCTTATCTACCACACTAGCTTTCTGTTCTACAACATTCTGGTCAGGATACATTCTCTTCCACCCAGCATGAGTCTCAAACTTAGCACTCCTTGAATACAAAATCCTGTTCCCATCCGTCAGGAACCTATATTTATTCTCCTCATAGCCCACAAAATGCAACCTTTGGCTTTTGGGCTGATTCTTTTTCCTGAACTAAGGAGGAATGTACACGGATGAAAATTGTCCAAACACTCTTAAGTACTTTAGGTTTGGTGCTCTTCCATACAATAAGTAGTATGGTGTTTGGTTTATCGCACTGCACCATGACCTATTTACAATATGACAAGCGGTTCTTGTTGCTTCTCCCCACAAATTAGCTGGTGCTCCAGAATCCTCTAACATACAATCCCTTATTTAGTTTATCATCCCAATCCTACGTTCAGCCAAACCATTCTCAGCTGGACATCCAGGATTTGTAGTTTTATGTTGGATCACTTTCCACCCAAACCACTACTACAAATTACTACTTAAGAATTCCCCACCTCTGTCAGTCACAACAGTGCCAACCTTGTAGGGAAACTCCCTTTCTACAGAACTGACCCATTTTTTTGATCATATCAGCAGCCTCACTTTTGGTTTTGAGCATTGCCACATAGGTAAATCTGGTATGCCTATCTACTATCAATAGGGTAAACCTGCTACCCCCTATACTCTACTTGATGCAGCCCTGATAAATCTGTATGTACAACCTGAAAAGGCCTCTGCATTATGCATTTGCTCACCTTCGCTACAGGGTAAGCCTTGACCTTTACCTTTTTGCAAATAGCACAGCCCAGGTAACTTTTACAGTTCTCTACCTTGAACTCTGGGCAAACCTTCTCTAGGTTTCTCAAACCTTTGAAGCTTATATGGCCCATAACTCTATGAAGGTAATGAGCACACCCATCATGCAGTGGCTTATTTGTTACATTCCCACACTGTACCTGTGCTACCATTTGATAAATGTGATTTTTCTTTATGGCTTTACCACATACTACTCCCTCCTTAGACACAATCCCCTCATCTTCTTTGAAAAGGATTTCATATCCATCACTGGTTAGGGATGCCACACTTACGAGGCTATTTTGTAGTTTTGGTGCACACAGTACATTATGAAATACCTTGTTGAAACCAGGGATTAATACAGACCCTTGGATCTCTACACTGCCCGATTCACCATCTGCAAATACCGCAGTGTCCACTGGTGCTGGCTTTGGGCTCTGTAGTTTTTCCCTATCGGGGTCATATGGTGAGAACACCCACTGTCCAAAATCCAGACAGACTTTTTCTTATTTACAACTCCCTCTACAGTAGTAGCAAACATCTTGGGGCTTGTCTTTTCTTTTTCTTTGTGAGTTCTGTCCTTTCTTTGCTGCAGAGACCTTAGGACAGTTCTTTATCAAATGTCCAGTCTCTCCACAGGTAAATCATCTCCGTGTTCTGCAGACAGCAGCACTCCCTTCTTCAGACAAGGACGTGGATTGGTTGGTTGGTTGTTTCCTCCAGCTGGTCATTCCTTTGAAGCTCTTCTCTGAGTCTCTCCTCTCTGCCTCTTCTAGTATTCTGGATGCCACGAGGTCGACATTGAAATCAGCTTCAGCTACTCCTTGGAGATTGTACATTAGAAACTCCCATTCACTGTTTAGACTACTCAGGAGTATAAAAGCTTTTTGGGTTTCTTCTATTTGGATGCCACACCTGATGCACTCTACGAAATTATCCTGCATCCTTTTTAAATGCACAAGCATGGATTCACCTTCCTGCTGTTTACAACAATACAGCTTTCTGCTGCACAGCATTTTTGACAAGGCTCCAGCTGGTTGGTTGACATTCTCAAGAGCTTTCCAGACTTCAGACGCTGACCTCTTATCTCTTATATTATTCAGCTGATTCGGTTCTAAAGCCAAAACAATTATTGCTCTACCTTTTTCATCACCTATTAATTCATCTTCATTAGCAGGGTCAGGTTGTTTTTACATAGTCCTATAAGTCCTGCTTAATTAGCAAAGCCTGCATGTAAATTTTCCAGGAAGCATAGTTCTTCTCAGACAGCTTTTCAAACCGGACTGCTGTTTCCATGTTTGCGCTGAGTCTGCGACTTAAACAGATGCAAACAAACACACTGATAACAGTCCAGGCAGGCTGCCAAAAACAATTAATTTATTTTAATTTTTAATTTATTTATTTATACCCCACTCTTCAGCCACAAAGCTATCAGAGCGGCTTACAAATTGTTTTAAGCAATAGCTATTTACACATCTACACTGCATTAAACAGTTTCCAATGTGTGTTAGCTAATTGCCCCCCACAAGCTGGGTACTCAATTTACCGACCTACGAAAGGATGGAAGGCTGAGTGAACCTTGGAGCCGGCTGGAATTGAACTTGCGACGTGGTGGCTTGCAGTACTGGCATTTAACCACTGCGCCTCCAAAGCAAACAGATAAGAGCAGAGTCCGTGAGGAGACACACTTAACTCACTCTTTTCCAGGACTTTTCTCTTCAGCCCTCCAGAAACACAAAACAGCTCACCAGTTGCAGAATTATATCTCCCACAGTTTCTCAAGCGTTGTCCACATGGACACTGGGCCCAAAACCCTTGTTGGGGCATAGAAAGACACACAGTGTCCACCACGACCACCTACAGAGTTGTTCCACGTCGACAGGATGCCAAGGAGAAGGTTTCTGGAGAGACTTCTGCAAAAGACTTCAGGCTGAGAAGGAAAAAAATCCTGCATACTCTCAAGTGCTGACTCACACACACACCTGCCACTGGAGCTTAACTACTTTCATTACTAAGCTTAGAGCCCCATCTTGTGGTCACATCCATGATATTTCCTGATATGATAGGCGAGGGAAGAAACGGCAGATGTAAAGATGCACTGGAAGCCGCAGACTCAACCCTGAATGCAGGCGGTTCAGGACTTTGGTCGCTTGAGGCTGACCCGGGGGATGACAGTCTTGTTCGGCAGCATCCTGAATGACCAAGCAGCCTTTTATAAGGAGAGCACTGCTTGCTCCATATGGAGAGGGGCCTAGAAAAGGTGGCATAATGAAAGTTCATCCCCATCTACCTGGTTGGCTAGCCATGGCCAACAGGCATCTTCTGATGTGGTCAAACCAAGGCAAAGAAAGAAAGGCACACACCGGCCTCCAAAGGTATAAATAAACTGACGCTTGCATGCTGGAACATCAGAACCATGCAAGATTCTACAATGATAACAGACTCCTCTTGAGAGAGTTAGGTGCAGAACAACAGCCGACTATTACAAACACTATCTTTCAACAGAAAGATAGCTTGAAGACAACGTGGATGCATCCCCAATCCAAACATTGGCCCCTCATTGACTATGTTCTGGTCCACCCGAAAAACATTCACGATGACCGTCATATTTGAGTGATGCCCAGTGCAGAATGCCAAACAGATCATTGCCTCATCAGATGTAAACTAAATCTTCATCTTAAGTTCAAACCTAAGAGTGGTGGCATCTTAAAGAGGAGACTCCAAGTCAACAATCTTCAACAAACTACCATGAGAGACAATGTCGAGGCAAATCTGGAAACAAAACTTGAAGACCATCCTATAGAACCTTCTCCCACAGTGCTTTCGCAACATATCAAAAACAGTCTTCTCCAGTCTGAAGAAGAATCCCTCGGGTTCTCCCACAAGAAAAATCAAGATTGTTTTGATGAAAACAACCAAGAGATCCAGGAGCGGTTGGCAAAGAAGAGATCTGCTCACCAGGGACACCTCGCCCAGCCAATTTGCCATGTAAGAAAAGCAGCTTTCCATCTCATATGTAGTAAACTTCAACAAAAACTCCGAGACATACAGAACAAGTGGTGGATAAAAGTAGCAGAAAAGACACAATGCTGTGCAGATCTGGGTGATCTTAGAGGATTTTATGAAGCTCTTAAAGCAGTGTTTGGACCTACTTATCATGCCCGAAGCTCCTTATACAGTACAGATGGTCAAACTTTAATTACTGATCAAGCCTCCATCCTGAATCGATGGTCTGAATATTTTCAAAGTCTCCTTAGTGCCAACCAAATAATCCAAGGCTCAGCTATACAACATATGATACAAAAACCAATGAAAAATGAATTGGACATAGCTCCCACTTTCGAAGAGACTTTTAAGGCCATACAGCAGGTGAAAAATGGAAAGGCAGCTGGGATTGATGGAATCCCACCTGAAGTTTGGAAACACAGAGGTCATGTACTCCACGATAAATTCCACAAACTCCTTGTGAATTGCTGGGAAAAAGGGGAACTGCCATCAGATCTCTGAGATGCAGTCATCATCACCCTGTACAAAAAAAGGAGCAAAATCCAATTGCTCAAACTATCAAGGCATAACACTGCTCTCTGTTGCTGGAAAAATCCTTTCAAGGATACTCTTGAACAGATTAGTTCCTGCTATTGCAGAAGAACTTCTTCCTGAAAGCCAATGTGGCTTCAGAGCCAATAGGAGTACTACAGATATGGTATTTGCCCTTAGACAACTGCAAGAGAAATGTAGAGAGCAGAACAAGGGTCTTTATGTAACATTTGTTGACCTCACCAAAGCCTTTGACACTGTGAGTAGAAAAAGTCTGTGGCAGATCCTGGAAAGTCTAGGATGTCCCCCCAAATTCCTTAAAATGATTATCTTGCTACATGAGGACCAGCATGGTCAAGTCAGATATGGCGATGCTCTTTCAGAGCCCTTTTTAATAACTAATGGAGTGAAGCAAGGTTATGGTCTTGCTCCAACTTTATTTACAACCTTTTTCAGGATGATGCTCCAAAGGGCTACAGCAGAGCTCAAAGAAGAAGACTGCATCTATATACGTTACCATACTGATGGTAGCTTGTTTAACTTAAGCTGTCTGAGGGCTCACACTAAGACTCTAAAGTATCTAGTTCAAGAGCTGCTCTTCACTGATGATGATGCTCTTGTTGCCCACACAGAAGCAGCTCTGCAGCGTCTAACATGCTGCTTTGCAACTGCTGCAGAGCTGTTTGGGCTGGAAGTCAACCTGAAGAAAACAAGTTCTTTACCAGCCTTCACCAAAGGACCAACCCCACCATTCTTGCATTGCATTCGGCAAATCTGTGCTCAAGTCTGTTCAGCAGTTCACCTACCTGGGAAGCATCATCTCCACAGATGCCAAGATTGACAAGGAGATCGATCACAGATTAGCAAAGGCATATACCGCATTTGGAAGACTTTACAAAAGAGTCTGGAGTAATAAACACCTGAGGCAAAGCACAAAAATCAGTCTGTATAGAGCCATTGTAATGTCTATTCTCCTTTATGGGTCTGAAACTTGGGTCACCTATCGCCAACACTTACGACTCCTCGAGCACTTTCATCAGCTCTGTCTAGGCACAATCCTAAATATACACTGGATTGACTATGTGACGAATGTTGCTGCCCTTAAGCAAGCAGGGATCACCAAATAGAGGCCATGATATTGAGAACACAACTGTGCTGGGTAGGGCACGTTTCTAGTATGGATGATAGAGGGGCACTCCAAAAAGCGATACAAGGACTCCCTGAAACAACATCTCAGGCTTGGCCAAATTGATCACCAACAATGGTCCACCATGGCCTCACATCGGGAGGCATGGAGACGCACCATCCACAATGCTACAGCCTTATTTGAGAACTCATACTGAACTAGTCTTGAAGAGAAACAACAATGCACAAAGAATCACAACATGGAAACATCACCCAAGGAGACCTTCTGCGGTGCTTTCTGCAACCGGACTTGTTCATCTCGGATTGGCCTTTTTAGTCATCAGCACACTTGCAGAAAACGTGGGATGAGTCCTTCCTGAATCTTCATTTGTGAAGAAAAGCCAGAGAGATTCAGGTAAGAGGGTGACATGAAGTAGAAGGGCGGGGCCATAGTTGATATATGGGCTTCCCGCCTCCTGCCTCGCCCTCTTCTTCATTTGGCTATCGGTAGAGGAACGAGCAAGCGAGCGAGCAACATCAATTGGAGACTTGCTCGAGATCGCGCAAGTGGCCTCCAGGCTGGCTGGGGTTTCTTGGGCAGGGATGGCTAGGCCCATACAGGGGGGGACCGGGATCGGTTCACAACCCCCAGGGGTTAGGCAGCATTCCACCTAGCTATAGACATCTTGCCTGAGGTTTGGGTGGTGGGCCGCACATAACGGGTGGTCGGAAGGAGGAGGTGAGGAGCACGAAGGGGGTAGCCCCTTTTTTTTCCCAGCAGGCTTGGGGCGAGCGGGCAAGAACAGACTGACACTGCCTTGCCTTTGATAGCGGCAGAGGCCCCTTAATTGGCCGGGCCGCGTTCAGTGGGTGGACGGCCTCTGGTGGGTTAAGGAGGGCAGTCAGGAGTGGGCTCCCATCCCTGGCTGGGGCGGGGTGAGGGGGCAGGAGCAGGTGGGCCAGCAGAGGCCCGGATTGGTGGTGGCAGTTTCGTCGGGCTTGTGGGAGGCCTAGTGGGCAGATCTAGGCCAGGCAGGCCTGATTAGTGCCAAGTTGGGTCTGGATTGGGGCCTGGCATGCTTGGATTGGGCCTTGTAGGCCCGGGTTGGGGCCTAGTAGGCCTACATTGAGGCTGGTAGGCCTGGATTGCCACGCAGCAGGCCCATAAGGCCTCATTTACACTGTATATCATTATTTCGATACTGAACTACAGATTGAGGCCGGTAGGCCTGGATTGCCTCACGGAAGGCCCATAAGGCCTCAGTTACACTGTATATTATTATCAACACCCTTGTACTGGTAAAGCCCGGGGAAGATTGCCCAATAGATTATAATAGAGGGTAGGGAAGGGCCGATTAGGGCTGAACAAGGGGCTGGCGCGGTCCTGGGAAGCTTGTATTTGGGTGTCATCAGGCATTATTTGACCATTAATAGAGATTCTTATAATAAAAAGGACAAGTGGGTGATTCCTGGTGCATTGGTTTGAGCTCCCTCACCTCCAGTGTGTTGCTACCTCCCAACTAATTACCCAATAATAATAATAATAATAATAATAATAATAACAGTAGAAAGGGGAAGATTACCCAGTGTAAGGAAGGAGGGATATTACTGGGGATAGACGAATTATTATTTTAGGGTGTGTACACACCTGGGGGGGGTGTTAGCAACATCAGGAGCCATGGATCCTAAAAAAGGGAAAAGGGGGGGCAAGGGAAAAGCGCCTGCACCCAAAAGGCCTGCACCTCCTCCTGATTCTCAATCTTCGAGTGGGGAGGAGGACATTCCATGGCAGGTGATTCTGGCCAGAATACAACAATTGGAAAGGGTGCAAGGCATTGAGGGACCAGACACTTTGCCAAAACCTAAGTGCCCAAAAGGGAAGGCTACGATGACTAACCAGATCCTTGCACGTTTAGATGCTCTGAAGCAGAGGATCCATGAAGGTGAGGCATCAGGATCTAAGCAGCATGAAGAAGAAGTCGAACCACCTACAAAGCAAGATGAGGACCATGTGGCTGCGGTGGCGCCCAATCCATCTGGTGAGTCTATGTCTGATTCTACCATTCAGTCTACTGGGCCTGCTTGGCCATGTGGTGTCTGGGCGCCTCAGGCCCAGGGCACAACACCACACACATCTGGAGCACCAGCAGCCTACAGCAGCTGGCCCACGCTGCAGCAGCCCCTTAATTGGGCTCCTACTCAATGGTCTCCTTGGGGCCCATATTATGGGGAAGGAGCTGCAGGATATTCAGCTGGGGCACTGCCCACAACAGGACCTTTACAGGCCCCAGGGTACGATGCCATAGCATATTCTGCTATCCCCTTTGGGGAGATGTCTCTCCCATTAGGGGATCATCTATTGAAGGCCACTAGGGATAAGATCCTGAGGGGAGAGTATATAGATGTGTTTTCCCTGTTATTTTGAGATCTAGAGAAGAAGGATAAAGATGAGCTTGATGAGAAGGAGAAAGAAAAAATAAAAAAAGGAAGGTTGATCGGAATTGGGCAAATTGGCTGTCGAGTTTTTTGATAATGGCAGGTGTTACTGCAAAGGCGCAGCCACAACACGCTGTGGCCCTGTTCCAATACATGGATATCATCCACAGGGCATATGCTGACTTTCCTGGTCCCGCTTGGCTTCTGTATGATGAGGCCTTTCGTATGCAGGCAGCGATATATCCCACGTTACGTTGGGATATGATGCATCCACAATTATGGATGCAATTAATGACCCCAGTGCATCTGATCCAAGGGGAGCAAACAAACAGTGGTCATTTGATTAAGATGTCCAACAGTACCACACTGAGAACCCAGTCTGGTCCCAATATGGGACATAAGTCCTTGTGCTGGGAGTTCTGCTCCCATGGGTCCTGCTCGAGGCAGCCCTGCAGATTTAGCAATGAGTGCTCTATCTGTGGGGCTTCCCATTCCTTTCGGAACTGCCTAAGAGGGAAGGGGCAATTTAGAGGGGCCAGAGGGATCCAGGGTGAGGGAAGAGGAGGTAACTCCTCCAACCAGCCTCAAAAAGGGCCCCAGCTCAATTAAACTGGAAATACTGGATAAATGGCTGTGGATATACCCCAACGGGCAAGCAGCTGCGTATCTTTCACAAGGTTTTAATTTTGGTTTCCGTATTCCATTTCAAGGGGTAAGGCGCCCGGTTCAGGCTCGGAATTTATTATCAGTTAAAGGAAAAGAGGCCATTGTTAGGACAAACATTTGGAAGAAGGTAGATGAGGGAAGGGTAATAGGCCCATTTTCCCAACCCCCGGTGCCCAACCTGAGGGTTTCGCCTTTAGGAATAGTACCCAAAAAAGCCCCAGGGGAGTTCAGGTTGACTCACCATCTTTCTTATCCATGAGGGGAGTCGGTCAATGACACCATCCCCACCGAATTGTGTATGGTCAAGTACACCTCTTTTGACGCAGCCATACAGGAAGTGCGTCGACATGGGCTAGGAGTGGAGATGGCGAAATGCCACATTAAGTTGGCATTTTGCCTTCTCCCTGTCCACCCTGATGATTTTGAACTCCTAGGTTTTCAATTCGAGGGAAGTTTTTACATGGACTGTGCTCTGTCCATGGGCTGTTCTGTTTCATGTAATGCATTTGAGACATTCAGCACCTTTTTGGGATGGGCATTGAAAGTAAGAACTGGAATGCGGGGGTGGTCCATTATTTAGATGACTTTCTGTTCATTGGGCAAATGGGGTTGGGAGCATGTAATTATTTATTGCAGCAGTTTGAACAACTGATCAGGGAACTGGGTGTTCCCTTGGCACCGGAAAAAACAGAGCGGCCAGCGCAGCAGCTGATATTTTTAGGTATTGAGATTGACTCTATCAATCAACAGTGCCGCCTGTCTTTGGGTAAGTTAACCGAATTGGGTAAGTTAACCGAAGGAACGTGTTTCTGTATTTAGGAGCAGGCACAAGGCCACCCTGAGGGAATTCCAAATGCTGCTTGGGCACTTGAATTTCGCTTGTAAATTGGTGGCTCCTGGGAGGGCCTTCCTCCAGGACGTTGTGTGACGCCATTGAGGATATCCAGGTCCCATATCATAAAATAAGAATCATGGGGGAGATCAAGTAGGATCTACGGATCTGGCAAGAATTCCTGGATTTCTTCAATGGCGTCTTTTTCTGGTGTGAGGAACAGAAACTACAGGGTAAATTTCAGATCTCCTCCGTGGGGTTAATTGGGTTCAGGGTCTATTTTGGTGGCCGCTGGTGTGCCAGTAGGTGGCCCGCAGCCTGGACTGGCACTGATATCAAGTGAGATCTCACATTCCTCGAATTCTTTACCATTTTGGTGGCTGCCACCATCTGGGCAGGGGAGTTGTCCAACTCGTCGGTCCATTTTTGGTGCAACAATTTGGCAACAGTTCAGGTCATCAACACATTGACATCTAGATCCCCAAGGGTTATGCACCCTGTTAGAGCCTTCACGTTGCAATGCCTGAAGCATAACATTCTTTTTGTTGCATGGCATGTGGCAGGCGTTCAAAATGAGATAGCTGACACTCTTTCCCGCACGCAGACAGAGCGCTTCAGAATGCTGGCTCCAGATGCATCATCCAAGGGCGAGCGGATGCCAGAAGCACTATGGCACCTTGGGAATCCGAAATTTGGAGGGCCCTAGGTATGTCAGTGGCACCCAGAACTAGGAAGGGATACGCATGGGCAGTCACGGAGTTCCATCATTTTAGGGTGCAGGAAGGCATGAGACTCGGGGCGGGCCTGTTGCAATATTGTGTTTACCTTCATAAACGAGGCCGCACTCCTCAAATGATACGAGGTAGGCTTTCTGCACTGGCATTTTGGGGTAAGGCTCAAGGTGCACTAGATAATACGGGGGATTTCCAGATTCGGAAGGTCCTGGAGGGCTGGACTAGAGAAAGGGGCAGGGTTTTGGAAACTAGGACCCCCCTTTCCCCAAACATTCTTAAGGGCTTACGCGACTCCTGGGTGATGTTTTGCATTTCAACATATGTGGTCTGGCTCTTCCATGCAGCTGCACTGGTCATGTTCTTCAGAGCCCTGCGGGTGAATGAGCTTGTCAGGACATCAAAAAACGATACATCGTGGAGGGCTTTAGAAATGAGGGATGTTCAGTTAGGAGGAAAGGGAGTCACGATCACATTGTGCTTTTCAAAAATGGACAAGGTAGGTAGGGGAAGATTGATCAAGTTGTCCAGCTGTGAATGTACAGAGCTTTGCCCAGTCTCAACTTTGCAGAGCTACTTACAGGTAAGTGGGGACAGGCAAGGACCCCTATTTGTGCATAGTGATTTTTCTCCTTTGACCAGGTACCAGTTTTGGACCATAACATTGAAGGCACTGGAGCGACTGGGGCTCCCCAGAGCTCGATTTGGCACACACTCTTTTCACACAGGTGCAGCTTCTACCACTGCCGCTATGGGCATGGTGCCGGCAGCTATCCAACAGATTGGGTATTGGAGATACTCCTCATATAGGAGGTATGTCTGCCCCATCAATTATTAATGTCATCCTCTTCCCCTTTTGTCTTCCACATGCTAGACCTTTGATGGTGAGATGCCGGGTGCTGATTTGTGGCCACAGTATGGTCTACTGGGTGGCTAGACAGGCCCGGCTAATTCATTTTGGGCCTCACCTGGGAGATAGGGTGACTGTGGAATGGTGGGGGAAGAGGGGCCTTCGTTGGCACGGCTTGATGGATGTCTTGTTTGGGGAGAGGCAGGGGCCTCCACCGGACATCCTTATCCTGCATTTGGGGGTAATGATTTGGGCCTTCTCAAAGGTAAAGCATTGATTATCCAGGCCACACAGGATATGGTGGAAATTCAGGCTCAGTGGCCTGTGGTTGGCATCATATGGTCTGCTATTTTGCCCAGGTAGCTGTGGCGGGGGAAGGGGAGCTCCCGACTGATTGACAAGGCCCGGCACATGGTTAATAGACAGGTATACAAATTTTTGGCCGCGGGTGGGGGGAGGTATCTGCCACACCCTGTGATATTATTCGAGAGGCCCAAGCTCTACAGAGCAGATGGGGTTCACCTTTCGGATCTGGGGAACTCAATTTTTCTGGCAGATCATCAGCAGGGGTTGAGGGACTTATTAGACAAGCTAGTGGGGGATTAAGGGACGAAGCGGATGCTTGCCCCTTATCTTTGGTGGGAAGGCTGAGGCGTAGATTATGGTGGGCACCTATGGCACCGATTTAGGTGAAGGTATGGTATCCGGTATGATCTCTCTAGGCCATACGACCTGGGAGAACAAAAGGAGACATACCTTGGGGTTGGCCGGAAGAATACGCCCCTCTCCTTAATATGTACACATTGGGTAAGGGGCTTTTGGGTTGACCTTCCAGACATGAGCTGGTTTGTGAGCAACTCCAGGTTTTGGAGTGGCTCAAAAGGGCTCAGGTGTTTGCCTGGGGAAGCTGGGGGCATAAGTCCAGGAGGGACGATCCACCCCAGCTGCTCCCACACTAGGTTGCCTCCCCCTGCTGAAGATATAATTGGGAAATAAATAGGTAGAATTAATAAAGTCATTTTATTTCACCCCATACCTGTTGTGTGGTCTCATTATTTCTCTGACTCTCTCCATAAATGCCCCCAGTTTATTCCTACACTTTGGCAGGAGGATGAGCATAAGGACTTTATCAGACATACTAAATACGGCATCATAACAATGCCACATAAACACGAAAGGGTGTGCATATCAGATGACACCACCCTTTTGCATTTATGCCCTGGCCAAAACCCATCCTATTTTATTGATGGCTTAAACTGTCAATACCTCTCCTGTGATGCTTTAGTGCTGACATTGCCGGTGTATGAAACCTCCCATCATGGCCTGTCTGGCACGAACACTTCCAAGTGAGATCGCAACATCCAGGTAAGTGATCTATCAATGGCCTGTCTAGCACGAACACTTCCAGGTGAGATTGCAACATCCAGGTAAGTGATATGCTTTTTATGGCCCTCCCTGGGTTACTTGGAAAGTTTTAAGTGTGTCCTTGTGCTTTTTAAAACTTTTTTTGTGCTGTTTTTATTTCTTTTTTTGAATTTCCCACATGGGTATCTTCTTGCAAGAATCCATGGGATTTTGAACAAGGGAGTGAACGGAGCTCCGTTTACTTCCTCTTCACTGCTGGGGTAGCTTTTGCTGGGAGACAAAGGTAGTGTCATAGGAGGCGTTCTTTTGCTGGCATAAAAATTGCTTTAATTATGCCAACAAAAGGACATTTTTAGAGGTTCATCTACTAAAGTCCTAAGTCTCTAATTCTTTAGACTTCTGACCATCATTACTGCTTTGGTTTATTTTGACTGCATATAAAGATGTTTCCTAAATTTATTATCCAGGTTTGGTAATAAATCAGGCCCAAGGAAGAGTCTCAGATCCATTAGCTTTGTTGATATAAAGGCTACTGTGTTATTGTAATTTATTTATCTTACTGTCTTACAAGTGATCTGAAAGTTTTGGGACTTCTGGGTGACAGAATGGCAGGCTGACGTCCCTCCACAGAGCTCCATGAAAAGGAAAGCTGCAGCGGCAATAATCACCAGCACAAAGGCAAGTTCTGACTGGTGATTCTTTCCATGGAGAAGGGGAGAGCATGGAGATTGCTCATAAAGCTGATGAGGATTGTAGCATCAATTGCAAGCAAAGTAGGGTGGGGGACTCAGGATAAAAGTCCATCAAACGCATGCCACTGAATGCAAGACTTGAAAAAGACATTAATCCTGCAACATCTCTTTCTTTCTAATTACTTTTTAAAACCGTCTGAATTTGCTTAACAAAAAGAAATCTTAGGTGTTGTGTAGATGGTAAAAAAAAAAAAATCCTCAAGGAATGCGGACAGAATACCTTTTGTCCAGATGAGCTCCCATTGGGGTTCACCATTTTCGGAAGGAGAAGGGCTGACAACTGCAAGTAGCTTACAATTACAGCTTTTGCTTTTTCTTGTGATTTTTTTTTAAAAAATACATGAAAATGTGCATTACAGCCTGTTTGAACAACCAATTTGAATTGGTTGACATTCCTGAGGTCAAAACTTGATTGGTTGAATATGTGTGGGGGCGGGCTTGTCAGCAATAAAGCAGATGGAGCCACCATTGTTGTTTTTGGGAGAAGCTATCATGTGCTATTTTCAAATAGCAGAGCAAAAAAAAGTTTTTTAAGCAGATCACTCATCTGCATCTCTCATTTAACAAGGCAAAAATGGGAGGGGAAATGAAGGGAGCTTCTGGGGAATAATAAGGCAGGTAATTCACTTCCGGCCACCATCTTTTTTCACGTGCATGCTCCATGTGAACATCAAACTTGGATAGCTTTCCATGCCAGTGATCTTGCAAATGGATCATGGGGACAAATGAACACTGCTGCAATAGTGAGGTAATGTGCTATTTTCTGCAATTAATTCTCCCATCTGACTTAGCCCTTAGACTCAGTTATGATGACAGTGAATTAGTGGGTTTTCTGGTTTTCCTACTAATATGAAATACCTTAAGGCCTATTTTTAATTATCATTAAAATTGTTTTTTAAAACCAGATTTTTTAAATAAGCATGTGATTTTAAAAGAATAAAGTTGGAAGATTGGCTGTCTTTGTGCGCATTTTGCAAGTAAAATGGATTGAGGAAAGGGACTTTAAGGAAAGAGAGAGATTTGTTTTGTGAAAGTAGATTTATTTTCTCTGGGAGAAGTATCCCATTGAAAGCAATATGAATAACAAGAGAAGTTAAACAGCCAGGCTGTGTCATTGCAACACTATCTGAGGAGTAACTGTGGAGACAAATTGTTAACTTTATATACGGTATGCCAAATTTCTGTTCAATAGAAGTATGGCAATGATTCAGTCCCCAGAAAATATATGTTATCCAGTGATTTGATTAGAGATATGGGAGGAAGTTAAACTGATGAAAAATGACTTTGGGAATTACAGATTAGTGATGGATAGCATACTGGGATGGAGTAACAGACTGTTGGATGGAGTAACAGACTGTTGGATGAAGGATGAGAATTGAGGGAACACATTGGAATATAAAGAAGAAAAAATTATGGGAAGTTCACAGCCAGACTAAGGTGATTTTGGAGATGTTGAAGTTATCTTGGTGGGGAGAAGGTCATCAGAGGTTATGGAAAGGAGAAGAATATTTGGATGATTTTCCTGAAACACAGTGGAGAAACTGGAAGGAAGAGTGTTGAAATTTACACCAATGTCACCAGAGGGGACAGTGGCATGTCCAGGGAGTTTTAGAAAGACATTGTTTCTATAAAAACAAATATCCTCATTTTCTTTCAAAAACTCCAGGTTTTATTGAGTTTGGTGATTGATGTACAAAAAAGTTTGGCAAAAAATCTAAGGTGAAATGTAAAGTATTAATCGGTAAAGAAACTGGCATGCTATACAGCCTATCTGGAACTCTGTGCATGCCCAGGCCACTCCTTCCCAACCATGCAGGAGGGCTGAAGGCTGGAGGACCCCACCAGGCCTGCAAATCTGGCTGTCAGGTGGGAGGGGCATAAGTCCTGCAGCCACCTTATGATATATTGCTGTTAAAATACCATAGATGAGATAGTGAGAAGGAGGAATTTGTTTAGTTTAACTTAGGGGAAGATTGATAATAGTAGTCAATAAAGATTACTAATGCTGCATTGACTTTCTGTAGAAAATATGTATGTGACTTAAAAAGTTTTGATTTTGATTATTAGTAAGACTATCTGATAAAAAGGATGATGATGATTTATTGTGATAGATCAGTGAAGTCTAGATTGATTACTTATCTTAATAGCCACTTGAAGAAGATTGGGAGTCACTTTCTCACCCTGTTTTTCTTTCTTTCTCTGACCTTGATTTGCCTTTCTTTCTTATCTTGTCTTTGTTCTCTTTTGCCCCCCCCTTGTGTATTGTTATTGTTCTATTTTATGTCATTTGAAAAATACTTTTTTAAAAAAAAACTTGGAAAGAAGTGACCTGAAATTTTACATCAGGAACAAGGACAGATTTTGATGATGGCTGTTTTGTCTGGTGTGTATTCGGTTCTTTTGCATTTGGTTCTTTTTCCAATATGTTTGTTGCTACTGTATACTTCCAGAGATGAAAAAAGGTGTCCGTGGAATGTTCTGTCCTATGTTCTGTAACATGTACTGTCATATGGGTTTGACTTTCATGCATCTTGACTTTAATGGATGATAAATGCCATTTCCTGTTCTGGCTTAGACAGGAAGACATTTTGAATATGATCTGCTCTGTATCATGAGAACTTCTACATAAAACAAAGTTCTTTTCCAATTAGCCTACAGCAATTCCTCTGCTATTCTCCTGTTACTAAAACAAATGGGTCTACCATCTTGCCTGATCCCCCCCCTTATGCTATCCAGCTCAAGCAAAGTTATGTGCAACTCACAAATTTGTGCACAATTTTGTGAACATTGATTATCTAATAAAGTCTTACTTTTACTCTTTTCACATCTACATGAACCAGGCAGGCTAACATGACTTTTGATCATAAATGAAGTTGGTGGTTAGGAAAGGAGCTTTAAATTGTTCCTTCAGAAAAGTTGTGTGTTTTGTATTAGTAAAAGGCCACATTATGCCAGCTTGTGATATACATGAAGAAAATTCACAGTGAACCTAAATGAGCCATAATGAAATGCCATTTTGGTTTTTGGTTCTTAATTGGATGATAGTGCATTACACGTTGACAGAAAATATTTTCAATTAGCTTCTACAGGTCTGGCGTTTGTACCGTACAGTGCCTCCATATTATCTGCTTCATAGGAGCCTATTGTCATACAGTATATTACAATGCCTTCCCAAAGACATTATTATGATATATAGAATAATTTTAAATATTTGGTGACCCCTGTTCACATGCAGGCAGAACAAGTAAGGTTTATTAAGATGAAGAAAGAGATTAAGCTGTGTTGGAACATGGTAACTTGAAGAGGAATATTTGTAGTGCTTCAGAAACTTTCCATGATTTTTACTCAGCTGAGATAAATAGTGTCCTTTGCTAATGCTGAGATTTTATATTAAAAGGTTGACTAATATGTTGTGTCAGTGAAGAGATATCCAACTCTGAGGTTTTGCATAATTAATAGAAATAAAGTATACTCAATAGGAATGGGAAAAATATTTGAAAATATTTTTGAAATGGTCTAAAATGTGTTTCTTGTGTGTTGGTAAACCATGGTGAGGACAATCCTAGACAGATGAGAATCTTCACAGTTGAGGCTTATTCTCCACAAAATCTGCATCTTATTTTATTACATAAACAGCAATTTAGACAAAAATATGCAAATTTCTGCAAAATAAGTCCCCAACGACAGCATATCTGTGCAGGAAACAGCATTTTCCTCACAGAAAATAATAGTTTTGCACAAAAGCATTATTTTATGTACATAAAATACTGTTTTATTTTATTTGCAAAAAATAACGTACATGTTTTCTTCAGAATAAGTCCAGAACTGAATTATATCACTAATATTCATACTACTCAGACAGAGGCTTGGGAAAATAAAAACAATTTGGCATTCAGAATATAGCTGCAAAGAAATAGTAACCCTGACTTTTTGAGTAGCTATGTGATGTTGATTTTTGTAGGGATGCAGTTAATTCACTCTTGGGCAATTTTATTCCCACTTCAAGAAAGTGTTTGAAAACTGCAGTTTTGAAAGATTTTTTTTGCAGTTGAGGGTTTATTCTGTGCAAAATTTGGATGTGGGCTTTGTTTTTTGGTGGGGGGTGGTGAGCAGAAAAGAATATTTCTGGAAAAAATATTATTTCCCGCACAGAAAATGCTGTTTTCTATGCAAAAAACAAAACACCATGTATGAATTTTACACAGAATGAGTTCTGGACTGCAAAGCTTCTTGTCAGTCTAGGAGTCTCCTTGTCAGGGTTTTCCAGCTCTTGAGGTTTCTGTGACAATGCAGAAATAATGCAGTTTGACATGGGTTTAATTGCCATTGCTCAATAGACTTTATCACACACACACACACACACACACACACACACACAGAGTCCATTTTTCTGCCAGCATGCCTTTTCTGTTTTTACGCCAACAAAAGAACTCCCCATATTGAACCTACCTTGCTTTCCTGGCAAAGGCTCCCTGGCAATGAAAGAGGAAGTGAACAGAGCCCCATTCACTTCCTCATTCAAAATCCCACAGATTCTTGCGAGAAGACGGTAATGCAGGAAATTTTAAAAAATCACAGAAAAAGTTTTTTAAAGAGCAGATACACACACTTAACAAGACGTAACCTGGGGAGGGTCATAAAAAGTGTGTCACTTTACCTAGATGTTGCAATCTCACCTGGAAGTCTTTGCGCTGGACCAGCCATTCACGCTGCATTTATGTGAGTACAATGGCGGGAGGTTTCACATGCTGGCAATGCCGGCACTAAAGCGCCACAGGGGATTAATTGATTGCTTCATTATCAATTAAAATGATCAATTAAAAAGTACAAGTTTTGGCCAGTATATAAATGTGAAAGAGTGACATGTCTGGTATGCACACCCCTTCACATTTATGTGGCATCATTATGATGCTGAATTTAGTGCATCTGATAAAGTCCAGTGCCATGAAATTCTGGGATTTGTAGTTTTGTGAGATATTTAGCTTTTCTCTGTCCAAGACCCCTGGTGCCACAACAAGCTACAAATCCCAGGATTCCATAGGATGGAGCCATGATAGTTAAAGCAGTGTCCAACTGCATTATTTCTGTAGTGTGGCAGCAGCTTGAGAGACACATTTTTAAAATAGTTTTTCAAATATTTTTGAATATTCTTTCCATCCTGAATTTTAAAGATGAGAGGTCTTTCCGGTTCCTGGGGACCTAATTTTGTCATCCAGTTTATAGTATGCCTCCAGGAAGCCCTAGCCGTTATGTCAGAGGGAAATTCTGCCTTTTCAGAGGGAAATTCCTCTTACGCTACTGACCTTCTTAATCAGGAAAGCAAGGGGCATTCAAGTTAAACCAGCTGTTATTTCCAGCTAGCAATCAGAGATGCACTTTATCTGTGCTTCCCAATTGGGGTAACTGATATTACACAGAAGACCAGCACAGTCCTTTACCAAGAGATGATACAGGCTATTTTCTCCCCCTTGTCCATCCCGCAGAGACCTGATTAACAAGAATTCTCTCTTTTTTTGGTGTTCTGGTAATTTTTTAAACATGCAAGAAGATCATTTTGGATATATTATGTAGATTTGTTCACTATATGTTTAGAGCAGGCAGTGGGTATGTTTTAAGTATTGTTCTCATTCAGTGGGATGCAACCCAAAGCTCATTTCCAACTGTACACACTGTCATAATATAAGTTTTTCCTCTGATTGTTCCTGAATAATTTGAAAGACTCATCCATATACTGAAAGCTAGCAAACCTAAAAGGAAATGTCTCTGTAGATGACAAAAACAAAAGGGATTTAAATGATGCTTGCAAGGAACGAAATAACCATGTTGCCATTCCAGGGGCAATTGCATAGAAAAATGAGACCAGCAGTAATTGGCAGTAGATGGAGCAGTCACCTTTCTGCTGTTCAAGAGAAGTCACATGATTGACAACATATTCAATGTATGAACATAAGCTTGGGGAAAATGTGATAATTTGGTAATTAAATGTGAAACAATAGCATAATCCTAAGAGCTGGGCAGTGTATAGTGTTATCACATTTTGAGTAAAATCCTTCAGACTGATATGCCATCATCCAGGCAACATTACAGTGAGGAGATACTAGAATGTTGTTCTGTTCAAGCATAAATCAAATCAAAAATTCACTGGGTTGAAAAGCTGCTCTTCAGAAGTCATTGGGATTCTTTTGAGAGACTTGGATGGATTTGAAATCAAACACAATTATAGAGATTTATGAAGAAAAATTCTAAAAATGCCAGTAATGTTTTCATGCCTGCCAGTTCCAAGAATTTTCCCCTTTGCTGACATGTTTTTAAGGAAATGCCTTTAAAAAAAATAAAATAGTAACCAGCACAGGAAATAGAAGATGCCCTAAGAACATAAGAGTTTAAGAAGAACACTGCTGGATCAGACCAAAGATGTACAGTATCTTGTCCAAACTACTGGTTAC